>OX328108.1:31384242-32605492 GCA_946811185.2 Hippopus hippopus | reverse complement strand
TCCTTCAAAGAGGGCATGGGACTTTTAAGGAAGACGATATACATGTGGTCTGCAGGGAGATAATTGTCAACTGATGAATACAATAGGGATATCATTCATGATCATCGCTATGGTTGGCTAACTGTATCATTAAATCACAGATTTGTTTGTTTATTTGATGTTTGTATGATATTTGTAACATTGATTCAGTTAGATCTAGATATCGGGGCGGCCAGTGCATTTATCCATGCATTCCTTGGGTTTCTTTTCCAGGCGCTTCGGGCAATATTCTCCCAAGCCAATGGCTGCTTTCGCGCACAACCATTGTCGAACAATTATCAGGGGTGAGAGAGAAATGGGTCCAGTCTCACTGACTAGATCATCAATCATCGGAAAGAATTTGGCCGAGCCACGCTGGGGATTCGAATCTGATTGAATGGTTGAACAGTGTTAAGTCTACGCCACTTTCAACATTATTTCAGTCATATCACGGCAACAGCTGACATATTCATGTATGTCCTAGGTTTCGTCAGTACCAGGCCAGGGCTCTTGAGTGCCTTGATCCAAAGTAGATCGCAGAGCTCGTAAATAGGACCTACTTGTTGGAAAACAGCTTCCTTTTCTCAGAAATATATACCAGAACTTAGGCTCACGGGATTTGTATATATTTCAACTTTTAGGCGCATAATTAGAATTTTTTAAAGTATATCATTTTTAAAGAACAAATAAAGCGACAAAACATTTTTCTCTACAAGTGTAATGAAACTGGAAGGTAATATTCAGTAAAAAGGTATAAATAACGGGACAAAGGGTTCTTCAACAGTATGTCTGTCTATTTTTATGACGTCAAAAATGACGTCATCGTAACTACATACATGTACATGTATTTAATATGATCATATCAGCTCGTGTCATTGCATTATCTTCCGCTTGGTGTTTTTTTTTTCAAATAAAAACCTCATCCGGTATACTTAGGGCGATCCAGTAATCAAGTCCCTCGGCTGTATCACGTACCTTGATTATGCACCTGCATGGTACATTTCTTCGCCGAAAGTTTACCGTTTTACCGTATATTAAATTGTAAGGCTCCTCTTAAAAAAGAAAAAAAAAAAAATCTATTTTCTATCGATATTTTTCGAAGAATACTTCCGTTGACAAACAGTTTGTACATTCATTTTTTTAGCGTGGTTTATTGATTTCGTTGGGAGCTTAAAGACGATCGCTACAGTTTCACCATTTTTTGAAAACATTCAGAATTTCATGAAACTTTGTATGGTGATGTTATATTATCTGATCTTCAAAAATAGGAGATAAAAAAGGGGGTCACCAGCTATGGGAAAATTCTATAAATATTTCTTTTAGTACACCCTGAATTGCGGCAGTTCAGGATGAAATTTCACCTATGAAAACTAAGTCTATGTATATTTTTTTAAATTACAACAATTATACGCAAATTTTATGTCATTGTATTGGTGAAGCATCAAATTTAATGAAAAAAATAATTTAGAGTATACTGAGTATCAATCTTTTAAAAAAAAAATACCCTTAACTTATGGCCAAAACACCTTTATTTTGGGGGGAAAAAACCCAAATGACAAAGAGTATCCTTTAAAGTTATTTTTTCCAATGTTCTAAAATTCAGATTTTTCTTATTTTTTCTATGAATAATATTCAGGTACTAAACTAAAAGAATCAGGCTTAAAACAAATAGGTCACAGGCCTTATTTTTTAAGAAAATACATTTTAAGTTTGTGGGTGGGGCAATAACTAAGGAGTAAATGTAGGGTTTGTCAAAGACAAAGACATTATATGAAGTAAATTATCTCATTTTTTTCAACTATTCAACATTGTTTATAAGAATCAAGTTTGTTTGTCATAATAAACCAATCCATGGCATACAAATGTAATACTGATGTAAGCATTTAACACATTACTAAACGACTAATTCTGGACTTTTCTAAGTTTGACGCGTTTGCAGACGCTAAACCATAACCTGGTATTCATGTATCACAGTCCTTTGATGGGTCAGAAATCATTGTGCGAAAAGGAGAAATCAGTCAGTAGGAGCAATTTCTCCTTTTGTCAGCAATGTTTTCTAATATTGTCGGCTGCAGACTCATCAAGATAAGGGATAACCCGTTAAAGGAGAAAGAGTTACAGCTCCTTTTTTTTCTCCAAGTCTCTACCAAGTGACATAGTTTTGGACTAGACCAAACTCAAAGCATCTGCATGTGAAAAGATGTTTTACCTCAACGACACGTCTGCAAAATAGAGCGCTAGTAGTATGTGTCCATATTTGTGTTGTTAGGTGACGTAGTTAGGTGATTCACTTTGACTTTCAGTCCGATCTTTTGAATAGGTAATTTCGGATTCTTGCCTCGCATATAATTATTTGGCTTGATTCAAATACTTTTTTCTTCGTTTTGCTGACATGAAACGACCCGTTTTAATTCTTGGTTTATCCATTCTGCAGACATTGACAAGTGTGGCAGGATCAACTTGTGTTAGGTGCTCACCGTTTCGAGTAAAAAGGTGAGCGTTATAGTTACACGAAGCGTGATAATGGAAACTGTCGCGAACGTCGTTAAAATTAACGACAGATCGACAAGTGTAAATAACTTCACTGTTGTTGTCCATGTCGTTGTTAAACGTCTTACAGGCGTTGTTTGCGCATGTCATATTCTTCGAAGATTCGACCTGTCTGCTATGACGCATCACCCATCCCCCGAATATTCGGGAAAAGTAGGGCTTACAGCGAAGCTATCAGCCTATTACCCAAGCATGTAGGGGCTGTTTTAATAAACGGCCGATGCATAGGTTACATGCTACCTGATCATAACTGAATGAACCGCACCAGGTAGCGTTTTATTGAGTAAACGTTTATGTTATTTTGTAATTCAAAGTAACGGTTGTCGTTTTGAAAAATTAGTCCGCTTCTGTACCCAGAATGCCCATATTAGATAGATGTGTATTTGTAGAATGCCATCTAGCGGAAGATAACGGACTTACAGGGGTGCCGCCATGTTTAAGATCATATGATTGGCAGTTCAAAATGGGAACCCCCTTTATACGTACGAGGTTAGATGTAGGTACTGAATCGGCCGAGTTGTGACGAGCGATACATACCTACCTGATTTGGGCATTCTGCGTACAGAACCGAACTAACTTCACACTGCTCTTCAAAACGGCAAACATTACTTCGAATTTCAAAATATATAATAAACGTTTACTCAATAAAACGCTACCTGGTACAATTCATCTAGCCATGGTGAGATAGCATGTAACCTAGGCAACGGTCATTTACAAACAAAGCCCCTATAAGCTTGAGAAACAGCCCGGTATGAGCCCGGCATGTTAGGGACCTTATTTTTGTTGTCAAAGTCTGTTGCACAAATACCGCTTATCCCAATGTCTACATTTAGAAACTGTGTACAAAAAGTTGCAGTAAACAATGGTAGATCTATTTGTTATCAATAATTTTTTCCGTGTAAAATTATCATATTTCTGGGAAATTTGGAGGGATAAATAGGCTTGATTTTTTCCACATACTATTTATCAATAGCCCTTTTCCACCTGCTACATTTTTGGTTGTAGAGGTTTTTTTTTTTGCGCACCGCGTATTAATATTTATCCTGTACAGGATAGTGATATGTCATAGCAGACAGGTCTAATCATCGAAGAATATGACATGCGCAGACAACGCATGTCACTGATGATATGCCATTCCCACAAGCCAACACGAAATTCCAGATGGCGCAAATTAAAAAAAAAGAGATAAATCCTATAAAGGAAATAGACTTACCATCATTTTTTATTCTTTTACTTTTCCGTCTTATCGAACGAGCTACTAGCCGACTAAATTTGTCATTTTTCTTTGAAACTTTGGTTTATATAAATGTTACTTTAGAGGTTGTTTTTTAATTTGGTTTGCCAAAATATAAATTTAATTGTTCTCGTTGCTTTTCTCTTTTTTTCCAGAACACCAGCCTAGTAGATCTACTGGTGAAATCCAGGACATACATGAATAATATCTGTAAGCTGTAGTGACTGAAACATATTGGAAAACATATTGTAAAGCACCATTCAATGCAGTATAAAGTACATAGTATATGAGCTGTGCCCTGTGAAAAGGGAGCTTAATGCATCTACGAAAAATTTGGGCCCAGGTCATCCTGCGCAGTCCGCGCAGGCTGACCTGGGCACAAACTTTTCGCTAATGGTCAGTTTTCTGTATGTCGAAGGACCAGTCTACCACATGATAAAGTCGGTTGTTTAAAAAAGTGGCTTTATGGATCCATAATTATGTAATAACTTCGGCTGGTATCATGTATCACGGAAATGCATTAAGCCCCCTTTTGCCAGGGCATGGCTCATATACATTTGAGCCGGACTCTGGCAAAAAGGGGCTTAATGCATCTCCATGATGCATTATAGGCTACCAAGCAAGTCATCACATAATCATGGATCTATATGGCTTGCGACACGCGAAAAGGGGCATTCGGACATTTGCATAAAGTGTCGTCTCGGATCAGCCTGCGCGGATTGCGCAGGCTGATCCGAGATGACACTTTCCGTTTTTATGTAATTTTCTGTTTTTGCGCATGTCTACTGAAGAACAAAATCTAATGTAGACGTAAACTGCCGTCTCGGATTAGTCTGCGCGGACTGCGCAGGCTGATTCGAGACGACACCTTACGCAAATGTTCGAATGCCCCTTTTCGCGTGTTGCAAGCTATATAAAATCCATTTTGGATCACAACCGACTAAATCATGAGGTACACTGTTACTTTGACACGCAGAAAACTAGCAAACAGTAGAGTTTTGACCCAGGTCAGCCTGCATGGACTGCCCCGGGTCGATACTTCTTGCACATGCATTTAGCCTTTATTTCACAGAGCATGGCTTATTTTTATTTATTGATTTTTTACACTAAGACAAAAATATATGAGCCATGCTCTGACAAAAAGGGGCTTAATGTATCCCCGTGATCCTTGATACCAAGCAAGCCATCACATACTCATGGATCCATAATATCCACTTTTTTTTAACAACCAACATAATCAAAAGATAGACTGGTCCTTGGGCATACGGAAAATTGACAAACAGCGAAAAGTTTCGGCCAAGGTCAGCCTGCGCAGTTCGCGCAGGCTGACCTTGGCCGATACTTTTCGCAGATGCATTAAGCCCCCTTTTCACAGAGCATGGCTCATATAAAGAAAACCCTTACGTATTATTAGTGCAGGAATACACTCTGGAAAAGCGTTGATAAAAAAGAAGCGGCGTTAGCTGTTTGACAGAAGACAAAGTTTTTAGACCGGTCCAAATAGGAAGCATGTTTAGATAACGAATAAATTGTCTCTCAAATAATGTTGGTCTTTGAAAGGTTGTTGATAAATGGCTGTACATAGCTTAAAAACTGTGGAAGATCTAGATAAGACAAGATAATCAACGGTAGATAAACTTCGACCTGCCGACCCTTTTACCAAACAGACCCTCATTTAAAGACCCCGAGGAAGAAGGTTTCTGAAAACATCATGAGAATAGGAGAAAAGCCAGCATTTTCTCCTTTTCTCATAATGTTTTCTACCCTTCCAATGACAAAACCCATCACTTAGTCAAAATTCAATTTGTGGTCAGCAACGGCTTTGAATTTGGACGAAGATTCCGTTTTCTTTTCGTTTTTATAGAGTTAAATGTTGTCGACTTGTTACAACATGTATTACATGGGATCGAATAAGATTGCAAATATTTGTTCCGTAATCATTTCCTCAGAAAAGTCCTGCGTGCTTCAGTGGTAAACGTTTGGAATGCTCATTTTTAGGCCCTGGGTTCGAACCTCACTCGAAGTGCTGGGTTTTTCGTGTGATCATCCTTGGAGATGAGATAGGGATGGAGAGAGAGAGAGAGAGAGAGACAGACAGACACAGACAGAGACACAGAGACACAGAGACACAGAGAGAGACAGAGAGAGATAGAGAAAGGGAGAGAGAGAGAGAGAGAAAGAGAGAGAGAGATACAGAGACAGACAGACAGACAGACAGACAGAGAGAGAGAGAGAGAGAGAGAGACAGAGAAAAAGAGAGAGGGAGAGAGAGAGAGACACACACACACACACACACACACACAGAGACAGAAAGACAGAAAGACAGAGACAGAGAGAGATTAAATTGCACGGGAATGCATCTTGCAGTTATCAGAGAAAAACTGATCACTGAAAAGTCATGTCAAATAAATGTTATGCAAATGTCAGCGTCGTAAAATGTGAACCCGTCCCGTAATAAATATTCGCATAGTTCGTACAACGAAACATGCCCTCGGTAAAATATAATTGGCCTGCAACATGCGAAAAGGGGCATTCGGACATTAGCGTAAAAGTATCGTCGCGGATCAGCCTGCGCAGTCCACGCAGACTGATCCGACACGACACTTTACGACTACATTCGATTTTTGTACTACAGTAGACATGCCCGAAAGAAAAAATTGCATAAGAACGGAAAGTGTCGTCTCGGATTAGCCTGCACGGACTGCGCAGGCTGATCCGGGATAACACTTTACGCAAATGTCCGAATGCCCCTTTTCACGTGTTGCAGGCCATATTTGAGCCATGCTCTTGCAAAAGGAGGCTTAATGCATCTCCGTAATGCATTATAGATCTACCAATTAAGCCATTATATATTAATGGATCCAAAATGGCCACTTTATTTTTTTGAGAATCGACTGAATCATTAGGTAGACTGGTCTTTGGAGATACAGAAAATTGACCAATAGCGAAAAGTATCGACCCAGGTCAGCCTGCGCGGATTGCGCAGGCTGACCTGGGTCGATGCTTTTCGCAGATTCATTAAGCACCCTTTTCACAGAGCGTGGCTCATATATACACAATGAAGCGGGCTTTTTTTTTTTCCCAGGAGGGATCACCTTCAAACCATCGAAGCAGGTGAAAAAAAATCTGGTTAAAAAAAAAGAAACGTTTTATTCTCTATAATTTCGTTCGGTTTGATTTTTTGTACGTGATGATTCTAGACCGTACGTGCTATTTTTGAAGATGGTAGTTGACATTCTTTTTTTGAAATACATTTTATTGCAAATTTATTATCTCTTACTACACGACAAAATTTTACACTTGTCCAAAATGAAAGCATTTTTAAACGACAAATTTAATGGGGCTCAAATGGGCAAAGTTGTCTTTGAAGGGATAGAAAACACCGTCGGAAAAGGAGAAAATGCTGGTTATCAGCATTTTATCCTTTTCCCACAATGTTTTCAAAATCCTTATTTCATAGAGTAAAATAAAACTCGGGATTGCTTTTCAACGGGGTTAAAATGGTGCAACTGTTTCACTCTTGGGACCATAGGCACTTGGTCTTTGCTTTATTTGGACAAATTTCGCCGTCAATATTCTAATATTAAGTAAAAGATGACGAAGACTGGTCCCCGTTGTAAATACTGTTAAACCTGTATTAACCAAGCACATAAGGGATACTGAAAAGTGCTTGCTTAAGACAGGTGCTTGTTGAAAACAGGTACATTGCAATATATTTGCCTTCTTTTGAAATTCAATATATAGTTGTCTAATTCAAGTTGCTTAACAGAGATTGATTGAATTTACGTTTATTTATCGTCGCCACCGGTTGCCCATATGGGCGACGCCCCCTGAAGGCTGTAAGTTTTGTTACGTGGGATAGTACAGGTTGAGACATATCCTAAGTTAGCACCTTCACACGGGACCTCGGTTTAACGTCTCATCCGACAGACTATTAGTAATTTTAGATGACCAGCCATGGGAATCGAACCCACACACTAAAGTGACCCGAAACATCACGTTTACGAGTATTACGCTCTACCAACTGAGCTATGCGGGCTGGTCAGCAAGACAGGTTTAATTGTATACTGCCAGTACACTTTGTACTAGGGGAGATAACCAATCCACGAGTGCCTGTGTTTAGGATGTCTCACAATTTCAGCTAGTTGGACAGAACGGCAACAATTTTAGCATTAGCCCTTGTTTCCAACCACACGTTTTTAACCGCGCAGATAATTACCGCACGGTAAGACCAGCACGGTAGACCATTTCCAACCCTGAGTTTTAATTTAGATTTCCGCAGCAACAAACAGCGCGGTAGTGCCTCAATTTTGCCTATTCGTCATGGCTGCCATCTATTTGTTGAGTCATCTCCAAAAACGAAAAAGGCATAATAACTTAGAGTTTATAAAGAGGATAGTTGGAAGAAATCGGAGGAGGTAGCATAGATATTGAGTAAATGAACTTTTCCAAAAGAGACATAGGCGAGGAATGTGCGCGAATTTAATACAGGAGCTGCAACTGCACAACGAGCAGTACTTCAAGTATTTTCAGATTACATCATTAATGATGGAGCATGTTGTTGGATACGTGGGACCCCTGATTACAAAAGAGGCAGTTGTACTGTTTGAAGCTTTGGTCATAGATCTTACGACCAAATTCCGTGACAAAGAAACAAACGAACAAATGCATGGCAGAAATACAAACCGCATCTGGCGGGATTCGAACCCACGACGGACAAGATCCTCGTTTTTCGAGATTTAAAAGACCAATACCATAACCACTGAGCCAAAGAGATGTCTCTCCAACGCAGTTGTTAGGTATTGTATTTAAATCGGGACGAAGCCATGCATGAAGGAGTGGTCTCCCGTAACATAGACACCTCGGTGTTCTTGCAACGACAATATTAGTTTTTCCATTTGTTTTAATGGACAACGCTGGCATTCTACCCTTAGTAGATCCAGCCATATTTTAAGCAGCATTTAAAGAGACAATCGTCATTTAATACGTCAGCGTTGCTGACGTCAAGTTCCATATATGGGTATGTGGATATTTTACCGTGTGGAAAAAATAGAGTTTATTTCATCAGCTTGTGGTTGATATGGGGAAATATCTGCCGAAAAAGGGAAAGGTATGCGAAAATAACGAGTGCCGTAAGGCACGAGTTATTTTCGCGGACCTTTCCCTTTTGAGGCAAATATTTCCCCATATTAACCACAAGCTGATGAAATAAATTATATATTATATTTCCTCTGATTATTTTGTCAACGAATGCCACTTTTAAAACTTAAGAACTTAAAAAACTTAAAAAAGTAGTTCCAGATTTTCGGCAGGAGGAAAGTATTCACTGTGACGGGGAAATAATTCCCCCAGCTTAAATTACGAGATTTCTTTACCCATAACATTTCTAAAAATAGACACATGAAATATAATATAAAAACATGTTGGTTTTTCTTCCGCGTGGACTTTTTGCCGCGTAGTGAAAACGCATGGTTGGAAATGAGACAGTGGAATTTAACTTGCCCGTTTATTTTCGCTCTCCGCGCGGAGAAAATCCGCATCACCCGCGCGGGTAAAAACCGAGGGCTTAATTTGTGCGAGAGATTTGCACAAAAACAGCATTTCACACTTTGGCTGCTATGGGCGACTCAGTGTGCTTTTTCGGACCTGGCAGATCCGAGATAGGACTGTTCATAGCTTGCAGTTTGATCTTGAACCTACATCGTTAGATACGCCGAGTTTTTTTTTTTTACCGCTAAAAGAACTTTGGACTCACACTATAGTCTACTTTTTTTTTTCATTAACAGTCAATTGCCATTTATTTTGCAGTTTATTGTTCATTCTAACATGACTCGTGAATTCGGCTCTATAAACAAAGTGCAACGAAAGCGTGGTGAAATCTACGTTATTCTATATAGAGTGACGTAATTCTATATAGAGTGACGTCATTCTGTATAAAGTAAGTAGGTTATTCAATTAAGAAATAATCTTCTTTCTATCGTGGTTTATCGTTCAATAAACCACAGTTGTGAGTTATGAGGCACAATAAATAATCCACAAGGGCGATAGCCACGATAGAGAGAAGATTATTTCGATTCTAACATGGCCAACTCTTAATAAAAGGAAAACAATTCATACTTAGAGTAAAAACGCGGATGTCGATTATATTCCATTGAATAACTTACCTACTTACTTTATACAGAATGACGTCACTCTTTACAGAATGACGTCACTCTACATAGAATAAGGTAGATTTTACCACGCTTTAGTTGCACAGTGTTTATAGAGCTGAATTCACGTGTCATGTTAGAATAGTCTTTTTAATATGGCATCACATACTTCTAAACACTTCTCTGAGGTTAAAACAACGTTTAGCAGAGAAAGCGGACATAAAGCTTCACAGTTTAATTAAGGCAGATACGTAGATAGGTTCTACATTTACTTTAGTAATCAGTTCAAACTATAAATATTTATAGGTACTTAATTTACAGGACCAAATTTACCAGACCATCCCTGATTTACTTTCCTTTTACTGATTTTGTTTTCCGCCTATTGACGCTGATTTACAATCCATTCGCGTTTGTAATATTTATAACTGAATGCTTATAGCACTGACTATTTAGGTAGCAAGCGATTCAGGCCTTTTTTTCTGTCGTAATGTTTACTTCAAGTCAAGGCTCGTTTTTCAATAGATTTGCTAGAAACAAAGGCACTTCTTGAACACCCAAATGAACTGATATATGTTTTTCCCTGTGTGGACCACAGGTTAATATAACAGAATTATAATAGCGTCCCGATGATTAAGTATTTAGTACCGCAGCTTAGATATTGAATGCTTTCTCTAGACTTAGGAAATCCTACAGAAAATGGCACTACTCAACTCGTTCATTTTTTTTTAAATCACCGCACCGATTTGATGTTTGTAAAAGAATATATCGGACAATGGGCAAATTTGCCTACATTCAAGCTGATTCAAGAAGAGATGGTGACTAAACACCCATTTCAAAATCTGCCAAATTTGTGACCTTATAAGTCAGGGTGGAGAAGCTGGAATACTACAGATTCGAGACTGGGTTTCAGTCGACGACTATGCCCTCTGTTCACTAGAACAGACTTACCTTCAAATTTAAATGTTAAATCTCGCTTCTTGTAACTGTTTATTGTTTCTTTCTCGTTTATTTTGGGAAGCTTATTCTAAGCTACGGGACGAAATTATTTAATTTACGGGACAAAACATTGTCATTCGCATGGTTGCTTATTGTTCCGTGTGAAGTTGTTTGAGCCATGAGACTAAGTCACACATTAAATGAGATGTTCTCTGCAGTTATTTGTTTGTTTCTATCTCATTTTGATACACATTGAAATAAATCCAAAGTTAATGATGTCATAAATTTAAAAAAAAAAACTGACGCCGTTAAGTTTTAGTCTCGATCTTTCACACACACCGTTTAATACTGTAACACAACTGCATAAATATGGTGCTATATTTACATGTACATGAGAGTGAAATAAAACGATTGTCGGGGAACTGATCACGAAATTTGTCGTACTATCGTTTGAAAAAAAAGGTTCATTTTTCAAACAGTTTTAAGCTTATGAAGATGGAATTGTTTTAGAGAGTGATACAAGACTGTTTCGCTTGTTCCCATTTTTCTACATTACGCACTTCCGTATTGTGCGTAAATGGAAACTACATGTACGCCTTATATTTGGATAAGTATAAAATTTTGTAGTTCAGTAAAGAGTATAGAATTAATACATATCGGCGACATAGTTGGGAATATCGTTAGGTTTCACCATAACGACGGACCCGCTAACAATATCATCAGCTTTTTATGTGCTAACCTTTCCTTATTACTGACCCTTCGAATGCTGAATTACCCTTTACCAAACAATTGTGTGTTATAACGACCATGAGGAAGAAACATTTTGAAAACATTGTGGAAAAAATGAGAAAATGCTGGTAACCAGCATTTTCTCATATTTTCCACAACGTTTTCTACCATTTCAGACACAAGTTTCATAATTTGAGCTACATTTAATGTGTTGTCTGCATCAGCTTTGAATTTGGACGAATCTAATTTTTGTCATTTGTTGAAGAGTGAATGATATGGACTGTCTGACAGGCGCGTTGCCAGGCGGAAGCCCAGAAGCTCGGGCTTCATTATTAATCATCAAAGCATCAAACGAAATGCGCTTTCTCAATCGGGAAAAGAGAGCAAATCATCTCAACTTAAATTTGCTCGTTCACGTAGAATAAAAACTAAATAGCAGACAATGTAGATCAAAGATCAGATTGTACGGTCTTTGCAGTCTGATCGTAACCTACACTGTCCGCACAATACTGTCTGTTCTTGATTAACATTGTCTGAAAAAACTGACAAAGTTTTGCATGGCTCAAGTTACTAAGAATTATTTGGAAAGGAATTTTAGAACAAATTAGGTCTTATCTTTATTATATTCCTGGCTTCGCCCCTTGTCTTAACCAGGAAAACAGACCAAAGCATTGCAATTTGAATGGTTTTTTTTTACCTCAGTACTCCACGAAACAGCAGGCAGTTTAGATAAAAAAAAATCACACTACATGTTTGATGCAGTCTGATCTTGATCAACACTGTTTGAAAATGGCAGCTTCGACAATGTAGAGTAAAATGAAACGGCTTTTTCTGTGCAATCGAATCTTAAACTACAAGGTTCGAAAAGGCAGTCTGATTTGACATCAAAATGTCAACAACAACAACAACAACTACAACTAAAGGTTTGGTGTACATAGCGCCCAGCGGATCAATTCGTACAATGAAGTTGATTCGGTATTTTTTCGGAGTCAGTCTAATATTCCACGGCGCAGAGTCTTGAAGAAAAAAGGCAAATGAAAACAATTTGCAAAAAATGTTGGTTTCCATCATTCTTTCTTTTTTCCACAGTGTTTTTTACCATTACAAAGTACAATTTCAATCTTTCACAACCGTTTACAAAACAATCCGGTTGTTGAAGACCTTGAGGAAAAAGCCTGTTGAATACACTGAAGGCAAACGGGAGAAAATGCTGGTAGCAAGCATTTTCTCATTCAATCACGATGTTTTATCCTATTTCAGAAACAAATCCCATCGTTTGAGCCGTATTTGATCGGTCGTCTGCAGGTGATTTCAATTTTGACCAGCCTAAAATTTTGTTGTCTGATAAGGAATTACGAACTGGCTGGTAGGGCCTACAATGTACATGAAGGCAAAAATTGTTTGGACCATTTTAACAGACGAAAAACAGAAGCTTTAGAACTTCTATATTTTTCATTATTTTGTCGTCTGCTACATTGATAATTGCCGAACGACAAAGAACAAAAACAGGGAAAGGTCATTAAACTGCTATTTGCTATTTCCATGACAACAGTAATTATCACGTTGGCACTATTTTATTTCCAGGATTAATCGAAATATTTAGTTTGACAAACGGATCGTCAAGCCTTGGAGTTTTGGAGGTGATGTGATTTTATTTCTCTTATTCAAGGTAAGGTAATTTCTTGGAAACGGACAACCTATGGGGTGGAGGGGCAAGTAGATTCCCTAACCCCGTGCTACACAAGTCCGAGTTTAAAGACCCTGAAGAATAAAACTTTTGAAAACATTGTGGGAAAAGGATAAAATGCTGGTAACCAGCATTTTCTCCTTTTCCCACAATGTTTTCTACTCTTTCAGACACTAAATTCCAAAACTCACAAAACTTTTAGAAAACACTGTGGGAAAAGGAGAAAATGCTGGTTACCAGCATTTTCTCCTTTTCCCAGAATGTTTTCTACGTTTTTAGAAACAAAATTCCAAAACTAGAGACACAGTTAATTTGTCGTTAAAATTGCTTCGGACTCGGACCAGTCGAAGATTTTGTCGTTTAGTAAAGAATTAAAACAGTAATTCTTCACAGAAACCTATGATGTGGGTACTTATTAGCATTGTTTCGACGAGAGAGTTCTAATGAGTACCCACAACATATTTCTAAGTCATGAGCTAAAGTGACACGATTCTTTGCGCTTCAAAATATATCCCTCTTCTGTAGTTTTAAAAGATATTCATTTACATGTAGTTGATACGTATCTGATTATCGGAAACCTATAGACAATACTTTTTGTTTGTAGCAGAATGCATTTGGAAACATTGCAGAAAAAGAGAAACCTGTGTTGTGGGTACTCATTACAAGTGTCTCATCGAGACAACACTGATGAGTATCCACAATATAGGCCTTGGTGATGAACTACTCTGATATCACACTTTGCACCGCAAATTATTGTCCATCACCTATTCACCTCAATTATATATATTTTTTAGTTGGCATGTACCTGAACTAAATTAGGGGTAAATTATAATATTTTTTTGCTTTTGCTTCAATGTCATCTCCTGAATTTACATATTAACTCATTATCAAATGACAAAATCTTATACTGATCCAAATTGAAAGCATTAACGGACGGGAAATTAAACGTGGCTCAAAAACTGAAATTTGCCTTTGGAGGGTAGAAAACTTTATAAAGAAAGGAGAAAATGCTGGTTACCAGCATTTTCTCCTTTCTCCACATTGTTTTCAATAACTTTCTTTCTCAATGTCCTAAAAACCCGGTATTGTTTAATGAGGGGTTAACTCTTCAACAAACGACAAATTCTTACACTGTTCCCATGTGAAAGCAATTGTAGACAACAAATTGAATTAGGCACAAATGATAGCATTTGTATCAGAAAGAGTTGAAAACAGTGTGGGAAAACTGAAAAATGCTGGTTACCAGCATTTTACAGTTTTCCCACAATGTTTTCAAAAGTTTCATCTTATGAATTGTTAACACAAGGGATTGTGTGGTAAAGGGCTAATCCATAGAAAAAGTTTTTGAAAGTTTGTGTTTTCATTTTCCTCTGAGAGTTGATGAAGATAACTGTGTAAATCTTTATGTATAGATCACGTTCATTTATCTCCCTTCCTATGCTTCTTAACATGTTTTGTGTATAACGCCGCTGTCAGCAATACTTCAGTTATACCGTGGCGACAACTGCACCTTTCCATGCTTTTTTGGAGTTTTCACTACGGGAACGAGTACTTTTACACAACATTCTTTTCCAGCCATTCGCTCCCTTTTCATATAGACATCGTTGAAACAGTGATCAGGGTGAAAGAGAAAATATACCTGTCGCTATGGCAATCATCAATTTTCTGATTGATTGATTGGTTGATTGATTGATTGAGTGAGTGAGTGAGAGAGTTAGCGAGCGACTAAATGACTTAGCGGTTTGGTGGGTGCGTGAGTGGTGTTTTACGCCGCTTTCAACATTTTTCTCAGTCATATAATAATGTGTAGTCTGATCTTGGTTTACTCTGTTCGTAAAAGACGGTGAGGCATGCTTTTTAGCGTATTAGTTAAAACAAATTTCAACTTGAATGGTGAAGTTTCGCGGAGTTCATGCATTCAGGTCTTACATCCGGCGTAGTAATAAATAGGTCAAATTTCCGTTTTGCAGGTGTCAGAGGTTAAACAAGACAATATACCGGTAGTTCTTATCGGCGTGTGACCTCTAAGGAGAAATGAAATGGAACACCAGGTAAAAAGTACACTATAATAACACAGCTTTTAATATTCCCCTTGTTTTCCATGCTACTGAGGCTTAATTAAAAGTCTGTTTAAAGGTAGTTTTCAGTCGCTTTTAATTACATCAAGATCACAGTTCACTTATAATTCATGTGTTCCCCAGGCTTAGCCAGTACTTGGGCCCAAAGTTCCTTGACGAAGGATACGCCAATGCGACATGCACCATGAGAGTCGGTCGAACCAGGAATCTCTTGATTGCAAATTATGTGCAGTTTGATCTGAATCTACAATGTCCACAAAATGTCCTTCAGTTGCATTTAGCAGCCAAAGGGTTAAGAGGATATATATATATATACATGTAAGTAGTAATGGTAGAGAGGATAGCGACTGAGTAGCTACTCAGTCGCTATCCTCTCTACCATTACTACTCATGTACATGTATTTTTTTTTAAAGATCGATAAATATTTTCAAGGCAAAAATGTAAATATGCTTGACGGAATAGACATGTAGTTAGATATCAAATTAGATTCTACTCCATTTAAGACGAAGGTGTCTCACTCCATTCAAGTCTCTAATTGCATAGAAAACAGTTCGGACTTGTGCAGAATGGGGAAAAAAGTAGTTAACCCTTCTCCTGCTGAGTAAGTTAAATGATACCTTATAGCCGATAGTAAAGACCAAAATTTTGGTAATTCAAAGTCATAGTTTGGGGAGAAATATCTCCTTATCAGGTAGTGTAGTAACCTCACGAGCAATTGCCTCTTTTTCCTCACTGTTTTTCATTTTAATGGAAAGTAGTACTGGGTTATTGGATAACACTTAAGGAGATATGTGCACATTTTTTCACCGAATGCAAATTAGCATCTATTCATTCTTTATCAGTCCCAAGAAGTTGGGCCAAAAGCAAGCGCATTCAGCTTCGCCGAAAAATACTGATACACCAACGTTAACGTTGATAAAATACCCAAGAAATACATGCCCTTACATGCCATTCTGTGCAGTCTGATCTTTGATTTACACCGCTTAGCAACCTAAAGGTTAAAAATGTATTTTCAGAAACATTTTGACAGTAAACCCATTACAAAATAATCCCTAGTTTGAACGACTTTCAGGAAAAAAAAAAACCTTCTGCCCCTTCCGCTGTTCCTACGACCCTGCCTTTCGATTACAGGTTGATCGACATGCTTCTTATACCATTGCATATATTGCAAAAAAATACTCATCCTCGGGAAGCACTACGTTACTCTTCATGCATCACCCCTGGGAAAATTGACTAGCAAATCGTCGTTTCTTATGAATATTCATATGGTCGGAAAGTACCCTATTAGCCAATCGAAAGATCGATAACATAATAATACTCTCTTGTAGAGAGGATAATTTCATTTCTTCCGTTACTAAACATAACCCTGGAAAAAACCCGTCGGCGTGCTTGTCTCCTGTTAGATATGCCATTCTGCAATACAGGGACGATAATATCGATCTTTGTGTACGATTTTAACTAACAATCTTTCGGTGTTACGCCGAAAATCTCTTTTAAACGCTTCTCGATTGTGGTGTTAATGGGCGCCACCATATTTAAAGTATCGCTAAGCTTGATTTGCAACGAATAATGTGATTGGATATCGACAAGTAAAAAACAGAAATGACAGCGTATTTGTGATAAAAATAGTTTAAATTTTCTCAAAGAAAAACTGAGATCACCAATCAAAATGCTTCATGAATAATTCATGAGAACGAAGAAGCGCCAGCGAAATAACCCAGGGGCGATTACAGAATGAATCGAAACTGGGTCACCGAGGATGA
This sequence comes from Hippopus hippopus, assembly GCA_946811185.2. Taxonomy (NCBI): domain Eukaryota; kingdom Metazoa; phylum Mollusca; class Bivalvia; order Cardiida; family Cardiidae; genus Hippopus; species Hippopus hippopus. The sequence continues at coordinate 32,588,347 of OX328108.1, read as the reverse complement.
AAAAAACTGTAATTAAATAAACCCAATTTTACGGTTTTATCTCATTGATTTTTTCCTACGTATAGACCCTTACTTAGTATTACCATAAAACCCTCCACTCTTTACCAGACAACAAAATTTTAGACTTGTGCTACTTGAAAAGCTTTGCTGGTGACAATTTAAATGTGACACTGTTGAGATTTGTATCGGAAAGGGTAGAAAAGAGTGTGGGAGAAGGAGAAAATGTTGGTCGCCATCATTTTCTCTGTTTGCAACAATGTTTTCAAATCCCCGTCCTTCGCCTAGTCGTTAAAAACTCAGGGTTGTTTTGCAAAGGGTTGAAAAAAGGCGGTATATCGAGGGCGACTGGACATTTTTGCGAAAGTGTTTGATATAATTTATCATTAGGACGTCGGTCGGAAATGTGGTTGTTTTAGACTGCTAAATAAATCAAACGAGAATTTCCACTCAAAAGTACAAAGCCAAATATTGCAGTTTAAAAGTTGTTTTTACCGAAAAGAAAATATCGTATCGGACAGCGTAGATCCAAGATCAGACTGCACGTTTTGTGCAGTCTGATCTTGATCTACACAGTCCGTAAAAGGTCAGTGAGTCGCGCTTAGCAGCTTTAAGGGTTAATAGCGGATAGTTCTCAAAATGGCAGCATACACGTAGATCTACATTTATTATTCTTTCAACTGAAAGTGTCAGTTTCAATTCTTGTATTTGTTCAGTAATTTTACGAGTTTTTCCTTCTGGCGCTAAATGAATCGAATTCTTTGGTCAAGTACGAAAAGCCCCCATACATTGTAAGGTCAAGTGGTGTCTTGTATAATATAACTCTTATGTAATACCACCCTTGGGTATCTGTATAGACAGCAAAGGAATGATGAAATTATATTTGACTCAAGGACCTATATTGTCCACAGCTAGTTTTTCGTAGAATGTTATGTGCAGTGTTAATATTTCTTCACTATGGGTTATTTTGGACACAAATGGGTAAATACATTGTACAATACGCCCATTTCAAAATTTGAAAGGTATGTAAAAGCTGAATTGTATCTTATTTAGTACATGTGCAATGCGTCTCGCAAAGTTCGAAAATATAGGATCTGACATGAGTTAACGTTTGAGATAAAATTTCATTAAACGCGTCTAGGGAAAATGTTATTAAACGAGCCTTTGGCGAACTTAATAACATCTATTCTTGACGAGTTTAATAAAATTTCATCTCAAACGCTAACTCATGTCAGATTCTTTTTATTACATAACGATATTTCACAAATTGTAGATCAGAAGATGTAAAACCATCTATACATGCACGCGCAGTGATATCCATAAAACCCATTCACTTTTATGAAATAGGTACAAAATGACGTCAAAAATGACTTCACAAAATTTTGATATCAAACGTGTAATAGAAAAGAAAATTCGTAATGGGTATATTACACTGAAAACAAAGAAGGTTATGTGATACAAGAATTATATTTTTATTGAATTAATGGCCAGAAATAGTCCTGTTATATTTTTTCTTTTTATTTTCAACTGATAAATATTTTTTTTAAATATATTCAACTAATTATTCTACCGTAATTTTGTCAAAATGGAGGGAATTTCTATTTTTGATATCAAAATGAGTAGTTATGTACTTGTTAACGATAGTAAAAGGAAAAGCCTAATTTGATAAATAACTCATAAAGTTCATTCTTAAGTACTTCTGTATATAGTGTTAAATTATAGAAATTAGTTAAGGTTTACTATAAAAATTGTCGGTGTGCATCTTTTTTGAGGTAGATTTTTGATTTATTTGCATTATAATGTTTGTTTATGTATTATGACTATGTACATGTGTACATGTCTGAATAAATATCTATCTATCTATCTATCTACCTGTCTATCTACCTATCTATCTACCTAATTAAAGAATGAGGCTTGTTTAAGTAAATGTAACTGTTTTAAATTTAGATAAATTCATATTCTTGTAGATACCACTGTAAAAGACCTGGCGGTTGCACCACTTACCGTGCCTTACTGTAACCTTTATCGTGCTCAATAACTAAAATGAAATTTTCAGTTCTATAGTAAAAACCCAAATATTGCTATTTCAAAAATATGTTTCGGGGAATAATATCTTCTTATCGGACAGTGTAGATCCAAGATCAGACTGCACATTCTGTGCAGTCTGATCTTGATCTACATCTGTCCGCTAAAGGTCAGTGAGTCGCGCTTAGCAGCTTAAGGACTAATACTTCATCTATTTAGATATAATTCACAGTTCAAACTCAGATATCGTACAGCCTCACTGTTATTCTAGTAGTAGTAGTAGTGCCAAGCCACGGTAGCTCAGTCGGTAGCTTGCAGGACTTGATAACAGCGGTTCGTGGGTTCGATCCCAATTTCGCTCTGCCAATTTCTTTCCGAGGACTGATGATAGTCATTGTGACAGGATTCATTCCTCTTCTACCGCTGACCATTATCTCGACGATGGTTATGTGGGAAAGCAGCCAGTGGCTTGGAAACAAAATTGTGCGAAGTACTGGTAAAAGAGACTCCAGGAAAGCATGGATAGTTGCACTGGCCGCCACGATATAACTAAAATAATGTGGAAAACAGCGTAAAACACCATAAAATCAATCAATGTAGTAATAGTACATATAGTTGCACAGACCAAATTCTGCGATCTTGACCCCAAGGCTGCAAATGGCCATTAACTCAAACGCTTTAGTGGACAGTGTAGTTCATGATCAGGCTGTACAAAAAGTAAAGTCTGATCTTAGATCACCACTTTCCGATACGGGATTTTGAAATTAAAATAGACCTATTTTGGTTTTTACTATGTAAATTTTTTTCTCACTTATTTTAACATTCGACTTTAAAAATATTCTTTCAGGGTATAAATACCTAACATAGGCCTAGATTCATTCTTAATACATGGGGATAGATAATACATAACGGCAAAAAGGAGAAGTTACCCTTTAAGAGCAATATCTCCTTTGGTCACAATGTTTTCAGAAGTGGTCTGCGGCAAGATGGGAAAAATGCCGCCTGTCAGTTAATAACACGAAAGACAAACAAATCCTTTCTTTTTGCAGGTGCCTGTTTTTAACCCTAGCAGTGTGTGTCATTGTTTACGTCTGCTTACAGTTTATAGAAATATCAAAACAGTACAACGACATCGTGGCAGAGACCCGATCTGTATCCGTCAAAGAATACGCCCAAACCCTACTTCAAAAATCCTGCTCGGATAAATTCCCCGTGCCTTCCACCGTGCGAATCTTTTCTGACGGCCGGGCGGTACGCCATATTGCTTTCCTGAAAGTCCACAAAGCGGCTAGCGGTTCGGCAACGTCGATTTTTTTTCGCTATGGAATCACTCGAGATCTCACGTTCGTGTTGCCGAAGCATATCAATATTATCAGTCCATACGAGACCATCAAAGACCAATTCATTTATCCACGTCTGAACAAAAGATTTGATATTATGACGAGTCACGTAATCTACAACAGAACTGCAATTGAACAATATTTGCATCCAGACACAGTGTATATTGGTATACTACGAGAACCGTACCAGCAATTCAAGTCTAGTATGAACTACATGGCGCCAAAATATGTATACAATATTTCAAAAGACAATCCCATACAGCTTTATTTAAAAAATCCGATGAAGTATGAAGTAAATAAAAGTCCTCGGTTTTCGTGGATAAACAACCGCCAGGGGGCGGAGTTTGGTGTTCCTGATGACGTCATAAATGGACGAAATATGGCGCAAATTAACGCTTACGTGACCAAACTTGACAAAGAATTCAGTCTTGTGATAATAACAGAATATTTTGACGAGTCATTGGTGTTAATGAGGAGAATGTTTAATTGGAAATTACAAGACATTTTATACAGAAGACTGCACATCAGGGGCTGGGACCGGAAACTGACCCTTCCCCGACCCCACGATAGGAAACTTTACAGAAGCTACGCCCTTACTGACTGTGCTTTATACGATTTTTTTTACAAACGTTTGTGGAAACAGATTTCAAAAGCAGGTCCCGATTTTTTTGACGAGCTCAACTATTTCAAGAAAATTCGAGACGATGTGGATGATTTCTGTAAAGTTTATCCCAACATTACAGACATATTGACTGTGCCAAAGAGCGACTGGAACGCAGAGTTCCGGGTTGATAAGAATCTCTGTAAAATGATCTTTCTAGAAGAAGAAGACTGGGTAAAAATTATAGCACAAAAACAATACAATGTCACAAAAGCATAATTAATACTCACAACAGTACAATTACCTCGGAAATTTTCTCTTTCGAGGGCTATCTCTATCTTGTTCTGTCTGTGCTGTAGGTTGTTAACGATGATTTCCGGACGGTATACGGGAGATACGACAGATAGCACCTTACCACACATTGCTGATTTTTAACGACCCTGAGGAAGAAAACTTTAGAAAACATTGTGGGAAAAGGAGAAAATGCTGGTAACCAAAATTTATCTCCTTTTCTCGCAATGTTTTCTATCCTATTAAAGATAACTTTAGATTTACTAAAAAGGATTACAAATTACACACAAAGAATTAAAAATAAACCATTGTAAGGTCTACAGCCCCTAACTCTCATATTAAATGACGGAAGCTGCCGAAAACAAGCAATGGCACCTTCTCCCTCAATGTTTTCCTGAGCCGTGGATTGCAAGAGCATTTGCACAGAAATGGCCTAAAGTCTTACCTGGATAGCCTGGGTCCATGTCCATTATTTACTTAGTCTTTCAGCGCCAAATAAATAAACTCGACCTCTTTCGACGGCTCTAGATACAATCCATTGAAACTTACATAGATTTTGATTGTATAGGCTTGACTACACAAGCGGATGGTATAGATCCAAGATCAGACTGCACGTTCTGTGCAGTCTGATCTTGATCAATGCCGTCCGAAAAAGTCTGTTTTTGCCTATGGTGCCGAAAGGGTTAATCACAACTTATGACATCAGCCTCTCCTTATTGCATTTTCTTAGGATTTTTGGCAATGATATGTTAATCTCTCCATACTTATCATCATTTTTCACAAAACGATGTCAGAAAAAATGAAAGGAAAGGAATACTGATCAGACTGTAACTAAGACTTTGAGGAACAAGTATTTAATCTATTGCACCTTAACCAAGCCATTTTCTACATGCCGAAGCACCTCACCCAAGCAATTTTGTACATTCTTTTCTTTTTTTCTTTCTCCCTATAAGTGTACATTATACATGTATCAGCAGCAGGACGGTGAATACATGATCAATGCTCTGTGAAAAGGGGTTTAAATACATATGCAAAAAGTATCGACCCAGGTTAGCCTACATTATCCCCACGGGCTGACTTTGTCAACATTGTTTGCTATTTGTCAATATTCTACTTGTCAAAGGGGAAGTCTACCCCGTGATTTAGTTGATTGTTATAAACAAGAGGGACATTGGCCCTAACGCGCTCACCTGAGTAAAGTTATCTACGACTGATAAAGCTGAAGAAATCCTGGTTATAATAATGTAAAACACATGAGTGTAAGTGACCTATCATCAAGACAAACATTCTGATGACGTTTCATAACTATCAGACAGAAAATGTGGCCTCCAGACTGCATACAAGGTTTTTCAAAGACTTGCCCAGTGACCTTCTTTTTGACCTGTTGTGACCCAATTTCGAACTTGTCTGAGATATCATCAAGACAACCTTTCTGACCTAATTTCATGAGTATCATGCTGAAAGTATGGCCTCTAAAGTGAACAAAAGGTTTTTCTCAGATTTGTCCCCATGACCTCCTTTTTGACCCTATATAAACCCAATTTCTAAGTTGTCAAAGATACGATCAGGACAAACATAGTAACAAAGTTTTATGAGTATCAGGCTGAAAATGTGGCCTGTATGGTGCACACAAGGTTTGTCTAAGATTTAGCCCAGTGACCTACTTTCTGACCTGACCTGACATAATTTCCAACTTGTCTAAGATATCATTAAAACAAACATTCTGACCAAGTTTCAGGAGGATCAGCCTGAAAATGTGGCCTCAATGGTGCACAGAAGGTGTTTTCTAAGATTTAGTCCAGTGACCTACTTTTCGACCTGACATGACTCAATTTTTAAATTAGATATCATCAAGAAAAACATTCTGACCAAATTTCTCAGGTGTCAGGCTGTAAAATGTTGCCTACGATTTGTCCAAGTGACCTGGTTTCCAATGTGACCCAAGTTCAAGCTTGTCCGAGATGTCACCAAGACCTTTTTGACCTAGTTTCATGAGTATCAGGCTGAAAATATGGCCTCTGGAAGGCACACAAGGTTTTAATAATATTTGGCTCAGTGACCTACTTGTTGATCTGTATTAACCCAATTTCATCTGAGATATCATCAAGATAAACATTCTGACAGTTTCACGAGTATGAAACTGAAAATGTTGCCTCTAGTGTGCACACAAGATTTTTCTACGATTTAGCCCAGTGACCTACTTTTTGACCTGACATGACCCAATTTCAAACTTGTCTCAGATCTATATCATCAAGGCAAATAGCTTAAGAGTATCAAGCGAAAATCGTGGCCTCTAGAGTGCACACAAGGTTATTCTAAGATTTAGCTCACTGACCTGCTTTTCGACCTGACATGACCCGATTTCGAAACTTGTCCGTGATATCATCAGGATAAACATGCTGACAAAGTTTCATGAGTATGAGGCTGAAAATGTTACCTCTAGAGTGCTCACAACATTCAAGATTTAGTCCAAAGACCTATTTTTTGGCCTGACATGACCCAATTTCGAACTTGTCCAAGATATCAACAAAACAAATGTCCTGACCAAGTTTCAAGAATATCAAGCTAAAAATATGGCCTCTAGATTGCACACAAGGTTTTTCTTAGACATGGCTCAGTAACTTTCTTTTTAATCCAACATGAACCAATTTCAACTTGTCCAAGATATCATCAAGACAAACATTCTGACCAATAGTATAAAGCTGAAAATGTGGCCTCTACTGTGCACACAAGGTTTTTCTTGGATTTAGCCCAGTGACCTACTTTTAGACCCGACATGACCCAATTTTGAACTTGTCCGAGATACCATCAAGACAAACATTCCAAGTTTCATGAGTATCTGACTGAAAAGGAGCCTCTATAGTGCACACAAGGCAACTGTTGACGACAGCATGATGGATGACACATGATGGATGGCTGACGCCTGACACAGCACGATCACAAAAGTTTACCTTGAGCACTTTGTGCTCAGGTGAGCTAAAAATGAACTTATGGATCCCTGATTATGTGATAACTTGCTTTGTATCATGCATTACAGAGACTCAAATGTATTGGCATAATGTGTTTTTTGTTACTGTTAGATGTTTAGTTGCTGTGGTATTAAATATTCATGAATTAATATTCATTAAATCATTTAATCATATTATCTGTAAGCTCTTTATCAAACAAATCTTAGAAAAGAAGATATATTTTCTCCTTTTCTCATAATGTTTTTTACCCTTTCATAGATAAATCACTACATGTGAACAACATGTTAATCATCATGTTAATCATCATCTACAAAGGCTTACAACATGTAGAAGGCTATGAGTTTGTATTCAGGCAATTCTCAACAGTGTTTTATTTGTACAAGTACCAATGTAGCCAGTGCACCTACCTATGCATACCTTGAGGTTCTAAAACCAGTGAACTTATGCAGGACCCTATTCAGCCTCTGGCTTCTTTCCCTCTTAGACAGGATTAAAATAATGCACTGCTAGGAAAAGTGAAAGGGGAAGAATCTTGCCATTTTGTTTCAGAAAAGAGTTTTTTGCTTTGCCAGGGTTCATATCACAACTTTCGGAACACGAATAAAATAAATGTATCTCAAATAATGGGATTTGTTTAGAAAATTATGGGATAAGGAGAAAACGCTGATTACCAGCATTTTCTTTTTTTCCACAATGTGTTCAAAAGTTTTAGATATGGAGTTGTTTGGTAAAGGGATATAAATAATGTAGTAATAAGAATGTTATGTGGAAAAATATAATACTGAGCTGTGCTCTGGTAAAACGGGGCTTAATGCATCTTTTGGAGGCATGATACCGAGCAAGTCATCATGTTTTCATGGATCAATAAAACTCATTTTGTATGAAAACTGACTGAACCATGAGGTACACTGCTCCTTTGACAAGTAGAAAAGTGACCAATAGTAAAAAGGTTCAACCAAGGTCAGCCTGTGCAGGCTGTGCAGATGTGTACCGTGTACTTTTGCAGTGCATTAAGCCCCCTTTTCAGGGCAATGGCTCAATTATTTAAAGATATATCTTTACTGGTTTTCATCCAGTTTTTTAACCATTTTTATCTTTATTTTATGAAACTATAAACATTCTAGTATCTTCGTGCCAAATGTTGCCCCAAATGGTTGTAAGATTGCACAGATTACGACGGATAGAAAATGCATTTCATTCTATGGAGGCTATCCCTAGACATTACAACCAGAGTTTCCAGTTTAAATTGAAGACAAATCCATGGTGTTTCTTTGTCCCATACACCTTATATCGATTTTTAATCTATGTTTACACGGCTAACTACACTCTACACACTGTAAAGTTTTAACAGCGTTTGTTTACCCTCTGGCTGTAAGGGTGCATCTTTAACCCTTTACCAAACAATCCCAGGTTTTTACGAACAATACCAGGTTTTTACGACTCCTGAGAAAAAAGCCTTTTGAAAACATTGTGGGAAAAGGAGAAAATGCTGGTAACCAGCATTTTCTCCTTTTCCCACAATGTTTTCTACCCTTTCCAAGACAAATTTCAGTTTTTGAGAAACATAAATTTTATTGTCTGCAAATGCTTTCAATTTGAACCAGTCTAAAACTTTGTCATGTGGTAAAGAGTTAAGTCAGATTTTACTTCAGATACAGCAGTATATGACGAAACTGCTTTTAAACCTTTACAAGATGACAAAATGTTAGACTCTTCCATTTCGGCAGCGCTTGCACTCAACGAATTCATGTGGTATCCATGATTGTGAGAAAGAGTGTTGGCCTTGTAACCAAAAAAGCCAGAGTTCAATGCCCAGAAACGAGTGTCAACTTTGGGGCTATTCACTGGCCCACACATCTGGCACAAGTACTGTTGTAGTTTCCAGGAAACAGAATCCAAAGAGATTAGTATTCATAAGTTGCAAGAACTTGTTTCTCAATCGATGTAAAATACATACTACTTCACAGATTAAATGTGGCTAAAATAATACAATTTGTCTTTGAAAGAGTAGAAAACATTGTGGAAACAGGAGAAAATATTCTGGTTACAAGGCTGGTTACCACCATTTTCTCTTTTTCCCACGATATTTTCATAAACTTACTTCTTCAGGGTCATTAACCCTTTACCATACTATCCCAAGTTTCAACAACCCTGAGGAAGAAAGCTTTTGAAAACATTGTGGGAAAAGGAGAAAATGCTGGTAACCAGCATTTTCTCCTTCTCCCACATTGTTCTGTAGACTTCCAAAGAGAAATTTCAGCTCCTTAGTCACATTTACTTTATCGTCTGCAAATGCTTTCATTTTGGACGAGTCTAAAATTTTGTTGTTTGGTAAAAGCTTAATTGGCAATGGGCAGTTTTTCTTTACTTATTTCATATTACAATCTCAGAATTTCATGGTGACATAGGATCTTTGTTAAACACCATTTTCAACATTATTTCAGGTTTATTGCTGTTGTTATTGCACCTTCCCCTGGTTTCCAGGAAATTTTTTCACCAATACTACACAACACATTTTTTATAAAGATACTAGCTGCTTTCCTACATATACATCATTGAAACAAGACAATGTTCAGCGGCAAGAGAGGAATGATCCTGTCACAATGGCTATCATAAATCCTCAGAAAGAATTCAGCCAACCTGGGGAATCAAAAACCAGCAACCTCTGAGTTTCTATATGGCTTGCAACACGCGAAAAGGGGCATTTGGACATTTGCGTACATTGTCGTCTCAGATCAGCCTGCACAGGCTAATCCGGAATGGCACTTTACGACTACATTTGATTTTGTGCTTCAGTAGACTTGCACAAAACAGACAACACTTTACGCAAATGTCCGAATGCCCCTTTTTGCGTGTTGCAGGCCATGTATACTAGCTGAATAACAAGGCCCAATGACTTTTGATATAACCTGCGCTCAAAATCACAGTGTTCTTTTGCACATCTTTTGCTTGCTATGTGTAGCATACATTTACCCTTTACCACACAATCTTGAGAGTTTTAACAACCCTGAAAAAGAAGGCTTTTGAAAACATTGTGGGAAAGGAGAAAGTGCTGGTAACCAGCATTTTCTCCCTTTCCATCAGCGTTTTGTACTCAATGAAAGACGGAAATCATCATTTGAACTACATTTATTTTGTTGTCTGCATGTGCTTTGAATTTTGTTGAGTCCAAGATTTTGTTGTTTGTTAAAGAGTTAATACATGGCAAAAAGAGCAATTACTTCATACAAACAATTTCTTCTTTTGTCACAACATTAACACAAGTGGTCTATTTAAGGAAATATTTTAAAGTCTACTTTTCTTGAAGTCTTAGGAACTTAAGATACCAAAGCTCTTTCTGCCATCTTACGGGTGAACAACTTCAATTGTGGTATGTAATTTGCTGACTGATACGCCCTGGGAAACGTGACTTCAGTAGTCCTTAATGCATGAAACAGGAGCAAATCTGCATACGATGCCTTGGTTCCAAATAAAAACCTGGAAAGAAAAAGTAAAATATGGAACATATACATAAACCATTCTAACTTGAGATTCAAAGACTAGGCATCTGATTAGCTGAGGCTTTCAGTCGCAATACAGGGAGGACACTATCGATCTTTGTGTACGACTTTAACCGACAATCTTTCGGTGTTACGCTGAAAATCTCTTTTAAACGCTTCTAGATTGTGGTGTTGATGGGTGCCGCCATATTTAAAGTATCGCTAAGCTTGATTTGCAATGAATGATGTGATTGGATATAACCAAAGAAAAAATCAGAAATGATGGCGTATTTGTGATAAAAAGAATAGTTTAAATTTTCTCAAAGAAAAACTGAGATCACCAATCAAAATACTTTATGAGTAATTAATGAGAATGAGGAAACGCCAGCGAAATAACCAAGGGTCGATTACAGAATGAATTGAAACTGGGTCACAGAGGACGTACAGAAATATGACTATCAAGGAGTAAAAAGCTAAGCTAAGGGGCTTAAATAGTAGCAATATAAGACCTCAAATGGAATCTAGACACAGAAAGCCAAGCAAGAACAAAAGAAGTATCATAATTTGGGGTAAATACCAATCTCTTTAATGAAGTACGCAACTGATTTTACGCTGACAGCATCAAAAAAGTTATGTTGTCAGCATTGAAATGTTTTGCTCAGTTCACTGACCAATGGCTATGTAATTAACCCCATACCACACATTGCCGACTTTTAACGACCCTGGGAAAGAAGCCTTTTGAAAACATTGTGCGAAAAGGAGAAAATGCTGGTAACCAGCATTTTCTCCTTTTCCCACAATGTTTTCTATCCTATCAAAGAAAACTTGCATCACTTGAGCCAATTGAAATTGTCGTCTGCAAATGCCTTCAATTTGGACAAAGCTAAAATTTTGTTGTTTGGTAAAGGGTTAAAAGTGGCCTTAGACAAACAAGCCCAGCCCTCAGGGTGACTTAATACCCCTGTCAATACCTATGATACAGAAGAGATATTCATACACACAAAAATGTCCAATGTGAAGGGAGATAATTCATCAACAAGCATTTAAACCCCCTTCCGACAAGGTTTTCTACCTTGTTACTCTTTACCAAACGACAAAATTTTTGACTGGTCCAAATTGAAAGCACTGGCAGATGAAAAATTCAAGGTGGCCCAAATGACAAAGTTTGTTCTTGATAGGGTAGAAAACATTGTGGGAAAAGAAGAAAATGCTGGTTACCAGCATTTTCTTCTGTTCCCACTATGTTTTCAAAAGGCATCTTCCTCCGGGTCGTTAAAAGTCAGGATTGTGTGGTAAAGGGTTAACAGGCAAACCCCATCCACTGAGCTACTTTTAACTTGTCTTCCGCAAATGCTTTCAGCTTGGAGAAAGTCTAAAATTCTGGCATCTGGTATAGAGTTAACCCTTTAACATAAGGCAAAATTTAGGGCTCAACCAAATTGAAAGCACTGGCAGACAATAAATTAGATGTAGTACAAAATGAAGATTTCTGTCTTTGAAGGGTAGAAAACATTGTGGGAAAAGGAGAATATACTGGTTACCAAAAACCTTTTTTCAAAAGCTTTCTTTTTTTTTTCAGGGTTAAAAGTCAGGATTGTGGTAAAGGGTTAAGGTAGGTACGAGGGTTGTTCGATATGTAATGTGTATTGTACGATATCTCAAAAGCATTTGACTCAAATAGTGAAATGAACATTACATCCCTTCAAAATATTCGCCGCGGTTTGAAATACATAATTTCAATCTCTGAATCCATTTCTGAAATGCGTCACAGTACGCTGATTTAGGTAGACCTCTGAGGCACTGACTGATGGCTGAGCCAAGGGCTTGTCGGGACTTGTAACGACGACCAGACAAGAACTTTTTAAGTTTTGAAAAAAGGAAAAAGTCGCATGGGGCTAGATCTGGAGAGTATGGTGGGTGTGGCAAGACAGTAACCTTCTCCGACTTCAAAAATTGCTTCACAAGCTCAGATGTATGTGATGGAGCATTATCATGAAGTAGACGAACATGCCTAAATCCTGACACAGGGCGTCGTTTAAGATAATATTTCTTGAGCTTTTTTAGTATAACATCTTGGTAATACCGACCTGTAACAATTTTGCCCTTCGGCACCGGAATTTGTATGGCTATACCATCACATGAAAAGAATATGCAATAAAGAACCTTCTTTGTGCTAATGCTTCTTTTGGCAAATACAGGCCTTCTACCGTGTTTAGTTAGCCATATTTTGTTTCCAATTTTTCTTACTGGTTCGAAATAGTGAACCCATGTTTCGTCACCAGTAACAATGTTTGCAAATTGTCTTTGATTGAATTTGGGAAACATTTTGAGCAATTGCTTACGGTTTGTACTCGTACCCGTTTTTGGCCATCTGTCAATATATGCGGTATCCATCTGGAAGAAATCTTTCGTACTTTCAAAATACGATTCAAAATGAAATGCACCCGCGATAGCGATATGCCAACAGCGTTGGCAATATCACGAATCATGTATCTGCAATCACTTTCAATTATTTCCCTGACTTTTGAGACATTTGCCTTGCCTGTTACAGTCACAGATTTTGCTGCATCTTTGATGGACTCTGTGCCAGTAAGAAATTTCTTTCTCCACCTTCGAACTGTCTCATAAGATACCTTATCAGACCCATAAACTTCCCCCAATTCAGTAAAAATCCGCATTACCAAATGACCGTGTTTTGTGCGAACTTTTATATAAGCTCTAATTTCTTCAATATTCTTAATCCGTTTCCCAATCATTTTTACAACAGTGGTCAACGACTAGCTCTAATGAAATTACTATAAGTTTAAAACTATCTGGAGCTAAAGGCTCTTGTTTATACCGTTGGAAAGGTATTGAATAGAGCTATTCAAGCGTATCATCATCCACGAAATCGTTGAAAGCGTTATCGCGCTGTGGTACAATACACATTACATATCGAACAGCCCTCGTACATGCATGTGGATTTTTATCAAACAATCCAACCTCAAAAGAGGAACAAAGAGACCTTACCCTGCATCATTAGGATTGGATTTGAGAGCCTGCTCAAAGTACTTCATCCACAACGGTAACCTTTCCTGCACATAAGCTACCATACATGATTCCATGTCTGTTTTGTCTAATGAAAACTGGCTAGTCACATCCCAGCCATGAAATGTCTTTTCCACTGTAAATTAATTCAACAAATTCAGTCAAACCTGTACTTAAAGACCACTAATAAACAAAGGGAAGAAAGAAAAGTGAGCTCTTCTGACAGGCCCAAACAACAAAGTTCAGACTCGATCAAATCTAAAGCATCTTCAGATCACAAAGTCAAAAGTAGTAAGAGTAGAAAACATTGCTGGAAAGGAGAAAATGCTGATCTCCTTTTCCCACAATGTTTTCAGAAAGCCTCTCTCTAGGCAGGATTTTCCCTTGACTTTTTCTCAAGGAGGTCACTTTCTCAAACTAACACGGTCATTGAGGCATAATTTGTCAAAGCAGCGGCTCACATTTTGAGAAGCAGAGGAAAAATTTTAGCAAATGCCTAAAACACACATATTCGTGCATCACGGAAAACCCTGTTCCTAGGGTTGTTAAAGCTTGGGACTGTTTGGCACAGGGATAAATCAGTAACTATTAGTAAGGGAGGTGGAATTAAAAATGTGGAGTCTTAAAGCAATGGGTTCCTTGTTACAGGTGGATCATTAAGCACATCCAACCCAAACTTAAACAGCAAATAGAAAAGTTGGCACTAAAGTACTTGAAAAGAATTGGAAATTGATTTATATTCTCAATCAATGTTTTTCTTCTTGGCACAAAAACAAAATCAATTTCATCATAAACAAGAGAACCACATGTGGGTGTCAACGCCCAGCTGGAGTTGTTTTTGGTACAAACTCCAAGTCCAAAAAGGAGAGTATATATGGCCAAATATATTTTTGTTGTAAGTTACATAGCCTGTTGTATGAATTTCCATTTGAACAGGGATCATATGTATATAAGATCCCTAATTTGAAAGTTAACAACCAGTCCAAGTTTAACTCTTTACCAAACGACAAAATTTTAGACTTGTCCAAATTGAAAGCACTTGCAGACGACAGAATAAATGTGACTGAAAAATTGAAACTTGACTTTAGAAGAGTAGAAAACATTGTGGGAAAAGGAGAAACTGCTGGTTACCAGCATTTTCTCCTTTTCCCACAATGTTTTCAGAAGGCTTCTTCCTCTGGGTCATAAAAACCAGGGATTGTTTGGTAAAGAGTAAAAGTAAAAATCTTCATTAATGACAAAGAAATTATAAGATGTCAAAGTCTTTGAAAATATTAAAGTTTTTGCATATTGATGCAGAAAACGACAGGGCTTCCATACTACTTTGACATTTTCTTCTAAAACATTCAAACGAAAAAAACTACACTTAGCAGATGCCAATATTCAGCTGCAGTAGCTTTTTGTGTGAAAATTGAAAGTCATTAAGGGAGCATAACTGTGTCAAAGATATTTCAGGGTTGACTGCACTTGTTGCATGGGTTCCCCTTTTGATAGCTAATAACTAGCCAAAGTCTGAAGTAAATGTCTTCAGTAATAACAGATATTTGAGAAAATTTCGAAGTTTTTGCATGACGAGGACAAAGATTATAATAGGGCCATTAAAATGCCCTGCGTTACCTTCAAAAAGAGCTGGGCTTAATACACAACAGCATTTCAAATGGTTGTGTATGTGGCACAGTCATAAAGAACTGTGCAACTGGGTCAAATGTTTGATTGTATGGTGTTTAACGCCATTTTCAACATTATTTCAATTATACTGTGGCGGCCAGTGCACCTATCCAGGATTTCTTGGGAGTTTCTTTTTACCAGTACTTCGCACAATATTCTTTCCAAGCCACTGGCTGCTTTCCCAAAAACCATCGTCAAAACAATGATCAGCGGTGAGAGAGAAATGATTCCTGTCGCAATGACTATCATTAATCCTAGGAAAGAAATTGGCCAAGCTGGGGATCGAACCAGCGACCCCCCTGTTCTTGAGTCCTGTACAATACTGACTGCGCTACCAGGCTCAGCTGAAATTGAGTCAATAAAACATTTTCGTCTAACATGGTAGCTAAATGCTTTACCAACGAATCCCATGATTTCACAACCCTTGGGAAGAGATTTTTTGAGAACAATGTCGGAAAAGCAGCATTTTCTTTTTTTCCCCACTATGATTCCTACCCTGTAATAGACTTTTTAAAAGATAAATTCTATCATTTGAGTCACATTTTATTTGTCACCTGCAAAATATTTGATGGTTTGGTGACCCTTTGCCATATAGCACAATTCAGATATGTCCTAAATGAAAGCATTTCCGGAGAACAAATTATTATGCAGTAAAAATCATAAATGTCTTTCAAAGTAGAGAAAACATTGTGGAAAACGTAGAAATGCTGAGCACCAGCATTTTTTCCTTTTTCCTATAAAGTTCTCAAAAGCCTTTTTCAAAGTTGTAAAAGCTCAGGCTGTTTGCTAAAAGGTTAATGCATGTTGCTGTTAGACACAGAATACTATTACTTAAAAGACAGATATCTAAATTACAATTGATGGTTGCTAAACACAGGTGTCTGCCAGATACACACGACCATTAACCCTTTACCAGATGACGAAATTTCAGCCTTGTCCAAATTCAAAGCATTTGAACAATGACAATTTCAATGTGGTTCAAATGGTGCTATTTTTCTCTGATATATAGGGTATAAAACATTGTGGGAAATGGAGAAAATGCTGGTGACCAGCATTTTCTCCTTTTCCCGCAGTGTTTTCAAAAGGCTTCTCTCCCAGGGTCGTTAAAAGTCAGCATTGTGCGGTAAAGGGTTAACTGAAGCACTGCCTGCACTAACCTTCTGATATGTAGTCATAGCAACCATGGCATATCTGTTCTGCGTGAAGTCTATCTTCCTCTGTCTCCGGATATAGTCCCAACTTCTCACCAAGGTAACGGCATATAACAGGGACTTGAGACAGTTGTAAGCTACCTGTTTACGTAAGAGATACTTTGTCATGTTTTCCCTGATCTGATTTTTCATTGTTCTGTGCCACTTTCAGTCCTATCAATGTAACAGCTCACTTGGTCATGTCAACACTAGGCTCTGTAGTGCCTTGCCCAAAGGCACTTGCTCATTTCTTATTAACTTATTTGATTGAAAATCTTTTGACCCTTTACCAGATTTGTCCATACTGAAAGCAAGAATTATTGCTGGCCACAAAGTTTGTCTTCAAAAGAGTAGGAAAAACCTTGTTAGAAAGGTGATAACAATTTTCTTTCCTTTTCTCACAATTTTTTCTAAAGTCTTTTACCTCAGGGTCTTATTGTTTTTTAAGGGTTATATCAGTGTTGGAATTTTTTCTATTTTTTCACTGAGTCCCACGGAGTCAGTGCTTATCAGAAAACCGAGTCCCATCTAGCGTTCATTGAGTCTCACAGTATTTCAACTTGGAGAAAGAAACAGAACAAAAATTGAATATTTTTTACTTTGCTTATGTAGGCTATAAAATCCTATACATGTACAAAGATATCTAAATAAGAATACAATTACT
This sequence comes from Hippopus hippopus, assembly GCA_946811185.2. Classification (NCBI taxonomy): domain Eukaryota; kingdom Metazoa; phylum Mollusca; class Bivalvia; order Cardiida; family Cardiidae; genus Hippopus; species Hippopus hippopus. Next base: position 32,571,096 of record OX328108.1, on the reverse strand, counting down.
TTTAACCTTGTTGCTTTTCTACTGCAAATTATTCTTACCTTAAAATTTTGTATGTGGCTGCTGTTTGGACTAAAGTACTATTTTTGAATAATTTTTTCACATAAAGAAATTCATGATTCAACACTTCCATTAGGTCTGGGTAAACATGTAAAGCAATATTATTTTTGACCATAAAGTATGTCAATCTTAACTGACAAGATAATCAGATGCAGATTCTTCTGCCCGTTGGAGGGATTTCAGTAACGGTCCTTTGGATTTCTTATTTTAATTGCACAGGAATGTCTGTCCAAAGAAGCATGCCTAGTTAGAGATGATCTTTAAAAGTCCATGCATCCATCAGAAAACATGTTTTTCGCCTTGATATCTAGGCAAAACCAACATTTCATAACAATTTTGCTTTCGGATGTCATTTCTTTTACCAACCATAGCTTAAATAAGGGCTCTTTCAGCCAGGATTCTTGAAAAGAGTAGCATTTTTTTTCTTTTTGCCGGGGTAGCTATATTGGACTGCCACAGATGCAGTTGCTATGTAACTCATATAACTGAGGCTATTTTTAGAAGCATGTTTTCCAAAAATTATAGTGATGTTTTGTCTTGTGACAACCTTTTGCAAACATGGAAACATTATTCATCAAAACAACCCTTATTTGAATTTTAATGATGCCGCTGATTTTTCATTTTGGTCTGCTGATGCAGTGGCGATATTTACCTTTCGTCCCAAATCAATTAAGTTGCGTAAAAAGACATGTTTATGGTGTAAACTCAAACCCTGGTTATATAGTAAGGTGTTTTTGCTGACTGTAAAGATCAAGGCCAGAGCACACAGAAAATGCAGTATGATCTTGGATTAACACTGATTGAATCCCTAAATCAGTCATAAAATTTCCAAATCTACAATTTTTTGCAGTAAAATTTAATTCCTGTGTTTTATCAATATTTTATCAGAATGTTTTCAAAGTCTTCTACTGGAAATTTACTGAAAGAGGCCCTTATACTCATTTTCAGCCAGTTTTAACTTATTCTGTCTTTATTTTATCAAACTATAGTCATTCTTATATCTTCATGCCAAATATTGAGCCTGATGGTTGCAAGGTTGCTTAGATTACGGTCGATAGAAAATGCATTTCGCTGAGTTGCGGCCTTCCATGTAAACAGACTCGTCGTTTCCGGTTTTTGAATCGAAGATTTCGATATATCCGTTATACACTCGGGTAGATTCGTATGAAGATCATGCATTCTGTCACGTGACTATATTTGACCTTCGCCCTGCGTCTAATGAGGTAAACAAAGGAAAATGGAGGCTTCTCTGTTGCAGCCTCGATTTTCAGACGGAGGTCGCGGCCTATATGCAAATTACACCGCATCCGACTCTAGGTGGAAACCAACGGTAAATTTCCATGACGCACCGCTATTGTTTACAGCTTCGATCATCAGCCAGTTTTCTTCTGACCAATGTTCGGTTTCTAATACAAATCTCCGTGTTTCTTTTTTTCAATTACACCATATATGTCTGTAATTTATCCATGTTTACACAAAGGACAGATTTCTGTACCATTCTAAATTGTTTGAAATTTAACAGGGTTTTTGCTCACCGGCAGTAGACGGGCATCTTTAAGGAAGTAGTAAATGAAAAGCTGACATTTGATACAACCCTACCTTTTCTTAGGATGGGAGGTGCAAAATGGGGAAATCTATCAATCTCTCCTTCACAGTGTAGTTCCTTGAAATCACATTGCCTATATGGTACCCCAGCTTCCTCAAACAGTAAGTGGATCATTTCACTTGTACTTCGTTCTTTAGGATCAAAGTACAACACCCAATCTTCTGTAGGATTTCCTCTGTTAAACGAAAACAAGAAGCCATATTCTGTAAATAATTCAAAATTCAAGTCTGATATTCCCAGTTTCTAGCCTTGTAATCTGATTGGCTGTTTTGTTCTTTCTTGACAAATCAGATGGCAAATCTTGGAGTGCATAATTAACCCTTAGCCCTTTACCGCACAATGCTGACTTTGAACGACCCCGGGAAAGACGCCTTTTGAAAACATTGTGGGAAAAGGAGAAAATGCTGGTAACCAGCATTTTCTCCTTTTTCCACAATGTTTTCGACCCTATTAAAGAAAAATTGCACCACTTGAGACACTTTGTCGTCTGCATATGCTTTCATTTTGGACAAGGCTAGAATTTTGTCGTCTGGTATAGGGTAAACTGCTAAAGAAAGAAACAAAAATTTCCAATCAATTGTAAAAACCTAAATACTGTGATTTCAAAGTTAATTTCAATGGGAAAAAATAGCATATGGGACAGAGTAGATCCAAGATCAGACTGCACATTCCCTGAAGTCTGATCTTGATCTACATTGTCCACAAAAGGGCTGCGAGTCACGCTTAGCAGCCTAAAGGTTAACACTTTACCAAACAACAAAACTCTGGACTAGCATTTGCAGACAATAAAATAAAATTAATATAGCTCAAATGATAATTCCTGTCTTTGAAATGGTAGAAAACATTGTAGGAGTAGGAGAAACTGCTAATTACAAGCATTTTCTCCTTTTCTCTAAAGGTTTTAAAAAGCCTTTTTCTTCAGGTCTGTTAAAACTTTGGATTGTGTGGTATGGAGTCAAAAAAAAAAAAAGTCAAAATGAATGAACTGTTTATCAGACACAAACACTTAAAGATTTGTCCAAAATGAATGTAGACAAAAAATTGGGTGTGACACAAATGACAGAATTTGTCTTTGAAAAAAATCTTGTGAAATGTAGAAAATGCTGGTTACCAGCATTTTCTCCTTTTTCTTAGAATGTTTTCAAAAGCCAATTCCAGGGTGATCAAAACAAAGAACTGTTTAGTATAGGGTTAACAACCTTTAAAACAGTGCATCTATGTGTTTCTCTCCAAAATTTGTACAGTATTTCCTGAAACTAAAAAAAAATGTGAGCCATGCTCTGTGAAATGGGGGCTAAATGCACCTGCAAAGAGTATAGAAACTTTTTGCTGTGGGTAAATTTTCTGCATGTCAGAGGACCAGTGTGCCTTATGATTCAATCAGTTGTTACACAAAATGGATTATATGACTGTTATTATTTGATGATTTACTTTGTACCATGGATCATAGAGATGCATTAAGCCCCCTTTTGCCAAAGCAAAGCTCGTTTCATTTCATCTAAAATGAATAACAACATACCTTTCATCGTAAGAGTGATCCAAATTGGTCAGTGCTGATGTCTGACTAGGATGCAAACCATCCCCACTGTCATTTCTGTTATTAAACGAATCTATGAGAAAATTGTCTTCACCTTGAAGATGATCACCAGATTCTACACTCATTTCAGAATTCCCTTCACAGGCATGATCATTTCTTAAATCCATTTGTTCCTGGTCACCATTTTCAGCATTTCCAATTTTTGCATTAGATATTTTGTGTCCTAAACATTCTTCTGTAATTTTCCCTTCCTGATCACCCATATCGTACGCTTTTTCATCATTATTTGTTTTTGCCTTTGTATTATCTCGAAAGTGCTTCTTTTTTATACAAGTTTTCTTTTTTCTCTTCTGTAGTCGCTTCTCATCTGTAGTGTCCTGATTCATCAATGCTGACTTACGTTTTCTCCTATGACCCAATTTATCACCTTCCAACTCTGGCACCAAGCTTTTATCTCCAACCCCTTCTTCAGAGTCTTCATTGCTTTCTAACCTTTCATCATTGTCAGATTGCACAAGACCACTTTCTACAGTAATTTCATTTCTGTTTTCCAGGAAAACTGCACTTGGAATTTCACCTCTCCTTAGGCAAGCAATTATACTTTTGTCATTTAATTTAGACATAAAGGTAGCGTAGAAAGTCTCATACAAACACTGATATTTGACAACTTGCCTCATCAAGGTGTAACATGATTTACACAGGTATGTAGTTTTTGGGCTGTAATTAGAAAAGAAGGTACTTGTTCAAGTACTTATCAAAAATCTGGTTCCACGGTCTGGTTTTTTCCAAATTCTATTATGCAACACATATGGCTCTTTTATTCTTTACATAATGAAAAAATTTTAGACACGTCCATACTGAGAGCACTTGCAGTTGACATTCTAAATGAGGCTCCAAGACTGAGATCTACCTTTTAAACTATTCCTATAGGAAATCTTAGTAAAATAGGGATGTTATCTAAATCACAAAATCAACCCTTTACCACACAATCCCAACTTTTAATGACCCTGGGAGGAAGCCTTTTGAAAATATTGTGGGGAAGGAGAAAACGATGGTAACCAGCATTTTCTCCTTTTCCCACAATGTTTTCTACCCTTCCCAAAACAAGTTTCAGTTATTCAGTCACTTTCATTTTGTTGTTGCTAATGCTTTCAATTTCGACAAGTCTAAAATTTTGTCGTTTGGTAAAGAATTAATAAAACTGACAGGTAAATTTTTCCGTATCAGTCTGGTACCGTGTGTAAAACATACTTGTGTACACGGACTACTACCGTGAATTAATGTTTGGTAATTTGTCACTTATTTCTTTCAAAAATTGTTTTTATGCAGAACTAGATTTTGTCTGTTATCAATGTCTATTACATCTAAGTGTTTTTTCGAAAGGGTATACGCTACACTCGTGAACTTCAGCATCATGATTAATAATCACAAGCTTGACTTGTCCCTAGCGTTAAAATGAAAGAGGACCATATACTTTTCTTGACAGTGACAGCGAAAAACAACCACTGCCTACCTTTCAGCATTTAGAAATAATGTGTAAGCCAAAGTTCTTGTTTTTTCCTGTGTACTTGAAGACAAGCAACAGTCATTTTTTAATGCATACAATGAATATGCAGACATACTTTTATGTAAATGTTCATTGGCCATTCATAAATACTGTACATATATGTATAATAAAATGTAGTTCTCTGATTTATTTGGTTATCTTTATTGATTTTGTGGTGTTTATTTACAGTTATAATGAAAGATATATTATAAAAGGAATACTACAACAGTCTTCGGTCTCATCCGATACGCACCTCTTTACATATGCAACTCAACATGATCTGACCGAATGTTTTGAAAAGGAGAAAATGCTCATTACCAGCACCGTCTTCTTGCTAAATAACTTTTCATAAGATTTTTGTGTAGGGGTCCTTAACTCTTTACCAAACGACAAAAATTTCAACAAGTACAAATTGAAAGCATTTGCAGACGACAAATAAAACATGATTTAAAAATTGAAATTTGTTTTAGAAAGGGTATAAAATATTGTAGGAAAAAGAGAAAATGCTGGTTACCAGCATTTTCTCTTTTTCCAACAAAATTTTGAAAAAGCTTCTTTCTCAGGGTCATTTAAAGTCGGGATTGTGTGGTAAAGAGTTAAGACTTGTGATTGTGTGGCAAAGGGTTAACTCTAAACTGGATGTAAAAATCTTAGACTCTTCCAAAATGGATACTAAAAGCATATGCTAAAATAATAGGATTCGTCTTTGAAAAGGTGCAAGACATTTTGGTTACCAGCTTTTTCTTCTTTATCCCTCCACAATGTTCTGAACGATACTAATCTATAATCTTGTAACCAGCCATTGCTCTTTTTTGCAAGCAATATTTAACTCTTTCCATTGTGGAAAAAGGAAAAAATGCTGGTTCCACAAAGTCTCTTCTTTAGGGTCGTTAAAACTTGGGACTGTTTAATAAAGGGTCGAATTTTTTTTAGTTCTTTCTTATCTGTAATGGGCTTTGGTACGTCTAAAAATATTCTGTGATGAATAGTAATGAGTTAACTTACAACAACCCATGTAAAGCTTCCGCCTCTTCTTCCAGCAATGTTTGTATTCCTTCTAAGATGGTCATCTGTTCCAATAATATGCTGGACATGTTGAATCGAACAGCTTTAGTCGTGTAATTGACTACCTCTGAGAAATCAAACATACAGCCCCAGCATTTCCCTGCCTTGTCTGTGGCATAGTGTTCTGAAATTTATCCATAAATATATAAATACGCTGAGAATGTTTGGGGTGTAATTATTTTTTGGAGTAAGATCAAGAGATTTAACCTTTACCCTGCCGTTCGCAACCATGGATGACTTTTGCGGAGAGTGTACAGCAAGATCAGCCTGCACAAATGTGCAGTCTGATCTTGCTCTACACCCTCCGCTGCTTAATCAGTAGTTTGGGTCATATAAGCCCAGCCCAATAATTGCATATTTAGCAAAATATTTTTGTGTAATTGTTGATAATTTTTATTCAGCAGGATAAAAGTTAACTCTTTACTAAAGGATAAAATTTTACTCTTGTCCAAATTGAAAGCATTTGCTTACAACAAAATACATTTAGCTCAAAAAGTGGAATATGTTTATGGAAGAATAAAAAACATTATTGGAAAAGGAGAAAATGCTGTTAACAGCATTTTCTCCTTTCCCCATGATGTTTTCAAAAGCCTTTTCTGTTAGGGTCTTTAAAACTCAGGATAGTTTGGTAATGAGTTTATAATTTCATAAAGTGACAGACAGTGCTTACTCTTTCCCACATGACCAAATTTAAGACTTGTCTACATGGAACGTGTTTACAGATCAAATGTAACTGAAATGCTGTTTTTCTAGGAAAGACAACAAAACATAGGAAAATACTGGTTACCATCATTTTCTCCTTTTCTCACAATCTTTTCCAACACTTTCTTTATTAGGGGTCAGAACACTTGTCACTGGATTAGGACAACAATTTAACAGCCAAACTTCTTGTCATAGTCAATCAGTCATAATGAAAGTTGTATATACGCACTTCTAATGATAGAAGGATCCAATCAAAATTTTAGCAAATGGTTAAAAACTGTAGACAAGGCTTCAAAACTGGTTAACCCCCATCTTCATTCTGGAAGTATATATTTGAGCCATGCTCTGTGAATAGGGGGTTTCACACCTCTGCGGAAAGTCCGGGCAGGCTGACCTGGGTCAAAACTTTTTTCTATTGGTCAATTTTCTATATGTCAGAGGACCAGTCTACCTTATTACACAGGCGGTTAATAGACATAATGAATTTTATGGATTCCTAATTATGTGATGTCTTCCTTGGTATGATGCATTATGGAGATGCTCCTTTTTCAGTGCATAGCTCATTTATAAGTGCTTTTTGTTACATACTGCTACATGTCAACTTCTGATAATAAATCTTAATTGCACTTTAACTCTTTCAGTACCTTTCATGACTATAGTTCCCTTTGCAGCCAGTGTGGATCAAGATCATACTGCACAAAACATGTGGTCTGATCTTTAATCTACACTGTTCACTTAGCTCTGACATTCTGAAAAAGTGCAGACTTGAAATTGCAAGAATTTGGGAATATTTGTGTCCAAAAAGTGTCTGTTTGGTTTATTCAACGGTCTAAGGGTTAATAAAAATTAAAAATTCGCGTACTCTGCCAATGCATCCACCTGGCTACCCATACATAAGTATATGGCAGAATATACAGGATTCTGGCCAAAAAGAAATACCTGTTGAGTAATTGATTTATTTCTCAATTTCTTCTTCCTATACTTTTGATTTTCATTAACACTTAACCACACAATCCAGAGTTTTAACAACCCTTTTGAAATCATTGTGGGTAAAGGAGAAAATGCTGGTAACCAGCATCTTCTCCTTTTCCCACAATGTTTTCTACTCTTTTACAGCCAAATCTCCTAATTCCAAGTCAGATTTAAATTGTTGTCTGCAAATGCAAATTTTTGTTGTTTGGTGAAGAGTTAAGAAATTTTCAAGGATTCAGATCACATCCAGACTTAACTCGACGAAGTTTTACGCTGGTCCAAATTGGAAGTATTTGCAGACGACATTTAAATCTGACTGAAAAATTGAAATTTGCTTTTGGAAGGGTAGAAAACATGGTGGGAAAAGGCTTCTTTCTGTGGGTCGTTAAAAGTCGGGATTGTGTGGTACAGGGTTAAAACAATGCTGGCTGTTGTTTTGTTATTCTAATTTTGATGCCTATTTACTCTTATCAAACAACCTACAAAATATTAGACTTGGCCAAATTGAGAGCTTTTGTGGTCGACAAAATAATTGTGAGTTAAAAACTGGAAGCTGTTTTGGAAAGGTAGAAAGCAACATGGGAAAAGGGGTAACCATCATATTCTCTCTTTATCCACAATGTTTTCTAAAGCTTTCCTTTCATACAAACAATTAACCTGTGGATAGTTTGATAAACAGTTCATTTGGACAGGCAACAAAATTTTAGACTCTTACATGTTAAAAACATTCTCAGACAAAAGATGAAATGTAGCTCAAAGAAGCCGCCAGTTTTTGAAAGGTTAGAAAACAGTGTTGGAAAAGGAGAAAATGCTTGTTACCTACATTTTCTCTTTTTCCCACAATACTTTCAAAAGCTGTCTTCCACAGTGTAATGAATACATGGGATTGTTTGGTAAAAGGTTGGGCTAAACCTTGATCTGCACTATCCACACAAGCACATTCAAGCTTTGTTTTGCAGTCTAATGTTCAAACCCAGTATATTTATTATGATACCTCTGTAATACTGCCTTCTCTCTGCCGACGTTATCAGATCTATTCTGTCATGAAGACCGGCTAAACACTGCTCCACCTCAAATTTTTTGTTGATAGCTAGTCGCAGTGAGTGATGACAATCTGTAGCAAATATATAATGTTTGTCACCTTTCCCATTTCCAATCAGGTGATATGTTACTTACTCTCTAATTATTTTTAGTCTTCATTTAGCAACAAAATTTCAGACTTGCCTACAATGAAAGTATTCTAAAAGCAATTTTGAGGACACCAACAAATAAATGGCTCAAAGGGTTGCATTATCTTTGAAAATAAAGATTCTGGGATCCTAACCCATGAGTTAACTCTGTAACTCTTTACCAAATTACAAAATTCTAGACCTGTCAAAATTGGAAGAAGTTGCATACGACAAAATAAATGTGACTGAAAAATTGAAATTTGTTTTGGGAAGGGTAGAAAACATTGTGGGAAAAGGAAAAAATGCTGGTGACCAGCATTTTCTCCTTGTCCTACAATGTTTTCACAAAGCGTTTTTCTTAGGGTCATTGAAAGTCCTGATTGTGTGGTATAGGGTTAACAGGCAACAGAAATTTAGACTTGTCGATATTGAAATTATTGTCAGGCAGCAAATCAAATGTGGCTAAAATGATGGAAATCATCTTTAAAAAGGCTAGAAAACATTGTGAAAAATTAGGAAGAAATGCTGATTACTAGTGTTTTATCCTTTACCCACAACATTTTCAAGTCTTCTTTTTCAGGTTTTTTACAAAAACGAATTGCGTTGTAAAGGGTTAATGATTGTTCAAGAGATTTTTGCTCCATGTAGAAAAGAAGTAACTTGTAAAGTAACATTAATCCTTCCCTACACAATCCCGAGTTTTAAGATCCCTGAGAAATAAGTAAGGGTAAAAAACATTGTGGGAAAAAGGAGAAAATGCTGGTTACCAGCATTTTCTCCTTTTTTCAACAATGTTTTCTACCCTTTCGAAGACAATTTCCATCATTTGAGCCATATTTGGATTGTTGTCTGCTTTCAGTATGGACAAGTCTTCTTTTATGTCATGTGGTAAAGAGTTAAAACTACTCAAAGTAGTAAGTACAGGTTGTGGGTTGAATCCCTGCCATACCTAGGACAGACTGTTTATTGGCCTGTGCGACTGGGTTTTCAAAATCAACCTGCACCTGGGAAGTGTCCTGTACAGTCCAAATTTCTGCGAGCTACTCTCATAATAATAAAAAACAAGAACCAGTAAGAAGAAAATATAGTCAGATAAAGACAACTATTACAAGAAAGTGGGGAATAAAGTGAAAAGTTTGTCAATCTACGACAGTTTGGAATTTTGATATACTGGTAATTTCATAACGTCTTTTGTCTACATGTTTCAACAGTTTTTCTCCTTAAACACCTGTAAACAGGGTGTCTCCCTCATACTTCACCATGCACCCCATACTGAATCAGCTTTTAGGCTTTTGGTAAAATTGTGCTGTATCTACACTTTATACACTTTGTATAAGTATAGTGTACCTTGTGTTTAAATTCTTTCTGAAAACCCAGCTTGTAACAAAGACATACCTCAACATATCAAACACATACCTCGACTTACCTCGATATATCAAAGACATACCTCGACATATCAAGCAACCAGAAAATCTCTCCAACTTGTCTTTTGTCACTTCTCTTTCAAATATCTCCTCCAGGGCCTCCAGAATAGAAATGCGAGGCTTTTGCGGGTCGCCCTCTCGTACTTTTTCTTGTAGACGACATGATATCTGTACATTACGGTGGTGTTTAGCTGCTTTCTTTTTGTTTTCAGATGCTGCATTGCAGTTAATGCAACGGAAAGCCATATTTTATTCAGATGACTAAAAGAAAAAAGAAAATTAGAAAATATATTGGGAAGCAATTTAATCAGACTGAATTTTTACATTACAAAAAAAAAAAACAATATGTTGACTTTAAACTGTTTTACCTCTCTGTCCATGTGCACCCCCCTAATCAACTCTGGTTTTGCAAGATAAATTGACATACATTTGTATGAACAAGGGCAACATATTGAGAATTATTTTTCTCACTAAAATTATTGCTTCAACATACATCTTCACTCGTTTTCATCCAGTTTTTTAACCGTTTTTTTTTTCCCTTTATTTTATGAAACTATAATCGCTCTTGTATCTTCATGCCAAATATTGCCGCTGATGGTTGCAAGGTTGCACAGATTACGGCAGATAGAAAATGCATTTCATTCTATTGCAGCTAGCCATCTACATAATAGCAACAGTTTTCGGTTGAAATCGAAGACAAATCCCTACAGTTTCTTTACCCCATACATCTCATATTGATTTTTTATCTGCGTTTACAGAGCTGACTAGATTATAACACCGTCAAGTTTTAACAGCGTTTGTTTACTCTCTGGCTGTAAAGATGTCTCTTTGAAGTAAGAAAGCAACCACACTTTAGACGTGACATTTAGCTTTATTATACTGCAAAGAAATTTCTCGTGATCTGATTGGATAATATGCCCCGAACATATATATCATGTACACTGGCAAAACCCACGTAAAAGCAGTTTCCCTTTCGGAAGCCCCGTAGACATGACTACACTATCAACACAACATTCAAAATGGCGGCGTCGATCAAGATTAACATCAAGATTATGCCCCAAGCTGCACGTTTTAGCACGTATTACCAAGGTTTCAGTGACGTCAGTTCCCAGTGACATCAGTTTTCACTGAATTGGGGCACTCAGAAGGGAAATTCTACTTCATCAGCGTACTCAATTTTTTAACCAAAAAACAGGTAAAATTCGCTTAACAAACGTTGGAATGGTAAAACTTTGCAGTATAATAACCGTACAACTAATAAAGTTTTTTTTCTTGGAAAATCAACACAGAATTGAATCTGCTAAAGGATTGGAAGCCTTTACTTTCATTAACCCTTTCCTACTTGACAAAATTTTAGACATGTCCAAACCTAAAGCATTTGCAGACAATTAAATTAAACTCAAATAGTAGAAGTTGTCTTTGATGGGATAGAAAACATTTTGGGAAAAGGAGAAAAAGCTGCTTACCAGCATTTTCCACTTTCCCACAATGTTTTCAAAAATCTTTTTTTCACAGGGTCATTAAAATTCTGGGTTATGTTGTAATGAGTTAAAAGAGCTTGTTCTGAAAAAGAAAAAAAAAAAATAACCAGAAGGAAGAGAACATAACTGGTGACAAAAACTTAATTACAGATTGAAATATCGTCTCATTACACCAGTATGGTCACATGATCTTATACCAGCAAAAGTAACTGCAAATTATCATGAATACTTCAAGCTAAATTTGGAAGTGAATCTTATATCTGGTCGAAGTACTGTATACGTGGATATATATGTGTGTCGAAAAGTTTGCGAATTACCTATCACAGACATTTTGCGAACAGAAATGTTTGAGAATTTAAGACACTCATTATTTGCTAGTAAACTTGTGGTATAATACACAAACAGAAAAGTTCACAAATTTTTCAAATTTGAGAAATTGCAAAAATTTCCATGTTGCAAAAATTTCAACTTATACAGTAATATGAAATTTGTACCTTAAAAAAAATATCTTAAATTATCCTAGACCATCTATGATTCCTGCCCATAAGCAAGAACAGGCTGTTCAATCAATTGAGATATCAACAATAATAAAACTTATATTGGAGAAATAAACTTATTGAAAGTGCTTTGTATATGAGTTGCTGTTTTTTCCCCATCACTTCTAATTATTTTAAATTTATACATTTAAAACCAACCTTGAGCACATTCTATTTCTGGAGGTACCAACCTTGAATCATGCCCAGGATGAATGATGTTATACACACTTCCATTACAGGCCAAGCTAATTTCAATTGTCTTTCATCATTGATATGATAACCTAGGGTTGAAATTGTACAGAATAATTGCCAATTTACACATAAATAATTCTGGAATTATTCTCTCGGTAAACTGTCATGTTTTTATATCATAGTTACACAGAAATAAGTCTGGAATTATTTTCTCAGTAAACTGTCATGATTTTATATCACAGTTGATAATTGCAATATCACAGGAATGAATATGTATAAGGAACCTTCATTGTAAAACACATTATACACTTAGTTTGGCCTTACTGTCAAAAAAGTGGGTGTGATTCTCTTATAAAAAGAAACATCAACAAATGCCATGCAGAAATACTGAAATATTTGAAAATATTTCAGGTGCTTAATGACAGAGCAATGTTTTTGGAAATGGAAATAAGTAAACTGTGTTATTTTGGAAGTATGTCTCAAAACGCATTTTGATGCAACTTCTGGTAAAGTAGCTTCTGCAGGGAAAGTTGGGGGCCAGCAGCCCATTTAATGAGGCATATTCTTACCTGATTCATCGGTATTGCTGAAATGCTTGAGGGCACAATCAAAGGATGGTTGAAGAAAAAAAAAACTACACACGAAAAACATGCAGACTTTCTTGTTATTGCTGTATGTTTGTAAATTAAAATCAATGAGCTTTTGATATGTTGAGAACAGCTGTTAACACAAACCAAAAACGTCATTCAGTGCATGGTCTGCAAGAAAATTCTTAAATTTCTTATGGGCTTGAAAACGGTATCCACCAAAAGAGGCGTGTCGACTGCAAAGTTTTTCTTTATCAATCCTTAAGTATACTCCCTAACCCAGTTACCAGTGTACCAATGTTTATATAACCAAATAGAGGACCTGGAGTTTCTGTGGTAGTATTACGTGGCTTGATTTAGTAAATTATCATCTAAAATAGAGCAACTTTAAAAAAATCTGACATTATTGTCTTATGACATGCACAATCAAGCAACAGTTCACGTCATCAGCTGAGATCGGAAGTCAATTCACCCCCAGTTACCGGTATATACGCAAAAAAATAGCTAAATTCAGCAAATTTTGCATGCAAGATGTATCAAAATCATGTAAACTGTAAACTAAACTTACTTTCACATTGTTAATAAACTGATTAGCAGAAGAACAATGTGAAAATTATTGAAATTCTGAATTTAGCAATTGTATAAAATTTTGTCAAAAGATCAACAGAATTCTAGCAGTGGCTGTGTGATCCAATTTTGGCCAGTTGCTTATTTTTTGCCACATGTGCCAAAAATATTAAACAGTTTCATGCAATTTCTTCAACAGTGTTAAAATACATCTCAATAGAGTGTTTTCAATCATACCAAGTCATTTGGACAAAGGATGCTTTCGTTTTCATTGCATTATGTGTGTGCAGCGAGCATTGCTGTCACATGTAGTTTTGCCACCTAGTCACTACACCCAAAGTCTAACATCGTCCGACCCCTATAAAAGGGTTAACTACAATGAATTTTTGTTTCAAGTTAACCCCACAAAATATATTATTGAAAATTTTTTGTGTTAAATATTTCTTTTGACCATATAAACTTTCATTTTTTGCCGGAAACAGTTGCAGTCAGTTTTCTACTGTGCAAACATCACTTTCTCTACATCGACTTCTTCAAATTCTGAGGGTTTCTTTCTCCAGTAAATTACATTAAAATATTTCTAAATCAGACTCTGATTTAAAACTTATTTACATACCGGTACTTAGATGATCAGTCGTTGATCTTATCTAAAAGGGTCATTTTTGACGGACATGTTTTCTATCTAAATAGTAATGGCATCATTTTGACAAACTGGCGCCTTAAAGAAGGAAGCTCTTTGAGACCTTTAAATAAAGTAACTTGGCCCTGAACACAAGTTTGTTTGCCTGGTAATAATTCATAAAAGTCTGAACTATTCCCACAATGAATCTCGTGAAGAAGAATGTGTATAGTAGGGGAGATAATTACAGTCAAAAGTTCCTGCTACTGCCGCTTCTAAATTGCGAGACAAGTTAAATAAACGTGTGAAATCGCAAAGTGTATTCCCCGGCCCCACTCAAAAAATAAGCCAGACTTCCTGGCCCCAATGGCCCCCCATCTAAATCTTTTATTCATAATTTGATTCTGCCGAAATTAGTATCAAATTAAAGCCTAGATATCAACCTTTTATATGATATAAAATACATTATGATCATCGAAATACTTTTTGAAATATTGTCGATTAAAACTAGGAAAGATTTTCGTATTTTTTTCGAGATATTTCATGAATTACACAAATCCGGCCCCTAAGCCAATTCCTTTATTTCGTGGAAAACATAGCGGTAACTATTTTTAAATGAAAGTGTGTGGTTTAAGCTGTACAAAAGTATAAAAATAAGTAAATTTCAATAGAAAATAAAAGAATAATAGGTCTTTGAAATGATCGACCCACGATGAAATTTAATGACTTTCCTCAAAAATCCGGCCCCTATGCTAAATCCTTTATTCCATCAAAAACATCGCAAAAAATATTTCTAATTGAAAGTTTACAATCATTCTTTCGTTCAAAAGCTTATATCATGCAGTCTGCAACCTTATTAAAAATTGGATATTTGATACATAATTAAGTCTAAAACATAGGGGCTGGATATGTTTATTTTCCCATAATTCCATGAATATCTTTCTAAGAATTAATAAAATCTGAACCGTTATAGCACAAAAAAACCTACATCAAATTTCTAATTTCCATATACCATTAAAGAGCTTATTAAATGAACTTTGAATTTATATCAAGATTTTCTAAATTTGATGAATCATTGAACTTTTAATATTGGGGCCGGATGTGTAACTCAATTCAATTTTCAAAATATTTTTCTCTGGAAATGGATGAAATTAAAACACTTATAACTCAGCAATGCAGTGCTTGCGCTGCGAATCGACTTTATCGACAATTGTCGATTAATTAATTCAGTTGTCGATTAATTCTTCCAGTTGTCGATAAAAATTGTCGATTAATTTATTCCCCAAAAAAGTCGGGTAAAATTCCCTTTATTTGCCTGGATCACGTGCTAATTTGCACCGGAAATGTGGTAATCGCTTGTTTCACACCTCAGCGGACGCAACCTTAGGTAATCGACAGGTCACAGTTGGCTTGTATATTCCACAACGTGTGTCATGTTATCGGTTGTTATTCTAAGTTGTTAACTGGAGAACAATTGGCGATTATTGTTTATTTCACATTAAATTTTGACTGACTATTTTAATCGACGTAGTGATAGAACGCCTTGGATTTCAATACCACCAGAAACGGCGATGGCGACTATAGGAAACCAATTAGATATCATAAATTCGTTTACATTGCTAATGTAAACCGGCGCTGTTTAAATGTCGGCAAACAAAAAGAAAACAATAATTCATAATTGAATTTAATTGACATGTTGACATTATTCTAATTAATCTTGTTCTTGAACCCTCAAAATCTTATTTTTCTTTACTTATACATCAACATCGGTCGTACTAAACAAAAACTATCGCCAATTAAAAAAAGATAACAAACTAAGGAAAATTTAACTGCGTTTACAATATTGGATTCAGCAGTGGTACCAGAGAATAGCATTATGAAAATTCAAATGGAATTTAAAGGCTTAGGTTGATAACCTTCGTCCACTTCACTGTTTAGGTACTATCGATGAATGACTTTATTTAAGACATCTTATCCTCCTCATTGACCTTATTTGAAAATAATTAAGGTCAACAGATAATAAAGGGAGGTAATTCATCATGTAATAGAAAATTTTCTCCTTTACTTGTGCACATCATTTATTACAATAAAGAGAAAATTGTTGTTTGGTAAAGAAGTAACCATTCATCAAAAGAAACTAGGACTTAATTGTCTGTATGCTTCTTGCAAATAATGTGGGAAAAGGAGCACTATCTTTAGGAAATGGTGTAGAACAAATTTTCCTTTTCCTACAATATTTTCTACATTGTAAGATTAAAATAAAATTTTGTCTTTTGGTAAAGGAGTAACCATTCATCAAAAGAAACTAGGACCTAAAAGCCTTTATGCTTTTATGTAACTATTGTGGGAAAAGGAGCACTATCCCAGGAAATGGTATAGAGCAAATTCTCCTTTGCCACAATATTTTCTACAAGGTAAGATTAAATATATATGACAATTTTTTATTATTATTATTGTGATGGAAATGGTTATGTGAATGAAAGTTTGAAACTATGAGTAAAAAATAAAGTTTATGCTACATGTGCATGTCTTTTAACCCTTTACCACACAGCAAAATTTAAGACCTATCCAAATTGAAAGCATTTGCAGACGACAATTTCATAGTGGCTCAAATGACGCAACTTTTCTTTGATAGGGTAGAAAACTTTGTGGGAAAAGGAGAAAATGCTGGTTACCAGCATTTTCTCCTTTTCCCACAATGTTTTCAAAAGGCCTCTTTTTTAGGGGCGTCAAAGTGCGTCATTGTGTGGTAATGGGTTAAACCAAACTTCGCACGCTTAATTTGTCTATTATTTTTTTCAAGAAGAAGTTGTTGGCCATTATTTTACTTGGGCCAGAGCTAGCACTGGCAATGCCTGTGTCAAATTTAACCGTTTCAAAGCTTAAATTAAGTAGTTTATCACTATATCAATTTTTTGTAAATCAAAGAAAAAATAAAGTTTGAAATATTAGGGCCAAATTTCTATCATTTAAAAATTCTGAAACATTTTTTTGTGAAAAAAACAACAACAAATTTCAAATGCTTATATCTCAAATTTACATAAATGAAATCTTAAGTTTCTATATACCATTTGAAAGGTTATAACATAAGCTTTAATTTAACACTAATTTCATCATATTTGGTACACAAATAAAAGACTTAGGTAGGGGAGGCCGTTGGGGCTGGGAATTCTGGCTTATTTTTCAAGTGGGGCCGGGGAATGTATACATACCCGTCAAAATAACTTATTTACTGCAACCTTTTGAAAACTATTTTTTTTGTATTTATGAATCTGAAAACTTTCAGAACTTTTGCTGACTCGCAGCAGAATAATTCGATATGCGATTTAAGTCACGAGATATTCGGAATTTACTGTTTACACCGGCAACTAGAATACTCCGGTAACAGGTATAGGCACTAGAAACTTTGAAGAAACTGCATCATGTCATCATCCTATATGCAACGGGTAAGTTTAGAACCATTTTGATGCAGCAAACATGTGTAAAAATCATAACTATACTTTTTATTTAAATGCAGGTTTTGTTATTAAAATTGAGCGTCTTACCTTTTTCAGGAAACTCTAGTAAAAATGGCGACGTTTATGATAAGGGAGACAACTTTTCTTGAAGCAATAGTATTATATTACAGTGTGGTCACAATAAAATGAATCGCATTGTCTGCACCAGTCATATTCTTCGTAGATTCGATGTATATTTGTAGAATGCCATCTAGCGGGAGATAATGAAATGAACCGTGGTAGCGGGATATTGGTTAAAAGAAACAACTCCTGGAAAGCATGGATAACTGTAGGTGCACTGGCTGCCGCGATATAACTAAGATTTCCAATATTTTTCAGTATTGTTGCCATGGCAACCAGAGGTTTACACGGAATTACACCGGCCGGGCCATGACTTAAGCTTATTGGCCTTCGGCCAGTGGAGGAAAAACGTGTTCAACAGAAAAAGGCGCATTGTAGGGAATGCATTCTGATGCCCAATCACGTGTTCTGGGCCAAAAGTGCGTTATTAAACGCGTGTGTTCAATTCGTCAGCGGGCAACTTATTACCTCCTCAAGCTGAATGGACCTGTAAGCGGGGTACCATTCACCTAGGACCGGTTTAACTGAACGTAACTTATTAAAATGCCAGCACCATTGTGATTGCTAAGACGATTGAGTAAAGGTTAAAACAGAAAGTTAAAAAAAATGTGTATGAAATCTGTGTACGAAAAATAAGAAAACTTGAAAAAGAAGAAAATGCAGTTTTCTAGCAGTTTTTCAATTTCCCACTGTCCCATCGAGACTATTTTGGCCACTTTTTCAAAATCATAATCAGTGAATAAATTTGCCTTCTGATGAAGTTTTTAACTAATGTGCATGCAGATTCTCTGTCTTTCCCCCCGAATTTTAAATAATAGTTGCAGCTCTATTTCAAGGTAGGCCTACATGTTCAATATTTTCTACATGTATTTCCCTTTTTTTTTTTTCCACTTGATTTATTTTTTTTCCACACATATGTTTTAAAGAATATATTTATCCTTCTTTCTTTCCCGATACTTGTTTTGGCTCTCTGCACTGGACATTCGGGTCATGGTCTGCGAAGAAAGATAAAATGTAACCTGGTGAATTACGTTACGCTATTTGTAAATTAAGTTACAGTTAAACTGTTGCAATCATTCAAATAATGGAATACCTAACACATATTTCATTTTATGTCTACGGTGATTACTTCTTTTTGTGGTTTATTTGCGAAATTTTGTTTAAAACCACCAAAATAGGGGAAATGAAATGAAGATACACACATTTCGAATATTGCAATCCAGCACTTACTATGAAATTTAAAAATACTCGCTATGAAGTTTTTTTGATGATATATGTACGTGTAAACAGAGTATACAGTAAATTCTGCTTGTATAAATAGGTATAGTTCAGTGAGAGTATGCTTGAAGTATTTCACTCCAAAACACATTTGACCTTGCTGTGACCCTGAACTTTAACCTACAGACACAAGTCCTTGGTATGACCCATCATCTTGATGTGATTAACATTTGTGCAGAGTTATTCTAAAATTAAGCGATAGAAGGCCAGGACACGAAAAGGCACATTTGACCTTATCTCAACCTTCCCATTTGACCTACGGACATGATTCTTGCATGCAACACATCTTCTTTATGTGGTTGACAATTCTACACAGCTGTATTGAAATTTATTCATAACAAAAATGAGTTACAGGCTGGACATGAACATCATCATCAAAAATTTCTGCTTTTAAACGAATTTGACCTTGCCGTGACCTAGACCTTTCACCTACTGACATGGTTCTTGCGCCCGACAAATTATCTTAATGTGGCTAACAATTCTGCACAAAGTTGTACTAAAATTCAATCAGAATTTAAAAAATTACATGTCGAACACGAATACTACCCGTCCCCCAATACAGTTGACCTTGCTGTGACCTTGACCATTAACCTTCGGACATGACTCTTGTACTTGACACATCGTGTTGATGCTGACAACATTGTTGCAAAGGTATTCTGAAATTGAGTCATAATGAAAAAGGTTATGGCCCAGACACGAAAACGGACGGACGGACGGACTGACAGAAGGACAGACGGACAGACAAAACAAAAACTACATTCTCCCGAAAAATTCTTCGGGGGCGGGGGAGACATAAAATACATTTAGCATGCGTTCAAAATTAAAGCAGGGTCATTGATGTGTTTCAACAAACTTGGTATAACAGTTTTTGTTCAGAAAAAAAATCTTATACATAGCAAACAAAAATTGAATTAAAATTTAGTTAATATGCATTTGGACTTTCATCCTCGGCACTGGTACCGTAGGGCCTACCTGTACCTTCTGAGGCTAGGGGTATGGTACCGTACTTGGAGACTCTAGGGATAGGGATACAGTATTTTACTCAGAGAAAACCCCAGGACTGACTCTCGGTAAGGCAAAAAAGTTATTAAGTACATATACTACAAATGTTCGCAATTTGGATGGGTCAAAAGTTTTGTCATGTGGGAAAAGGGGTTAACAAATCACTTTTTGTATGTAAATGTCTTATTTGTAAATAATAGCCACACCCATTTATCTCTTCTTGTTATTTCGTTTCGAACAAGAGAGAAATAAGTGGATACTTTTATTTATGTAGTTATATAGCAATACAGTAACTAGAATGAGTAGATATGACTGAAAAAAATTATGATGGTGATAGTGTTGGTAAAAGAAAAACGGTTGAAAACAACAGTTCTTCCTTTACTAACACATACTCCTCTCAAAAATAATTACTCTCAAAAATAATACCTATCAATACTATTAAACTGTTCTTTAAAACATTTACCGAAAATAACAATGGTCTTGAAAACATATTTGGAATTAACTATGCATACCCTTCTCTCGTATAACCTTAAAGTGAAAGGGAGATAATCAGTAATCAACTAAAATTATTTTTCTTCAGAGTTACTTCCCTTTATCAAGTTTTTTTTCCCCCCCCACCATTGACATCTAAAACTTTGTATTGTGTGGTGTGATAGGCAATATTGCCTTTTTTCCTTAATAAAGTTATTATCATCATTATTATTATTACCTGCATCTGAATAATTTAAAGCAAAGGGAGCTATTGGGATTTTCATAATCACTCTAAACTTCAAAAATGATTTATCGTTGAATTGGAAAGCCGAAGCCTGGCAATTTATCTCAAAAAACATAGCCTCGTTAGGTATTTCAATATTTTGCTCCAGAGTTTTGCCAAAACTTGTGGAATGTCACATGATCAATAACACGAGACGCGTCGATTACAAGGATTCGTTCCAAATCAGTGTGATGACGCCATGTCTGATATAATAGAAATACAGCGAGATACCGATTGCAAAACGTCAAGTCCCTCATTTAAATTTGCACCTTTTTATTCAGTATAACGATACAGTTCATACAAATGAAAAGAAAAAAAAAAAAAAAAAAAGATCTAGTCGTATTTATCACTTAAAAAAAAAAAAAAAAAATGATTTACGGCATAAAAAATAAATAAGAGAAGTTATTCCTTGGGTGGATGATGTTGAAGTGTTGATCTTATAAATACTCAAATCCAGTTACTGCCGAACCAAGTACTGGGGTACAGAGAATTCAGTCAAACACAAGCTCAGTAACAAGGGGGTCATGTTGCCCTGAATCTCTCACCTGAACCTATGTATCTTTGAGACTATGAAACGAAGTATATTCAATGTTTTTCTCTGATATGACCAGGTAGACTGATTGTTTACCAGGCTGATCTACATTCAAATTTGTCTATGATGTCAGGAAAGACATTGTGACCGAGTTTAATGAGTATCAGAGTGAAAATATGGTTTCTAGATATTTATCCCGGTTACCTACCTTTTGGCCCCATGCAACAAAATTTAGAAGTCGTTTTAGATATCATCAAGACCAACAGTCTGACCAACTTTTACGAGTGCTGGACTGAGAATGTTGCCTCTAAAGTGTACACAAGGTTTTTCCAAAAAAAAAAAAAAAAAAATTCCAGATGACCTACTTTTAAAACCTACTTGATCCATTTTCAAAATCAGCCGGGATATCACCAAGACAAACATTCTATCCAACTTTCATGAGTATTGAAACAATGGCCTACAGAGAGTACGCACAGTTTTACAAAGATTTAACTAAATGACCTACTGATTGGCCCGATCTAACCGAATTTGGAACTCGCCTTAGATATTCTGACGACAAAAATTCTGACCAACTTTCATCGAAAATGGAAACTGGACTGAAAATGTGGCCTCCAGAGTGAACACAAGATTTTTAAAAGATCAGTCCCAAGGGCCTAGGGACCTACTTTTTGACCTTACATGACATTTTCAAAATCGCCCGGGGTGTCATCGAGACAAACGTTCTATCTAACTTTCATGAGCTTTGCCCTGAAAATGTGGTCTTAAGAGTGAACACTATTAGTTATATGGTCAGGTTGCCGGGGACTTGGAAACTTGTGGCCGGGGACTTGAAAAGTTGTTCACGGCTGTGGCGAATCACTTCGGCTCGGGGCGACATGATTCGCCACAGCCGTGAACAAGTTTCCAAGTCCCCGGCCACCTGACCGTACAACGAATTTATCATACTGCAAAGTTTTACCATTCCAATGTGTAATTCAGCGAATTTTCCCCGTTTAATGTACTCACGAAGCGAGTACCCTGACGACATAGAATTTCCGTTCTGAGTGCCCAAATTCAAAGAAAACTGACGTCACTGAGAACTGGCGTCACTGAAGCCTTGGTAAAACGTGCACTTTGGTGGATGAACTTGATGATATCACTGCGATAGAAAGTCGTCATATTTTTATTTAAACATGGATTTAAACAACTTCAAGGTAAGTAACTATGCATTTTAATGATTTGTTGTCAAAAAGTAAAAGACCATTAGTTACCACAAACGACAATTTGGTTATCCTTTTAACGTTACAATGAATAAGTTTCGACACTTCACAATTTGCTTATACCCCCATTCCACTGGGCGGCGATCCCACTGCGCTCATGGCGATCATGGCGCTTCTCCAAAATCTTAAGAATCGCCGAAGAAGCGCCGACACGTGCAACATTATGGGACTCATGTATTTCCACATCCTCGGAACCCAGGTTTGAAGCATTACGTCACTCTCCATGCATCTACCCCTGGGAAAATTGACTAGAAATCGTCGTTCCTTCTGAATATTTATATGGTCGGGAAGTACCCTAATAGTCAATCGAAATGATACTCTCTTGTAGAGAGGATAATTTCATTTCTTTCGTTATTAAAAATAACCCTGGAAATAACCCGAGGTTGTCAACAAATATGGCGGCCGTCGGCGTGCTTGTCTCCTGTGAGATATGCCATTCTGCAATACAGGGACGACACTATCGATATTTGCGTGCGATTTTAACCGACAATCTTTCGGTGTTACGCCGAAAATCTCTTTTAAACGCTTCTCGATTGTGCTGTTGATGGGCGCCACCATATTTAAAGTATCGCTAAGCTTGATTAGCAACGAATGATGTGATTGGATATCGACAAGTGAAAAATAGAAATGACGGCGTATTTGTGATAAAATATTTTAAATTTTCTCATAGAAAAACTGAGATCACCAATCAAAATGCTTCATGAATAATTCATGAGAACGAGGAAACGCCAGCGAAATAACCCAGGGTCGATTACAGAATGAATTGAAAATGGGTCACCGAGGATGGCATTTGCAGTACCCTTATCGAACGCTTCAATTACGATCTCGCTGCGCTGGTCACGATCCTCTCACGCCGTTGTTGCGCTTCTACTGCGCTTCCAAGACGCTTCTACTACGCTCCCACTACGGCACGGGATTACTACGTTGCTCCTGCGACATTGCTACGACCTATGCGCAGGAGCTGCGATTCTGTTGCACTTTTGAAACGTTTCTATGTAGCAGCAGTTGAACATCGGCTTTCGAGGGCAAGAGGGCTATTGGCCCTTAAGCGCTCATCTGAGTAAAGTCATCTGTGGTTGATAAAGCTGAAGAGATCCTGGTTTTAATGATGTAAAACGCATGCGTGTAAGTGACCTACTTTTTGACCAGCTTGACCTACTTTTGAACTTGTCAGAGATATCATTCATACAAACAGTCTGATAATCTTTCATGAGTATCAGACTAAAAAAATGTGTCTTTAGACTGCACACAAGGTTTTTCTAAGATTTGGCACAGTGACCTACTTATTGATCTGTTATGACCCAATTTCAAACTTGTCTGAGATTTCAAAAAGGTAACCTTTCTGACCAAATTTTATAAGTATAAGGCTGAAAATGTGGCCTCTAGAGTGCAAACAAGGTTTTTTCAGATTTGGCCAAGTGACCTTTTTTTTTTCACCAGACATGACCCAACTTCAAATATGTTCAAGACATCATCAAGAGAAATATTCTGACCAAGTTTCATGAGTAACTGACTGAAAATGTGGCCTCTAGAGTGCACACAATGTAAATGTTGACGCCTGGACAACGGACGACGGACACAGCCCGATCACAAAAGCTCACCTTGGGCACTTCGTGCTCAGGTGAGCTAAAATGGATCGAATTGCTGCAGTAGCTGTGCTCCATCTTGCAGTTATGAACAATAGATTGAAAGGGTTGGCTGTTGCTTTTGTTTCGATGCGCTGCATTTCCGCTACGTTACTCGCGCTGCCGCTACGATACTGCTGCGTTCACGAATTTCTTTCTACGCTCATACTACGCTTTTGTTGCACTTCGAGCCCACGGCGATCCCGCTGCGTAAATTTTAAGCAAGGACAAAACAAGCGCCGTGAAGTGGCGATCATGAAGCTTTCGATACGCTTCCACTACGATCAAAGCGTTTCTACTGCGCTGTTGCTGTTCCTGCTACGCTTCGCGGCGTTTTGACAAAAAATTTTAAAGCGTAATGGAATCTTTGTTCAGTGGAATGGGGGTTTAAAGTGGCGATCATGAAGCTTCCGATACGTTTCGACTACGATCAAGGCGCTGTTGCCGTTTCTCCTACGATTTACGGCGTTTTGACCGAAATTTCGAAGCGTAGCGGAATCGCTGCCCAGTGGAATGGGGGTATTACCTGACGAAGGGATGGTTCGTTTTAACCTCGTGTATTTGTTTAGAATGACAACAAACGATAATTTTGTAAATATATTCATTTATTTTCAAAAATAATCCAGTCTTTCCGCTTCAATGACAACCATCAAGGGAAACTAGAAATAATACGGTGCAGGCTATTCATTATGTTTGTCTTGTGGGCGGCTCGTATCGGTCGACACCGTCATTTTAGATGTGTTAAAAGTGTAGTAATGTATTCAGGGCCCTCAACAGGGAAACTGCTTTTACATGGATTTTGCCAGTGTACATGACTTGTACGTGCGGGGCATATTATCCAATCAGATCTCGAGAAATTTCTTTGCAGTATATAATAAAAGCTTTTGTAAGATCTGATTTTTGAAAACGGCGTTAAACACCATACAGTCAATCAATCAAGATTTGATTTAGTAACCTACTACTAGATTGATGGTTTTGGCTGCAAGTTCGGACATGTACCTCTGTTGCGGAGCGCTTGATACCACTTGTCTCGGTTGATAAGGATTCAAAGCTTGTACCTGTAACACAATACAACCATATGTAAAACTTCTTTTTAATCAGATAATAATATAAAACTGCCTTTAATAAAATGAACTAAACTCTTGTTTAAGAAATAAATTTTTCAAGGGAGTTTATCACCGTTTATGATTATCACAGTACAAGGGCACTGGTAATCACTTTTATTTGTGGTGCTTCGACAATTAATTCCCCGTAATATGGCTTTCGACACAGGCATTGAATAACCTCCCTGCCCCTGTTTGGACCGGATGGAAATTTCTCCTATATCATACCAACCAGGGTGGAAGTTCTTTATCTCTACAGACTTCATTTTATCATGATGGGAACTACTATTGAACTCTTCCGTTTCACCCTCTTAGTGTAAGCGATCAACTTCTGGATAAATATCCAAGGAGCCTTCCATATTGATCGCAATTTTTGGCCTAAGCTTTTGTGTCCGGGGCTTTCATATATTAATATAATGTCCCCTACATTAAATGAAAGCCCGAGATATCTTATTTCATGGTCACACTTCATTCGAAATTGGCTGGACACAAGAATTTCCCGAGCAGTTTTATGAGCCTGAAACTTTGCTTTTGGTAAGTTGGTACAGTATTCGAGATAGTTATTACTTGTCCGACCACCTATTGGAAATATTAGATTGACAGGGAGATTGATTTCTCGACGCAGCATCAACATACTGGGGATGATCCCGATTTGCCTGTTAATACTGGCCCCTGCAATCTGCAGAACCCATATATATGCGAATCCTTTTGTTACCTGTGGATATTGCACCGTCGTGAATCCATTAGAATACTACTGAAGCGTTTAACTTGCCCATTTCCCGATGGCCTGTAAGGCATGATTCTTGTTTTGTGTATTCTGCAAACAAAGTAATCTCAAAATTTCTCGCTTGATCACTAAAAATTTCAAAGGGTACCCAAAACGTGAACAGAACTCATTCACAAGAACTCTCGCCCCCCCCCCCCCCCCTTCAGTGAGGGTCCAAAAGTCAATGTGCACTATTTCTATAGGTAAACGGATTAGTGAAATTGTAGCGATGCTCTTTTTTTTTTTTTTTTGGGGGGGGGGGTCTTTTTTATTTATACTCGTTGCAAAAATTACGTAAAGGAACGTAATTCCATATGTCCTGATCCATATTATATCAAGCTAACGTCATCTTGATTCTGTCCTTAGTACGGACAATAGCTGATTCCCTCCCATTGGTATTTCACGATTTTTAGACAGAAACTTCTTTTTGGAGCGTCTCTGGCACAACCAAACGTGAGCCAGATGACTGTGGAGGTTTCTTCGACAATAAACTGTCTTGTTCAAGGAAAGATTCCTTATTTACCCAAATATGCTTGGTGGCCGGACTGGAACTGAAAAACGCACCTTCTAGAGGCTCCCTGCCATCCCGACACCAAGTTATAACAAATTTTATTGACTTTTCGTTGCTCTGGAGTTTTGACTATTGTTCTGCCGTGTAACCCCACCCCCCTCCCCCAGCCTCCCATGGGTCCTAAATCACCAGCGGACGTTTTGAGTTGCTTAATTGCTTTCTTTTCAGTTAAGCTGGTCGTGGACTCTTTTTAGGTTGCTCTGTGCGAAGCCGGTTACCCACTGAAGGCAACACGTCATCCACAGCCTCTGCAAATTCGAACCAGTTCTTATGGGTTCATTGACAATACGCGCATTAACTGTCCATTTTGTAGCCGTCACATTTATCACTGACAGGGATTCGAGAGAGGGCATCAGTATTTTGGTGCTTGCTTCCAGCCCGATGCCTGATGGTCATTTTGTACTGGGCCGATTCCGCCAACCATATACCACTTGACCTTGTGGATTTTTGAAACATAATAACCACGTCAAACTGTGGTCTGAGCGGATAAAAAATAATTGACGAACATACTGCCTGAACTGATGAGTAAAACGCACCACTGCAAGAAGTTTCTTACGAGTGGTGCAACTCAGGCGACAAAGAGAGACTCGCATAAGCAAGTACTCTTTCCTGTCCTCCCTGTACTTGCCTTACCTGGGCTCCTAATGCGTTTTGAGATGCATCAGTATCAAGAGTGAATAGAACAGTCCTATCAGGTAAACTTAACACTGTCAAAGCTGATGTTAATGGTTTCTTAATTTTTATAAACGACCCGATTCCTATTCGAAATCATTCTTTCACGTAAGTGCACATAATGAAGCTGCAAGATCAGCAAAGTACATGTACTTTATAAACCCTCTATGGTATTTGGCCAACCCCAAGAAACATTCCAAATCTTTGGAATTTTGGGGCACATGCCAATGTCCTACATCGTTCTGTTCCTAAATTGTATTTAACCCTTCGCCCAAAACCAATCTTTTAAAAAATTTTACCTTCGATGGAAAAAAAAAAAAGACATGATTTTGGGATTGAGAGTAGTATAGGGAAGCTCTTTATGGGGTCTGACAGGCCTGGTCAGACCCCTAAAGAGCCGTCCCTGAGAGCCCTACGTTGCCTACCTTACAGAGAGTTTGTCCCCAGTTTGCCTACTCTGAAAGAATTTGCATTTTTTATAATACCCAGGCTGCCTACCCTGAGTGGAATTTTTCTGCAAAAAAAGGGAAAGTTAAGGGAAAGTAAAGGGTAAGTAACGATCAAAAATGATTTTCTATTGTCAAGCTTCTTTTCTCTCTAAAAGCCTGATCACTGAGTTGGACTTAGTTTTTTCACCCTATGGATGATTTTTCTCTCTCTAAAAGCCTGATCACTGAGTTGGACTTAGACTTTTTTTCTGCATCTATGAATGATTTCTCTAAAAGACTGAGCACTGAGTTGGACTTAGATTTTTCACCCTATGAATGATTTTTCTCTCTCTAAAAGCCTGATCACTGAGTTGGACTTAGACTTTTTTTCTGCATCTATGAATGATTTCTCTAAAAGACTGAGCACTGAGTTGGACTTAGTTTTTTTCACCCTATGGATGATTTTCTCTCTCTAAAAGCCTGAATACTGAGTTGGACTTAGACTTTTTTTCTGCATCTATAAATGATTTCTCTAAAAGACTGAGCACTGAGTTGGACTTAGTTTTTTTCACCCTATGGATGATTTCTCTCTCTAAAAGCCTGAACACTGAGTTGGTCTGAGTTTTTTTACTCTCTCTCTGGAGTGTAACTCTCTGGAGTATAACTCTTTGGAGTGTAACTCTTCTAAAAGAAAGAAGTTTGACAATTTGAAGAAATGACAATTTTGAAGAAAGATAGAACTTTTGTGGTAGATGGTTAGTCCTGAAAAGGACTGTTGGGTTAGCTTTGAAAAGAGCTGTGACAATTTGAAGAAAATGATAACTTGAAGATAGAACTTTCGTCTGACAACTTGAAGATAGAACTTTCGTCTGGCATCTTGAAGAAATGACAATTTTGAAGAAAGATAGAACTTTCGTGGTAATGGTTAGTCCTGAAAAGGACTGTTGGGTTAGCTCTGAAAAGAGCTGTGACAATTTGAAGAAATGACAACTTGAAGATAGAACTTACGTCTGACAACTTGAAGATAGAACTTTCGTTTGACAATTTGAAGAAATGACAATTTGAAGATAGAACTTTCGTGGTAAATGGTTAGTCCTGAAAAGGACTGTTGGGTTAGCTCTGAAAAGAACTGTTGGGTTAGCCCTGAAAAGGGCTGTTTTGTTTTGGAGGCTGTGTTTTTTTTCGTCTCACGTTGTTTTTTTCCACTTCTAATGACAGCATCCGAAATTCGCTTGGCAAATGGGGCATGCTTCAACTCTTTTTCTGATTACCATTGCTCCATTACCGAAAGTAATCTTCCTCCCAAATTCGATATCAACCAAAATGACATCCGGTGTTGTCTTTAAAAATAGTTGAACTAATCTTTCGCCGAGATCTTTGTATAGCTGTGTTATACGTTGTAGGTGGTTTTGTTCCTCCTCTCCTACGAAATGAGTGTTTAGTTGTAATAACTGTTGACCTGCATTTAGATATTCTTGGAGAGCCTCACGTAGTTGATAATTTATCTCCTCCATATTGATACTGCTTCCGAATATTGATACTGCTTTCGAATATTGATACCGCTTTCGAAGTGATCGTTAGCTGAGAGTCAAAAAATGATGAATGTATGGAAATATCGCTGGGTTTTATACGTTTAAGGAGGATTGAAATTTTTAAAGAGCTCGGACCTGGCAGAAAGCACATACATTTTTTCCCATCCTACGTTTCATGCTAATATAGCAAAAAAGTTATGACCCGATGTATGGGAAAAATGTAGACAGAACAAGTCTTGGGGAAAACAGAATGAAGAACTCTATTGTTTTTGAACTTTTATTTATTGAACAGAACTGAACAATGAACATATTTACAATGAACATATTTTACAATGACCTGTAAAAAAAGACAAAAAATGAAATATTCACAATGAATTGATAGCAAAAAAAGATCATTTTTCACTGTTTGTGGGTTTGAGTCTCTGAAATTTTCTTGTATAGAATTCCGTAGTGTTGATTAAACCACAATGATACATCTCGATCGTTTCGATGGTGTTTCGTTGAGAGGAATTTCTGTTGAAGATATTTCTGTATATTGTATCCTCTAGCAGCAGCATCCAATACAAAGATACAGTAAAGTCCGCAAACTTTACCCTGTAGACTCTGAAGAGTTTGTCGATTGTATCTCCATGTTGAAGAATGATTGTCTAAAAAGTTAATGATTTCTGTCTCAAGTGGTGGTAGTCCATACGGATCAAAGTATAGTACATTGTCATTATTGTTGAATATCACCGCCACCCAGTGTTCTCCTGGTTTATTTGATCTCTCTGTATTCACAATGTAGGCTTTCACATGATTTGGTTTCTGTCGAGGCAACTGGTCTTTTGCACAGACTTTCGCCTGTAGATTTTTTATCCAGGTTCCGTGATCCAATATGTATTGAATTTCAGAAGTATACATCACGTTTTTTCTTCTTAGTCACTTTCTTCCCAGGATTGTTTTACTTTGTCACACCAGTATTGTAAGTACGATTCTGTGATTTCAGATAAAATGTTTTGTTTTATATTTTGCCATATTCCGTAGGTTTCCACATAGTCACTGTCATCGAGTTTCATTTCCATTAATTCAGGATACCATTTTTCCATGATTTTGTATGGATTTAATTCCATCATAGCTTTTTCTATGAACATATCCGTATGTTCTTGTCTGTTCTTGAATAAACACAGATCGTGCTGTATTTGACTGGGGTGGTCCACTTGACATCCGTAACACTGGTTGCGAACTTCACTGGCAATAAGATTTTGTAATTCTTCAATCATATGTTTTTCGAAGCTATTGTGAATGTCATTTTTCCGAGTAGAGATGCACTTTGGAGTAGAATATTTCACTTTTTCTGCTTCTTCTCTCAGTGATATAGCAAATCTGAATCCAAGCATTGTTTTTTCTATATATGCTCTTTAGTCCTGAAAAGGACTGTTTTTCTGATGTGATTTTTTTCCGAAGTTAGTAATCTGTGATGATTTCTCTCAAACTGTTGATTTCGATCTGGTTGTCAAATTCAGCAAAAACAATAACGTTGACCACTGCTGCCAAGGCTTGGGTGAATTGAAGCTCAATTCGAAGACTTCCAGTTTTTATAGGGTGAAGTTGACCTTTTTCACTACCTTGATCAGCTGTCAAATCGTACCCCCACAAACAGTATCCACCAGCATAATCTTCTTTGCCAATATCAAATGATTTATTGAGTCCGAAGGCTGAGACAGCTTGATACATTGACAAATATGATTTCAAATACAAGCCATTTTCAAAGTCAGGTTCAAAGGGTCTGTTATGAATACTGTGACCATTACATGATACATCTATTTTTGACAGATTGAAATGTTGAAAGAAAAATGGATTGGTATCATAACCTCCATTATAACTAGCATTTGTTACCATTGCAATGAAAACACGTTTCGGAAGCTGTCCTTGAAACAAATGATCTTCAACTTTAGACTGAAGTCCATTACCAATGGTAAAAGTCTTTACTTCTACTCTGCGGATAGGAATTTTCATGTTTTGCTGAGAAATAATTCGATTTAGATCATTCGCAATAACAGGCAACAATTCGACATTTCGCATATGTAAACTGACTGTTTCCAATACAATTTTTGCAGCTGGTGCACCAGTACCTCCCGTAAGACAAAAGTTTGATGAAGCTCTGTTTAATCTAAGTCTGATTTCAATACCGATAGGTAAATATTTTTCTTGCTGAAATAGATCAAGATGCAATCGTCCGAAAAGCTCTGCAGTTCTGCTTAGTGTGATTACAGCGATTCTTCCTCGTAATCCTTCATTATTCCCATCGTGGTTGAGTGCTCCGAATTGGCCACTGGTGTCTTCGATCCAAAGTACACCACCTTTCAAAAACGTAGTCTTACAGTCGGCATTATATGACAGAAGATTTTCGATATATTCTCTGTATGGATAGGTGTCTGAATTACTGTTGATTAGTTTATTATTTAGATACAAATCGATACTGCTAAACATACTGTGCATGAAATTGTTTACAGGGGCTACATTTGAGCCGGCATCTAAATTGCTGCCATCTGCTTTAACGATTTTGAATTTGATATACAAATACGATTGTGATAAATCTGTCCAATGTTCTGTTTGAGGTGGTATGATGAATTCTATCGGTGAATTGTTTGTCAAAGATGATATTGGAAAATGTTCAACCCATTGACTTTCTTGCATCGTTGTCAATGTGGGTGGTACAGAAAGAACATCGAGTTCTGATTTACTGCATTCGCAAGATCCGCTTTGCATCATTTTCAAAAAAGATTTTTCAAAAAAAGATTTTTTCAAAAGATTTTTTCTCTCAATCAAATATATCAAGAGGTCTCGGTCTAGTGTAATGATTTCTTTGTCTTTTATTAATAATCTTACCCCTGTGAGATCGAGAAGATAAATGACTTGTCTTTTGTGATTTTCGTTTATTTATCCCAGGTATTAACTGTTGCGCTAAATTATGAACATATTGTTTTCCCCGCGAGACTGTAACTTTTTTGGGGTTTTTACCACGTAAAAGGATATCTTCTGCTGCACGTATTCCTTGTTTGATTCCTTCTTTTTTTATAGCATTAAAACCAGATTTGACTAAGGGTTTGAGCAATGGTGTCACTGTTTTAAGTGCTGATCTAAATAGGGAACCTAATCCATACCCATACTGATGTTTTACGCCACGATAAACTGGCAGCATTTTTTGTCAATGTATCAGTTTAATTATTTCAAAATATCAAATATGTTTTATTTTTTCTGTCTGAAATGTAACTTGACGATTGTCTTACCAGTAATGAAATGAAACGATATGCCAGAATCCCCTGTTATTTGAATGTCAATAGTATCGAAATCAGATTTCGAAACGGGGATATAATGCGGTAATGTAATATCATGCTTGATATGTTGGGTTTCATAATTATTTTCAACTGATTCGGTTGGTTTGAACGGTAAAACACGAAGTATGGGAGCAAATGTATCACCCACTATAGTGTGTTCGGCAATATCTGAATAAACAAACCGATGGTTGTAGCCAGCATCGATGTTAGGACTGTATTTAAATGCATTTAAAAATCTTCTACCCGGATAAATCGCCTCGTTTTGAAATTCTGGCGATCCTCCCAGTTTTAAAAACAGCGATTAGTGGAATTTGATTCCGGTTTTTGTAATATTTCTGATTGCAAGTTTCGGACGTTTGGATGAGGTTGAATAGCTAATAGATAGTAGCACTGAATTCTTTTGAAGGACACCCGATAGGTTATTTTGAACCAAATCATCGATCACCTCTATAATATGCTTTGGTGAAGTGTAACTACCCGGTGGAAAAGTAAATAGAATTGACCATTTTTCTGCTCTATCTTTATCGTCTCGCCTTAATACAGATATCTCCATATTATCTCTTTTTTTATCTACCGCTGCTACTGCATTGTATAAAGCGTTATCTGCAGTTATAATTTCGAACTTTGCTTCTTGTTCACTTACGTTTAAAAACTGAGAGGGGGTAATAAGTTGAACTAATGCAACTTCCCAATTTTCCCTATCAATATGAACTGTCTTTGGTAAATGAACTTTAAAACAGCACTGTGTGTTGTTTGGATAAAAGTTTATGGAACTATCGCTAGGTAAAGTAACATAAAACGAATTCATTTTTTAAATATTTTATTTTTTACTGTCAATGAAATCAAGTCCTGGTTGTTTTTGTTCTGTCTTTGTGAATTTTAACCCCGGAGATGGGAGAATATATCCGAGTGAACTACTTAACAGTATCAACCACAATTCACGATCCTGACTTTGAATACTTAAATGTACTATGGAGGTTGCAATAATTGCGTAAATGACTATTATCTGTGAAATATATGTAAACTGATTCTTTGAAACACGATTTCCACAGCAGCTGTAATTTTTAGTACCAACACTATCGACACTTTCTGTCGCGCACTCAATGTTTGACTGAATTCATCATAAATGTACTGTCTTTTTATAAGATTTTTTATTATAAGATTTTTTATCTATAAGATTCTTTTATCTATAAGATTTTTTCCCCTTCAAAGACACCAAATGCGATTCTGGTATCCAACTTTGAAATTTTTTTGGATAACCTTTCCAATTGACTTTTATTTCTTTGATTAATTTTTTGCCCTCACGCCTTGTACGTCTATCAAGAACTGAATCAATTTCATAGACTTCATCATCTTTTATTAATTGAAGTTCGTATTCATAATAAGTTCCCAAAATTTGTTCACCCTGTAAATCTTTTATTTTATAGGTGATAGGTGAAAATGTCTTGTTAACATGAGTGATTTCAAATATTTCTTGCGTCCAATTTGGTAAATATCCCTTATCAAATGTGCGTTTTGTTTTATTGATCCGAACACGATCTCCAATTTCGAATTTTGGCTTTTTTGTCATAGCGATTGTCGATAATCGAGGATACAGATTTTTCGAAACCTCTGCCTCATTTGATTTTGTTACCATTGCAGGAGATGTTTTAATACTTCTGTGAAAAGTATGATTGTAATTCTGAACTAAAGAATTCAATACGTCAATGTAACGTCTTGTTTTCTTGTACGTAAAGTATTTCCACATTCTCGATTTTAAAGTTCGTTGAAATCTTTCAACGAGGCTTGCTTTTGTCTCTGGATTTTCGGTGGTGAAAAAATATGAATCTGACTCTTTTTCAAGTATTGTTGAAACAGTTTGTTTTTGAATTCCGAACCTTTATCTGTTTGAAGTGCCAAAGGTTTTCGTTTTGATTTCTGGACAATAGATTGAAATGCTCGAATCAAAGTTTTTCCCATTTTATTTGGAATAGGGACAACCCATGAAAATCTTGAAAACACGTCGATTACACAAAGTAAATATTTCTTGTTATCATTTTGTTTTGCTAAATGTTGCATGTCGGCCAAGTCAGCTTGCCATTGATAATCTATACCACTTACAATAGTTTTTCGTCTTTTAAAACGTCGACGGATTGGTTTGTGTAAGGTATAGGTGGATTCACCTCGTAACCACTCTTGAACATCTTTGTATCTTATTCCTTTCAAAACAGATTTTGCAGCGTGATACAATTGGTTTATTCCAGTAAATGCGACAGTACTTTTGGGATCATAAAATAACTTTCTTAACACGTAATCAAGTTTAGGCTTTACCAGGGCTCCCATGACTGAGCCGTTTTACGACTAGGGGTCTTTTTTATAGAATCTGGTGGAGTTAACAACTCTTTAGTATAGAATTGCTTCAGTCTTTCTTTTTCTTCAGGTTTCATGTGTGGAGTTTTCATGTATGGAGTTTTCATCGTAGATTTTTTAACACTTTTTGCAGGCGATTTCCTTGTAGTTTTTTGTACACTTTTTGGTGTGTGAAATAAGTAATCAGACTCACCAAGGGATTCTTCATCTTCACTCAGCGGCTTATCATAAGCTTTATCATAAGTTTTATGCATCCACCTCCATCTGCTTGGATTGCCAATGACTTCTTGCGGAATATTACTTTCATGTAATGCCTTTGAAAAAGTTTTCCAGCCTTTGGGTTCAACACCTTTTCTTTGACGTATTGCATCATTGATAAGATCGATGATATTGGAACCATGAATGCGTCCGCCTTTATATGACACAACTCCTTGTTCATCTCAAGTTAAATTATTGTTATCTTTTATCATATTCAAAAGTAACTCGGCTTTTCTTTTCATGGTTTTTGGTACACTTTGCAAAATTTGATCATGCAAGGTAACAGATGTTGATTTCTGTACACTATCATCACTTTTTGTCGTTGAAAGTAAATTGTTCAAAGTCGGTCTTGCTTTTTGAAGAGAATTTTGTAACTTAAACAAAGTCTCACCATACTTTTGAGCTTTTTCCGATTCTGATAAATTGGTGTTTTGTAAAATATGTCCCATGTCCTGTTGAAGATGTACTACATCTACAACTTGTGGATTGGGTGGTAAACGAGGTCTTTGAGCTTGTTCGGCTTTCCAACGATTCATATTTTCTAAGGTTTGGTAAGGCACAATAACCATTTTTTTAACAGACATAATTTAAAAATTATAAAATTACAAGGCCTTAAGAGCTCCTCCTATTCCTCCGATAACGGCTTTTCCTAACAATGGTAATAATGCAGGACCAAGCAATTGAAGAAATCCACCTTTTTGATTTAATATTTGTTTTTTATTTTTTACTGAGACTGATTTCGAAGCTAATCGTCTGAGATGCTGCCTACTTGAATACAATTTCTTCTTCTGAGGTGATGATAAATGTACATTGCCTTTTAAAACATTATGACAGCATTCCGATATGCATTTTATCACTTCAGGTGATGAATCTTTTACAAGTTTTTTACGTGCTTTTGGTTTAGCCTGTATCATAGCCATAACCATTGAACCATGTTTTTTTATCAGAGGTGTTTTCTTCTTCATGTTGACTTGATCTCGATTTCGGATTAAATGATAATACAAGTTCCATATCACTAACATTTATAGCTAATATAATGTTTTTTGTAGACAAAATTTGTTGTTAAAATTTCTTAAGAAAACTGTGAATAGAGATCGTCGGCTAATGTAGTGACTGTAGATAAAGATGAATCCACGGGAACAGATCTTCCTTTCCCAAGGTGGAGCACCTCATTTTTGTCGTCAAGATTATATCTCCCTGTATCAAGGTTGTGTTTCACCATATCATAAAACATTCGTTTATATTTTTTTAACCCTTTTTTATGTTTAGCTAATGTCTTTGGAGACCACGTGCTGGAGGGGATTTCTTGAAACGATAATTTTTTACCTGGTAATATGAATCTTGAATACTTTCTTTCGTAATCCTGCAGTTTTTTTCTCATTCTTTCCTCTTCGGATTTCGGATACTGTTGATGTTCTGAAATGTTGCTTCCGACAGAACTTCGTTTTCGGGTAGTAACAAATCTTTCATCAATCGTAATTGGGGCATGCTTCTTTGGTGGTGAATTCTTCTTCTTTGGAGATTTTTTCTTTGGTGGAGCACGCTTTCTTGGAGTAAGCTTTTTTGGAGATTTCTTCTTTGTTGGAGATTTTTTCTTTTTCGGAGACTTCTTCTTTTGCGGAGCACGCTTTCGTGGAACACGTTTTCGAGTTTGTCTTTCAGCTCCAAATTTTCTGATGGTTTTTGTTCCATCCCATCTCAGCAAACTTCTGATAATCACACCACCTAGAAATCCACCCCCTCCAGGTTTTAAAATGATTTTACGTTTACTTTCCTCATCTATGGACGGATCTGCTAGCTGTTCAATATCTGCTCTATGTTTTGTCATGTACGTTATGGTTTGTTTTGGTAATTTGATTTTATTTTCGATGATGTTTTGCGCAGCTAATGTGAACCATTTTAAAATTTCTTTTAATCCTGCTTTTAACACAGCTTCTCTTTCATGTTTATCGGTTTGTTGACTTAAATTTCGCAAAGCAGCTAAAACCGATCTTGGTGTAGGTGGTAAGTCCATGTTTACTCACGGATGGGTATCATAAAAATGATTTATATTTAAAGATGTAATTCTCTTTTAAAGCAAGAACTTTTGCATAAAAAACTTTTCTTAAAGAAACTTTTTTAAGCAGAAGAATAAATAACAGGTCCTCTTTCATTACCTTGTGTATACCAACGGTAAAATATATCTGTTCGGAGTCTAAATTCTTTGTTTGTTTGTGAATGAAAATCTACGACTAGATATCCATGGTCCGACAATGTAGCATCTTCATAAGCAGGTACCAAATGTGGGGCTTGCATTTGTCGAGCTAATGTTTTAATCTGATTCTTATCTCGTTCATTTCGAAATAAAATCATATATCTAGAATTAAGGCTAATGGTTCGACTCGATTTCGATTGTTGAAACATATTTTGCGTGATGTAAATCACACTTGCATTACGATGATGATCTTTTCTTGTAAACCAAAGTTTAATTTTTTCCTCATCTTTTTCCCCCAACATGTCATCAAAGACGATTAAATGTGGTATGGATACATCACTGACAATTTCGTTTTCGTCGTCAGGAATCCCCTCCACGAATTTTATCAATTCAAATTGTGAATTAAACTTTTCCTGCATAACACTGTAGGCATGTTGCCATTCTTTG
The DNA here is from genome assembly GCA_946811185.2 of Hippopus hippopus. Classification (NCBI taxonomy): domain Eukaryota; kingdom Metazoa; phylum Mollusca; class Bivalvia; order Cardiida; family Cardiidae; genus Hippopus; species Hippopus hippopus. The sequence continues at coordinate 32,533,371 of OX328108.1, read as the reverse complement.
TAACACCAAACAACTCTTTCAGGAACGATGTTGAACAAGTCTTCTCGATACTCAATTAATTTATGAACGAACTCTGTTTTTCCACAACCGCTCGGCCCTGTGATGAAAATATTACCAGGATGTTGAAATAATATGGATTGTACATCCATTTTTTACTTTACACTTTAAAGGCTAATGATAAAATGATAACATCATTGAAAATGAAAGCATTTCTATTGAACAGAACTAAACAATGAAACATTTTTTGCAATGCAACATAAAAAATTTTCTTGACAATGAAAAAATTCATAAGGAAACATTTTTTTTACAATACAGCGTAAAAAACATTTTCTTGACAATGAAAAAAATCACGCTGGAATATTTTTTTACAATGCAAATTCGCAAATACCACGAGTTTCACATTTGTCTTCATATTCCGTAATGTCTTTGTGCAATTGCTCTTTCTGAGTCTGATTGACACCGATCTGGATAACCACTGGCTTCTTGCTTAATTTTCAAGAAATTGTCCACATAACGTTTAAAGAACTGATCTGACACAGAATTGAAATGCCAAATTTCATACACTTGCAATAATCGATAACCGCAGTCAAGAGCCTTGAATAATTCAAAAGTAACCCAAGTTCCGACCAAAGCTCTCTTTTCTTCACCATGGCTACAAATGTTTGAACTTTCTTCTGCACATTTCATACAGAGTGGAAACATCATTTTGTTGTTACAGTGAACTGGGAGAACGGGGTGAAACAAATCAGTTGGAGGCAAAACTTTGCATTTGATTAAGCCCTCATATTGTCGAATATTGTTCATGTCAATATTCTCAGCAGACAAAATTTCTGGCTGACCTACAGGATAGGATTTGTGTTTACAAACATAAGGGTACAGAGAACAGATATCAATGTACTTGATTTCCTTCTTGCTTTTTTTCATCGACATCAGGAACGCGATAATAGACCACGGGAGCTTCGCATTTTTCCTGCGATCTCTTGGCACTCTGGGAACTTAAACAACACCGTGCCAACTCAGTGGAAACGCCGTTTAGTGTGACAGGGGGGTTAGATCACAATATGCTAGCGTCTGTTGCTATAAATAGACCATTGGGTAGAGTACACTACGTCAGCGTCTAGTAGTAAAGCTTTTTTTTTTTATAAATACCTCTATACGCCGTACTATCAGCTACAGAGTTTTAGATCAAGCGACGCTCGACAAACGATATGGGATGAATGGTGAGAGAACAAATATTTGTTTTACGTGCAACGAAGCAGGACATTGGTCCAGAAATTGTCCAAAAAAGAAAATCAGACAGGAACATTTGTTTTTTTGTCTACGTGAACCCACACAGTCATGACATCGAAATTTCACCATCGTTTTACAACGTTGTCGGTCTCCAACATACGAAATTCGTCGGGACACTAAATTCATTCTACAACGAAAATACATGGAAAACAAGTTCACTACAGACTACAATATCACCGGTTGAAAATCAGACCGTAGACATGCAGTCCGACACAACGGATATCACCGATTCAAAAATCTGCAAAATAACAGAACAGGCAGAGAAAAAAATATCTACAAGCGATAATCTAAGAAAACAACAAACTTTGGATCTAAAAGAGGAGAAAAAGCAAAACAACGAAAAGAAGAAAAAACGAGTAACAAAGAACTGTTTCTTTTGCAAATCAACAAAACACAAGGGTAAAAAAGTATGGCAAAACATTTCCCACACTCTATCAGACATCTGCTTGCGCAGTGGGGCAGACAAGAATTCGAACCATACTGGAACAAATATGATTTTATGTAAAAATATCGCTGGGTTTTATAGCTTTACAGGAGGATTGAACTGATTGACTCATGACGTCATTTTTTCCTATGTTTTTCCCGCGTCGGCGTTTCATGCTGTTTTTACCACTCCTAACTCAGTGTCACACAGTACAATCCTGGTGTTTCCCGTCAGGTCCGCGCTCTTTAAAAATTTCAATCCTCCTTAAACGTATAAAACCCAGCGTTATTTCCATACATTCATCATTTTATGACTCTCAGCTAACGAACACTTCGAAAGCAGTATCAATATTCGAAAGCAGTATCAATATTCGGAAGCAGTATCAATATGGAGGAGATAAATTATCAACTACGTGAGGCTCTCCAAGAATATCTAAATGCAGGTCAACAGTTATTACAACTAAACACTCATTTCGTAGGAGAGGAGGAACAAAACCAACTACAACGTATAACACAGCCATACAAAGATCTCGGCGAAAGATTAGTTCAACTATTTTTAAAGACAACACCGGATGTCATTTTGGTTGATATCGAATTTGGGAGGAAGATTACTTTCGGTAATGGAGCAATGGTAATCAGAAAAAGAGTTGAAGCATGCCCCATTTACCAAGCGAATTTCGGATGCTGTCATTAGAAGTGGAAAAAAACAACGTGAGACGAAAAAAAAACACAGCCTCCAAAACAAAACAGCCCTTTTCAGGGCTAACCCAACAGTTCTTTTCAGAGCTAACCCAACAGTCCTTTTCAGGACTAACCATTTACCACGAAAGTTCTATCTTCAAATTGTCATTTCTTCAAGATGCCAGACGAAAGTTCTATCTTCAAGTTGTCAGACGAAAGTTCTATCTTCAAGTTGTCATTTCTTCAAATTGTCACAGCTCTTTTCAGAGCTAACCCAACAGTCCTTTTCAGGACTAACCATTACCACGAAAGTTCTATCTTTCTTCAAAATTGTCATTTCTTCAAGATGCCAGACGAAAGTTCTATCTTCAAGTTGTCAGACGAAAGTTCTATCTTCAAGTTATCATTTTCTTCAAACTGTCACAGCTCTTTTCAAAGCTAACCCAACAGTCCTTTTCAGGACTAACCATCTACCACAAAAGTTCTATCTTTCTTCAAAATTGTCATTTCTTCAAATTGTCAAACTTCTTTCTTTTAGAAGAGTTACACTCCAAAGAGTTATACTCCAGAGAGTTACACTCCAGAGAGAGAGTAAAAAAACTCAGACCAACTCAGTGTTCAGGCTTTTAGAGAGAGAAATCATCCATAGGGTGAAAAAAACTAAGTCCAACTCAGTGCTCAGTCTTTTAGAGAAATCATTCATAGATGCAGAAAAAAAGTCTAAGTCCAACTCAGTGATCAGGCTTTTAGAGAGAGAAAAATCATCCATAGGGTGAAAAAACTAAGTCCAACTCAGTGCTCAGTCTTTTAGAGAAATCATTCATAGATGCAGAAAAAAAGTCTAAGTCCAACTCAGTGATCAGGCTTTTAGAGAGAGAAAAATCATCCATGGGGTGAAAAAAACTAAGTCCAACTCAGTGATCAGGCTTTTAGAGAGAAAAGAAGCTTGACAATAGAAAATCATTTTTGATCGTTACTTACCCTTTACTTTCCCTTAACTTTCCCTTTTTTTGCAGAAAAATTCCACTCAGGGTAGGCAGCCTGGGTATTATAAAAAATGCAAATTCTTTCAGGGTAGGCAAACTGGGGACAAACTCTCTGTAGGGTAGGCAACGTAGGGCTCTCAGGGACGGCTCTTTAGGGGTCTGACCAGGCCTGTCAGACCCCATAAAGAGCTTCCCTATACTACTATTGAGCTTAACGTGATACTCTCCCAGTCCGGATAATACTGCCCTAAGGTTTGAGAGATAATCATTGAAACTCATGGCCATTACCATGACGTGGTATTTGACAATATGCGGAAATTGACATCCAGTTTTGAAAACCACACACTACGAGAAAGGGTATCTAAGTATGAGTAAAGGGTAAGTATCCTCTTTAGTTACATTGTTCAGGGCTCTGAAACCCAAATACCTCCCTTACCATCGTCTTTTTTCCTAATCAAAACTGGAGGAGAGGCCCACTCTGAAATTAAGTGTGTTAGCGCCCCTGCATTAGCTTTTTATTCAGATGGCCCTTCTCCTCAATAGCTAATTCAACGGGGACACCTCACATTTTGCGTTTAATCTGTCTTGCTTCATCAGTGTTAAATATGGCTCTCTAGATAACAAATTAAGGTTTACCCACATTACAGTAATTTCTTGAAAAAAAAAGCATCCTGATATTCAATCGAAAGATAAATTGACCCCAGTTTATCATAAATGAGGGATGATGGCAAGCTGTTTTTTGAGAGAACTTCTGTCTTTTTTTTTTTAACTTTTTGTCTTTTGCATATCTTGAAGCGAAAGGGAGAATGCTTTTCTACTAAAGTTAACTTTGCCCTTTAAACAAAGCAGAAAGATTATTTAGTTATAATTTGTCATCTTTTTCCACGGTCCTATTATCACCCTTTTGGTTTGATCCATTTTTAATTGGATATTTATGCTTTTCTTCTTTTACAAATTTCGGAGTGGGTTGTTTCTGAGATTTAGGCCTTGCCCATTGATAGTTGAAAAATTCACTGAAAGACTGAATTTAGAAAGTTTGGCCGAAAATGGTAATTCCTCGATGGTATCAATTTTATCCATATCCCTAAATGTTAATGCTAAATTAGTCAAGTCCCACGGAATCCATATTTTCAGTTGGCTGAAAAAGAAATAATTATGTTCTATCCAAAGCCCCCGTTGAACAGTTTTTACCGGGCAACCTACCTTGGAATCATTTCCCTTGTAACTGGGGACAAGGCTCTCAAATGAAAGTTTTTTTTTTCCCGGAATTTGCCCCCTCGAATAGGCTACCCATAATTTTCATCATCAACAACGCTTGTAGACTGTGAAAATAGACCGCTGGTAGGTATGGTGGCATATATCTGCCGCGAGATACGAGATAGCTATCATGATAATTTTAGAAAACTATCGTGATAAAACAAAGTTTCCTGGAAATATTATCTAGATAATAAAAATTTCCACGGTAAAAATATCGCGATAATTCTACCTGTTATCATGATTTTTGTTTGCTTTCGTGCCCATAACTGACATTCACGGTATCTATAATTAGATACAGTTTCGGAACATCTTCGTCTACAACCTTATGAATTCTCCTTTTCCATTTAAAGTGTTCGTAGGAGGCATTTCGAGTCGTCTTTGTGATTTTACAGACTTCTATTCATTTCGAGTCTTGTAGTAGTATAGGGTGTCTCTTTGGACGTCTGACAGGGCCTGGTCAGACGTCCAAAGAGACGTCCCTGAGAGCCCTACGTTGCCTACCCTACAGAGAATTTGACCCAGTTTGCCTACCCTGAAAGAATTTACATTTTTTTAAACACCCCATTCTGCCTACCCTGAGGGGAATTTATCTGCAATTAAAGGCTAAGTGCCAGCCAAAATGCCACATTTTCGAGGGCTCTATAAGGATCTGCCAGGTCTGATCACTGAGTTGGACTTAGTTTTTTTCACCCATATGCTATTAGGATTGCTTTATTGTTTACTTCTATCCACTACTTAGCCTTTAAGTGGTTTCTCTCTAAAAGCCTGATCACTGAGTTGAACTTAGCTTTTTTCATCCTATGAATGATTTCTTCTCTCTAAATGTCTGACCATTGAGTTGGACTTAGTTTTTCTGCATCTGTGAATGATTTTTCTTTCTAAAAGCCTGAGTACTGAGTTGGACTTAGACTTTTTCTGCACCTATGAATGATTTTTTCTCTCTAAAAGACTGAGTACTGAGTTGGACTTAGACTTTTTTCTGCATCTCTATGGATGATTTCTCTAAAAGACTGAACAGTGAGTTGGACTTAGTCTTTTTCTGAGTTTTTTTACTCTTTGGAGTGTAACTCTTTGGAGTGTAACTCTTTGGAGTGTAACTCTTCTAAAAGAAAGAAGTTTGACAATTTTGAAGAAAGATAGAACTTTCGTGGTAGATGGTTAGTCCTGAAAAGGACTGTTGGGTTAGCTCTGAAAAGAGGTGTGACAATTTGAAGAAATGACAACTTGAAGATAGAACTTTCGTCTGACAACTTGAAGATAGAACTTTCGTCTGGCATCTTGAAGATAGATCTTTCGTGGTAGATGGTTAGTCCTGAAAAGGACTGTTGGGTTAGCTCTGAAAAGAGCTGTGACAATTTGAAGAAATGACAACTTGAAGATAGAACTTTCGTCTGACAATTTGAAGAAATGACAATTTGAAGAAAAGATAGAACTTACGTCTGACAATTTGAGGAAAGATAGAACTTTCGTGGTAGATGGTTAGCCCTGAAAAGGGCTGTTGGGTGTCCTAAAAAGGACCTGGTTTGGAGGTTGTGTTTTTAAGCACAACCTCCAACCTTTCTGCACGCTGGACAGCTACTCGCTGCCCGCCTCTTCAATCGCTTTAGTTGCTGTTCGTCCAAATCGAACTTCAGCGAGAACGGTGGCTCTTTATCACCGCTCCAATCTTCCGTCGGTGGTACGACAAACTCCATCTTCTTTTCCTTTTTCTTTACAGATAGTTCTGCAAGCTGCCAAAAATCCATTTCTCGAAGTGCACATTCCATTGCTTCAACTCGAAGAAAATGAACGATGTGCGGGAAATAACGCTGGGTTTTATAGCTTTTCAGACGGATTGAAGTAGTTGACCCATGACGTCATTTTCTCCTATGTTTTTCCCGCGTCGGCGTTTCATGCTGTTTTGGCTCCAAATTAATGTTATCCAATCAGAATTATCGTTGTTTTTCTAATGATAAATGTTTTATTGTTGACCAATCTATAGTTTTGTTACATTTTCTTGTTCGGGTTTAGAAAAAACTAAGTTTGACTATCCTATGACTTTTTTGATTATGAGTCTTCTGACAAAATGGAAAGAAAGATGTTTATTTAAGATAGCTAACCCTGAAAAGGGTTGCTTTTTTGTGCAGAATACACTTTTTATCCTCCCCTCTTTCTTTCGATTGATTTCATTTTATCTAGCATTTGCATCAGATGCTCAATTTCACGCCTGATATATCTGAAACGTTCTCTTTCGTCTAACCAGAAGAGCAATGAGAGAAAAAATGTCAATCCAAACATTATGGGATACTGACTCAGGTTTTACGAAAGTTAATGGTGAATGAGAAAAAATAATCAAGAGTTTACTGTTTTATATGTGCAATGGGTCACTTTTTTAGGCTTTTTTTGATTTTTATCCCTATATCGTCGAGATGGACTTAGTTTTTCTGCATCTATGAATGATTTTTCTTTCTAAAAGCCTGAGCATTGAGTTGGACTTAGTTTTTCTGCATCTATGGATGATTTCTCTCTAAAAAGTCTGACCACTGAGTTGGACTTAGTTTTTAACCATATGCTATTAGGATTGCTTTATTGTTTACTTCTATCCACTACTTGACCTTTAAGTGGTTTCTCTCTAAAAAAGTCTGACCATTGAGTTGAACTTAGTTTTTCTGCATCTATGAATGATTTCTCTTTCTAAATGCCTAACCACTGAGTTGAACTTAGTTTTTTCTTCACCTATGTATGATTTCTCTTTCTAAATGCCTAACCATTGAGTTGAACTTAGTTTTTCTCATCTATGGATGATTTCTTCTCTCTAAATGTCTGGCCATTGAGTTGAACTTAGTTTTTTCTTCACCTATGTATGATTTCTCTTTCTAAATGCCTAACCATTGAGTTGAACTTAGTTTTTCTCATCTATGGATGATTTCTTCTCTCTAAATGTCTGGCCATCGGGTTGGACTTAGACTTTTTTTACATTATGAATGATTTCTCTTTCTAAATGCTTAACCACTGAGTTGAACTTAGTTTTTCTGCATCTATGGATGATTTCTTCTCTCTAAATGTCTGACCATTGAGTTGGATTTAGACTTTTTTCTGCATCTATGAATGATTTTTTTCTAAAAGACTGAACACTGAGTTGGACTTAGTCTTTTTCTGAGTTTTTTACTCTTTGGAGTGTGGGCCTTTGGAGTGTAACTCTTTGGAGTGTAACTCTTCTAAAAGAAAGAAGTTTGACAATTTGAAGAAATGACAATTTGAAGAAAGATAGATCTTTCGTGGTAGATGGTTAGTCCTGAAAAGGACTGTCGGGGTTAGCTCTGAAAAGAACTGTTGGGGTAGCCCTGAAAAGGGCTGTTTTGTTTTGGAGGCTGTGTTTTTTCTCTACCGACAGCTTTTCTTTGGCTTTTTTGGGATCTTGAAATCAACGTGATTATCTATGTTTTTCCCGTATTTGCCCTGGCCTGTCATTATTGATGTAGTTGACTTTTGATCAACTCGCTGTTTTTCGTGGTGATGGCTATCGTCTTCCTCAGATTTCCGTTTTCTTGGGTTTGTTTTTCTTGGTTGTTTTTCCTTTGGCTGATTTTTCTTGACAACAGTTACGATAGAGTCCACTAACTTGTGAAGATTGGTTTTATCAAACTCAAACTCCACAGGGATCTTCACAGGAACTGACGAAATGCACTGACTCTGTTGGCGTATTGTCTCGATTTTTCTACTGGGCTGTTCGGTGTTTGTGTTTAAAGTTTTAATCTCCTCCAAATGCCTGTTTAAAGTCTCCAGTTGTTCTAAGATTCGAGTCATCATGGCATCTTGTTTTGAATTTAACTGTTTTATCTCTTCACAAATGTTGTCCAACACCGTCGGTGGGTTGATAATTGTCGAATTTATAACTGATGAAAGAATGTCTCCATTGTTTTCCACTGGTGGGAAATCGTCCAAGTTGATTTCATCTAAGTTGTGCTTCATATTGAAACTGCTTCCGAATATTGATACTGCTTTCGAAGTGATCGTTAGCTGAGAGTCAAAGAAATGGTGATTGTATGAAAATAACGCTGGGTTTTATACGTTTACAGAGGATTGAAAATTTAAGAGCGCGGACCTGGTAGGAAACACCAGGATTGTACTGTGTGACACTGATTTAGGAGTGGTGAAAAAACACCGATATAACCATCGATTTGATTGCACAAAAATAATGAAACGCCGACGCGGGAAAAAACATATGAGAAAATGACGTCATGGGTCAACTAGTTCAATCCTCCTGTAAAGCTATAAAACCCAGCGATATTTTACATAAAAACATATTTGTTCCAGGATGGTTCGAATTCTTGTGTGCCCTCACTGGGCAAGTAGATGCCAGATAGAGTGTGGGAAATGTTTTGCCATACTTGAGTATCTTGGACAGAAACATAACTGTCCAGATACAGATGAAGGATTTTATGATGATGATGAAGGTTCGACGATTTGCTGTGAACACTGTGGGTGTGAAATCATCCCAGTGGATCGGGTGGAGGAATCGTAGAGCTGGATGTTGACGTGAAATCCTTTTAAAAAGCCCTTTCAGGGCTAACCATCTCCAAGAAAAGATCTTTCTTTCTTCAAAATTGTCAAAAGTAAAAAGACTTACAACTAGAAAAAGTTAAAAGTAAGAAGTAATTATTTTATATGTTTTATATTCAAAAAGAACTTATGTACAATGAAAAAATCAAATCATGAACTGTAAAAGACAAAAAATGAATGAACTGTAAAGACAAAAATGAATGAAAAAATCAAGTCAGTGTTTTTTGTTTAAATTCAGTATTGTGTTGAAATCTTTTTTCACTCAGTATGTTTTCTTTTTTTCTTCGGATTGTCAGATTCACATTTGGTTTTACGTTTTCTTCCCCTTTCGTTGGTTTTTAATACCATATCTGGACAGATTTTGTCCTTGTGTTTTGTTGATTTGCAAAAAAAACAGTTCTTTGTTACTCGTTTTTTCTTCTTTTCGTTGTTTTGCTGTTTTTCCTCTCCGTACGAGCAACCCGGTTCTGCAGAAAATTCGTTGTTTTTTAGATCCAAAGTTTGTTGTTTTCTTAGATTATCATTTGTAGATATTTTTTTCTCTACCTGTTCTGTTATTTTGCAGATTTCTGATTCGGTGATATCCGTTGTGTCGGACTGCATGTCTACGGTCTGAGTTTCAACCGATGATGATGATGTAGCTTATGGTGAACTTTTTTTCCATGTATTTTCGTTGCGGAATGAATTTAGTGTCCCGACGAATTTCATATGTTGGAGGGCGACAACATTGTAAAACGATGGTAAAATTTCAATGTCATGACTGTATGGATTCACGTAGACAAAAACAATTGTTCCCGTCTGATTTTCTTTTTCTGGACATTCTTTGGCCCAATGTCCTGCTTCGTTGCATGTAAAACAAATATTTGTTCTCTCACCATCCACCCCATATCGTTTGTCGACCGTCGCTTGATCAAAAACTCGGTATCTGGTAGTACGGTAAACATCTTTTTCTTCTAAATGTTGGTAGGATAAAAATGATCCCACGTAGTTTCCGATATGTTGAACATGATACTTTGATGGAATATTGCTGATCTCGTAATCGTGGGTGTATGGATTAACATACAGATGCACCCTCTTTCTAAGTGGTGATGTATTTTGCAGCTTGAACTCGCACATATTCTTTTATCAACTGTACTGTCTGAGATTGAGCAGGAGAATGATTAGATTTTCACAACTGTCGTCTCTATTTATACACTGTTGCAATGGAGAGGTTATATAAATTGTTAGTTTTTTCTCACTTCCTGCATTATTGTCTTCTCACTCAGAGTTAAAACTATGGGTAAAAGAAAAAGAATAATAACCTATTCAGACATCGAAAGTGACGATGAGGTATTTCCACCAACAAAAAAGAAAAAAACTAGACCGTTGAAAGAAGAAAGTGACAGTGACGATGAGATATTTCCACCAACAAAAAAGAAAGAAGAAATTGACAGTGACGATGAAAGTATCAACTCTAGCTTAGACATGAAAAGTCTATATGATTTAACAGAAAGGGGTAATAAGAAGTCAAGAAAATTTAAAACAGAATCACATGTGCTGATGCTGAGTTTTAAGAAATTTAAAGAATTAACACCTCAGAGACTACTTGGATTATTTGACGATGTTACCCATGAAATTATTCGAAAGTTAAATGCTAACCCGACGGATATGATTAGAATTACCATCAATCATCCTTCATTGGATATGGGGATCCATATCCCCTTTTTAACCACAGATCAGTTGCAAGGTGAAACTATATTAAATGAAATTGAACGAGTTTTACAATCGAATACAGATTTCGTCTTGAACGATGGATTCATGACATTTGATATTACACATACAATACCTCCAAGTGGTAGCGGAAAATATAGATCATCATCTGAATTAGATTCAAGGTTTTTTGCTCAGAAGAAAAAATCCATTATTCAAATTGACAATCATGACCAACTATGTTTTGCAAGAGCCATTGCTGTGGGAATTTGCTACAGTGAACGTGAAAACACCGGAGCATGGAATAGAAAATGGCGTCGTATTCGTTGTTCAAAATCCCCTCTTCAAAAGACTGAAGCTGAGAAATTGTTGAATGAAGCTGGAGTTTCACCAACACAACCTGTAGGAATTGATGAATACAAAAAAAATTCAAGCATTCTTGTATGAAAAAGGCTATGTCATTAAAGTTCATCAACAGCATTCAAAAGTGGAAAAAATATTTGAACATCCAGAAGTGAAAACCAATAGTAAGATCATACATTTGTACTTTCATCAAAACCATTATGACTACATCAAATCTATCAAAGGTTTTTTTTGTTGTGTATATTATTGTGAGTTCTGTGATGTGGGTTACTCTAACCGTGAAAGTCATGCTTGTTCAAATATCTGCAAACGTTGTTGGCGCAAAGGTTGTTGGCGCAAAGGAAAATGTCCATCAGAAATTAAAGAATATGTTTGCAGTGATTGCAATAGACGATTTTTTAGTGCTGAATGCTTTGAAAATCACAGAATTGTTCAAGGTAAAGAAAAGAAATCCATTTGTGAATTAGTAAAACTCTGTTCGAAATGTGGTGCACAATATCTTGTCAGAAAGAAAAATCATGTTTGCAATGGAAAGAAAAAGTGTCATATCTGTAAGAGAATTGTTAACTTTTCTCATCGATGCTATATTCAGCCTTACCAAAGTAAGTTGAACCATGGCAGCGATGACGAGACGAGTTCTTCTGTAGTTAAAAAACCACAGGTTATTTTCTTTGATTTTGAATGCAAGCAAGACACAGGGGTACACATCCCGAATTATTGTATTGCACACAGAGCATGTGATGAATGTATCGATAAATCACTTGATTTTCATTGTTCTACATGCAGTGAATTTGAAGAGGGTAGGGAAGTTATTTTTCAAGGTGAAGAAACTTTGAGTCAATTTTGCAACTGGCTCTTTTCAAAACATCATAAAGGAGTCACGGCTATTGCCCATAATTTCAAAGGTTATGACGGTCAGTTCATTCTTGGCTATATTGTCAAAGTTGGGTTAAAACTTCCAAAATTGATCATGAATAGAAACAATATTATGAAGTTAGAACTGAATGGTGTACGTCTGATCGATTCTTTCAATTTCATGAGCTTTGGTTTGGCAAAATTTCCAGCCACATTTGGTCTTCAAGAAATGAAAAAAGGTTACTTTTCTCACTGGGCAAATACAGATAAATTTTGGAGTTACATTGGACCTTACTTGGATATGTCTTATTACAAACCCGACTCAATGTCTGAAGAGGCTAGGTCAAAATTCATAGTTTGGTATAATGACAAAGTTCAAAAGGGTGAGGAATTCAATTTTCAGAAGGAGATGGAATTGTACTGTAGGTCAGATGTTGATATCCTCAGACGAGGATGTGGTGAATTCAGAAAGCTGTTTATCGAACAGGGTGGTATTTGTCCATTTTTAGAGGCGATTACCATTGCAGATGCGTGTAACAAGGTCTGGCGAAGCAAATATTTGCCAGAAAATCAAATAGCTATCATTTCAAGCAAAGACTCATCCAGACGTCGCTTTTCTATGAATGCGATACGGTGGATTCAAAGCGTAGCTCTGGAAAAAGGTATTAATATTCGGCATGCAAAAAATGGTGGAGAAGTTCAAATCGGGAGATATAGTGTAGATGGTTTTCACCGTCAATCAAACACTGTTTATGAATTTCTTGGGGATTTGTATCATGGTTGTCCTGTATGCTATACAGATCGAAAACAGATCAATCCTATTAATGGGAAATCCATGTCTGAATTGTACGAACGTACTTTTGAACGTATAGCAGCTATCGGAAAAATGGGTTATAATGTAGTGTACATTTGGGAACACGATTTCGATGCTAAGATGAAGGATAAAGAGTACAAAAAACTCATTGAAAAGTTATATCCACATTCGGACCCTATCGATCCGAGGAATGGTTTGTCTGGGGGAAGATGTAATGCAATAAAAATTGGTTATGATGTTGATGAAAAAACCAAAAATGAAATCAAGTACATCGATATCTGTTCTCTATACCCTTATGTTTGTAAACACAAATCCTATCCTGTAGGTCAGCCAGAAATTTTGTCTGCTGAGAGATTAATCAAATGCAAAGTTTTGGCTCATACTCATTTGTTTCACCCCGTTCTCCCAGTTCACTGTAACAACAAAATGATGTTTCCACTCTGTATGAAATGTGCAGAAGAAAGTTCAAGCAATTGTATCCATGGTAAAGAAGAGAGGGCTTTGGTCGGAACTTGGGTTACTTTTGAATTATTCAAGGCTCTTGACTGTGGTTATCGATTATTGCAAGTGTATGAAATTTGGCATTTCAATTCTGTATCAGATCAGTTCTTTAAACATTATGTGGACAATTTCTTGAAAATTAAGCAAGAAGCCAGTGGTTATCCAGATTGGTGTCAATCAGACTCAGAAAAAGATCAGTTCGTTTGTGAATATGAGAAGGCGGAACGTGTTCGTCTTGATCCAAGTTGTATTCAAAGAAATCCTGGGAGAAGATCATTTGCTAAGATTATGTTGAACTGCCTTTGGGGAAAATTAGCTCAGCGTGAAAAAATGACCCAGACGGAATACATCAGTGATCCGTCTAAATATTTTGAATTAGTCACCAATCCCAATTTCATTGTAAAGCATGTAGAAATCTTTGACGAGGACTGTTCATTCATCTTGATTAACTATGAATCAAAGTTGGAACATATTGACACCCACGCTACAGCCAATGTGGTAGTAGGGTCTTACGTAACAGCTTATGCAAGGTTGAAATTGTACAGTGTTCTTGAAAAGTTAAAAGATAGAGTTCTGTATTTCGATACAGATAGTTGTATGTACATTCACGACCCTGAATTATGGAATCCTCCTATTATTAACAGTCGGTTAGGAAAATGGACTGATGAAGAGCCTGCTTGTAAAATTACTCAATTCAGAGGGCTTGGGCCTAAGAATTATGCTTACAAAATGAAAACAAAAGATGGAGAAGAGATAAGCAAATGTAAAGTAAAGGGGATTACTCTGGATTACAACACAAAACAGGTGGTGAATTTCGATACATATTCAAAATGTGCTTTGGATCGCACAATAGAAATCAAAATTCAGTATGATTGTAGAATTAAAAGACACAGAGATAGAACGATTACCAGTGAACCACAAACAAAAACGTTTCGCTCTGTATACACCAAGAGAGTTATTGTAAATGGTACTGATACTGTACCCTATGGTTATAAAAGTTTGAAAAAATAATTCTATATCACATTGTTGTGTAGCAATCAGTCAAAGTAAGTCGGGAAAAATATTAGCCGTTGGTCAAAAAATAACAATCATGTTACCGTTACCAATAGAACTACGTGAAAAAATTTATGGAGAATTTGTTCGACAGCATACGCTTGATGAACGAACACAGCTTAACATTAAATTTTTCTGTGTGAAAATTTGGATCAAAAAAATGTTTAAATGGGTTGCAAAAGGAGAAAAGTCCTACAAAGTGTATGGCATAATCAACTTTATTGCGATGATGGTGGACGATTCGGGTTTTGATCTCGATCTCAAGACTCATTTAGCAGATAGCTGCTTGAAAGACAATGTTATTAGTAAACTGTTTCGATCCACAAGTCGGTGGACATTTTTTATCATAGGAACAACAGAAGAAAGTTTTCTTAACGTTCTGAAAACGAAATCAGTTCTATTTGACTTTTACTTACGCTACAAAAAAGGATCTGTTCATTCCTACGGAGAAACAATGGAAACCATGTCAGGGTATATTCTATTTGATAGAGATGTTACAGAAGAAGTAGTGAATTCAGCTCTTTCAACAAAAGACGCTTATAGACATGTTGCTCCATTCATAGGACTACGAGATTTCAACGATATGGACAGTGAGTATAAAATGTTTTTGGGGTATGATCAATTGCATAAAGACATTACTGAATATGAAGACAAATGTGAAACTCGTGGTATTTGCGAATTTGCATTGTAAAAAATTAATTGCGAATAATTCATTGTAAATAATTCATTGTGAAAAAATATTTCAGTGTGATTTTTTCATTGTGAATAATTCATTGTAAAAAATATTTCAGTGTGATTTTTTCATTGTGAATAATTCATTGTGAAAAAATATTTCAGTGTGATTTTTTCATTGTTAAGAAAATGTTTTTTATGCTGTATTGTAAAAAATATTTCAGTGTAAATTTTTTCATTGTTAAGAAAATGTTTTTATGCTGTATTGTAAAAAAATGTTTCCTTGTGAATTTTTTCATTGTCAAGAAATTTTTTCATTGTCAAGAAAATTTTTATGATGCATTGCAAAAAATGTTTCATTGTTTAGTTCTGTTCAATAAATAAAAGTTCAATAAATAAAAGTTCAAAAAACAATAGAGCTCTTCATTCTGTTTTTCCCAAAAGACTTGTTCTGTCTACATTTTTTTCCATACATCGGCTCATAACTTTTTTGCTATATTAGCATGAAACGTAGCATGAAAAAAATGTATGTGCTTTCTGCCAGGTCCGAGCTCTTTAAAAATTTCAATCCTCCTTAAACGTATAAAGCCCCGCGTTATTTTCATACAATCATCATTTTTTGACTCTCAGCTAACGATCACTTCGAAAGCAGTATCAATATTCGGAAGCAATATCAGTATGGAGGAGATAAATCATCAACTACGTGAGGCTCTCCAAGAATATCTAAATGCAGGTCAACAGTTATTACAACTAAACACTCATTTCGTAGGAGAGGAGGAACAAAACCAACTACAACGTATAACACAGCCATACAAAGATCTCGGCGAAAGATTAGTTCAACTATTCTTAAAGACAACACCGGATGTCATTTTGGTTGATATCGAATTTGGGAGAAAGATTACTTTCGATAATGGAGCAATGGTGATCAGAAAAAGAGTTGAAGCATGCCCCATTTGTCAAGCGAATTTCGGGTGCTGTCATTAGAAGTGGAAAAACAACGTGAGACGAAAAAAACACAGCCTCCAAAACAAAACAGCCCTTTTCAGGGCTAACCATCTACCACGAAAGTTCTATCTTTTTTCAAATTGTCATTTCTTCAAAATTGTCAAAAACTCAAAAGATTTACAATCAGAAAAAGTCATAGAATAGTCAAACTCTAGTTTTTTCTAACCCGAACAAGAAAAAATGTAACAAAACCACGGGTTGGTCAACAATAAAACATTTAGTATTAGAAATAAAACGGTGATTCTGATTGGACAACATTAATTTTGAGCCAAAACAGCATGAAACGCCGACGCGGGAAAAACATAGGAGAAAATGACGTCATGGGTCAACTAGTTCAATCCGTCTGAAAAGCTATAAATCTCGGCGATTTATTTTCCATACATTTCATTTTTCACAATGGCTTCAAGACCATCACTCCTCGGTACTTGGATGGATGCTGAGCGAAAGTTAATAAGAGCAAGGAGGCAAATCGTCTTACTTAAACAACGCTTAGCTGGAGTGAGAAGACGATACGAGAGGGCTGAGCTTGCTAATAACAGGGTGTTCTGTTATAACCTTCGGATGAAGGAACTCATTATTGAGGGCATGCTTGAAATGTATTTTCAGTATGTTATTTCAAAAACTGAGCAGGTAGACCGTCTTTTCCGCGAGCAAATCGCCGCTGAAAGGAGTGAGTCAGACAGCGAATCGACTGATGCTGATACTGAATGAACATTTTCAAAAATCAGCCCTTCTCTAAAAAACAGCCCTTTTCAGGGCTAACCATCTACCACGAAAGATCTATCTTTCTTCAAATTGTCATTTCTTCAAATTGTCAAACTTCTTTCTTTTAGAAGAGTTACACTCCAAAGACTCACACTCCAAAGACCCACACTCCAAAGAGTAAAAAACTCAGAAAAAGTCTAAGTCCAACTCAGTGCTCAGTCTTTTAGAAAGAAAAAATCATTCATAGATGCAAAAAAAGTCTAAGTCCAACTCAATGGTCAGACATTTAGAAAGAGAAATCATCCATAGGGTGAAAAAACTAAGTCCAACTCAATGGTCAGGCTTTTAGAAAGAGAGAAAATCATTACAGGATGAAAAAACTAAGTCCAACTCAATGCCCAGGCAATTAGAAAGAGAAATCATTCATAGATGCAGAAAAAAGTCTAAGTGCAACTCAATGGTCAGACATTTAGAAAGAGAAACCACTTAAAGGCTAAGTAGTGGATAGAAGTAAACAATAAAGCAATCCTAATAGCATATGGGTAAAAAACTAAGTCCAACTCAATGGTCAGGCATTTAGAAAGAGAAATCATTCATAGGATGAAAAAAACTATGTCCAACTCAGTGATATAGGGATAAAATCAAAACAAGCCTAAAAAGTGATCCATTGCACATATAAAACAGTAAACTCTTGATTATTTTTTCTCATTCACCATTAACTTTCGTAAAACCTGAGTCAGTATCCCACAATGTTTGGATTGACATTTTTTCTCTCATTGCTCTTCTGGTTAGACGAAAGAGAACGTTTCAGATATATCAGGCGTATAAAATAACAAGAGATTTAGGTTATCATTTACATCAAAAAAGCGCAATATATGTTAAGAAAAAAAGCGTTGACATATTCGTACTAATTGACATATAGTACCGGACTTGCGTAAGTTTTGTTGCTTGACATTTGATCAAACAATTTCACGTTTTAACGATACTGCGGGAGGAAAAAAAAAAAAAAGATCATTGAAGGGGAGGGGGGAGGGAGGGGGGATGCTGGTCACCTACATTTTTGCTTTTCCCACGTTTTCAAACGCCTGCTTCTTTAGGGTCGTCAAACTCCAGCATTGCTTGTGAAGGATAAATTGGTTTGCTTTTGAAAACCAACACTCTACATATGAGCCATGCTCTGGAAAAAGGGGGCTTAATGCATCTCCGTGATCCATGGTACCAAGCAAGCCGTCACATACTCATGGATCTAAAAGATCCACTTTTTTTAACAACCAAGTTAATCATGAGATAGACTAGTCCTTGGACATACAGAAAATTGACCAATAGCGAAAAGTTTCGGCCCAGGTCAGCCTGCGCGGATTGCGCAGGCTGACCTGGGTCGATACTTTTCGCAGATGCATTAAGCCCCCTTTTCACAGAGCACGGCTCATATATTTTCGATCATCAGAATCGTTTTTTTTTATATTACTTGTAACTGTCTGTTAAATCCTTACAACACAGTACATACATGTAATAAGTGATACAGCCTGCCTGCCTGCCTGCCTGCCTCTCCCTCCCTCTCGCTCTCGCTCTCTCTCTCTCTCTCTCTCTCTCTCTGTCTCTCTGTCTGACTCATTCATCATTATGCAGAACATACACGGAATAAGTGATGCAAAATCCGTCTGTCTGTCTACCTGCCTGCCTGTCTTTCTCAATCCCTCTCTCATTTCTGAGTGTGTCTGTCTATTGTTCTAGCTCTGTCTGTCTCTCTGTCTCTGTCTTTCTGTCTCTGTCTCTCTCTTCCTTAGGAAGACACATCCGGCCCTTGTACAGCAACAGTGTCCTTGGACAAGTCACCTATTATTTGAAAAACTAGGGAAAATATGACATTAGCTACATGGTTGTTCCCATTATATAACTCAGATGAAAACTGCGTTAAATCCCATTAAGACATTAATATATTCATAATGGTAAAAGGTCAAAAAGTAGCGCCAAATCAATTTCCATAATACAAACGTTACCATAAGAATAAGTCTAGATTTTGCACGTAGTACTCTGATTGCGCAAGACTTGTTCATTAATCCTGGGCAGAGTGCTACAAAGTCGACATACATAAAAACAAACATTTTTTAAAGAGAGAGACGGCGTAAATTTGCCAGCAAATAGGCAAGAGCCCTTAGAATAAACACATCTACATTTTTTTTTACAAATCACAAATTTCTATTTATTTATTCGTCCGGCCGGATGGTTAGCGTACCATACTCGTGACCTGGTGGTTGCGGGTTATCTTTCTGGTTGGGGCAAACTTTCTTTCTCTCGATTTTTCCCTTCTCACCTCTGACGCATGTGAGAAAAGTAGTCAGTGACTTGGAAAGAAAGTTGTGTCAGTAATGGTGTGACAATGCCAAGAAACACATGCGTAGGTGCACTGACCGCCGTGATATGACTTTAGCTGTTACAAAGGCTTTTAAACTCCAATCAATCAATCAATCAATCAATCAATCATTTGTTATCAGGACGAAAAAGTAGGTCAAAAACCAGCACATTCAGTTACGCAAAAAATATTGTTTCCGGTATACATCAACAGTTGCATGATGCTTTCTAAGTCTAATTCTTGGTTAAGAAGGAAAAACAATTTCTGACAGGCTAAAACAAATTAGCTTTTCCAATCAAAATTTCTCTTCCATGGGGATTCAGATAATTATTGAGAAAATACATAGGCATTATTATGTCAAATTTTGAGAGATACAATTTCTAATGGTTTAGCCAATCGGAATTCGCCTTCCTTTGAAATTAGGATATTTTGTGAGAAAATATCTAGGCTCGTATTAAGCAACCATTTTAATAGATTCTAAGTCCAGTTCTAACTTTATATAGAAACAGATTCTACTTGGCTGAATCAGGGTTTGAGTTAATTTGAAAATCGGGTAATTCTTGAGGAAATATCTATGCCCGCATTCACCAGATATTCCAAATAGTGTTCTAAATTCAGAAAGTGGTTGAACTATTTAATCAGAGCTCCAGATAGAGGGATTGATTTTGATTTCGATTGAAAATATTAATTATTCTCCACTAAACCCTATGTTATGGGTACTCATTAGAATCGTCTCATACGGACGATTCTAATGAGTACCCACAACATGGGGTTTGGAAGAGAAATGATGGATTTAGAATACCATCACTCCCTCTTATCTGGAGCTCTGATTTAATCAACACAATGAGAAATCAAGGTAATTATTAGGAATTCGAGTTGGAAGGTAATTTAAAGCGGTTAGTATATAGGGCTGCTGAACGTTTTTTCTCTTCAAGAAAGTACGCACACACAAACTAACACACAAACACATAATAATGTGGCTTTGAAAGAATGTTGTGCGAGGTATTGAAGGAAGAAACTCCAGGAAAGCATGGATCCATATGTATACGTACTGGCCGCCACGATACAACTACAATTACGTTGAAATCAGCGTTAGATACCATAATTTAAACAAACAAAGGGAAAAGCAGCGTCGATTGAAACGAGTCGCCCACAAGACAAATGGACCATACTATCATGCTTTGTTCAAGTTACGTCATGCCCCTAAGATACTGTATTCTAACTAAAGTTATGTTCCACAAATTAGAGAATTTGTAGATATTTTTTCATGAATCAAGCAACTAATATGTAGTCTTAATCTTGACATTAGAATTCTGCTACTAGGAATTCAAAAATTACTTCAATGCACACCTTTCTAGGCCAACCTGTAGCCATCTTAAAATATGACGTATTCTCATTAGGTCGTGCCCTCTGATTGGCTTGTTAGCCCTACTGGCCGAAGGCCAGCGGGCTTATGTCATGACCCGGTGTCCATCGTGCTTCCGTGCGTGCGTGCGTGCTGATTGATCCATTCTTCTTTGGAGAAAATCTGCCACTTCATCTGTTAGCTGCTGCATGACTGGTTTCTGTGATGTCAAAGGAATTAACGCGGCTGGAACAAATTTGTCAAGAGGGACATGTCTGGTTTAAAAGGACGTATTCTAGTTTTTCTAAATGATGCATTGACATTTGCAGGGTTACTGTGTTGCTGTAAGCCGTACACGGTATTTCACACATGTTGTACTTAAGTGTGACTTGACCCCGCTGCTTGGCCACCATCTATAAGCTGCATTCATTGTGGTAGGCAGACTTTAAAGGTCCAAAACATCCAACATCTACAGGCTGCAGTACATGCGACGTAAGGGCAGGTTAGACAAACAAAATGATTTTATTCTCTTTTGCCCATTCAACGACGTCTAGGCTAGCATGAGAAACATGACCATCATACACTGACAGGATATCATCATCACTGTTGATACAAGCTTGATCATACTTCAAGAAGTGGTCTTGTAGGTAGGTCTTGAAGACAGTTTTGTTTGACAATCCTGTCTCTGTCAAAGCAAACACTGTGCAAGGTAGGCACTTTTTAACTGTTCATTATTCATACGAATATGTCTTATTATTTCACACCTACCATTTCGAATTTAAACATACTTTATTCTACAGAAGTACAATATACATAAGCAATACAATACAATCAATTAACAAATATAATTCTGCAGAAATGGATTGGAACGAAAGCAAAGCTTATAGAGTTCCTCTCCAATTTCCGGATATTGCATTTATACACTACGATATATTAAGGGGCAAGTGTACAAAACACATAGGAAAGAAAGAGACGGAGGAAAATAAGTGGGGGAGGGGGAGATGGGTGTGGATTGTTAGGCCTACTGGTGAGGATGTCACCTAAAAGGAAACCATATTATATAGAGACAATAAAAACTTTGAAAACTTACAACACTTACAACCTTCTACGTAAGTGTTTGCTAGGGCAGCTTATAAATTTGAAGGTAAGTATGCTTGGTAAGGATGATAGGATTTGTAATATATATACCTGGTAAGAAATTTTAGCTATCATGTAATATATAGATTATACCAACCACTAGATACATACTATAGAAAGAAGAACACTATGAATTTCTTCAGCTGGCTTCTACAGGAGAGAATAGTATTGTCATTGAGAAGACATAGAGGATATTTGTTTTTTTCGGTGAAAGATCGAAATTTATTTCATCTCGTGAACACCATCGGTAATATTTTCACGAGTGAATGCGCCACTCGTGAAAATATTACCGATGGTGTTCACGAGATGAAATAAAAAATAATTAATACACTAACGAGAAAATCTTCCACTTGCACTGATATAAGCATGCAGTGCAGCAAATTTTCTTTCAGTATCATGCAGGCTTAGACTCCCATTTCCATATATAGTATGATTCGAAGAGAAACCCTTGCTATACCATTGATACTTGAATTTAAATGATTTCTTAAATTATTACATATTGGACATTTTAGGAAAAAAATTGTTCAGTTGATTCGACTGAGCCACATCTACAGAGTGGCGATTGCCCTAAATTTTTCAAGTATAGGTGCTGATGCGCAACCTAACATAGATAATCTGAAGTTTTCTTTCACCGAAGAAATACAGTTGTCTTGCTGTGGGTTTGTCAAGGTTCAAATGACATATTTTGCGCTCTTAATCTCGTGCAGTGCGGAATTGCAATCATTAATTACAGACGGCAGAAATGAATTATTATATAAGCTAGAGCTACAAGCAGTCGGATCACCTACAGTCATTGATAAGCTTGTGTCATCTGCAAAAAGATTTATGTTTGCCCGAATATCATCGACGATCAAAATCACCAGTAATTATAACTTCTGCGATATTCGAAGTTATCGCAGGGTCTATAGAATGTTTAGTGAGTGCAGTATAAGTCGAGTCAGAGTTCGGTGGTCTATGAAATACACCATACAAAATGTTCCTATTATTAACAGACTTGATTTGTATCCAGATACACTCTATTCTACCAATTTCAAGATCATTTCTACGAAATGAAAGAAAGATTATTCTTTACCGGTACATATAAAATTACACCACCGTGTCGGTCATGAGCTCTATCTTTACGTTCTGGTGGCTGAAAAGAAAGGAAAAGCAGTTCGTCTGAGGATAAGCTAACGTGTAACCAAGTCTCAGAAAATGAGACAATGTCAAAATATGAAAAACTCAGCGATCAAAGTATCAAGCTTATTAGCTATACTTTAGACATTATAACGGATGGTAGAGAGATGACTGGGCAGATTAAGAAAATTGTACAAATCTTTTTTCATTGGAGTTTTAGTATTTATGCTTGTAATTTTAGGATGGCAACAGCAATAAGTTATAGTAATGAATAAAAAGTCAGTATAAGAAAAGGATCACTTCCTGTACCAGAAGTACAATGTAGGTCAAAAACCTGCTTATACAGCTACGCCGACAGAAAAAAAGGTGCAATGAACAGTTTTGTTCGATTTTATTTGTTCATCATAGGAAGTGCTGGGAAATACAATGTACATGTACATGTCTGCAAAGCAGACATGAAATTCAGCAATTAAACGATGAAGGTGCAGTAGTCTCTTACATAGCTACAAAACGTTTTCTATAATTTCATTGGCAAATATCATCGTTTAAGCCACATGTCATTTGTGGTCTACAAATGGTTTCAATATGAACACGTGTTCTGGTCTGGTCAAGAACCAAACACAAATCGAAACGAATGTTCTGTGCAGTCTAATATGAACTTACAAAATCACTAAAAATATCCTTGTAAGTAAGATTGATTGATTGAATGGTGTTTGACGCCGCTTTCAACATTATTTTAGTCATGTCACGGCGAAAGCTCGGTTATTCGTGTATGTTCTGGTTTTCACCAATAGTAGGCTTGCGCTCTAAAGCGTCTTTCCAAAGGACACGCCGACGAAAAGCCCAGTGTTTCAAGTGAGGCTTGAACCCGGGGCCTCCAGGTTACCAGTCCTACTCTTTACCACGGAGCCAAGCAGGATCCCTAACTACCTCTCCCAACTAAAAGTTAGAAAAACGCCTGCTAGGCACAAAGGTCAACCTATTTTGACTGCTGAAAATACAATCTACTGAAAATGAGGCAGACTTTTATCTAACAGGCTTTACTCAACAACAGACGGTATAAAAACAAGATCAGACTGCTGCACATTCTGTGCAGCCTGATCTTGATCTTTGCCGTTTGCATAAACCCATATTTTCGTCTAAGGCGCCAAAAGGGTTAACCAGAACGCTTTGGGACCTTGGTATTTATATTTCATACCTAAAATCACGTGAGCGATATTCTTGTTAAGTCGCATATCGAAGCTATAAAGAAAGTCCACATAGATGCAGTCATGGGTAATGAGACTTTATTTACAAGGGATGATAAGTTGAACACTATGAAAACTGTCAAAGCTAGGTTATGGGATCAGCAGGTCAAAGTTGAATTTGTTAGCCAAGGATTTAGCTATTGATTTAGGTAGAAGAAAAATCAGTAAAAAACAATGTAATAACTGGCACTATGGCTTCATGAATAAGTGGAAAGATAGACTTTTAATAATCAAAACAATATCTCGGACATCAAACAGGGCTCAAAGTCTTACACTAGAAAAAGTGAATCAGTGTTATCATGAGGTACAAACCATCCTGGACAAATACCAGCTGAAGGAAAAACCTCATTTGATTACATTCTAGATGAGACCGGAAGTAAAACCTGGACATAGAGTCCCTTAAATTATTACAAGCAAATCAAGTAAACCTCAGGCAGTTACATCACCCAGGAGCACAACAATATGAGGTTATTTAAAATGCTTGAGTACAATACTGAATTCTATTGGATGAGAACACTGTAGAACCGATCTACATTTTGGACGAGGCGACAGCCGAGTCCAAAATATAGACTGGTTCTGCAGTGTACGAATCCAATTGAATTCAGTATTGTACCCAAGCATGTTAAATGACCTCTTTATTTCACACTTCCGTATTGACTTTAAAGTAAACGACAGGTATAGGGCCATTTCAATTTAAATAATAAGGAAAAAAAAAAAAAAAATCATATCAAAAGAGGGTTTTGAAATTACTTTTGTTGACAACGGACTTCGCAAGACTACTCTTCCGGTCAAATATCGATATTCGGGACTCTAGCCTCGTTTTGAAAAATCCATATTGGACTTTTGCCTCGTTCTGAAAAATCCATATTGGACTCTACAGCGTTAAATATGGAATAAGATATTCTGTACTCACGTGGCAGTATTAGAGCGATTTCATTGGACTAATTGGACCGAGACGGCACGTTACGACTACATTAGATTTTGTTCTTCAGTAGACTGGCGCAAAACGGAAAAATACATAAAAACGGAGGCTGATCCGAGACGACACTTTACGCAAATGTCCGAATGCCCCTTTTTTGCGTGTTGCAGGCCAATTATTATTATCTCAGTTGAAAGTTTAATTTTTCATCAATATACAAGACCTCGAGGAAGACGTGGCATCTGCTGGCGTGGTTACTGGCTGGTACTTTTCATTATTTCCCTTCATTTTGAACCACAAAAGAGTTTCAATATTCATATTCCAGTTCGATGCTGTCCAGTAATCTTGCGCACCTAAGCAAACGACTGTTTAATTATGACATAAAAAGGAAATGCTAGATCCTCAGAGCTATTTATCTATTTATAGAAATATTTCATCTAGATAATGACACAAGATAGTAATAAAAATATTCCCAAACAATATAAACATTCAAGAAGTAAACATTGACCGTGAGGTTTTATCCGGCATGCAACTGTCCGGTGATCTTGCACACTTATATTAAATAAGGTCACTGCAAAGGATTTCTAAAGTATTTGTGTTAAAACTGTTTCTTAATATTTTATAAAGTTGTAAAATATGTATTTAATTGATTTGTCTTTGTGATGAGACATGAAAAACTCGTTTAATTGACAGATAAAAAGTGCAACAGTCCGCCTCATCGGGAATTGGGTCATAGGGCGTGTTTATGAATAATTAGTCAGGATGATGTCTTAGACAAACTTTATTCGCTTTCAGGTACAAAATTTAGCTAAAGTTACTTTCTGAAGGTTTCTCTGTTATTCCAAATTCCTATGGTCTAAGAAACACTGCAGAAACGGATAGAATTCATTACACAAACTCGCGGAACCGGAATCTACCGAAGTGCGCAAGATTACCGGACGCGCAAGATTACCGGACACGACGGTATCTCTTACGCCGTCTACATTTTTTGAAAAAAAAAAAAACTTTTTCGTTCAGCATTACTTCTGCAATAATGCAACGGCCATTGCACCTGTGCATGCTTACCTAGAAAATCTTTGACCAATACTTCACTCAACATTTTCCCAAAGCCATTGGCTGCTTTCTCACTCACATAAACATCGTTGGAGCAACGTACAGCGGTCAGAGGGGGATGGACATTGACAAAGAAAATGTCATCAATCATTTGGAGGAATTTTGCCGAGCTAGATATCAAGCCCATCACGTTTGTGGCTGATCTATATCATGCTTGGCCTGGCCGGAATAAAACCAGAATTTGACTCTTTACCAAACGATACAATTTCATACCTCTCGAAATTGAAAGCATTTGCAGACGACAAATAAAATGCAGCTTATATGATTGTTATTGTCTGTGAAAGTGTAGAAAACCTTGTGGGAAAAGGAGAAAATGCTGGTTACCAGCATTTTCTCCTTTTCCCACAAGGTTTTCCCAAGGCTTTTTCGTCAGGGCCGTTAACCCATAAAGCACTGGAACCGAATTAAGTTGTTTTTGCGGACAGTGTAGATCAAGATAAGACTGCACAAAACGTGCAGTTTGATCTTGGATCTACACTGACCGCTACTTTGTTACATATTCTGGCTCTAATAACAATGAAAATTTGGTATTTTGGATATTTTTCATAATTGAAACGGTCCATTGTATTAAATCAGTGCTGTAAGTGTTAAAACTCGGCATTGTACCGTAATGAGTTTAAAACAATTTTATTTCATGCTTTCCGGTAGGTTATCGAGAAATAGCAGTGAAATATTTTTCGATATTTCATGGTTACGACCAGTGAAAATACCGATTTTTATATTCTAACTCTTCAATTGAAGGCGAAAACAGTTGTTCCCGCGCACTAGTTACCCAGGTAAAATGCGCATGCCTCACAACCAGATGGAAATATGACGTAATTTACCTTACATTTCTCGCGCTTGACGTAATATTGTAATGCGTAGCTACGCAGAGGGGGTACGCCATGAGGAATAACCGAAAAGAAATGTACTGGATTTTGATTGAGAAAAGGTTAAAAGCATGAAATAAATAGAATATTTGCTTTCTTCGGTGAAAGATCGAAATTTATTTCATCGAGTGAACATCATCGGTAATATATTCACTCGTGGCTGCGCCACTCGTGAAAACATTACCGATGATATTCACTCGATGAAATAAATTTCGATCTTTCACCGTAAAAGACAAATATCCTCTATATCTTCGCCGCAAAGCCACAAATTCTGTTCCCTTAAGCCCTATAGCAAGTTTTCGTGTAAGAAGCTACAACGGATTAACCTCGCCCCTTCACAGAATCGAACCTAGATACTATGATGTTGAAAGACAGCGGCGAATGGATTTCCAGTACTTGTGAACCAATTTACTGCTTTTTATGCAGCGGATCTTAACACAATGACAAACTGTTCAAAGTGCTTACCTTTAACATATGAAGCTGTTCGCTCGACTAATATTTTACATCGGTAGTGCCAAATAGAAGAGTTATTCTGTGCGAAAAGGGGCTTGGAGGTATATGCAAAAGTATAGACCCCTGTCACATGGCTCACATGGGTCGAAAACTTTTGCTGTTTGGAAACTTTCTGCATGCAAAAGGACCATTCTACCTCATGATTCAGTCGGTTGTTAGACAAAATGGATTTTATGGATCTACAATTACTATGTAATGACTTGCTTGGTACACAAGCGTACAATGTGTTACAGAGATACATTATTAGTTGTACGGTCAGGTGGCAGGGGACTTCGGCTCGGGGCAACATGATTCACCACAGCCGTGAACAAGTTTCCAAGTCCCCTGCCACCTGACCGTACAACGAATTTATTATACTGCAAAGTTTTACCATTCCAACGTGTGTTGAGCGAAATTTACCTGTTTTTTGGTTTCAAAAATTGAGTACGCTGACGAAGTAGAATTTCCCTTCTGAGAGCCTCAATTCAATGAAAACTGACGTCACCGGGAAGTGACGTCACTGAAACCTTGGTAAAACGTCAGTTTGGTGCATAATCTTGATGTTAATCTTGATCGACGCCGCCATTTTGGATGTTGTGTTGAAAGTGTAGTCAAGTATACGGGGCCCCCGAAAGGGAAACTGCTTTTACGTTGGTTTTGCCAGTGTACATGATATGTATGTTCAGGGCATACTATCCAATCAGATCACGAGAAATTTCTTTGCAGTATAATAATAAACCCCCTCTTGCCATAGCACTGCTCAAAGTAAAGGGACATTCTCAGTCAGTATTAACGCTTAGACTGCTAAGCGCGACTCACTGTCCTATTTCGGATAGTGTAAATCAAGATCAGACTGCACAGAACGTGCAGTCTGATCTTGGATCTACACTGTCCGATACAGAGATATTTTTCACTAAAATATATCCTTGAAACAGCAACATTTGAGGTTTTTACAATCAGCTTGAAAGTTTCATTTCAGTTATTCAGCAAGATAAGGGTTAAAGATACCTATATTACCAGATTAAAGCTGTTTTTTTGTGTTTGTTTGTCAGAATATCTAGCATAGAAGTGGACAGTGTCGATCCAACCTCAGACTGCACATCTTGATCTTGATTTAGCCTGTTTGCATAAGCAATGGAATCCAGGATCAGCACTATGTGCAAGTGTTAACCCTTTGGCTGCTAAGCGCCACTTACTGACCTTTTGCGGACAGTGTAGATCCAAAATCAGACTGCACAGAACGTGCAGTCTGATCTTGGATCTACACTGTCCGATCAGGAGATACTTTTCTCCAAAAAATAAGTTTGAAATAGCATTAGTCGGGTTTTACTAAAGGCTTGAAAGTTTCTTTTAATTTACTTAGCAGGATAAAGGTTAAAGACAAATGGACGGCACTCAGGCATAACGGAAATTAATGCATCTCCGTGATGTACGATACCGAGCAAGTCATCACATACTTATTGATCCATAAAAGATCCGTTTTGTTTAACAACCGACGGAATCCTGAGATAGAATGGTCCTTGGACATGCAGAAAATTTACCAAAGGCAAAAAAAGGTTTCGACACACGTCAACCTACGCCAGTCCACCAGGTTCGATACTTTTTTGAACAGGCATTGAAAAACCCTTTTCAGAGCATGGCTTAAATCGGTTTAAACCTTATCATGCTAAGTAAATTAAATGAAAGTTTCAAGCCGATAGTAAAAAAACCAAGATTTTGCTTTTTCAGTTGTATTTTTTTTTTGCAGAAAACTATATCCTAATCGGACAGTGTAGATTGAAGATTAGACTGCACGTTCTGTGCAGTCTGATCTTGATCTACATTGTCCGTAAAAGGTTAGTGAGTCGCGCTTAGCAGCCGAAGAGTTAAGTCTTTACCAGTGGAAAAAGTTCAAATCGGTCCATATTGAATGCGTTTATTTTGGTTGATTTTCGTTTTATTTATCATTGCTTCCGATTGCCCATATGGGCGACGCCACCAGAAAGTTGCTAGGCATCTTACAAGGCAGATAGTGCAAGATAAAGGACGCAAGTCTTTTTTGACTTACGCGTGGTTCTTGCAAAAAGGTGCTCGGTGTATAGCACCGTCACCCGGGACATCGGTTGTACATACCATGCGAAAAAACTTTTAGTAATTCTTTTTAAGGATAGTGCACCCTAATGCGGATTCCTGTAACATCGCCTTTCATCGTACAGATTCGGCTAAGACTCGGATCTCGCGTAATCCGTAATCGATAGGTGCTGGTTCCCCGCATCGATTACGGATTACCCGAGCCTTAACCAAATCCGTTCGATGAAAGGCAATGTTACACGAATTCCATTAGGGTGCCCTATCCTTAAGTTTGCCAGGCAGGGGATCAAACCGAAATCCTCAAATGTCCCGAGCTTTGTCGACCGCAGGTGAGTAGTATTGGTAGGTAGCGTAGGTACGTGGCCGAACTGCCGCGTCCTACGCTACCTACCCTGTAGAGCCCCAGGCTACCTACTCTACAGCGCCCAGGTTGCCTACCCTGAGGGGGAATTTGTCCCTATATCACTGAGTTGGACTTAGTTTTTTCTTCACCTATGGATGATTTCTCTCTAAAAGCCTGAGCACTGAGTTGGACTTAGACTTTTTTCTGGGTTTTTTTTAACTCTTTGGAGTGTAACTCTTCTAAAAGAAAGAAGATTGACAATTTGAAGAAAGATAGAACTTTCGTGGTAAATGGTTAGTCCTGAAAAGGACTGTTGGGTTAACCCTGAAAAGGGCTGTTCTGTTTTGGAGGTTGTGTTTTTTCTCTACCGACAGCTTTTCTTTGGCTTTTTCGGGATTATGAAGTCATTGAGATTATCAATGTTTTTCCCGTATTTGCCCTGGCCTGTCATTATCGGTGTAGGTCTCTTTTGATCAACTCGCTGTTTTTTGTGGAGATGGGTATCGTCTTCCTCTGATTTCCGTTTTGTTGTTTTTCTTGCCTTTGTTGTTCTTGGTTGTTTTTCCTTTGGCTGATTTTTCTTCACAACAGCTACGATAGAGTCCACTAACTTGTGAAGATTGGTTTTATCAAAGTCAAACTCCACAAGGATCTTCACAGGAACTGGTGAAATGCGCTGACTCTGTTGGCGTAGTGTCTCGATATTTCTACTGAGCTGTTCGGTGTTTGTGTTTAAAGTTTTAGTCTCCTCCAAATGATTGTTTAAAGTCTCCAGTTGTTCTAAGATCCGAGTCATCATGGAATCTTGTTTTGAATTTAACTGTTTCACCTCTTCATAAATGTTGTCCAACACCGTCGACGGATTGATGATTGTCGAATTTAACACCGGCGACGGATTGATGATTGTCGAATTTATAACTGATGAAAGAACGTCTCCATTGTTTTCCACTGGTAGGAAATCGTCCAAGTTGAATTCATCTAAGTTGTACTCCATATTGAAACTGCTTCCGAATATTGATACTGCTTCCCAATATTGATACTGCTTTCGAAGTGATCGTTAGCTGAGAGTCGAAGAAATGATGAATGTATGGAAATAACGCTGGGTTTTATACGTTTACAGAGGATTGAAAATTTAAGAGCGCGGACCTGGCTGGAAACACCAGGATTGTACTGCGTGACACTGAATTAGGAGTGGTGAAAAAAACAGCATGAAACGCCGACGCGGGAAAAACATAGGAGAAAATGACGTCATGAGTCAAGCAGATCAATCCTCCTGTAAAGCTATAAAAAAGACAATCTTTTTACATAAAAAACATATTTGCTCAGGATGGTTCGAATTCTTGTCTGCCCTCACTGCGCAAGTAGGTGTCATATAGAGTGTGGGAAATGTTTCGCCATCCTTGAGTATCTTGGGCAGAAACATAACTGTCCAGATCCAGATGAAGGATTTTACGATGATGATGAAGGTTCATCGACTTGCTGTGAACACTGTGGGTGTGAAATCACCCCAGTGGATCGGGTAGAAGAGTCATAGAGTTTCATCATCATTGTGAAATCTTTCAAAAAAAGCCCTTTTCAGGGCTAACCATCTCTAAGAAAAGATCTTTCTTTCTTCAAAATTGTCAAAAGAAAAAAGTTAAAACTAGAAAAAAGTCAAAAGTAAGAAGTAATTATTTTATGTTTTTATTTTCAAAAGAACTTATGTACAATGAAAAATCAAGTGATGAACTGTAAAGACAAAAATGAATGAACTGTAAAGACAAAAATGAATGAAAAAATCAAGTCAGTCTTTTTTGTTTAAATTCAATATTGTGTTGAAATCTTTTTTCACTCAGTATGTTTTCTTTTTTTCTTCGAAATGTCAGATTCACATTTGGTTTTACGTTTTCTTCCCCTTTCATTGGTTTTTAATACCATATATGGGCAGATTGTATCCTCGTGTTTTGTTGATTTGCAAAAGAAACAGTTCTTTGTTACTTGTTTTTTCTTCTTTTCGTTGTTTTGCTGTTTTTCCTCTCCGTACGAACAACCCGGTTCTGCAGAAAATTCGTTTTTTGTGGAATCTATGAGATTTTGTTTGTGCAGATTTTTTCGTAATGTCTCTAAGTCATCTGCTATTTTACAGATTTCTGAATCGCTGATATCCGTTGTGTCGGACTGTATATCTATGGTCTGAGTTTCAATGGATGATGTAGCTTGTGGTGAACTTTTTTTCCATGTATTTTCACTGCAGAATGAATTTAATGTGTCGACGAATTTCATATGTTGGAGACCGACACCGTTGTAAAACGATGGTGAAATTTCGATGTCATGACTGTGTGGATTCACGTAGACAAAAACAATTGTTCCTGTCTGATTTTCTTTTTTTGGACATTCTTTGGCCCAATATCCTGCTTCGTTGCATGTAAAACAAATATTTGTTCTCTCGCCATTCACCCCATATCGTCTGTCGACCGTCGCTTGATCCAAAACTCTGTATCTGGTAGTACGGTAAACACCTTTTTCTTCTAAATGTTGGTGGGATAAAAATGATCCCACGTAGTTTCCGATATGTTTAACATTATACTTTGATGGAATATTGCTGACCTCATAATCGTGGCTGTATGGATTAACATACAGATGCACCCTCTTTCTAAGCGGTGATGTATTTTGCAGCTTGAACTCGCTCATATCCTTTTATCAACTGGACTGTCTGAGATTGAGCAGAAGAATGATTAGATTTTCACAACCGTCGTCTCTATTTATACACTGTTGCAACGAAGAGGCTCTATAAATTGTTAGTTTTTTCTCACTTCCTGCATTATTGTCTTTTAACTCAGAGTTAAAACGATGGGTAAAAGAAAAAGAATAATAACCTATTCAGACAGCGAAAGTGACGATGAGGTATTTCCACCAACAAAAAAGAAAAAATCTAGACCGTTGAAAGAAGAAAGTGACAGTGACGATGAAAGTATCAACTCTACCTTAGGCATGAAAAGTCTATATGTCTTAACCGAAAGGGGTAATAAGAAGTCAAGAAAATTTAGAACAGAATCACATGTGCTGACGGTGAGTTTTAAGAAATTTGAAGAATTATCGCCTCAGAGACTGCTTGGATTATTTGACGATGTTACCCATGAAATCATTCGAAAGTTAAATGCTAATCCGACGGACATGACTAGAATTAGCATCAATCATCTTTCGTTGGAAATGGGGATCCATATTCCCTTTTTAACTACAGAACAGTTGCAAGGTGAAACTATGTTGAATGAAATTGAACGAGTTTTACAATCGAATACAGATTTCGTCTTAAACGATGGATTCATGACATTTGACATTACACATACAATACCTCCATGTGGTAGCGGAAAAAAGAAATACAAAGTATCAGAATTAGATTCAAAGGTTTTTGCCCAGAAGAAAAAATCCATTATTCAAATTGACAATCATGACCAACTATGTTTTGCAAGAGCCGTTGTTGTGGGAATTTGTTACAATAAACGTGAAAACAACGAAGAATGGAATAGGAAATGGAATCGTATTCGTCGTTCAAACCGTCCTCTTCAAAAGACTGAAGCTGAGAAATTGTTGAATGAAGCTGGAGTTTCACCAACACAGCCTGTAGGAATTGACGAATACAAAAAAATTCAAGCATTCTTGTATGAAAAAGGCTATGTCATTAAAGTTCACGATCAACATTCCAAAACGGGAAAGATATTTGAACATCCAGAAGTGAAAACCAATAGTACGATCATACATTTGTACTTTCATCAAAACCATTACGACTACATCAAATCTATCGAAGGTTTTTTTTGTTGTGCATATTATTGTGAGCTCTGTGATGTGGGTTACTCTCAGCGGGAAAGTCATGTTTGTTCAAATATCTGCAAAGGTTGTTACCGCAAAGGAAAATGTCCATCAGAATTCAAAGAATATGTTTGCAGTTATTGCTGTAGACGATTTTTTAGTGCTGTATGCTTTGGAAATCACAGAATTGTTCAAGGTAAAGAAAAGAAATCCATTTGTGAATTAGTGAAACTCTGTTCGAAATGTGGTGTGCAATATCTTGTCAGAAAGAAAAATCATGTTTGCAATGGAAAGAAAAGGTGTCATATCTGTAAGAGAATTGTTAACTTTTCTCATCGATGCTATATTCAGCCTTACCAAAGTAAGTTGAACCATGACAGCAATAACGAGACGAGTTCTTCTGTAGTCAAAAAACCACAATTCATTTTCTTTGATTTTGAATGCAAACAAGACACAGGGGTACACATCCCGAATTATTGTATTGCACACAGAGCATGTGATGATTGTATCGATAAATCACTTGATTTTCATTGTTCTACATGCAGTGAATTTGAAGAGGATAGGGAAGTTATTTTTCAAGGTGAAGAAACTTTGAGTCAATTTTGCAAGTGGCTCTTTTCAAAACATCATAAAGGAGTCACGGCTATTGCCCATAATTTCAAAGGTTATGACGGCCAGTTCATTCTTGACTATATTGTCAAAGTTGGGTTAAAACTTCCAAAATTGATCATGAATGGAAACAATATTATGAAGTTAGAACTGAATGGTGTGCGTCTGATCGATTCTTTCAATTTCATGAGCTTTGGTTTGGCAAAATTTCCAGCCACATTTGGTCTTCAAGAAATGAAAAAAGGTTACTTTCCTCACTGGGTAAATACAGATGAATTTTGGAGTTACATTGGCCCTTACTTGGATATGTCTTATTACAAGCCCGACTCAATGCCTGAAGAGGCTAGGTCAAAATTCATAGTTTGGTATAATGACAAAGTTCGAAAGGGTGAGGAATTCAATTTTCAGAAGGAGATGGAATTGTACTGTAGGTCAGATGTTGATATCCTTAGACGAGGGTTCGCTGAATTCAGAAAGCTGTTTATCGAACAGGGTGGTATTTGTCCATTTTTAGAGGCGATTACCATTGCAGACGCTTGTAACAAGGTCTGGCGAAGCAAATATTTGCCAGAAAATCAAATAGCTATCAATTCAAGCAAAGACTCATCCAGACGTCGCTTTTCTATGAAAGCGATACGCTGGGTTCAAAGCGTAGCTCAGGAAAAAGGTATTAATATCCAGCATGCAAAAAATGGTGGGGAAGTTCAAATCGGGAGATATAGTGTAGATGGTTTTCACCGTCAATCAAACACTGTTTATGAATTTCTTGGGGATTTGTATCATGGTTGTCCTGTATGCTATACAGATCGAAAACAGATCAATCCTATTAATGGGGAACCCATGTCTGAATTGTACGAACGTACTTTTGAACGTATAGCAGATATCGAAAAAATGGGTTATAATGTAGTGTACATTTGGGAGCACGATTTCGATGCTAAGATGAAGGATAAAGAGTACAAAAAACTCATTGAAAAGTTATATCCACATTGGGACCCTATCGATCCGAGGAATGGTTTGTCTGGGGGAAGATGTAATGCAATAAAAATTGGTTATGATGTTGATGAAAAAAGCAAGAAGGAAATCAAGTACATTGATATCTGTTCTCTGTACCCTTATGTTTGTAAACACAAATCCTATCCTGTAGGTCAGCCAGAAATTTTGTCTGCTGAGAATATTGACATGAACAATATTCGACAATATGAGGGGTTAATCAAATGCAAAGTTTTGCCTCCAACTGATTTGTTTGACCCCGTTCTCCCAGTTCACTGTAACAACAAAATGATGTTTCCACTCTGTATGAAATGTGCAGAAGAAAGTTCAAGCATTTGTAGCCATGGTGAAGAAGAGAGGGCTTTGGTCGGAACTTGGGTTACTTTTGAATTATTCAAAGCTCTTGACTGCGGTTATCGAGTAATGCAAGTGTATGAAATTTGGCATTTCAATTCTGTGTCAGATCAGTTCTTTAAACATTATGTGGACAATTTCTTGAAAATTAAGCAAGAAGCCAGTGGTTATCCAGATTGGTGTCAATCAGACTCAGAAAAAGATCAGTTCGTTTGTGAATATGAAAAGGCGGAAGGTGTTCGTCTTGATCCAAGTTGTATTCAAAAAAATCCTGGAAGAAGGTCATTTGCTAAGATTATGTTGAACTGTCTTTGGGGAAAATTAGCTCAGCGTGAAAAAATGTCCCAGACGGAATACATCAGTGATCCGTCTAAATATTTTGAATTAGTCACCAATCCCAATTTCATTGTAAAGCATGTAGAAATCTTTGACGAGGACTGTCCATTCATCTTGGTTAACTATGAATCAAAGTTGGAACATGTTGATACCCACGCTACAGCCAATGTGGTAGTAGGGTCTTACGTAACAGCTTATGCAAGGTTGGAATTGTACAGCGTTCTTGAAAAGTTAAAAGATAGAGTTCTGTATTTTGATACAGATAGTTGTATGTACATTCATGACCCTGAATTATGGAACCCTCCCATTATTAACAGCCGGTTAGGAAAATGGACTGATGAAGAGCCTGCTTGTAAAATTACTCAATTCAGAGGGCTTGGGCCTAAGAATTATGCTTACAAAATGAAAACAAAAGATGGAGAAGAGATAAGCAAATGTAAAGTAAAGCGGATTACTCTGGATTACAATACAAACCAGGTGGTGAATTTCGATACATATTCAAAATGTGCTTTGGATCGCACAATAGAAATCAAAATTCAGTATTATTGTAGAATTAAAAGACACAGAGATAGAACGGTTACCAGTGAACCACAAACAAAAACGTTTCGCTCTGTATACACCAAGAGAAATATTGTAAATGGTGTTGACACTGTACCCTATGGTTATAAAAGTTTGAGAAAATAATTCTATATCACATTGTTGTGTGGCGACCAGTCAAAGTAAGTCGGGAAAAAATATTAGCCATTGGTCAAAAATAACAATCATGTTGCCGTTACCAATAGAACTACGTGAAAAAATTTATGGAGAATTTGTTCGACAGCATACGCTTGATGAACGAACACAGCTTAACATTAAATTTTTATGTGTGAAAATTTGGATCGGAAAATTGTTTAAGTGGGTTGCAAAAGGAGAAAAGTCCTACAAAGTGTATGCTATAATCAACTTTATTGCGATGATGGTGGACGATTCGGGTATAGATCTCGTTCTCAAAACTTTTTAGCAGATAGCTGTTTGAAAGACAATGTTATTATTAAGCTGTTTCGATCCACAAGTCGATGGACATTTTTTATCATAGGAACAACAGAAGAAAGTTTTCTTAACGTTCTGAAAATGAAATCAGTTTTATTTGACTTTTACTTACGCTACAGAAAAGGATCTGTTCATTCCTACGGAGAATCAATGGAAACCATGGCAGGGTATATTCTATTTGATAGAGATGTTACAGAAGAAGTAGTATATTCAGCTCTTTCAACAAAAGACGCTTATAGACATGTTGCTCCATTCATGGGACTACGAGATTTCAACGATATCGACAGTGAATATACAATGTTTTTGGGTTATGAGCAATTGCACAAAGACATTACGGAATATGAAGACAAATGTGAAACTCGTGGTATTTGCGAATTTGCATTGTAAAAAATTTGTTATATGCTGTATTGTAAATAATTCATTGTGAATAATTCATTGTGAAAAAATATTTCAGTGTGAATTTTTTCATTGTCAAGAAAATGTTTTTTATGCTGTATTGTAAAAAATGTTTCATTGTGAATTTTTCTTTGTCAAGAAAATTTTTTTATGCTGTATTGTTCAGTTCTGTTCAATAAAAATGCTTTCATTTTCAATGATGTTATCATTTTATCATTAGCCTTTAAAGAGTAAAGTAAAAAAATATGGATGTACAATCCATATTATTTCAACATCCTTGTAATATTTTCATCACAGGGCCGAGCGGCTGTGGAAAAACAGAGTTCGTTCATAAATTAATTGACTATCGAGAAGACTTGTTCAACATCGTTCCTGAAAGAGTTGTTTGGTGTTACAAAGAATGGCAACATGCCTACAGTGTTATGCAGGAAAAGTTTAATTCACAATTTGAATTGATAAAATTCGTGGAGGGGATTCCTGACGACGAAAACGAAATTGTCAGTGATGTATCCATTCCACATTTAGTCGTCTTTGATGACATGTTGGGTGAAAAAGATGAGGAAAAAATTAAACTTTGGTTTACAAGAAAAGATCATCATTGTAATGCAAGTGTGATTTACATCACGCAAAATATGTTTCAGCAATCGAAATCGAGTCGAACCATCAGCCTTAATTCTAGATATATGATTTTATTTCGAAATGAACGAGATAAGAATCAGATTAAAACATTAACTCGGCAAATGCAAGCCCCACATTACCTGCTTATGAAGATGCTACATTGTCGGACCATGGATATCTAGTCGTAGATTTTCATTCACA
Source organism: Hippopus hippopus (assembly GCA_946811185.2). NCBI lineage: Eukaryota > Metazoa > Mollusca > Bivalvia > Cardiida > Cardiidae > Hippopus > Hippopus hippopus. The sequence goes on along the minus strand of OX328108.1, from coordinate 32,495,212 downwards.
AACAAACAAAGAATTAAGACTCCGAACAGATATATTTTACCGTTGGTATACACAAGGTAATGAAAGAGGACCTGTTATTTATTCTTCTGCTTAAAAAGGTTTCTTTAAGAAAGTTTTTATGCAAAAGTTCTTGCTTTAAAAGAGAATTACATTTTGAATATAAATCATTTTTATGATACCCATCCGTGAGTAAACATGGCCTTACCAGCTACACCAAGTTCGGTTTTAGCTGCTTTGCGAAATTTAAGTCAACAAACCGATAAACATGAAAGAGAAGCTGTGTTAAAAGCAGGATTAAAAGAAATTTTAAAATGGTTTACATTGGCTGCGCAAAACATCATCGAAAATAAAATCAAATTACCAAAACAAACCATAACGTACATGACAAAACATAGAGCAGATATTGAACAGCTAGCAGATCCGTCCGTAGATGAGGAAAGTAAACGTAAAATCATTTTAAAACCTGGAGGGGATGGATTTCTACGTGGTGTTATTATCAGAAGTTTACTGAGATGGGATGGAACAAAAACCATCAGAAAATTTGGAGCTGAAAGACAAACTCGAAAACGTGTTCCACGAAAGCGTGCTCCGCAAAAGAAAAAGTCTCCAAAAAAGAAAAAATCTCCAAGAAAGAAGAAATCTCAGAAAAAGCGTACTCCAAGAAAGCGTGCTCCACCAAAGAAAAAATCTCCAAAGAAGAAATCATCACCAAAGAAGCATGCCCCAATTACGATTGATGAAAGATTTGTTACTACCCGAAAGCGAAGGCCTGTAGGAAGTAACATTTCAGAACATCAACAGTATCCGAAATCCAGAGAGGAAAGAATAAGAAAAAAACTGCGGGATTACGAAAGAAAGTATTCAAGATTCATATTACCAGGCAAAAAATTATCGTTTCAAAGTATCCCCTCCGTCGCGTGGTCTCCAAAGACAGCCAAACATAAAAAAGGGTTAAAAAAATATAAACTAATGTTTTATGATATGCTGAAACATAACCTTGATACAGGGAGATATAATCTTGACGACAAAAATAAGATGCTCTACCTTGGGAAAGGAAGATCCGTTCCCGTGGATTCATCTATATCTACCGCCACTACATTAGCCGACGATCTCTATTCACATTTTCTTAAGAAATTTTAACAACAAATTTTGTCTACAAAAAAACATTACATTAGCTATAAATGTTAGTGACATGGAACTTGTATTATCATTTAATCCGAAATCGAGATCAAGTCAACATGAAGAAGAAAACATCTCTGATAAAAAAACATGGTTCAATGCTTATGGCTATGATACAGGATAAACCAAACACACGTAAAAAACTTGTAAAAGATTCGTCGCCCGAAGTGATAAAATGCATATCGGAATGCTGTCATAATGTTTTAAAAGGCAATGTACATTTATCATCACCTCAGAAGAAGAAATTGTATTCAAGTAGGCAGCATCTCAGACGTTTAGCTTCGAAATCAGTCTCAGTAAAAAATAAAAAACAAATATTAAATCAAAAAGGTGGATTTCTTAAATTGCTTTGTCCTGCATTATTACCATTGTTAGGAAAAGCCGTTATCGGAGGAATAGGAGGAGCTCTCAAGGCCTTGTAATTTTATAATTTTTAATTTTTAAAAAAATCACATTATGTCTGTTAAAAAAATGGTTATTGTGCCTTACCAAGCCTTAGAAAATATGAAACGTTGGAAAGTCGAACAAGCTCAAAGGCCTCGTTTACCACCCAACCCGCAAGTTGTAGATGTAACACATCTTCAACAGGACATGGGCCATATTTTACAAAACACCAATTTATCAGAATCAGAAAAGGCTCAAAAGTATGGTGAAACTTTGTTTAAGTTACAAAATTCTCTTCAAAAAGCAAGGCCAACTTTGAACAATTTACTTTCAACGACAAAAAGTGATGATAGTGTACAGAAATCACCATCTGTTGCCTTGCATGATCAAATTTTGCAAAGTGTACCGAAAACCATGAAAAGAAAAGCCGAGTTACTTTTGAATATGATAAAAGATAACAATAATTTAACTTGGGCTGAACAAGGAGTTGTGTCATATAAAGGGGGACGCATTCATGGTTCCAATATCATCGATCTTATCAATGATGCAATACGTCAAAGAAAAGGTGTTGAACCCAAAGGTTGGAAAACTTTTTCAAAGGCATTACATGAAAGTAATATTCCGCAAGAAGTTATTGGCAACTCAAGTAGATGGAGGTGGATGCATAAAACTTATGATAAATCTTATGATAAGTCACTGAACGAAGATGAAGAATCCCATGGTGAATCCGATTACTTATTTCACACGCCAAAAAGTGTACAAAAAAGTGCAAGGAAATCGGGTGCAAAAAGTGTTAAAAAAATCTACGATGAAAACTCCATACATGAAACCTGAAGAAAAAGAAAGACTGAAACAATTCTATACTAAAGAGTTGTTAACTCCCCCAAAATCTATAAAAAAGACCCCTAGTCGTAAAACGCTTCAGTCATGGGAGCCCTGGTAAAGCCTAAACTTGATTATGTGTTAAGAAAGTTGTTTTATGATCCCAAAAGTACTGTCGCATTTACTGGAATAAAGCAATTGTATCACGCTGCAAAATCTGTTTTGAAAGGAATAAGATACAAAGATGTTCAAGAGTGGTTACGAGGTGAATCCACCTATACCTTACACAAACCAATCCGTCGACGTTTCAAAAGACGAAAAACTATTGTAAGTGGTATAGATTATCAATGGCAAGCTGATTTGGCCAACATGCAACATTTAGCCAAACAAAATGATAACAAGAAATATTTACTTTGTGTAATTGACGTGTTTTAAAGATTTTCATGGGTTATCCCTATTCCAAATAAAATGGGAAAAACTTTGATTCGAGCATTTCAATCTATTGTTCAGAAATCAAAACGAAAACCTTTGTCACTTCAAACAGATAAAGGTTCGGAATTCAAAAACAAACTGTTTCAACAATACTTGAAAAAGAGTCAGATTCATTTTTTCACCACCGAAAACCCAGAGACAAAAGCAAGCCTCGTTGAAAGATTTCAACGAACTTTAAAAACGAGAATGTGGAAATACTTTACGTACAAGAAAACAAGACGTTACATTGACGTATTGAATTCTTTAGTTCAGAATTACAATCATACTTTTCACAGAAGTATTAAAACATCTCCTGCAATGGTAACAAAATCAAATGAGGCAGAGGTTTCGAAAAATCTGTATCCTCGATTATCGACAATCGCAATGACGAAAAAGCCAAAATTCAAAATTGGAGATCGTGTTCGGATCAATAAAACAAAACGTACATTTGATAAGGGCTATTTACCAAATTGGACGCAAGAAATATTTGAAATCACTCATGTTAACAAGACATTTTCACCTATCACCTATAAAATAAAAGATTTACAGGGTGAACAAATTTTGGGAACTTATTATGAATACGAACTTCAATTAATAAAAGATGATGAAGTCTATGAAATTGATTCAGTTCTTGATAGACGTACAAGGCGTGAGGGCAAAAAATTAATCAAAGAAATAAAAGTCAATTGGAAAGGTTATCCAAAAAAATTTCAAAGTTGGATACCAGAATCCCATTTGGTGTCTTTGAAGGGAAAAAGCTTATAGATAAAAAAATCTTATAAAAAGACAGTACATTTATGATGAATTGACAGTCAAACATTGAGTGCGCGACAGAAAGTGTCGATAGTGTTAGTACTAAAAATTACAGCTGCTGTGGAAATCGTGTTCCGAAGAATCAGTTTACATATATTTCACAGATATTAGTCATTTACGCAATTATTTCAACCTCCATAGTACATTTAAGTATTCAAAGTCAGGATCGTGAATTATGGTTGATACTGTTAAGTAGTTCACTCGGATATATTCTCCCATCTCCGGGGTTAAAATTCACAAAGACAGAACAAAAACAACCAGGGCTTGATTTCATTGGCAGTAAAAAATAAAATACTAAAAAATGAATTCGTTTTATGTTACTCTACCTAGCGATAGTTCCATAAACCTTTATCCGAACAACACACAGTGCTGTTTTAAAGTTCATTTACCAAAGACAGTTCATATTGATAGGGAAAATTGGGAAGTTGCATTAGTTCAACTTATTACCCCCTCTCAGTTTTTAAACGTAAGTGAACAAGAAGCAAAGTTCGAAATTATAACTGCAGATACCAGTTTATACAATGCAATATCAGCAGTAGATGTAAAAGGAGATAAAATGCAGATATCTGTATTAAGACGAGACGATAAAGGTAAAGCAGAAAAATGGTCAATTCTATTTACTTTTCCACCGGGTAGTTACACTTCACCAAAGCATATTATAGAGGTGATCGATGATTTGATTCAAAATAACCTATCGGGTATCCTTCAAAAGCATTCAATGCTAATGTCTATTAGCTATTCAACCTCATCCAAACGTCCGAAACTTGCAATCAGAAATATTACAAAAACCGGAATCAAATTCCATTCATCGCTGTTTTTAAAACTGGGAGGATCGCCAGAATTTCAACAGGAGGTGATTTATCCGGGTAGAAGAATTTTAAATGCATTTAAATACACTCCTAACATTGATGCTGGCTACAACCATCTGTTTGTTTATTCAGATATTGCTGAACACACTATAGTGGGTGATACATTTGCTCCCATACTTCGTGTTTTACCGTTCAAGCCAACCGAATCTGTTGAAAATAAATATGAAGCCCAACATATCAACCATGAAATTACATTACCGCATTATATCCCCGTTTCGAAATCTGATTTCGATACTATTCACATTCAAATAACAGGGGATTCTGGCATTTCGTTTCATTTCATTACTGGTAAGACAATCGTCAAGTTACATTTCAGACAGAAAAAATAAAAAATATTTGATATTTTGAAATAATTAAACTGATACATTGACAAAAAAATGCTACCAGTTTATTGTGGCGTAAAACATCAGTATGGGTATGGATTAGGTTCCCTATTTAGATCAGCACTCAAAACAGTGACTCCACTGCTTAAACCCTTGCTCAAATCTGGTTTTAATGCTATAAAAAAAGAAGGAATCAAACAAGGAATACATGCAGCAGAAGATATCTTTTTACGTGGTAAAAACCCTAAAAAAGTTGCAGTCTCGCGGGGAAAACAATCTGTTCATAATTTAGCGCAACAGTTAATACCTGGGATAAATAAACGAAAATCACAAAAGTCACGTCATTTATCTTCTCGATCTCGTAGAGGCAAGATTATTAATAAAAGACAAAGAAATCGTTACACTAGACCAAGACCTCTTGATATATTTGATTGAGAAAAAATCTTTTGAAAAATCTTTTTCGAAAATGATGCAAAACGGATCTTGCGAATGTAGTAAATCAGAACTCAATGTTCTTTCTGTACCACCTACATTGACAACGATGCAAGAAAGTCAATGGATTGAACATTTTCCAATATCATCTTTGACAAACAATTCACCGATAGAATTCATCATACCACCTCAAACCGAACATTGGACAGATTTGTCACAATCGTATTTGTATATCAAATTCAAAATCGTTAAAGCAGGTGGTAGCAATTTAGATGCCGGTTCAAATGTAGCCCCTGTAAACAATTTCATGCACAGTATGTTTAGCAATGTCGATTTGTATCTAAATAATAAACTAATCAACAGTAATTCAGACACCTATCCATACAGAGCATATATCGAAAATCTTCTGTCATATAATGCCGACTGCAAGACTACGTTTTTGAAAGCTGGTGTACTTTGGGCCGAAGACACCAGTGGTCAATTCGGAGCACTCAACCATGATGGGAATAATGAAGGATTACGAGAAAGAATCGGTGTAATCACACTAAGCAGAACTGCAGAGCTTTTCGGACGACTGCATCTTGATCTTTTTCAGCAAGAAAAATATTTACCTAACGGAGTTGAAATCAAACTTAGATTAAACAGAGTCTCATCAAACTTTTGTCTTACGGGAGGTACTGGTGCACCAGCTGCAAAAATTGTACTGGAAACAGTCAGTCTGCATATGCGAAATGTTGAATTGATGCCTGTTGTTGCGAATGATCTAAATCGAATTATTTCTCAGCAAAACATGAAAATTCCTATCCGCAGAGTAGAAGTAAAGACTTTTACCATCGGCAATGGACTTCAGTCTAAAGTTGAAGATCATTTGTTTCAAGGACAGCTTCCGAAACGTGTTTTCATTGCAATGGTAACAAATGCTAGTTATAATGGAGGTTATGATACCAATCCATTTTTCTTCCAACATTTCAATCTGTCAAAAATAGATATATCATGTAATGGTCACAGTATTCATAACAGACCCTTTGAGCCTGATTTTGAAAATGGCTTGTATTTGAAATCATATTTGTCAATGTATCAGGCTGTCTCAGCCTTCGGACTCAATAAATCATTTGATATTGGCAAAGAAGATTATGCTGGTGGATACTGTTTGTGGGGTTACGATTTGACAGCTGATCAAGGCAGTGAAGAAGGTCAACTTCATCCTATAAAAACTGGAAGTCTTCGAATTGAGCTTCAATTCGCTCAAGCCTTGGCAGCAGTGATCAATGTTATTGTTTTTGCTGAATTTGACAATCAGATCGAGATCAACAGTTTAAGAGAAATCATCACAGATTACTAACTTCGGAAAAATTACATCAGAAAAACAGCCCTTTTCAGAGCTAAGAGAAGTAAAAACAATGCTGGGACTTAGTTTTGCTATATCACTGAGAGAAGAAGCAGAAAAAGTGAAATATTCTACTTCAAAGTGCATCTCTACTCGAAAAAATGACATTCACAATAGCTTCGAAAAACATATGATTGAAGAATTACAAAATCTTATTGCCAGTGAAGTTCGCAACCAGTGTTACGGATGTCAAGTGGATCACCCCAGTCAAATACAGCACGATCTGTGTTTATTCAAGAACAGACAAGAACATACAGATATGTTCATAGAAAGAGCCATAACGGAAATAAACCCATACAAAATCATGGAAAAATGGTATCCTGAACTAATGGAGATGAAACTCGATGGCAGTGACTATGTGGAAGCCTACAGATTATGGCAAAATATAAAACAAAACATTTTATCTGAAATCACGGAGTCGTGCTTACAATACTGGTGTGACAAAGTAAAACAATCCTGGGAAGAAAAGTGAATAGAAAAACTGATGTATACTTCTGAAATTCAATACATATTGGATCACGGAACCTGGATAAAAAATCTACATGCGAAAGTCTGTGCAAAAGACCAGTTACCTCGACAAATACCCAAACATGTGAAAACTTACATCGTGAATACAGAGAAATCAAATAGACCAGGAGAACACTGGGTGGCAGTGATATTTGATAATAATGACAATGTGCTATACTTTGATCCGTATGGACTACCACCACTTGAGCCAGAAATCATTAACTTTTTAGACAATCATTCTTCAACGTGTAGATACAATCGACAAACTCTTCAGAGTCTACAGGGTAAAGTTTGCGGACTTTACTGTATCTTTGTATTGGATGCTGTTGCTAGAGGATACAATATACAGAAATATCTTCAACAGAAATTCCTCTCAACGGGACACCATCGAAACGATCGAGATGTATCATTGTGGTTTAATCAACACTACGGAATTCTATACAAGAAAATTTCAGAGACTCAATCCCCGCAAACAGTGAAAAAATGATCTTCTTTTTTGTTAACAGTTCATTGTGAATATTTCATTTTTTGTCTTTTTTACAGTTCATTGTAAAATATGTTCATTGTAAATATGTTCATTGTTCAGTTCTGTTCAATAAAAAAGTTCAAAAAACCAATAGAGTTCTTCATTCTGTTTTTCCAAAAGACTTGTTCTGTCTACATTTTTCCCCATACATCGGGTCATAACTTTTTGCTATATTAGCATGAAACGTAGGATGGGAAAAAATGTATGTGCTTTCCGCCAGGTCCGAGCTCTTTAAAAATTTTCAATCCTCCTGTAAGCGTATAAAACCCAGCAATATTTCCATACATTCACCATTTTTACTCTCAGTTCTCGACCAGTTCAGAAGCAGTATCAATAATCGGAAGCAGTATCAATATGGAGGAGATAAATTATCAACTGTGTGAGGCTCTCCGAGAGTATCTGAATGCCGGTCAGCAGATATTGCTACTAAACAGACATTTCGTAGGAGAGGAGGGACGAAGTCAACTACAACGTATAACACAACCATACAAAGATCTCGGCGAAAGATTACTTCAGCTATTTCTAAAGAAAACGCCTGATGTCATTTTGGTTGATGTCAAATTTGGGAGAAAGATTACTTTCGATAATGGAGCAATGATAATCAGAAAAAGAGTTGAAGCATGCCCTATTTGCCAGGCGAATTTCGGATGTTGTCATTAGAAGTGGAGAACAACGTGAGACGAAAAACAGCCCTTTCAGGGCTAACCCAACAGTCCTTTTCAGGGCTACCCATCTTCAAGAAAAGATCTTTCTTTCTTCAAAATTGTCAGAAGACTCAAAACTAAAAAAAGTCATAGTATAGTCAAACTCTAGTTTTTCTGACCCGAACAAGAAAAAATGTAACAAAACTACGGGTTGGTCAACAATAAACATTTACCATTAGAAATACAACGGTGATTCTGATTGGACAACATTAATTCAGAACCAAAACAGCATGAAACGCCAACGCGGGAAAAACATAGAAGAAAATGACGTCATGAGTCAAGTAGGTCAATCCGTCTGAAAAGCTATAAATCTCTGCGATATATTTTCCATACATTTCATTTTCACAATGGCTTCAAGAGCAACACTCGACAGGCGTTTCACTTGGATGGATGCCGAGCGACACTTAAGAAGAGCAAAGAGACAGATCATTTTACTTCAGCAACGCTTTGCTGAAGTGAAAAAGCGTTATGAGAGGGCGGAACTTTCAAATAACAGATCGTTCTGTTATAACCTTCGGATGAAGGAACTGATCATTGAAGGTACACTTGAAATGTATATTCAGTATGCTATTTCAAAAACTGAGCAGATAGACCGTCTTTTCCGTGAGCAAATCGCTGAAAGGACTGAGTCAGACACCGATTCGACTGATACTGAATAATCATTTTCAAGTTGATTCGTTCTCTAACTACAGCCCTTTTCAGGGCTAGCCATCTACCACGAAAGTTCTATCTTTTCTTCAAAATTGTCAAAACTCAAAAAACTTACAATCAAAAGCCTAAAAAATGCCCCGTTGCATATAAAACATATAAACACTAAACTCCGATTATTTTTCTCATTCACCATTAACTATCGTAAAGCTGAGTCAGTATCCCACAATGTTTGGATTGACATTTTTCCTCTCATTGCTCTTCCGGTTAGAAGAAAGAGAACGTTTCAGATATATCAGGTATGAAATTGAGCATATGCTACAAATGCTAGATAAAATGGAAACAATCGAAAGAAAGAGAGGAGGATAAAAAAGTGTATTTTGCACAAAAAAACAGCCCTTTTCAGGGCTAACCATCTTCAATGAAACATCTTTCTTTTCAATTTGTCAGAAGACTCACAATCAAAAAAAGTCATAGGATAGTCAAACTCTAGTTTTTTCTAACCAGAACAAGAAAAATGTAACAAAACTACGGGTTGGTCAACAATAAACATTTACCATTAGAAATACAACGGTAATTCTGATTGGACAACATTAATTCAGAGCCAAAACAGCATGAAACGCTGACGCGGGAAAAACATAGGAGAAAATGACGTCATGAGTCAACCAGGTCAATCCTCCTGTAAAGCTATAAAACCCGGCGATATTTTCCATACATTCATCATTTCTTTGACTCTCGGATAGCGATGGAAGAGATAACAAAGGAGAAGCCAGTTACCAAGTGGGACTTTTGGGACTTTGCCCAAACACCAGCCAAGAAGGACTTCATCGTGCCAAAAACCGAATGTTGGGATGACGATGATGAACCACCGTTTTCACTGCGTTTTGAGTTAGACGCTCAGGAGTTGAAAAGGTTAAAGAGGCGGACAGCGAGCAGCTGTCCAGCCTGTAGAAAAGTTGGAGGTTGTGCTTAAAAATACAACCTCAAAATCAGGCCTTTTTAAGGTCTACCCAACAGCCCTTTTCAGGGCTAACCATCTACCATGAAAGATCTATCTTTCTTCAAATTGTCAGACGAAAGTTCTATCTTTCTTCAAATTGTCATTTCTTCAAATTGTCAGACGAAAGTTCTATCTTTTCTTCAAATTGTCAGACGTAAGTTCTATCTTCAAATTGTCACAGCTCTTTTCAGGGTTAACCCAACAGTCCTTTTCAGGATTAACCATTTACCACGAAAGTTCTATCTTTCTTCAAATTGTCAATCTTCTTTCTTTTAGAAGAGTTACACTCCAAAGAGTTAAAAAAATCCAGAAAAAAGTCTAAGTCCAACTCAGTACTCAGGCTTTTAGAGAGAAATCATCCATAGGTGAAGAAAAAACTAAGTCCAACTCAGTGATATAGGGACAAATTCCCCTCAGGGTAGGCAAACTGGGCGCTGTAGGGTAGGTAGCGTAGGACGCGGCGGTTCGGCCGCGTACCTACGCTACCTACCAATACTACTCAGGTGTTCATATAAATCAAATATGAACGGTGCTTAGGGAAAAGGCGGTTTAATACATACATCTCCGTGATGCTTTAAACCAATCAAATGATCGTATACTACAGATCAGTTTTGTATTGAATTCGGCCGAATCGTGAGGTAGAATGGTACTCGGACATGCAGAAAATTCACCAATAGTAAACATTTTCGAATCGTGTCGACCTGCGCGGACTGCGCAGGCTGACGTGTCGATTTTCTTTTGGCAGGTGCACTTTAAACGTTTTTTTTTTCACAGAGCCTGACCCATATGTACATGTACTAATGAATGAACTTTTTTTTCCATTCAGTCAAAGACCCATTTCATGCACTTTTAACCCTTTCCAAACAACCTCTCGTTTCAACGACCATGAAAAGAAAAAAAAAGTTGGGAAAACGTCGTGACAAATGGAAAATATGCCAATTCGTTATCTTCAAATGTTTTCAATCTGAACAAGTCTTACATTAGACATTGCGTTGTTTTGTAGAGGGTAGAGGCTTGTACAGCAGAATCAAAGGAAAGAGAGAAATTCCTTGAGACGACAGAAAAATTTGGATTTTTCCACACTGCTTTCGAAAGTTGTCCACAGCAAGAACCCAAGAGGGTTCCTCATCAGGAACTTTTTTAGGCAGGGTTTGAATTTTTGACCGAGAAAAACATCGAATATTTCAACCATGTTAAAGATTAAAGGTTTTTCGGTCGGCTAACTCTTTCGTTACCGACTAAATTGATCCAGCTTTTTTTCGAGGTTTAACAGTAATTTTTCCACTGCGATTAATGATGACGATGTCTGGTCAAAGTCTAGTATCAGGAAGCGGACAGCGTAGATTAAGATCAGACTGCAAGTTCTCGTGCAGTCTGATTTTGATCTTCGCCGTCCGTAAAAGAATGATCATCACTGGCAGTGAAAGAGCAAAACATTCAAATGCACTTTCACAGGAAAAACTGCTAACCATCGGAAGTGGCTTTAACTATGCTGCGACATTTCGAAAAAACTTCTTATTAATTTATTATAACGACCTTCATAACAATTTGCTGGGACATTTTTACATAAATGTACGATTACATCATTAGGCTGGACAATAACCATTTCGTTACATATAGGCAGTCTATTCTTAGTTCTAATTGTTTTATTTGTATTCAAATCTAACAAACAATCCGGCAATTCATTTAAAGTCTCTTTTATAAGCACCGATTAAATAACGACATATTGTTAATTGAATGGGGTTGCTCCGTTTGGCATGACGCTTCACAGTCCAAGTATAGAACTAGCAAAACACAGAACACACATGAAAAAGTGAGGCGTCACCGTGCTAAACCTTAAGTGTTGTTAAAGGCGAGGTAAAACACCATATAAAACATTCTATATAATAAGTGATAGGCAATATCTACCTATTTATACAAAGCTCTTAACTATTCAACTAAGCTCGCCTGGTACAGAATGTGACCGTGTTTGCAAATGAGCTTAACAGTAAACAACACACAACAGCCGAACATATTTAATACGGAATACCGTTAGGGCCATCGCCTATGAATTTGTTGATTTTAAACGCGATGCTCGATAGTACGATGATGATAACGCGAAAGTACGATGACGATAAAGCGATAGTACGATGATGAAAACACGATATTATATCGCACTATCATCATCGTACTATCGCGTTATCACAATCGTAGTATCGTGATTTCGCGTTATCACCATCGTATTATTGAGCATCGCGTTTAAAATCAACAAATTCTTAGGCGATGGCCCTAACGGTATTCCGTAATTTAACCCTTGACATTTAACCGGTAGAATTTCATTCTGGTGTCAAGCCGCGGAAGCATTCTGTTCTGGTGTTACACCAGTAGCATTATATTCTGGTGTTGAACAGAAAACGTTCTATCTCAATGTCACATTGGAAGCATTGCATTCTGCTGTTATACCGGAATCCTGTCATTTTGGTGTTACACTGGAAGCATTCCATTCTGGTGCTACGCCAGAGGCATTTCATTCCAGTATCGTGTAGACCGGAAACATGTAATCCTGACGTTACACAGGAAGCATTTCATTGTGATGTAACATCGGAAGTATGCATTCTTGTTACACCGGCAACATTCCATTCTGATGTTACACAGGAAGCATTCCCTTATGATATGACAGAGAAAACATTCTCTGCTGATGTTACAAGGGGAGAATCACATTCTTATTTTACATGGAAGCATTCCATCTCGATGTAACGCCGCAAGCAACCGATTCTGATTTAGAACCGGTAACATTTCATCGTGATAATACAAAGGGAGCACCTCTTTCTGATGTTACACGGAAGCATTTCCTTTCGGTGTTACACAGAAAACATTTCCTTTTGGTGTAACTAATCTTACACCGGAAGCATTCCATTCTTATGTTACGCCGGAAGCAATCGATTCTGCTTTAAAACCGGAAGCATACCGTTCTGATAATACACGGGAAGCATTTCCATCTAATTCAACATGGGAAGCGTTCCCTTTTGATATAACACAGAAAGCATTTCCTTTGCGTGTTACAAGGGAAACATTTTTTTCCAATGTTACACCGGAAACTTTCCAATCTATTGTTACGTCGGAATCAATCGACTCTGGTTTAAAACCGGAAGCATTCCATTCTGATATTAAACAGGAAGCACTCACTTTTGATTTCACACGGGGAGCATTCTAATCTAATGTTACACCAGCAGCATTCCATTCTGATGTTATACAGGAAAAATTCGACACTGGTTTAAAACCGAAAGCGCTCTATTTTAGTATTATACCAAATCATTCAATTATGCTGTTTTTATAATGAAAATATTCCATTCTGGAGTTACATCGGAAACATATCATTTTGACGTTACACAGGTAGCATTCCGTTCTGGTGTTACACTGGGTGCCTTCCAATCTGGTGTTGCACTGGAAGAATTTCTTTCAGGTATTCGACCTGATGCGTTCCATTCCAGTGTTACACCACAGACATTCTATTCTAGAAGCTTTCCATTCAGGTGTTACAACGTAACCTTTCCATTTAGGCGTTACATCGGGATCGATTCCATTCTGTTTTAATACCGGAAGCATTTCATTATGGTGTTTCTCCTGAAGAACTTCTTTCATCGTGCTGCTGCACCGAAGGTATTCCGTCCTTCTTTAACACCGGAGGCATTTTATTCTGGCTTTTCACCGGAAGCAGTCCATTTTGTTGTTACACCGGAAGCAATGGACTCTTGTTTTACACCGGAAGCATTTCATTCTAGTGTTATACCATGGTTTGATTAGTATCCAGGAATTCTTGTTTCAGCGATAGAGTTGGTCACATAATGTTCAATCCTTGACATGACACTGGGAACCCGACCCTGAAAAGAGTGGAAAAGACATAAAGGATATTTGGTTTTTTTTTTTTTTCGGTGAAAGAACGAAATTTATTTCATCGAGTGGTCATCATCGGTAATAATTTCACGAGTGGCGCAAGTGAACATCATCGGTAATATGCGCCACTCGTGAAAATATTAGCGATGATGTTCACTCAATGAAAAAAATTTCGATCTTTCACCGAAGAAAACAAATATTCTATTTATTTCACGCTTTAACCCTTTTTGGGGGGACTTACATCAAAATCCAGTACAGTTCTTTTCGGTAATTCCCCGTGGCGTACCCCCTACGCATAACAACGCATTACAGTATTACGTAAAGCGCGAGAAATGTAGGGTAAATTACGTCATATTTCCATCTGTTTGAGTGGCACGCGCATTTTACCTGGGCAACTAGTGCGCGGGAACTACTGTTTCCGCCTTCAATTGAAGAGTTAGAAAATAAAATCGGTCTTTTTCACTGGTCGTAACCATGAAATATCGACAATATTCCACCGTTATTTCTCGATAAACTACCGGAAAGCATGAAAGAAATGTGAAGATTTTTTGAAAACATGGACAGAAAGGAAGAAACTGATGGTTTTCGAATATTTCCCTGCTTTTCAGAAATAAATCTAATTACTTTAGCCATTATTTAATTTATGTACTAAAGCTTTTGATATAAATGAAACTAAAAAGTTTGTTTTCTTTCAATGTTTTCTATCCTCTCCAAGTCAAATCTAATCAGTTGACCCACATTTAATTTGTCGTCTGCAATTGCTTTCAATACAGTACAAGTGTAAGTTTATTGTTGTCTGGTAAAGAGTTGGAGTAGACGACGTTTAAGGCTTTACAAACGACAAAAGTTTGGACTGGACCAAATCGAAAGTATTTTCAGACTACAAATTAAACGTAGATAAAATGATGGTTTATGTCTCTGATACGGTGGAAAACATTGTGGGAAAAGGAGAAAATGCTGGTTACCAGCATTTTCTCCTTTTCCCACAAGGTTTTCAAAAGGCTTCTCTTTCAGAGTCGTTAAAAGTCGAGATGTTTTGGAAAAGGTTACGTACTACCGCGCCGTTTCCTCCGTGAATACGATTAATGTCAATGTACTCTCTGTTAGAATAACTTAACTCTTCATTAAACGTCAGTAGTATAGGGGAGTCACTTGGGGCAGTTTTGGCGATTTTGCCCCAAGTGACTACCCCTGAGTGCCCCATTCTGCTATCCTGACAGTAAAATGGGGCACTGGATAGCAGAATGGGGCACTTTTGGAAATAAACCGGAAGTAGATAACGCCAAAGGTCCGCCATTTTGAATTCTGACGGGTAAGTCAGATGGGGCACTATGACGTCACTTCCGGTTGCCCCAAGTGACTACCCCTGAGTGGCCCATTCTGCTACCCTGACAGTAAATGGGGCAGCGGGGGTAGCAGAATAGGGCACGTGACGTTATTTCCGGCTGATGTGACCTTCCGGTACCTACTCTCCTTACCCTTAGAGGGGGAAAGATGGGTGTGGCTTAGGAAAAGTCATGTGACGTCATGGTTACAGGGACAAAGACCATTTCCGGTTGATCTTAGACTGTACATATTGCAGAGATTGGCCAGTCCCTATTTGACTTACCCTGAGTGCCCAATTCTGCTTACCCTGAGTGGGGTTGTACTGACTGAAAGTCTTGAAAAATGACAATTTGAAAGATCACTCTTTCGTGTGGAATGGTAGCCCTGAAAAGGGTTGTTTGTGGAGGTTGTGTTTTTTAGGCACAACCTCCAACTTTTCTGCAGGCTGGACAGCTGCTTGCTGTCCGCCTCCTTAGCCTCTTTATCTGTTGCTCGTCCAGGTTAAACTGGAGAGAGAACGCCGGCTCATCGTCGTCATCCCAGCATTCCGTCACTGGGATGACAAACTCCTTCTCTTCGTTAGCTATCGCCAATGGTGGTGATGGTAGGCTTTCTTTCTTTTCTGTCATCAGCTTTTCGATTTGACCGTTAACCCTCTCTAATTTTAATGAGAGGGTGGATACCGCTCTCATTAAGTTTTGAACTGATTTTCGGAGATCTTCCATCGTTCAATTGAATAGTGGAAAAATCGTCGGCTTTTATAAGCTGATGGGAGGATTGACCTACTTTGGTTCAGAATTAACGATGACCAATCAAAATGTGTAATGATATAACGAACGAATCGATTGGACACCGTTAATTCTGTGTCAAAGTAGGTCAATCCTCTCGTCAGAACTAGGATTGACCTACTTTGATTCAGAATTAAGAACGCGTTCCCGGGCGAAAGCACCCTCGACGAATAGGGGGTTTAAACGCTATGTGTTACTAAGTGTAACTCATAGAGGTAGAAATGCTAAAAAAATTTGAAAAGAATAATCTTTCAGAATTAAATTTTTTTTGACCAATCAGAAGCTTTGTTGCTTTAATGTTGGCCAATCAGAAGCTTCGTTATATTTCTTTGTGTGAGTAAAAAACTAGAAGGAGAAGATATCGTGTTATGCACATGAGTTTGGACTTAGTCTTTTTTTGATATGGAATACAGTGTGATTTTAATACCCACACTGTCTCTGGTCAAAAAGGGTTGGGAATAGACTTTCTTTTTGTCTGGTTAGAGTAAAAAATTTTGAAGTGGGACTGTGGACTTAGGTTTTTTTGGAGTATAACTCTTAGAGTATAACTCTTAGAGTATAACTCATTGACTGAAAGTCTTTTGACTGAAAATTGACAATTTGAAAAGAAAGATCTTTTCGTGGTGTTGGGTTAGCCCTGAAAAGGGCTGTTTTTCTGTGTTGGAATGTTTTTTTTTTGCCTTTACTGACAGCTTTTCTTTGTTTTTTTCGGGATCTTGAAATCATCGAAGTCATCAATCTTTTTTCCGTATTTGCCCTGGCCCGTCATTGTCGAGATTGCCCAGTTGTTGAGAACTCCTTGCTTTTTGTGAAGTTCCCCATTGCTTTCCTCTGATTTTCTTTTTGTTGCTCTTCGCTGTTTTTCCTTTGGCTGTTGTTTTTCTTTCTTGACAACCGTTACGATTGACTCTACTAGTTTATGAAGACTGGTTTTATCAAAGTCAAACTCCATCGGGATTTTCACCGGAATCTGCACAGGAACAGGTGAATCACGCTTACTCTGTTGACATAATGTCTCAATATTTCTGCTCAGCTGTTCAGTGTTTGTGTTTAAAGTCTTTATCTCCTCCAAAGGCTTGTTAAAAGTCTTCAGTTCTTCTAAAAGCTGAGTCAATACAGAATCTTGTTTTGAATTCAGCTGTCTTACTTCTTCAAAAATGTCGTCCAATATAGTCTTTGGGTTGATGAGTGTTGTATTTATCGCAGTCGTTGGGTTGACGAGTGTTGAATTCATTGCTGATGATAAAATATCTCCAGTGTTTTCTTTTGGTAGGAATTCGTCTATGTCGAAACCGTCCAAGTTGAATCCATTTAAGTTGAAATCCATTTTTTCTGTTAGCGCTTTATTCCAGAGCTGAGAGTCGAATAATTCATTATTTAGAAAAAATCGTCGGCTTTTATAAGCTGGTGGGAGGATTGACCTACTTTGGTTCAGAATTAAATTTGACCAATCAAAATGTGTAATGATATAACGAACGAATCGATTGGACACCGTTAATTCTATGTCAAAGTAGGTCAATCCTCTCGTCAGAACTAGGATTGACCTACTTTGATTCAGAATTAAGAGCGCGTTCCCGGGCGAAAGCACCCTCGATAAAGAGGGGGTTTAAACGCTATGTGTTATTAAGTGTAACTCATAGAGGTAGAAATGCTAAAAAATTTGCAGTGGGACTGTGGACTTAGACTTTTTTGAGTATAACTCTTAGAGTATAGCTCTTTGACTGAAAGTCTTTTGACTGAAAATTGACAATTCGAAAGATCACTCTTTCTTGCTGAATGGTAGCCCTGAAAAGGGCTGTTTTGAGTCTTGTTGTCTGGCAAGGCTATTCATCGACTGTATAAACTACAGGGCTGATCTCACGCCAGCAATATTTGCACCAGACCCCTGGGTCATCGTCTTCATCATAAAATCCCTCATCAGGATTTGGACAGTTGTGCTTTTGTCCAAGATACTGTAGGGGAAATGTACATTTCCCACACTCTATGTCGCATGCTTGAGCACACAAAGGGCAAATAAGTATCTGAACCATAGTGGAACGAATATGATTTGATGTATAAAACATTGACTTTTTATAGTTTTGCTGGATGGATTGACCTACTTTTGACTCAGAATTAACGTTGTCCAATCAAAAAGCTCGTTATATCTTTAGTTTTATTGGAAAGATGGGTTTTTTTCTAACTCAAAACTTACTGTTGGACTTAGTCTGAGGAACGAATTTGTTCTTTGGGGAAAAGATTTAGCTAGAGAGTTGATACAAAGGACCTCTTTTTGACTCTAACTCTTAGAGTGTAACTCTTTGACTGAAAATCTTTTGACTGAAAATTGACAAATTTGAGGAAAGATCACTCTTTCTTGGTGTTGGGTAGCCCTGAAAAGGGCTGTTTTTAAAAGAAATCAACTCAAAAAATATTCAGAGTTGGACCTATTCGTCGAAAAACTCCCGGTGAAGTTCATCCATCTGTTCACGCTTACAGCGGGTATAGTCTCTGTACATATCGAGTGTTTCTTCAATAACCCATAATTTTATCCCAAAGTAACAGCAGTACAATCTGTTATTTGTACGTTCTGACATCTTGTATGCTTTCTCTACCACATCTTGACGATGTTCTAGCAAGTCGATCTGTTTGTAGGCTTCCATAAATTCTCGTTTGGCAACATTCATTTTGCGTTGTATCTTGCGTTCACTGGAAGTCAGTTTTCTTGTAAACATGATGATTTGAATTAGTTATCTAGTTGATAATAATTTTTTACAATTGAGTCCGGACTTTATATATTCTTGCATAGGGATTGACCTACTTTGACTTAGAATTAACGTTGACGAATCAAAATGTGTAATGATATAACGAACGAATCGATTGGACAACGTTAATTCTATGTCAAAGTAGGTCAATCCTCTCGTGAGAACTAGGATTGACCTACTTTGACTCAGAATTAAGAGCGCGTTCCCGGGCGAAAACACCCTCGATAAAGTGGGTTTAAACGCTATGTGTTATTAAGTGTAACTCATAGAGGTAGAAATGTCAAAAATAGGCTTTTTTTGAGTGTATCTCTTAGAGTTTATCTCTTTGACTGAAAGTCTTTTGACTGAAAATTGACAATTCGAAAAGAAAGATCTTTTCGTGGTGTTGGGTAGCCCTGAAAAGGGCTGTTTTGAAGAAAAATCAAGTTGAATAATTATTCAGAATCAGACGAATCGTTGAACAGCTCTCGGTGAAGTTCGATAATCTGGTCAGCTTTGGAAAAGGCATATTCATAAAATATTTCAAGTGTCCCTTCAATAACTGTAAGCTTCATTCGAAGGTTATAGCGGAACGCTCTGTTGTTTGTACGTTCTGCCATCTTGTACCGTTTCTTCACCTGGTCTAAACGTTGCTCCAGCAAGACGATCTGATTAAAGGCTTTTCTAAATCGTCGTTTAGCATCATTTAAAGTTAAACGTTTGTCAAGAGTTCTTATTCTTGAAGGCATGTTGATGATTTGGTTATCTACTTGATAATAATTTTTTACAATTGAGTCCGGACTTTATATATTCTTGCATAGGGATTCACCTACTTTGACTTAGAATTAACGTTAACCAATCAAAATGTGTAATGATATAACGAACGATTCATCTGGGTAACGTTGATTCTATACCAAAGTAGGTCAATCCTCCCATCAGAACTAGTTTTGATTCAGAATTAACGTTTTTTTGACCAATCAGAAGGTTCGTTGCTTTAACGTTGACCAATCAGAACGTTCGTTACATTTTTTTTATCCAAAAAACAATTGATAAATCTGAAATGATAGAAGATAAGATTTACGCTTTTGACTTTTTTTGGTATGGAATACAGTGTGATTTTTGATACCCACACTGTCTCTGGTCAAAAAGAGTTGGAAATAGACTTTTTTTGTCTGGTTAGAGTAAAAAAATTTGCAGTGGGACTGTGGCCTTAGGCTTTTTTTTGCAGTATAACTCTTAGGGTGTAACTCATTGACTGAAAGTCTTAGAGTGTATCTCTTTTAGAGGAAATTGACAAAATTTGAAAAGAAAGATCTTTTCGTGGTGTTGGTTAGCCCTGAAAAGGGCTGTTTTTCGAATATTCATCTATCAAGACTACTGCTCTTCTAAACGATTTACTGGGATGATTTCACATCCACAGTATTCACAGCATACTGTCGAGCTTTCATCATAATCATAGAATCCCTCATCAGGATCAGGACAGTTATGCTTCTGGCCAAGGTAATCCAGAATAGCAAGACATTTTCCGCATTCTATATAGCATCTGCTACCGCACATCGGACAGAGAAGTATCTGTACCATGATGGAACGATAATGATTTGATGTATAAAACATTGGATTTTTATAGGTTGCAGGGTGGATTGACCTACTTCGACATAGAATTAACGTCGCCCAATCGAATCGTTCGTTATATCATTACACATTTTGATTGGATAACGTTAATTCTGAGATTGGTCAACGTTAATTCTGAGTCAAAGTAGGTCAATCCTCCCGTCAACGTATAAAAACAAACTTTTTTTATGATCGGATTATTTTTCATTTCACAATGAAAGATAATAAAAATTTTAGCAAGTGTTTTGGAAGGAGAAAGGGCGAAATGATGAAGAGAGAGATGGAGGAGAAGCTAGATCGGGAGAAAAGAGAAAAAGAAGCAAGAAGAGAAGAGGCAGCGAAGATGAAAACTCTCTGCGAGTTTTTAAAGAGGCAAGGGCTTGAGTTTTCGCCCGACTTCATGTCACTGGTATGGAATTAATTTTAACCATCCAGTGAATGGAGAAAAAACAGCCCTTTTCAGGGCTACCATTCGCCAAGAAAGAGCTTTTCTTTCGAATTGTCAATTTTTTCTCTCAAAAGATTTATAGTCAAAAGACTTACAGTCAGAAGAAAAAAAAGTCAAGCCCAGAATTATTTCATATGTTTTTTTATTCAAACAATTTTGTACAATGAAACAAGACATGAACTGTGAAAAAACAATGGAATGAAAAAACAACATCTGTTTAAAAACATTGAAAATGAAAAAACAATATCTGTGCAAAAAAACAATTTAGCATAAAAACATTTCGTACAATATAACATTTCATACAATATAACATTTTACAATGCAAATTCACAATGCAAATTCACAAATGCCCCGAGTTTTCCATTTGTCTTCATGTTCCATAATAACTGTATGCAATTGCTCATTACCCAAATACAATTGATATTCACTGTCCATCTCTCTGAATTCACGTATTCCTCTAAATGGAAAAACATGTTTTGTAACGCCTTTTGTTGTAACATCTCTATCAAATAAAATATAGCCTTCCAAGGTATCCACTAATTCCTCATCGTTTTGAATAAATCCTCTGTTGTAGCGTAAGTAAAAGTTAAATAAAACTGATTTCATTTTCAGAACGTTCAGAAAGCTTTCTTCTGTTCTTCCTATGATAATAAAGCACCAGCGACTTGTGGATCGGATTTGTTTACCGATAGCACCGTCTTTCCACCAACAAGATGCTAAATAAGCTTTGAGAACGAGATCTAAATCCGAATCGTCTACCATCATAGCAATAAAGTTGTGTATAGCATACAACTTGCAGGACGAATCTCCTTTTGCAAAACCTTTGTGCAATTTATCTATCCAAAGTTTCACACAGCCGAATTTAATGTAAAGTTGCGTTTGTTCATCGAGCGTATGCTGTTGAACGAATTCTCCATAAATCTTTTCACGTAGTTCTATTGGTAAAGGCAGCATAATTTTTTCAGTGATATTATTTTGCGTCTTACTCGGACCGTTCAGTTCAAAACAATGTAACATGGAATTATCTTCTGAACGTTTTATAGCCATAGGGTACAGTGTCAGTATCATTTACAATAACTCTCTTGGTGTATACAGAACGAAACGTTTTTGTTTGCGGTTCACTGGTGACCGTTCTATCTCTATGTCTTTTGATTCTACAATCATATTCAATTTTGATTTCTGTAGTGCGACTCAAAGCACATTTTGAATATGTATCGAAATTCACCACCTGACTTGTATTGTAATCCAAAGTAATTCCCTTCACTTTACATTTGCTTTTCACTTTTCCATCTTTTGTTTTCATTTTGTAAGCATAATTCTTTGGTCCTAGTCCTCTGAAATGAGTGATTTTACAATCAAGCTCTTCATCAGTCCATTTTCCTAGTCTGCTGTTAATAATGGGAGGGTTCCATAATTCAGGATCATGAATGTACATGCAACTATCTGTATCGAAATACAGAACTCTATCCTTTAACTTTTCAAGAACGCTGTACAATTCCAACCTTGCATAAGCTGTTACGTAGGCTCCTACAATAACATTGGCTGTAGCGTGAGTATCAATATGTTCCAACTTTGATTCGTAGTTGACCAAGATGAATGGACAGTCATCGTCAAAGATTTCTACATGCTTCACAATGAAATTTGGATTGGTGACCAATTCAAAATATTTAGACGGATCGTTGATGTATTCCGTCTGGGTCATTTTTTCACGCTGGGCTAATTTTCCCCAAAGACAGTTCAACATAATCTTAGCAAAGGATCTTCTCCCAGGATTTTTTTGAATACAACTTGGATCAAGACGAATACCTTCTGCCTCCTCATATTCACGAATAAACTATTTTTTTTCTGAATCTGATTGACACCAACTGGGATATCCGCTAGCTTCTTGCTTAATTTTCAAGAAATTATCCATATAGCCTTTAAAGAACTGATCCGACACAGAATCGAATTGCCAAATTTCATACACTTGCAATAGCCGATATCCACAGTCAAGAGCTTTGAACAGTTCAAAAGTAACCCAAGTTCCTACCAAAGCCCTCTCTTCTTTGTTATGTCTACAAATGTTCGAATTTTCTTCTGCGCATTTCATACAGAGTGGAAAAATCATTTTGTTGTTACAGTGAACTGGGAGAACGGGATGAAACAATTCATCTGGAGGTAAAACTTTGCATTTAATTATTCCTTCATACTGACGAATATTCTTCACCTCAATATTCTCAGCAGTTAAGATTTTTGGTTGACCTATAGGATAAGATTTGTGTTTGCAAACATAAGGGTACAGAGACAAATATCAATGTATTTGATTTCCTTTTTACTTTTTTCCTTGACATCATAGGCAATTTTTATTGCATTACACCTTCCTCCAGACAACCCCTCCCTTGGATCGATGGGGTCCCAATTTGGATACAGGTTTTCAATGAGTTTTTTGTACTCTTTATCCTTCTTCATCTTAGCATCAAATTCATGTTCCCATATGAACTCTACGTTATATCCCATTTTTTTGATAGCTCCTAAACGTTCAAAAGTACGTTCGTACAATTCAGACATCGATCTTCCATTGATGGGATTGATCTGTTTTCGATCTGTATAACATACGGGACAGCCATGAAACAAATCCCCAAGGAATTCGTAGACAGTGTTTGATTGACGGTGAAATCCGTCTACACTGTATTTCTCGATTTGAACTTCACCACCATTTTTTGCATGGCGAATATTGATTCCTTTTTCCATAGCTACGCTCTGGATCCAGCGTATTGCTTTCGTGGAAAAGCGACGTCTGGATGAATCTTTACTTGAAATGATAGCTATTTGATTTTCAGGCAAATATTTACTTCGCCAAACCTTGTTACACGCATCGGCAATGGTAACCGCCTCTAGAAATGGGCAAATGCCACCCTGTTCAATAAACACCTTTCTGAATTCACCACAACCTCGTCTTAGGATATCAACATCTGATCTACAGTACATTTCCATCTCTTTTTGAAAATTGAATTCCTCATCCCTTTGAACTTTATCATTATACCAGACTATGAAATTTGACCTGGCCTCTTCAGACATTGAATCAGGCTTGTAATAAGACATGTCCAAGTAGGGACCAATGTAACCCCAGAATTCATCTGTATTTGCCCAGTGAGGGAAGTAACCTTTTTTCATTTCTTGAAGACCAAATGTAGCTGGAAATTTTGCCAAACCGAAGTTCATAAAATTAAAAGAATCGATCAAACGCACTCCATTCAGTTCTATCTTCATAATGTTATTGCCATTCATGATCAAATTTGGAAGTTTTAGCCCAACTTTGATAATATAGTCAAGAATAAACTGTCACGTCATAGCCTTTGAAATTATGCGCAATAGCCGTGACTCCTTTATGATGTTCTGAAAAGAGCCAGTTGCAAAATTGACTCAAAGTTTCCCCACCTTGAAAAATAACTTCTCTTCCTTCTTCAAATTCACTGCATGTGGAACAATGAAAATCAAGTGGTTTATCGATACATTCATCACATGCTCTGTGCGCAATACGGTAATTCGGGATATGTATCCCTGTGTCTTGTTTGCATTCAAAATCAAAGAAAATGAACAATGGTTTTTTGACTACAGAAGAAGAACTCGTCTTGTCATCGGTGTTTGTCTTACTTTGGTAAGGCTGAATATAACATCGATGAGAAAAATCAACAATTTTCTTGCAGATATGACACTTTTTCTTTCCATGGCGGATATGATTTTTCTTTCTGAGATAATATTGTTGACCACATTTTAAACAGAGTTTTACTAATTCACAAATGGATTTCTTTTCTTTACCTTGAACAATTCTATGATTTGCCAAACATGCAGCACTGAAAAATCGTCTATGACACCCACTGCAAACATATTCTTTTGATTCTGATGCACATTTTCCTTTGCGAAAACAACCTTTACAGATATTTGAACATGTATGACTTTCCCGTGACGAGTATCCCACATCACAGAACTCACAATAAATTGCACAACTAAGAAAACCTGCAATGGATTTGATGTAATCATAGTGGTTTTGATGAAAGTACAAATGTATGATTTTACTGTCGTCTTTCACTTCTGGGTGTTCAAATACTTTTTCCACTTTTGAATGCTGTTGATGAACTTTAATGACATACCCCTTTTCATACAAGAAAGATTGGATTTTTTCGTATTCGTCATTTCCTACAGACCGGGTTGGCGAAACTCCAGCTTCATTCAACAGTTTCTCAGCTTCAGTCTTTTCAAGTATTCTATCTGATTTTCTGATGCATGACCATCTTCTATACCATGCTTTGGTGTTTTCACGTTCACTGTAGCAAATGCCCACCACAACTGCTCTTGCAAAACATAGGTGATCATGATTATTAATTTGAATAATTGATTTTTTCTTCCGGGAAAAAACCTTTGAATCCAATTCTGATGATCTTTTTCTCCCGCTACCACTTGGAGGTATTGTATGTGTAATGTCAAATGTCATGAATCCATCGTTCAAGACGAAATCTGTATTCGATTGTAAAACTCGTTCAATCTCATTTAACATAGTTTCGCCTTTCAGCTGTTCTGTAGGTAGAAAGGGAATATGAATCCCTATTTTCAATTAAGGATGGTTGATACTAATTCTAATCATATCCGTCAGCTCAGCATTTAACTTTTGAATGATTTGATGGGTAACTTCATCAAATAATCCGATCAGTTGATGGGGTGGTAATTGTTCAAATTTCTTAAAAGACGCCATCAACAGATGTGATTCTGTTCTAAATTTCCTCGATTTCTTTTTTCCCTTCTCTGTTAAGTCATACAGACTTTTCATGTCTAAAGTAGTGTTGTTACTTTCTTCTTTTCGGTCCTCAATCATTTTTTTCGAGGAGATATCATCTTCACTTTCACTTTTTATGATCGTTTTTTTCTTAGGTGTTTCATCTTCACTTTTCACGTTCATTTTTTTCGAGGAGATATTATCTTCACTTTTTATGATCGTTTTTTTCTTAGGTGTTTCATCTTCACTTTTCACGTTCATTTTTTTCTTGGGTGAAGAGAAATCGTCTTCACTGTCACTTTCTTCTTTTTTCATTTTTTTTTTTTGGTGGTGAAAATGACTCATCGTCACTTTCTACGATCATTTTTACAGGTTTTTTCTTGGGTGAAGAGAAATCGTCTTCACTGTCACTTTCTTCTTTTTTCATTTTTTTTGGTGGTGAAAATGACTCATTGTCACTTTCACTGTCTGAATAGGGTACTATTCTTTTTCTTTTAACCATTGTTTATGTCTGAATGTAAGACAATGATACGGTAAGTCAGAAAACTCGACATTTTATAGAGCCTTTCACCCCAGTAGTGTATAAATAGAGACGATAGCTACGAAATCTATATCATTCTTCTGATCAACTTCAGACAGTACAGTTGACAAAAAATAATGAGCGAGTTTAAGCTACAAAATACATCACTGATAGGAAAGATAATGTATCTGTACGTAAACCCATACACCCACGATTACGAGATCAGCAATGTTCCGTTAAAGTATCAAGTTCAACATAACGGGAACTATGTGGGATCATTTTTATCCCATCAACATGTAACAGAAAAAGACGTTTACCGTATTACCAGTTACAGAGTTTTGGATCAAGCAACGATCAAAAAACGATATGAACCGGATGGAAAGAGAAAAGATATTTGTTTTACATGCAACAAACCAGGACACTGGGCTAGAAATTGTCCAGAAAAAGAAAAGCAGACAGAAACAGTCGTTTTTGTCTATGTGAACCCCCGTAGTCACGATATCAAAATTTCACCAACAATGGGATTTTGTGGTGAATTTCAGAACATGAAATTCGTTGGTGTTCTGAAATCATTCTGCAACGAAAATAATTGGAAAACAAGCTCACTACAGACTACAAGATCATCGACTGAAAATCAGATCGAAAATATGCAGATCGACAACACGACTATCAGCGATGCAGAGATCTGTGAAATAACAGAACAGGTAGAGAAAAAAATATCTACAAACGATAATCTAAGAAAACAACCAACTTTGGAACTAAAAAACAATGAACTTTCTTCAGAGGAGACTCTTTCAACCAAAGAGGAGAAAAAGCAAAAAAATGAAAAAAGAGAAAGCGAGAAAAAAAAAGAAGTGTTTCTTTTGCAAATCAAAAAAACATGGGGATAAAATCTGTCCAGATATGGTATTAAAAAATAATGAAAGGGGAAGAAAACGAAAGAGTGAATGTGAATCTGACATTCCAAACAAAAAAAGAAAAACACACTGAAAAAGTTTCAACAAAAAAGTGCTTGTTGAAAAAACTGTTGCAAAATATTGTTTTAAGTTTTTTAAAAAAAATTTTTATCAAAAAAGGTTGACTTGTTTAAATGTTTTCATTCCAATGTTTTTAACAGATATTGTTTTTTCATTCCATTGTTTTTTCACAGTTGATGTCTTGTTTCATTGTACAAAATTGTTTGAATAAAAAAATATGAAATAATTCTGGGGCTTGACTTTTTTTTTCTTCTGACTGTAAGTCTTTTGTCTGTAAGTCTTTTGAGAGAAAAAAATTGACAATTCGAAAGAAAAGCTCTTTCTTGGGGAATGGTAGCCCTGAAAAGGGCTGTTTTTCTCCATTCACTGGCTGGATAAATTAATTCCATACCAGTGAAGGATACAGCTTCATCAGCTTCTTTTGCCACCCACGATGATCAGTGGGTGGCATGAAATCCCTCAGGTCGGGATAAATGTTCCCCATCTTCACCTTTGGGGTACGAGTATAAAACTCGTACCCCCGCCTCTCAAAAAAAGCACACAGCGCTTTGAACTTCAGGCTCTTTCTTTCTTCTTCTCTTTTCTTCTCCTCTAGCTTCTCCTCCATCTCTTTCTTTTTCTCCTCCTCAACCTTCGGCTTTCCAAACACTCCACAGAAGAATTTGTTGGCTTTCATTGTGAAATAACCCGATAATAAAAAAGTTCGTTTTTTATACGTTTGCAGGGGGATTGACCTACTTTGACTCAGAATTAACGTTGTCCAATCGAATCGTCCGTTATATCATTACACATTTTGATTGGTCAACGTTAACCCAACTACATTTTCCTCTATAAAAAAACACTATTCTCAGTGATCATAGTTAAAATACTTTGTAGTCACTATTTTTATAGCTCTGTAGACTATAAAAGACAATCGCAAAACACATTCATTCGGAACTCAGCTGCTGTAGAGTTAAAACCAAATCAGCACAATGTTTGGACTGACAATTTTACTTACATTACTGTACTGGATAGAAGAAAGAGAACGCGTTAGACGCATAAGGCGTGAAGTTGAACATCTGATCCAAGTAATAAAAGCGATGGAAAATAGGAGAATAAAGAGAAGAGGTTAAAAAAGTGAACCTGTACAAACAGCCCTTTTCAGGGCTACCCAACACCACGAAAAGATCTATCTTTCCTCAAATTTGTCAATTTTCCTCTAAAGAGTTACACTCTAAGAGTTATACTCTAAGAGTTACACTCAAAAAACCCTTCTAATTTTCACTTTTTGTCTAGGTCGAATGAATGCTTTTCTACTTCATTCAAATAGATCTGTTCTAAAGAGAATTTCCTCATATGTATGAAGTAAGCTTTTTTTTCTCAGAACTTTGCTCAGGGTGCTTTCGCCCGGGATCGCGCTCTTAATTCTAAGTCAAAGTAGGTCAATCCCCCTGTAAACGTATAAAAGTCGTCGAATTTTTCCAAATAATAAATCATTCGACACTCAGCTCTCGAATAGCACGGTTAAGTGTTAACGAAAAATGGACCAAATGAATCATCGACTTATTGAGGCTCTCCGAGTCTTTCTGATTGGTGGTGATCAAGTACTGATACTAAAGAACAGGATTGAAGAGAATAGAATATAACTAGAACAAATATCACGCACATACGTAGATCTTGGTGAGAAAATAGTCGAACTAGTTCTAGAGACAGCACCTGACGTTATCTTGGTTGATGTGGAATACAGGAGACGGATTACTTTTAATAATGGAGCAATGACAATCACGAAAAGAGTCGGAGCATGTCCAATCTGCCATGCAAATTTTGGATGTTGTCATTAAAAGCTGGAAAACATTCCAACACAGAAAAACACCCTTTTTCAGGGCTAACCCAACACCACGAAAAGATCTTTCTTTTCAAATTGTCAATTTTCAGTCAAAAGACTTTCAGTCAATAAGAGTTATACTCTAAGAGTTATACTCCAAAAAAACCTAAGTCCACAGTCCCACTGCAAAATTTTTTACTCTAACCAGACAAAAAAAAAAAGTCTATTAACAACCCTTTTTGACCAGAGACAGTGTGGGTATTAAAATCACACTGTATTCCATATCAAAAAAAGACTAAGTCCAAACTCATGTGCATAACACGATATCTTCTCCTTCTAGTTTTTTACTCACACAAAGAAATATAACGAAGCTTCTGATTGGCCAACATTAAAGCAACAAAGCTTCTGATTGGTCAAAAAAACGTTAATTCTGAAAGATTATTCTTTTCAAATTTTTTTAGCATTTCTACCTCTATGAGTTACACTTAATAACACATAGCGTTTAAACCCCCTCTTCGTCGAGGGTGCTTTCGCCCGGGAACGCGTTCTTAATTCTGAATCAAAGTAGGTCAATCCTAGTTCTGACGAGAGGATTGACCTACTTTGACACAGAATTAACGGTGTCCAATCGATTCGTTCGTTATATCATTACACATTTTGATTGGTCACCGTTAATTCTGAACCAAAGTAGGTCAATCCTCCCATCAGCTTATAAAAGCCGACGATTTTTCCACTATTCAATTGAACGATGGAAGATCTCCGAAAATCAGTTCAAAACTTAATGAGAGCGGTATCCACCCTCTCATTAAAATTAGAGAGGGTTAACGGCCAAATCGAAAAGCTGATGACAGAAAAGAAAGAAAGCCTACCATCACCACCATTGGCGATAGCTAACGAAGAGAAGGAGTTTGTCATCCCAGTGACGGAATGCTGGGATGACGACGATGAGCCGGCGTTCTCTCTCCAGTTTAACCTGGACGAGCAACAGATAAAGAGGCTAAGGAGGCGGACAGCAAGCAGCTGTCCAGCCTGCAGAAAAGTTGGAGGTTGTGCCTAAAAAACACAACCTCCACAAACAGCCCTTTTCAGGGCTACCATTCCACACGAAAGAGTGATCTTTCAAATTGTCATTTTTCAAGACATTCAGTCAGTACAACCCCACTCAGGGTAAGCAGAATTGGGCACTCAGGGTAAGTCAAATAGGAACTGGCCAATCTCTGCAATATGTACAGTCTAAGATCAACCGGAAATGGTCTTTGTCCCTGTAACCATGACGTCACATGACTTTTCCTAAGCCACACCCATCTTTCCCCCTCTCAGGGTAAGGAGAGTAGGTACCGGAAGGTCACGTCAGCCGGAAGTAACGTCACGTGCTCTATTCTGCTACCCCCGCTGCCCCATTTACTGTCAGGGTAGCAGAATGGGCCACTCAGGGGTAGTCACTTGGGGCAACCGGCAACCGGAAGTGACGTCATAGTGCCCCATCTGACTTACCCGTCAGAATTCAAAATGGCATTATCTACTTCCGGTTTATTTCCAAAAGTGCCCCATTCTGCTATCCAGTGCCCCATTTTACTGTCAGGATAGCAGAATGGGGCACTCAGGGGTAGTCACTTGGGGCAAAATCGCCAAAACTGCCCCAAGTGACTCCCCTATACTACTAACGTCAAAAACATTGGACTGGTCAAAATTGAATGCATTTGCAGACGATAAATCTAATATGGCTTAGGTCATGATTGATGTCTTTCAGCAATGCTGTTGGAAAAGGAGAAATACTGGTAAAAAGCATTTTCTCTTTTTCCCACAGAATTTTCAAAAGGATACTTCCCCTAGGTCGTTGAAACGCGGGATTGTTTGGTAAAGGGTTGGCTAATATTTCCGGATGATGTTATCGTTTTGCAGCCGATAATTTTTTGGGGGAAAAAAAAACGTGGCGAAAGGAGATATTAGATCTACTCTTAACAAGTAATTCCTATTCTGCCACAATTTTAAGTGTATTCATAGATTAAAGACTTAACTTTTTTTAAGACGATAAAATTTTAAATCCTGTCCACGTATTTGCAGACGACAAAATTAAATGTGCGGGTGAAATAATGGGATTTTCCAGTATTACTTAAGAAATAATCTTCTTTCTATCGTGGTTTATCGTTCAATAAACCACAGTTGTGAGTTATGAGGCACAATGAATAATCCACAAGGGCGATAGCCCGAGTGGTTTATTCATTGCGCCTCATAATTCACAACGTGGTTTATTGAACGATAAACCACGATAGAAAGAAGATTATTTCGATTCTAACATGACCGACTCTTAATCAAAGGAAAACAAGTTCATACTTAGAGTATAAACGCGGATGCAGATTACATTCCATTGAATAACTTACTTACTTTATACAGAATGACGTCACTCTATATAGAATGACGTCACTCTACATAGATAACGTAGATTTTACCACGCTTTCGTTGCACTGTGTTTATAAAGCCAAATTCACGTGTCATGTTAGAATTCTGCTTTTGTTTATTTGCATTAGAGTTTAACGCCGTTTCAACAGCTTAGGTCATATCAGGGTAGTCAGTACACCTGCGCATGTATTTCTTGGCTTTCTCATATCAGTAAGGACACCACTTTCTTTCCAGGCCACCGACTACTTTTCTCACATGCATCAGAGGTGAAAAGCGAAAATTCGCCGATAAGAAAATTTGCTTCAACCGGACATCGAACAGGCAACCACCAGGTCACGATTCAGAAACGCCAACCACTGCGCTACCCGGCCGCGCTTTGCTTCTCCTTTTATCACAATGATTCCAAAAGCTGTTTTTGCAGGGTTGTTAACGCACAGATTATCTTGTTTCAAGCGGTATCGAGATAATCACGCGAGATAAAATCTTGTCTCACTTTCCTCAACCCTTTACTAACTGATTCCGTGATTAAACGACTCTGGGAGAAAAAAGAATTTGAAAATATTCATGGAAAAGTAGAGAAATGATGACTTTACCCTTTTCCACAACGTTTTCCGACCCTTTTATACCGAATTCACAGTTTACCGCACAATGCCACCTTTTAACGACCCTGGAAAAGGAGCCTTTTGAAAACATTGCTGAAAAAGGAGAAAATGCTGGTAACCAGCATTTTCTCCTTTTCCCACAATGTTTTCTATCCTATCAAAGCAAAATTGCACCATTTGAGCCACATTTAAATTGTCGTCTGCAAATGCTATCAATTTGGACAAGGCTAAAATTTTGTCGTCTGGTAAAGGGTTAAGCCAGATTTAATTCGTCGTCTGCGAATGCTGTCATAGTAACAAATCTAAAATATTCTCGTCTGGTAAAATGATATATCAAAGAGAGTCTGAGTGTCTCTGATCGTAATCACATTACTGAGACGAATGCTTTTTTGCTGCAATCATTAACATATAACATCAAATAACATAGTGAACTCTTTGCCTGGAAGTTTTTGAAGTTATCGTAATTTTGTATGCCAGCTGATAATATTGTAACCATCTGTAAATATTATGCATTATTAATAGCAAATTCTGCTATTTCTCCTTGAAGTAAGGACGTAAGTCTGCGTGCTTTGTTTGAAGCTAGGTGTCAACTTGGTAACTTTTGAAAATTACTCAAGAAAATACTAATGATCTTTATTTGCCTGCAAAGGAGGCCTTTCATCTAAGATGATTGCATAAAATTACGCGTCACATCTGCAATGCTGTATTACGGCAGCCTGAAGCGGACATACTGGAAAATACACTGGTTTCATGGCCAGGACTCGATAAGCCGTGACCACGACTCCACTATCTCGTGGCCATGATTTAATGATCCGTGGCCACGACTTAATCATCTCGTCGTCGCGACTGAATGACCATTGGCCATGACAACATTTTCTCACGGCCACGACATAATAGCCCTCGGCTAGGACTGCATTATTTCGTGACCACGAATCAATAACAAATGGCCACGACTATATCATCTGAGGATAAGGCTTAATAACCCTCGGCTAGGACTACATTATTTCGTGACCACGAATCAATAACAAATGGCCACGACTATATCATCTGAGGATAAGGCTTAATAACCCTCGGCTAAGACTACATTATTTCGTGGCCACGAATCAATAGCAAATGGCCACGACTATATCATCTGAGGATAAGGCTTAATAACCCTCGGCTAAGACTACATTATTTCGTGGCCACGAATCAATAACAAATGGCCACGACTATATCATCTGAGGATAAGGCTTAATAACCCTCGGCTAAGACTACATTATTTCGTGGCCACGAATCAATAACAAATGGCCACGACTATATCATCTGAGGA
Source organism: Hippopus hippopus (assembly GCA_946811185.2). NCBI lineage: Eukaryota > Metazoa > Mollusca > Bivalvia > Cardiida > Cardiidae > Hippopus > Hippopus hippopus. The sequence continues at coordinate 32,462,019 of OX328108.1, read as the reverse complement.
TAAGGCTTAATAACCCTCGGCTAAGACTACATTATTTCGTGGCCACGAATCAATAACCCTTGGCCACGACTACATCATCTGCGTGCCACGGCTTAATTACCCGTTGCAATGCCGTCATTATTTATGGCCAGGAGATAATTAGGCCGTGGCCACGGGTTATTAGGTCACGGTCGAAAGATGATTGTCCGATGAAAATGAGATTCTAAGACACCTCATGAAATTTATTTTCATTGGATAATTATATTATAATTATGAGTCGCTGCCACGAGATAATAATAATTATATTTCCTCAGCGTTACCATAAAACATTGACGGATTTCCCCGGTTTTTCATTTAAATTCATTACCCTGTTTGTGCATTTCGTTAATGTATGAGCCATGCTCGGGCAAAAGGGCGTTTAATGCATCTACTTGATGCATGATACCAAGCGAGTTATTACATAATTATGGATTCATAAAATCCATTTATTCCAACAATAGACTGGATCCGAAGGCCTGCAGAAAATTTACAAATAGCAAGAAGCTTCGACCCATTGCGGCCTGTGCGGACAAGCGTACGAACGAATAAACAAAAGAACGAGAGAGCGAACGTATGAACGAACGAACGAACGAACGAACGAACGAATGAACAAACAAACGACAAAACAAATAAATAGGCAACAGCACCTCACCTCCAACAACAAATCGCACTCCTGTACCCCTACCCTGCTAAATAACGAAAATGAAATTTTCAATTCGATAGTAGAAATCCAAATATTGATATTTCAAAGGTATGTTTTGGGTAATAATATCTCCTTATCGGACAGTGTAGATCCAAGATCAGACTGCACGTTCTGTGCAGTCTGATCTTGATCTACACTATCCGCCAAAGGTCAGTAAGTCGTGATTAGCAGCCTAAGGGTTAATTAGGTTTCTCCCCGGTTCGTCCGTCGCGGAAGTTTACAGTATTGCCAGGCTTGTACTCATGATTGTGTCACATGGTCGATCCCGGATAAACTAAACCGGGACTATCGGGATCCAAAACTATTACTGTAACGACTTTGCAGCCGTTTATTGAACCAACGTAATTGGAATGTCGAGAAAAAAATGTATGGCACCAGTTTGTAAATATCACGCGTGACTTACTAAACGTCAAGTCTGATATGAGAAATTTCTACTTTTTCTCCACCAGATAGATAGTTCCGTGTTTTAGAGAGGATGCACTGCAAAAAGAAAAGAAAATTTGGTCACAGTATGATCAAATAGCAGACGGAGAAGTTCAAAGATCTGACTGCAAGTAATTTACAGTCAGATCTTGATCTACAATGTCCGTAAAAAAGTTTTCCCGCCTACCTAGGCGGTAAAAAGGCTGAAGTACAACTAGAATGTTAAGAACCTAATTAAGGAATTTTGTATGTCAACAAAGCTATCCCTCTAAGTCGTGTCGTTTGCAGTGTTTTTACTCGGAAACAGTGAGTATTTTAAGCCTTTTATTTAACATTTTTTGATTACAACTTAATTCACTGTACTTTTTTAAAAAAGTTAAAATTTTAAAGCAATGTAATTTAAAACATTGCATACAAGATTATTTGTGTTTTTAGGATAATCAGCAAATTCAAGCTGATTTGGTCTAGAATTTGGCAACACATGTCATCTCAAAAAAAAAAAAAAAAAAAAAAAATTGCCAGGGCTCTATCACAAAATTGTGACAATCCTTTTTTTTTTCGGAGGGGGGAGAGTGGAGGCAGGTTCGGGCTAAACAAAGATATATTACTAAAAGTTTGCCCGCTCCCCTAGAGTTCGAACTGCGACCCGGAACACCAGACGGGAACTGTTTTCAACAGAATCGGATAGTGCTGCAAATGGTCACGGTTTTTAAAGAAATTAATGCTATCTCGCATATATCCTCTGAAAAAAAGGGGGTCTAAATGAATGAATAATGAATGTTGATAGATAGATAGATAGATAGATAGATAGATTCTGTACAGTCAATAAAAACAAGATAAGTTGTGCTTAGTGCTTTAACGAAGACTGTTAAAAACTAATTAACAGATTAAGTAGAATTGTTCTAATGTTGAGGCTATTTTTGATGGAATATCCTTACAAGTTAAAAAAAAAAAAAAAAAACTAAACATCAGACTGCATGTTTTCACATTTTTTTTTTTTTGTATTTGCTGATCTTGATATATACTATTTGTAATATCACGGTGTTTCGTGCTTGACTAGTCGGGGATAAATTCCAAATAATGTCAATGCTGTACATCAACAAAAATCTAGTATGTAGAGAAAACTTTTGTAATGTTTGTATTGATCAGCTAGTGATGTTTTTCATGTCTGTCTCCAGGATCATATACACCAACCATTCTTAAGAGTATTCTTAGCCTTATTCTCGTGAATTTTCTAAAGTTGAAAGTAACACAACTTCTGATTGGCTAAACCATTTGGTTTAGCCAATCAGAAGTTGTGTTACTTTCAAAATCCAGATTTAGACCGACAATATTCTGAAGAATGGTTGGTGAATACGGCCCAGGACTACGCTTAATAACCAGGTCTTGTTACCTTTGTATGTATTATAACTGCGTGTGAGCCAGGAAAAATGCTAAAAATAGTAGATCAGTAAGAAATACATGTACCATGAATTAAAAAGAGAGAGAGAGAGAGAGAGAGAGAGAGAGATCTTAGAAAACCATAGACCAAAAGATTTCCAAAACAAAAAATTATTCAATTTTTATTAATTTTGTTAGATACATTTCATTGCTTGGAAAAAATGTTTTCTTTAGCTTTATAGCACTAATATCCTTCTTGTGGCACAGTGTCAATTAACCCAGGGGTCAAAGTCATTTTTCGCAAAATAAGTGTCTACAGACTATTCCCTGTTTTTATACAAAACATAGTCATAAATATACGCTGTAAGTTTTAATCACTTAAAATTCAGTTCCTTTAAACGCCCAATAATCCTGGCGATTTGGAGCTGAGGAACCAGTCTTCAGTTGGTCATGTTAGAATCGAAATAATCTTCTTTCTATCGTGGTTTATCGTTCAATAAATCACGTTGTGAGTTATGTGGCGCAATGAATAAACCATTCGGGCTATCGCCCTCGTGGATTATTTATTGTGCCTCATAACTCACAACTGGTTTATTGAACGATAAACCACGATAGAAAGAAGATTATTTCTTGACTAAATACTTTCGTAATGAAAACAGGGTGATCAGATTTAATTAGTTTAAACATGCTCTATTGCTATGATTTACACTTAATACCTATAGTGAACCAGATATTTCGTTGAAATTATATCTCCCGCCGAAAAACAACAACAACTTTTTATATAAATACATATAAGAGGTATAGTGTTTTGCATGTGCACATGGCCTGTTTGTTATTGGTCCATAATTGAATTATACATAAAGCCCCCTTTTTTCGTGACATGGAATTCCGTTAAATAAAAACAAATTGTAAATATCTGTGGCTTATGATAAACAATATAAATAGTAAGTTTCATAAAATTTTGTCCGAAATAAACATCAAGCCCATCCCCCTTCCATGACACGGCATGAAATCAAAAACACGAAAAACGCAAATCGGCGAACTATCATTAGGAACACATGTATGATGTTTCATCAGTTTTAGTCAAGATTTAAGAAAAATATCTGTCCGGACGGACGGACAGACAAACAGACGGTTATTGGTTCATGATGAAATTATACATTAAGCGCCTTTTCCATGAAATGGCATTTCATTAAATGAACATATATAATGGTTGAGTGTGGCTTATGATAAATAAAGTAAATATGAAGTTTCATAAAGTTTTGTCCTGTACTTGAAGAGATATTGGTCCATAATGGAAATATACATCAAGCACCCTTTTTCCATGATCCGGCATTAGATCATAAATATTAAAGAAAAACATCGGCGGACTATCATAAGGAACACATGCATTAAGTTTCATCGATTTTCGTCGAGGATTTTAGAAAATGTCTGTCTGTCCGGATTACTGTTTACTGTTTTGCTGTCGAAGGCTCTAGCTCGCGAGTTCCCGGACGTGTTAAGGGCACAAAATTCCATTGACTCTTATTGGATCTAGTTCCCCTGATTATCACCCGTGGATACAGGTAGAGACACAAGCTCAAAAACCTAATTACGACTTACGTATATTATATGCCATCATAACAAAGCTATTCTCCATTATGCATGCTTTACCTTGACAGATGAATTTTCTACTAGAAAATAATTCAAACTTCAAAAGCAGAGTTTTGTGGAAACCGTTATAATGATTAAAGAGACATTCCCAACATTCAGATAGGCTAATTGTTGTAACAATGTTTCTTGGAATAATTCTTCTAGATGTAGAGAAAACACATTTTCTCTTTACTATAGCCTTCTGTGAAAAGGGGTAGGCGAAAATCTCTAATTGATAAGTGTCTCGGTGACAAAATTTAAAAACAAATATTCTATCAGAAAAAATATTCAAATTTTAAGAAAAAGTTTCATGAAAATGGTTAATAGTTCACAAGAAACAGTTCCATGTCAGACTCATAGTTGTGACAGTGTTTCTTGGAATCGTGTACACACGAGCAATAGGAAATGCACGTATCACCCAGAGGTGTAGAAAATAGTTTTATTTTTCCGGGGACTACTTTGAAAACCATGTGCCGATCTCACAAGTCTCTTGATGACAAATAACATGAGACGTGGGTCATCATTCTAGCACAGTATCTAAAGAAACTATTACATTCAGTAAATATAACTAACACAATTCAAAAGTTTGTTTACTTTCAATTGATGAATATTTTGTGTTAATTAACATACCTGTTTCTTAGTGTTTTCGTAAATTTCAAAATAAGAAGATTATTACAGACTTCATGTACTAGAAATGACACAGGTTGTTAAATTATGAGTGGTTATTTAAGAAATAATCTTCTTTCTATCGTGGTTTATCGGTCAATAAACCACGTTGTGAGTTATGAGGCGCAATAAATAAACCACTCGGGCTATCGCCCTCGTGGATTATTTATTGTGCCTCATAACTCACAACTGTGGTTATTTCGATTCTAACATGACCAACTCTTAATCAAAGGAAAACAAGTTCATAATTAGAGTAATTTTTAACGCGGATGCAGATTATATTCCATTGAATAACTTACTTACTTACTTTATACAGAATGACGTCACTCTATATAGAATGACGTCACTCTACATAGAATAACGTAAATTTTACCACGATTTCGTTGCACTGTGTTTATAGAGCCGAATTCACGTGTCATGTAATTCTAACATGACAAAGTGTAAAAGAAGCAAATAAAATCCAGGTGGACATACGGTTGTGACAATGTTTCTTTGAATAATTCTCATGAAATTGAAGGAAGTACCTTTTCTGTCTACTGGAGGCTTATGAGCAAGTCTCCCCAAGTTTCTCTGTGCCAATTGTAGATGACAAAATCTCCATCAGAAAAATAATTCTACCTTGAAGAACAGAGATAGATGGTAATGATTTTAATAGTTAAAGAAGCATTCCAGCAATCAGACATACAGATGGATGTAACAATATTTCTTGACATCGTGTATTACTCAAAGATGTCCGTAAAAGTTCTATTGTACATGAGACTACTTTGAAAAGGTACATGTGCTTGTTTCACTGGTCTCTCGCTGACAAATTTTGTTGGCGATAAAGTAAGCCTTAAAGGTACATATGTACAGCGAGAGAGAGAGAGAGAGAGAGAGAGAGACGCTGTTAAAATTATAGTGTGTTGAATGGTTCAGATATTGGTTAGCTATGTAAACTTAGATGAATAATGGATAAATTAGGTGTACGGGATAAAGAAACTCAAGGGATTTGTCCTTGATTTAAAACCGGAAACGACTACAGTGCTTCCTTTGATGGCCCTAAGAGAATTAATTGCATTTTCTATCTCTCGTAATCTGTGCAACCTTGTAACCGTCAAAAGCAACAGTTGGCATAAAGGTACAAGACTGCTTATAGTTTCATGAAATGAAGTTGAAATGCATTTAAAACTGGCTGAAAACGACGTATCGTTAAAGGCATAGATAATGCTTCTAGGGTAGCTTTGAAGAAAAGATAAATGATTGAATAAATGAGCAAAAATAATGGGGTATATGTTTGTCTGTTTTCAATCGATGAACACGTTTGTTTCATCTAATTATTCTTACGTTTTTTTCTTTTTCCCTTATAAGGCGGTATCTTCAAACAATAAATGACATGAGAGTGATGATTTACTTAAAAAAGATTAATCAAAGAAATTTGAACTATAAAATGTGGCTCAATTAAGTGTATCTATTTCTCTTTAATTTTAATACCAAGAAACTCTTGATGATGACTTTAAAATCATCATAGCTGTTCTCGGTTACCCATGCCTTATCTGAAAAAAGTTATATGATAGAAAAAGTTCGAAGTTCCGGAACAAAGGTTTCTGAAAATGTTGACAATATTAAAGAAAGTTTCCAACAGCTGGATGGACACATAGTTTTGATGGACACATGTTTCCTGGAATATTTTTTCTTGGGGTGAAGAAATTGTATTTTCCTTTAGCTGGAACCTACTGTGAAAAGGAACGTTTGCAAGTCTCTCAAAAGTTTCTCAGTGACAGTGTTTGGATAACAATTTTCTGTCAGAAAAGTAATTCAAACTTAATGAACAAAGTTTTTTTTGAAACTGATAGTAATTAAAGAAACGTTTCTCTTTGATTCAGACAGAGACATGATTGTGATAATGTTCTTTGAATCATGTACCTATATTTACTCAACAAAAAAAGTTAAGGAAATCTCAGAAAACCATGGAATAAAAGATTACGAAAATAAACATATATTAAATTTTTATTAATTTTATTAGATACATTTCATTGCTTGAAAAAAAAATTGTTTCCTTTAGCTTTATAGCACTAATATCCTTGTTGTGGCACTGTGTCAAGTAACCCAGGGGTCAAAGTCATTTTTCGCAAAATAAGTGTCTGCAGAGTATTCCATGTTTTTATGCAAAACACAGTCATGAGTATACGCTGTAAGTTTTATATAGCTCGAAATTCAATTCCTTTGAATTTCACATGAAATTTACGTAAGTCCCTTCTTATGATGGCCTCATATGTCATGTAAGGAAGATGAGAATGTTAAAGATATCCTTGCAGTAACGAGTGTGTCCCCCTTCAGCGGCAAATAAGGACTTGCACTGGTATCGCATACGCTGAATAATTCTGGCAATTTGGAGTCTTCATTCCTTCTGTAGTGCCACAGCAAGAGCCTGGAGGTGGCGCCAGTACTCTGCGTCGAACCCTGGAAAGTATTTCTGAAATTATCTGAGATAAGTAACTAGCCTGAGGACCAATTTTAAAAAGGCTTTTTGAGATTTCTACGGTGACTGTCTTTACTCAAAGTTATCACTATTGCAATTTTGCAAAAAATGACTTGAAGACCAGTCAATTTTGCCAGTGATTATCTAAGCCGCTATTGGTGCTATAAATTCAAATAAAGCATCCTTTTGAAGAAAAATAAACGCTTTATAATACTGTGAAATTCAAACCTCTCAGAATATTCTAGATTTTTTGTCATAGCCCTTCAAACACAATTTCTTAACTTTTTTTGTTGAGTATATAGGTGCAAACACTGCCCTTTCTTTTTACCGGAGACTACTTTAAAACGGACCATGCGTATTTCTGTGTTTCTCGGTGATAAATTTTGTTAGTGTTAATTTTGAAAATGTAAGGGACCTTATTCGGGAACGATTTCAAAATTTGTTCTGATTCTAAATTTCATGATTAACCATTTGTTTTGAAGAAATATCTTCTCTCGGCCAATCATATGACTTATCTTGAAATTCACAACTGCGCCTGTAACTAATGTTGAAAACAGTTTCAGATTGACGGAGTTATTTCATCAGTATTACTGTAAAAAAGGGGACAGGTAAAAAGATCATTCATTCTAATTCACCTCGTGTTTTATCCTTTTCTTAATTTCATGTGAATCTGAGAAAGTAAGATGACCACTCTTTTTCCGCGAATGTTTCTATCACCACCTCGAGGGTCTTACTTTTGCGCTAATTTTCAAAACATTTATGAACAATATTACATAATCAGGTAAAAAAAATTCTGCGGCTACAAGGGAACGTAATGCACAAATGTAAAACATTTAGTGTTTGAGAACCAGGCGTCCACAATTGTACCTGCTGCAATATGTACCCGGTACATGTTATGTAGACATACTGATACCAGCATATGTAGCTATACATAAACTGCCACTAGTTAATTGTCATAAATATAAGTTCACAATATATTAATACAAGAAATATTGCAGCTAATATCCATTCACGAATGGCCAATGTTTCTGGTAATTGAAGGTACTTTCTAGTCCTTCAGGCAGTTTCTACATCTGCATTGAAATAAATGCCACATCAGTAAATACAAGGGTGCTGTGATGACCCCCTATCCCTCCACTGACGAAAAAGAAAGTAAGCAGTACTTGATATGGACGAAGACCTTTATCCAAAGTCTTTTTGTAGTCTGTAATCAATGACATATTTTCATGGGAAAAAAAATACAAACCCATAGTCAAGTTTTTTTTAGATATTTATATGCCCAAAAAGAAATCTGAAGAAGGCCTACCCAAAAACCCTTCCTGCAGAATTTCGAGGAAATCTGTTAACCTTCGACGTCTTGCTCTAAGGTATTTACAAAAGCTGTCTTGAAAACGGTATTTCTTTGAGATAAAAACTGGAAACACATCAAAATGAATCAAATTTATTGATAAAAACTGGACATGTTTTACCTAGTAAAAATTGAAAGTATACACAACCAAACATGATGCAGTAAAATAAAATGATCAGATAGAGGTAACTGTTTACAACACAGCTTCATAAAAACGAGTTATTGCCCCTTGATCAAAAGATACAGTTAGCATCAATATAAATTATACCGATCGATATTTTCTCCATTTTCCAATAATATTTGGATCCATTCGGAGAAACGCCTCATCCCGAATAATCCCTAGATTCAACTTGCACATGCAACGCAATACCTTTTAATACGGCCGAGTACAAAACTATGGTTTTCATCTGGTTGCTGCATGGACGAAAGGAAGAACAAAGGACATCGGACCATAATACAAACTCCTTGACCTTCGCCAGCGGCGCTCAAAATATTTGAATTGTTGAACAAAGTACATCACAAGCTTAAAACTTACCAGACTTCACATTTGCTGTCTGTCTAGAGTGCTGTAACAGTTGAATGTACTATTTTGTCTGAAGGATCTCAGACGGTCGTCTTGGCTAGCAGAATAGTAAGGCAGGAGCCATGTTTTGTCGACATACCCCTACAATAAAAGTGCCCCTTCCAATATCTTTCTTTTGCTCTCTGAGGATGTTGTACTCCGTAATTCTTCATAAACGCACTCCGTATCAGCTCAGGTTATTGTTGTGTATCGCACACATGGAGATACTACATAATATTCATAAAAGAATATATGTCAGACATTTGCAAACACTACAAAGCAGCTGTTTTATCCAGTGAAACTTTTTGCAATTGAACTTATGAGTTTCTAATACGATACTTTAATACTGTAGAGACAAAAAAGGCGCCTATTTTTCAATTAATCGTTCGATTTTTTATAAACCGCAGTTTAACAAAAATAATAAAAAAAAAAAGTACGTTTTGTTCATTTTGTGGAATTGATGATTTATCCGATAAAATGTCATTGTCACATGGTGCAAGATAATGTTTAAAACACAGATCTGTGCATTTGCATGGTGGCAAATATAAGCGCTACTGACAATCTATTCATGCAACCACATTATCAAGGTTTTGTCGACCCCATGAATCCATAACAAGGTATATAAGTCAATATACCGTGCGAAGTCGAACCACTTTTCTGAAAGTTTGCTTTCTTATGATGAATCGACACTGTTAAGTCCTGAACTTTGGTCCATGTATAGTGCAGAGCTTCTTTCAGGTTTTGTGAAAGTTAATCTATATTTAATTAAGCATTCTATCAGATCCTGAACGTTGCCCGCCTTACAACGTAGCGATTAAATGTCCCGAGTCATGTACAATATTTTTGGAAAGGCTGCTGCAAAGATCTGTTTGTTGGTTCACTTACGGTGAAGCGCTACTATTAAGTCGAGTATGTTGACTCACTTAAAACTAAGCGCTGCTATCAAAACCTAAACGTTAAGCTACTTTTTGATTAGCGCTGAAATTATGAATGTTTTCCCTTTTTACAGTAAAGCGCTGCTGTCCGGTCCTGAAAATTGGCTCACTTATAAAGAAGTGTTGCTATCAGTTGTTAAACGCTGATGCACTTATGGTAAAGTCCAACCGTTAGTAAATGAATGATGGCTCACTTAATTACAGTAAAGCACTGCTTAAAATTGTCAAGCGTTAGCTGAGTTATGGTGAAGCGCAGACGGCAGTAAATAGATGTTGGCCAACTCATAGTCAAGAGCTTATGAATGTCGCATCCTGAACGTCATTCTACATATTATGAAGTGCTGCTGTCAGTTTTTGAACATTGGTCCACTAACAATGAAGCGCTTCAATAAGTTTTTGAAATTTGGCCGAATGATTTAGCGCTGTTGTTACGTCCCGAACGTTGCCCATTTATGGTGAAGCGCAGCTGTCAAGTTTAAACCTTTACTCAGTTGTGGTGACAAACTGCTGCCTGTTACCGAACTTTGGCTCAGTTGATATGAAATGCAGATGCCAGTTCCTTGACTTTGGTCCAGATATAGCTGTTAAATTCAGGACGTTAATACCATTGGGTTGAAGCGCTGCTGTAACGTCAAGAAATTCGGCTCGATATCGTGTAGCAATGCTGCTAGGTCCTGAACGTTGAGAAGCCGTGGTTGTTATTCACGTAACCAAAGTTAAAGGTAATCATAGGTAAATTAAATGTGATTGCAGTCCAGTGTGCAAGCCGCTGAATGCAAGGCTTTGATGTTGTTGGTTTGTTAAACCATTACCAAACAGTTCAATATTTAAAAAAGCACACACGCTTTGTGGTGACAGGAAAACATGTTTCAACAGCAATATTTTCTTCTTTTCTTTTATAGCAGTGTTTGCCATTCATAGGCAAATCACAGCTTTTGAGCCACTCTTGATATGTAGCTTGCAAATGCTTTAATAATGGAGTAGTCCATAATTCTCGTCTGCTAAAAAGTTAAAAGTCAGTATGACAGGCGCAACGTGAGGTCAAACGTTATCATGCTGAAAGACCAGGGGCCGTATTTTCCGACTATTCTTAATAGCAATCTTAGTCGTATTCAAGATTAAGAAAGTAAAGCTACGTATCTCTGATTGGGTAAATTTAGAAAATTCTTTTGAATTACGTGTAGCCAATCAGAAACTATAATACTTTCTAAATATAGAAGAAAAACAAGGAGTGCCATAAAGATATCTAGAGAATACAGGCAGGCCCAGACTTTGATGAAGGTAGAACATAAAAACTACATTTTGACGTGATAATTGTAAAACCTGGCAATCAGATTGGCACACGACAATGAGGACTGATGGTCCATGGTTCCTCTAACGTAAAGTTTGTGCTACATAGCTAAACAAAAAGTTTAGCGTCATGTTTGTACTGTCTACAGATCCATGCGTCTATCGGTATTCAACAAATGGAACTTTAGTCGTCGCCAAATTGCAAGTGCCGACGGCGATGGTTGCGGGTGCAAACAATGTGTTGTTGACGATGATTTCTCGCTGCAATACTACCATGTTCTAGTGTAATCCTATTTTTTAGCTGTATTTGTACTTACATGAAGCTCATGACTAGCTATCACGTTGAGGTATTCTTTCGTACTGACGTATAACGCTGCTTTCTGGACCGTTGTCTATCGCTACACGTTTCCGTAACTTTGACACGTTGTTCGAGACGCTCTTAAGTTGGACGATAGACATGAACGTTCTCTTGTTAGTCCACATTCTTGCATTGTCGATACTCAGATTCGCTCTTTGAAACATTGGCACTGTAAGAAACTGGAAAAATGCATGAAGTCTCTGAAAATGAGGTTGCATGTTGATTATCACTTACGACCATTGACGCTTTAAAGCAAAAGCACATCTCTGGCAGGTAAAAATCGTTTATGTTCATTTAGATTGGCTTTATCTGAAACAGTGCGTGTACATTTCTGATGCTGAAACCCAAATTTGAACTTTGTCCCAAGTGGACGCCAACTGTCGACAAGTATTTCCTTTTTGGCCAGCACAGGTGTATAACTTAGTCCTCAGTTGTTTTCAAATCCTGAAAGCTTTTGTTTTATACTTAATTACACATAGTTAAATGGATCACAATTATTGGTTTATTAGTAGATATAAACGGAGAGAACTGGCTCACCAGAAAATGGTCAAACCCCTTATCGGTTCCCCTCCAAGCATCAAACGCCCTCCCCCCGCTAGAGTGGTCCCCTCCCACTTGCCTAACTCTGGTGCAAGTAAAGCACAAAAATCACTCATCCGTGCATTAAGGCCAAACGCTTCATAAGGCTATGACCGGTCCCCCTTTACTTGCCTAACTCAGGTTAAGTCAAGCACAAAACTCTCTCCCTCGCTAGAGTGGTCCCCTCCACCTGCCTAACTCTGGTGCAAGTCAAGCATAAAACTCCCCCGCTAGAGTGGTCCCCTCCACCCGCCTAACTCTGGTGCAAGTCAAGCATAAAACTCTCTCGCTAGAGTGGTTCCCTCTACTTGCCTAACTCTGGTGCAAGTCGAGCATAAAACTCTCCGCTAGGGTGGTCCCCTCCACTTGCCTAACTCTGGCCAAAGTCGGGCATAAAACTCTCTCGCTAGAGTGGTCCCCTCCACCTGCCTAACTCTGGTCTGAGTCAAGCATAAAACTCTCTCCCGCGCATTAAGGTAAAAAAATGCATTAAAGTCGTGAGAGGAACACAATTATAAATGGTTCAAGTCAAGTGTAAAACTCTCTCCCGCTAGGGAGGTTCCCCTCCACCGGTCTAACTCTGGTCCCGAGTCAAGCGTAAAACTGCATTAAGGTCAAACGGTGCATTAAGGTCATCAGAGGGTAAAGGTCAAATGGGGGTTACGGTGCATTAGGGTAAAACGGTGCATCGAGCGAGGGTTAAGATCGAGCGAGTGCCAGGGGTTAAGATCGAGTGAGTGCCAGAGATCGAGCGAGTGGGATCAAACGAATGGGGTGGGCCCGCGCTCATTTTTGCCTTATCTTAGTATGCCCCCTTGCTAACGTATCGATATTATTTTCGAGGATATGGCGTTTATCATTATCTCCGCTTAATGCGATTTTATTAACTACTTCAGTATACAACCCGTGCTTATGACTTCTAATAACTACCATATTCCTTAATTGCGTCTTCTTTTCGAACAAACACTCTTTGTAATGTTCGTGCTTGATAAACGCCTTTACTACCTGCTTTGAAATTCCCTTGCATTTCTTATTCTCTTCATCATCGCACATTTTATAGGAGTATAGTTTAGACCTGAGACCCACGAACTCCTCGATAACCCTACCGCTCACCTCATCCTTAAACATACCCACAACTTTCTTATTTAATCCGGTGGGAATGCCTGAAGGATGATCGGGTGGATATTCACTCGTATCAAACCAATCTTTAACATCGTCGCTAATATCCTTATAGAAATCTTCCGTTTCTATTTCATACATTAAACTGTCTGTATCGGTGAAAAGAAGTTTAACTTTTTCACCATATTTATCCTTAATGTAATTATAATGGAAGTTATACATCAATGTCTTACTTAAATCTAAAATAGACATCCCTACATAGATAGGTTTATTAAAGTATAAACGAAGCTTTTTCATTTGAATTATACATAAGCCTTCATTGAGGATACTTATATGGTAGAAATTTGGTTTGGCGACTAATTTTTCCGCTTTTTCGCTGGTACTAACTAATTTTACATCAACTCTGTTCCTTATATTTTCCATGGTCTTACCGAACACGGAATTGTTCATGAGTTTGAAGAAGTCCTTTTCAAACGCCGTTTTAGCTTTCGTTCTCAGGTTAGTATTTTTATCGATATAAGGTTTTAACCATTCGCTCTCATCAAAAGTTAACCCTCTGTGAATCTTTTTAAGCTTTATACCTAAACTTAAATACAACTTTAAGTTTTCTCGATGTAATATATAATTCTTTTTATGGTACAAATTAGGTATAAGTTTTTCGACTGCCGCTCCCCGCCCAGCTGGGGCCTTTAATCTTTCGGGAGCTAGAGGTAAATCATTGTGTAAATCGTGTAATTCTTCGGGATATTCTAAGTCGACCTCTACTATACAGGGCTGGTCCCGCCAATTTCCTGGATTATCCATCCATTTGAAATTACCGGTAGGAAGTTTTTGAGACATTGCCCAGCCATAAAGATTGTTCGCGTCCAAGTAAGTAATAAATCTCGAGGGTTTGTTCGGGTCGTATTTCTCACCCATATAACTATTATTCGCTGTCGCGTATCGTTTTAAAATGGTAGAGATACCTCCTCTTATTCCGTTTTCGATAAATAAAACCATATCTGGATCGGATAATAGTTCTAATTCTACCTCAGTAGTTTTTAACATCGCATCCCAAGCTAATCCCGGTGCCGTATAAAACCAGGATGGGTCCAGTCCGTAATTCTCGAAGCAAACGTTCCTGAAGTTCTCGAAAACATCAGCTAGCAGTAAAACGTCAACCTTGTTATATAGGTCATGATAATCCTTAAAAGTTTCCATCTCGAATGTCTTCCATACATTTAACGCGTGTTGATAATCTTCCTTATCAATTCCACTACATTTAAGCTTCGAGTAAAACTTCCTTCGTTCAGGTAGCTTCGTTTCTTCGAGTCTGCTAAGGCTATCGAACCATTCGTATGGGAATATGCCTTTTTCAGAGACCATTTCAAGCTCTTTCCCCTCGAAGTATTTTGAGAGAGTAAACTTCTCCTTCTCGGATAGAGACCTGGCGAGTTCGTCTAAACTTCTAGCTAGGAACTTAAAACTATCGAGGAATCTAATCTCATGCGTTTTAGTCTTCTTTATAAATTGGTTCAATTTTTTATCAAATACGTAGTAATCTATCGGTATCCTTTTAGACAGGCTTATATACGTTTCCATGTTTGTTGGTATACAACTCGTTTCAGCGGGTGAAATCATTAAATCTTTTATAAATAAATGAGCATCATACCTACTAAGATTATGAAAGAATACGGGTGTAAAAGTAGGTCTTCTACATTTCAAATTGCACGTATTGTGCGCGGCTCCCCTAAACTTTCCGGTGAAATGACAATGGTCTCTTACTTTTCCATCTTCTTTCGTAAATGGTTTATTACATATCCAGCAATTTTCTGCTCTATCAAACTTCCTTTTATCCTTAGCTCTAAAAATTATTTGCCTCATTGGTATATTACTTATTGCTTCTATAACCTCTTCTAATTCATCTACGAATTTCTCAGCCGCATTTTCGCCGGAATATTGGAAAACATCAGATGGGTAGACATCTTCGTAAAGCGATTTAACGTAGAAACAGTACCCCGAGATTTTATGAGCGTGAATAACCTTCGTACTATTCCCCCTCTTCTCACATTGCCTTTCTAACGTAGACTCCATATCCGCGTAAATTGTGAAAGGATGTCTCTGCTGTCTATGAAAATTCTCAAAAGATATTGTGGTACCCTCTTCAGGCAAGTCTATTCTACACGCATCTTTTTCCTCGCAATACCGTAAATGTTTCTTTAAAGTTTCTTCTTCTTGGAAATGATTTAAACATCTTTGACAAATATAAGTTTGACCGTTATGATCGGTTATTTGTTTAGATAACAATCTACTCAGGTCTTTAATTAAGCAATAATGTTTGGTGCCACCCTCCTCGAGAAGTAAAAGATTAATATAATGGTCTCTTTTATAAATCTCCTTACTTATACTAAGTGGGTAAACACCGGTGAAATTATATCCGAAAATTGATACCGATATCGAAGGATTTTGCCTCTCAAATTTAATTCTATCGGAAAGGGAAACGGGGTAGTTAATCCCTTCCATATTTATAGTGCTTAACAAAGGTTTTAGTCTTTCGATTCTTTCTGCATTATGATCCGTCGGGTTTAAAGCTATAAGAATACAATACGCGAAGCACATATCATCCTCCGTATTTATTGGATTAATAACGCTTTTTGTTTTCGCTATCTTAGGAGGAGTTGGAAACCAAGAATTAGCTCTTAATGGATTAAACGATGCTGTGTATAATCTTAAATCGATTACGTAAACGACTCTCCAATAATCTGTTTCCATTTCTTTGACAGCTATAGCATCTAATACAGCTTCCGCCATTACATCATATATTTCATTCTCGTCTTCCCCATTTAAGTTAGTGATTGGATAACCGGAATGGAAATTCATCTCTTTTAACTCTTGGGTAATAGAGTGTTTCATCATGCAATTCATAATGAGTTTAACTTTTGTCTGTCGGTTATTTCTAATAATACTGGTTACTTTATCTTTAGCTAGATCAAGGAAATTAACGGGAGTATATTCTCCTTTACCTTCTATAAGATATTCTTTCGCGAATCCCTTTAGTGCTGATGATCTTTCTATAATCTCTATTTCATCTTTATCCTTATATAACTGGTCTATTTTTCTTTGTAAAGCTTTTATCCTAGGCGATATATTTATCGGAATTTCTTTAATGCTATCCAAATACTTTATCAACTCGTCAACTGAGGTTTCCCGCCTTCTCGCCTCGGCGAGGGACTCCGAGGATTTGGGAGGTGTGTAAGGTGTTGGTTGTAATACCTTGGCTCGAAAATTACCGATATTATAGTCTAATAATGACGCTCTCCGATTAAGTAAGAGATCGATTAATTCGCTTCTTTTGAGCCTAGAGTATCCTCGGATTCCACTAGACTTAGCTTCCTTTTTTAAGTCTTCTACTGTGGATCCTCGGAATTGATCCGCTAGACTAATAGGCGGAGGATTACGTAGACGCGCGATTAATTCGGCTCTTTTAAGCCTAGAGAATCCTCTGATTCCTCTAGACCTTGCCAAATTTTTTAAACCGCTTACGGTATATATATTATAATTGGCCATTTTTTATATGTACCCTAATTACTTAACTTGACTTAGCTTGACTTGGCTTTTTATCATTTTTTATGTATATAAAAAATGATACTTTACTTAATACACTGCGTCCATCTTATTTCCACACCCGACGACTCACTCGCCGACTCCCGGGAGGCGAGACCTCATGAGGCGAGGCGACTCGCCGTAATAAAGTTAATCGATGGTAACCTTATATTTATCATTCCAAATTCTCCCGTCCCAATTCCCGATCGTTTGCGGGCATCGATCTATAAATTTACTCGCGCTATAAATCGAAGGAAAGGTTTTTATTTCGCCGGTTTTAACATCCTCTAAAGTGACTTTCCTAGGATTACGTGAAATAGTCTTTAATCTATCATACTTTTGGTCTTTGCTTCTTTCTTTTTTTGGTGGCTCCTCCGGTAACAGTCCACACGTTTTCGCTACTTCGAGTAACCGCTTTTTATCCCAGTACCCGTAAAAAGGTATATCATTTCGTCTAAGAATTTTCTTTAAATCGCTAACCGTTAACATTTTTATATGTAACCAACTTAGTTAATTTGACTTAACTGTTTTTATCATTTTTTATATATAAGAAATAACCTCTTAACTTAATACACTACGCTCATCTTATTTCCGTCAGACTGGAAGTTAATTAACCTATCGCTAATAATAACAGCATATGCCTCTGTGTTCGCGGGCACATTTTCGGTAAAACTCTCTTTGATTTGGATATCGGTGACGGAGTATTTTAATCTCTCACTCTGTTTGGAAACGTCAAACAAAAACAAGGGATAAAGGGCTTTATAATCTGAGGGAGTAATGTTGGGGTTTGACACCATTTCGTTCATGTTATAAAACTTGGATCTAAATAGAGAAGCGTCACCATACACTCTACTAAATTGGTTCGCAACGAATGAAAGATTATAATCAACAGCGGGATATCTAGTAGAATTTAAGGTAACATAAATATTTTTAACGTTACTATGGTCAAATATAGCGGGATTTTGCTCTTGATCGCCGCTTTTACCAGTCTGAAAGGCAAAAACGATAAAACGCGGCACTTCGGGAGATGATTTGACAGAAAGTCTCCGGGTGAATGATGTTGACTGAGGAACTGCGATAGAGTCGCACTGCCTCATTCTATATCCGACCGGTATTTTTTCTTTTTTCTCGATGATTTTATAGAGTTGCATCTTCTCTCCATCTGCGGGTAGCACGTGTGGCATATACCAAGATATTCTAAGTAAATTAATTCTACCATCAGCGGGAGCAGCATTATCTCGAAAGACCGCATCATTATCATCATTTCTCGTTAATGTGAGAGTTTGCTTCATTCCGTACAATATCTTATCGTAATCGTCGCAAAAACCGAATATATGTTTTCATGGAACTCTGAAGCTAAAGGTACCTCTTGGAAGAGGATTATTAATAATATAATTTCTTCTTACGACGAAACCCGTGTTTCCAGCACCCGCGTTAGCTGTTGTATCTTTATACCAGCATTGATTTAACCCTTGTGATTTAGAGAAATCATCCGGATATTTTAACAAACCGAACATTGTAGTAGCATGGCCAGGATTCAATACGGACTCAATCTCCATGCCCGAAAGTTGATACTTAATATTTTTAAAAAAATACATGAGACCATTGTTTGTTAAAGAAATACCGGTGTTAGCATCGTAAACTGCTCCAGTATCGCTTCTTACTAACTCACCTACAATAAGTAAATAACTCTCACTAGGATGAGTAAAAATATCTTGGGTCTCGATGTTAATCCTAATATCTCCTCCCGAGTTGTTGAGGTGTGTACCTGTGATTGGCTCGTACTCATGGTGTTCATACTCATCAATACTATCGTCTTTCGAGATCGGTTCGGTGATTCTTAAAATGTCCATTTTATAATAGCACTTATAATTTTAAATAAAATTATAAGTGTTTTAACCGTAGCTTCATACTGTTTTAATGCCCCTCCCACTGTTTAATCTTTTAACTAAGTCTTAAATAGCAATGGCGCTCTCTGTCTTTGCCAGAGAAGATCCATCTATTAACGTATTAATGTCTTGCGTTTTCACCGGGGGTGGGGGCTTTGGAGTCGTAGCACCATATTTTTGTAAAATTTCCCTCGATTTCGGTGTCAACGCTTTCGTAACTAATTTTTTCCCCACATTTACAGCGGCGCTTTTTCCAACCTCTAAAGCTTTCTTTGCACCTTCCTTAGCTACACTCTTTCCTACATCGAGGGCAGAAGACGCGATTTGTTTCGCCGCGCTACTAGTAAAAAGCCTCGCTAAAAAGTTAGCAACGCTATCAAGGATTCCAGCACCACCATATGAATACCTCTTTTTAAATCCGTGTTGTTTAACGATGATCATTTTATAATATAGAAATTAGATTCTTATAAGCGCTCGAATTTAAAATGCCTTGTCTTTTTAATTCGTCACAAATGCCCACTAACTCCTTTCTTACGCCCGTGTTACCCGCTTCTTTACTTGCCATCAACAGGTCTAGTCTTTCTATTAACGCGTTAGGGTCAGATGGGTAAACAACGATGCCCTTTCCTTCGTGATATCTTCTATTATCCCAAATAGGTCTAAGTATAGTGTTCCATTTCTTACTTTTAGAAGATTTAGGATATTTACTTCCTCGCTTGTTATCACGAAAAATGGAGTTGGTTTTTACCATCAACTTCCCGTAATTATCATAATCCTCGTTTCCAAAAATATTACTATCCGGATCTTTAGATACGATTAACTCCCATAGACCGGGGGTACCTTCATATTCTTCACCATCCACAATAATATTGTTGCCTTGAATAACAATTGGTTTGTTACCAATATAAAACTTACCCTTTTTGTCATATATTCCGTGGGTTTTGTCAACTTCATACTTAGTAGCAAACTTTCTTAAATACTTTTCCGCTATTTCTCCGATAAATATCGAATCCGTTTCTTCCGACGGTTTATCATAAGCTGTGATAGAAGGAAAGGCTGGAAATTGCATGTTTTGTGGTAAGCTTTCTATACCCTCTTTAATAGGTTTAAGTTCTTCCGTAATCTCCCTCGCTGTAGCTTTTTGCGTTTCCGTTATAGGTTTAAAAAACTTTGAAAGATCGGTTTGGAGTTGTTGTTCGCCCGTTTTCTCCGCTATTAGATTATCCCGAATATTCTTTCTCGTTTCGAGATACTCTTTTACGATTAAGTCCCTCTTTGCGGGATCCACGATTTTTAAAAAAGACATTTTTTAATTACTAAATAGTTTTTCAACTCAGTTTTCAACCTAGTTTTCAACGTAATATATTACATGTCCGAGGTATCACCCATTTCACAAATACATCTACAACGGATTTCTGGCAATCTAATATTCGAACAGGTTGCCGTGATGTTTTTCAACAAGCCTCCGAAAGGACTCCCTTTGCTCACGCCTCCCCCTTTCTATTAGACTTTCTTCGTTTTCTGAGGAAATCTTCTTCTTGATCTTGGTACGTATCTCTTCCTTCATGCTTTTATATTTATCTAATTCTTCCATGATTAGTCTGAATTCATCATCAGAGATATAATTGTCGATTAAAGCTTTGGATATATGCGTTGAAACGGTATCTAACTTAGCGTCAGCTAACATTCTAATCTTTTGGTGCTTTTCTCCTTTGCTTCTACTATTTCTAACAACATACTTACCTACCAATGAAAGAAGACCGGTTCCCAAAGCCGTTGCTTCTAATGCTACTACAGCTGGAATAGCTACAACGGTAGAAAGCAAACCTATACCACCCGCACCAGCAACCATTGTTACGGTTACCAGGATGATATCAATGTTGTCTACTATTCTAGAGGCACGAAAGTACTTTTTGGCTAGAGCTTCTCTTTCTCGAATCTCCTTCTCAAGAAACTGTTCTACTTCAGATATTTTTTGTAAACGGTAGGAATGACCTTTGTCATCCGCATGCATCTCAATAGGCGGGGCGCTTGCTGTACTTTGTTCTTTGGGTAACTGAGGGTATATTTTATTAGGGTGTTTTTGATCCGTATCAGTCATTTTATTAAACTACTATTTTTGTTTATGCCAAATATTTTAGATAGCAGATTAACTCTCCCTCAGGTAGTTCGATCGGATTTCGCGAGACATTATAAATGTGGACTGAGATATCATCAGCCTCACTATCAAGATGCATCCCATTAAGAATTGTTAAACTATCTTTCCATTTATTACTAACAGATATCACTACAACCCCTCGTGTAGTTATATACCAAATCCTAGCGAAACTCTCGTGCCATCACGAGGAGGAATCTTGATAGTTACTTGCGAGTATATTTTCCATTTTAGAGGATCACGCTTTAAGGGAGGAAATCTTACTCCCTCTAAATGAGGTTTCCAAAATATCCCCCTAGCATGTTGGACGAAGATATTAGACTTTATACCAAACTTATGAACCTCCATTTTAATATAGAATTATATTAGTTTATGATATAGCTCCTAAGATAGGGATATTAGCGAATGGACTATTAGGTCCGAGTAAAAGTCCTCTTCCATCATACATTTTTCCTCCTTGTTTTAGATACAACCCATCACCAACACGAGATAATCCTTTACCTTTGTATGGTTTTAAGTATAATCCACATCCATCAGTTTCAACTTGACACACACTTCCTCCTTTTTTAAGGTAAAGACCCGCCCCCATTGCTTTTTGTACGCTCGTTTGAGCTAATCCAGAAAGAACACCAACACTTAGAGCCGGTAAAACGGTTTTTGCGAGCATCGGCAAAGCTCTAGCAGCTAACCCAGCTAACATTCCGAGAAAACCTCCTTCTATTTTCGAGTTATGTTTAAGTTGTCTCGCAGACATTCTAATAGTTATACCCCTACCACCCTCATAGGCTTTAGCCATTTTCTTCGCTTGTGAATCGGTAATTGCTAAAACATCATTATCGCGTAAATCTTCGCGACCTAAACGAATACTTGTTGCTGAACAACCTGCTTTAACAGCATGTTGAAGCTTTTCCTTTTGCCCTTCCGATATATTTACTTTAACATTAGTGTAACGCGTCATTTTATATATAACTATTTTTTATTTATCCCGCACGAGCGACGACCTCACCCCTGACGACTCACTCGCCGACTCCCTCGTGAGGCGAGTCACCTCGCTTCTCTAATATGAAACCTAATCGTTAAATTTTCGCCTCTAAGATTTAGTAAATTACCATCTTGATCCGTAATATTTACCTCTAGGTTATGTATTTCATCTAATGTTATTGGTAAGTATACTAAATTAACTGGTGACTCTATTATCTTATATCCAGGCGCAACGTCCGGGAAAAAAGAGTAAATAGTGTTTTTTGTTGAACCATTAACGTAACTTCCCGAAATAATATCTATGTTAACGAGCAAACTATTTATGCTAAGAATGTTCACTACATTCTCCGACTCGTGAAATCCTCGCGTGTATTTAGCGCGAGTAAATCCTAATACTTTAGCGAGAGATCCCGGTTGATTAAAATCTACTTGATAGCCATCTTCTAGAGTAAGAACAGACTTTAGGGTATTAGTGTTTGCAGAAAAGTTAATAGGATACTCTTCATTAACTCTATCATAATGACCCTTTTTTCTCATTTCCTGCTGAATTGTATCATTAATGTCAACAAGGTCATAACTTCCTTCAGGTATTTTTATTTTAATCCATGAGGCGCCATTGTCCGGAGAATAAACTAATGTGTTGTTCGTTTCGTCAATGTTTGGAAAAGAGTAGTAAGTTTCGAGGTTTACTAAAGCTATTTCGTATACTTTATCCTTTTCAAGCTGAATCGGAGGATTAAACCTCGTTCTAAAACGCGTTTTGTTATCGCTTACGATGATTTGAAGCGACGTTTTGTGTTCCGTATTTCTTACTATCTTTTTTAAAAGATCTATGTCCATCTTTTAAAAAGCGAAAAGATTCTTTAAACCGACCTCGGTATATAGAAATTATCAAAACCGTTTCTATACTTCCCATCATGCTTTTTATTCGTTAAGTCAATGATGGCAAAGCCGAATGGTTTTTCCCACGCCTTTTGACAGAATTTTCTGAACTCATCCTTAGGCATATCGTCACCCACATGATCGTTATAAATATGGTTAATGTTTTTTAGGTCTTGCGAAAAGAGACAGATAAAATTGGCGTTCTCTCTGATGGTTTGCCTCGGTAGTCTAAAGTAATTTTGTGAGAGGTAAAAACAGTCGACGTTACTATGCCTTCCTCGAACGTAATAACACTCGCATTTATTCTGCCTCTCTAAAAGCAGGTCGTCGAAGATGATCAGGTTTTTATTTTCCAAGTTTAACTCTCTCGGATCGGGCACATCGCTCGCATTCTCGAAGAAGTTGCAATCTATATCCGATTTATTTTTAATCGTTTTAATCCATTCTTCGACTAAAGCCGTCGGTACAATGTTCTGTTCTTGTATCTCATCACGCATGTCAAAAAACCTAAAGATACATTCTTTCGGTAGTTTTTCTTCAAAAGCCTTTTTTAGTATTCGGTATTCAGGTTGAAAAAGGCTTTTTCCGAAAACGCTCAAATCGTTGTAATCGAGCCAACCTGGTCTGAGTAAAAGGTTTAACAATAAGGTAGTTTTACCGCATCCCGATTTGCCTATAATTAAACCTCTGATACTTCTCGGTAAAAGGAGGTGATTAAATCTCTTTGATACAACTTCATTCCATGACAAGTTTATAATATCCATTTTCTATTTAACTTTTATTATTTTATATGAAAAAGATGTATTGCGTTAAGTGTAAGAGACGTACCGATACGAAAGATGTAAGCTACGTGGTCAGTAAAAATAACAGGAATATGAAGCGTGGGAAATGCGCAGTTTGCGGGATAACTAAAACCCAATTTGTATCGACGGCGAGGGGTGGATCCTTGCTAAACAAAGTCATAAACAACATGCCTTTCGAAATGCATCTACCCGGTCATAATTTTACGGGACCTGGTACTAAGCTGAAGAAAAGACTCAACCCCGATTTAACGCCGAAGAAGTGGAGCAAACCGATCAACCGCGTCGATAAGGCCGCTTACAACCACGATGTTTGTTATCTTAAGCACAATGACACAGCCACGAGAAACGCGGTGTGTGACAAGAATATGTTGGCGGAACTGGATGGTATTTACAACCCCTCTATTAGAGAAAAGATGGAACGGGGTTTGGTAGGTAGACTCATAGGTAGGAAGATGCAGTTCGGAATGGGAGCGCCGACTCGTTCGGTGATAAAAAAACCCCGAAAATGACAACTCTGGCGGAGGAATTGCACAAACCCGTAAGACGAAGGTTTAAGAAGAGGAGGGTTATAGTGAACGGTATCGATAGTATATGGGCCGCGGATTTAGTCGACATGCGCGCTTTTTCTAAGTATAATCGGGGCAATAATTATCTTCTCGCTGTGATCGACATCTTTTCGAAGTACGGGTGGATGGTCCCATTGAAAAACAAGACAGGCAAGGTGACGGCAGAAGCGTTTAAAGCTATTTTTAAGGAAAGAAAGCCAGAGAAATTGTGGGTCGATGAAGGTCGGGAGTTCTACAACAAAGACGTAAAAGCGTTGGTTCAATTGTATTCCACACAAAACGAAGAGAAATCTAGCGTCGTTGAACGATGGATAAGAACGATGAAGGAGAAGATGTGGAAGTATTTCTCCGCCAACTCCACGAACGTTTACATCGATGTCTTGCAAGATCTCGTTAAGGAGTATAATAATACTATCCATTCCTCTATTAAAATGACTCCGGTAGAGGCTAGTAAGAAAGAGAATGAAACTACGGTTTGGAGAAACCTTTACCCTCATAGTGGTGAAGAAAAAGCGCCTAAGTTTTCCGTGAGAGATAGGGTAAGGATAGCAAAAAAGAAAAGGACCTTTGAGAAGGGTTATACGACGAGATGGACGGAAGAGGTTTTTATAGTTTCCGAAGTAAAACATACATCGCCTATAACGTATAGTATTAAGGATCTTAATGGAGAGGAAATAGAAGGCGCATTTTATGAACCCGAACTTCAGAAAACTACCCAAGAGACGTTTAGGATAGAAAATGTTATTAAAAAACAGAAAGATAAATCCCTCGTAAAGTGGAAAGGCTATTCCGACGAGTTTAATTCTTGGGTCGATAATAAGAATATCGAGCAATTCTAAAAATGGCAAATATTTCGATCGACAACGTAATTTTACCCAATAAACCGTTGAGCAATTTCGAATTGGAAGATGCGGCGAAAAGATTAAAGATTCCTTATTTTAGAGGAGTTTTTTTACTAGATACATTACCGAGAAAACCTAGTAAAAAAGAATGCGGTATAGTAAACTTGGATAAAAGCGGTGGACCTGGTACACATTGGGTCGCTTGGTATAAAAACGGTAAGACTAAGATTTATTTCGACAGTTACGGCGTACAACCCCCCATTGGAATTCGAGAGTATTTAAAAAGCCCGATACAGTACAATACCGATCAATTTCAAGGAGCGGGACAAGTATTTTGCGGTCATTTATGCTTATACATTCTAAATGAGTTATCCCGCAGGAAGGCGTTTCAAAACGTTTTAAATAAACTCTTTTAGTATTAAAATGCCCGTTGACAAATTCGGAAGAATGAAAGGTGATAGTGGCACAATCGGTGATGGTGTGTCACTCGCTTACGTGAACAATAACTTTTTACGCGTGGATGGAACGACCGCTGTTACTGGTTCTATAGACATGAATGGTAATACATTAACGAGGGTTAGTAACCCGGTAAATTCGCACGACGTGGCGACTAAGGATTACGTGGATGGAACTTCAAGTGGGGGGTGGATAAAAGAAAACGGGGGGTATCAGGCACTCGGATTTATAAATATGGGTTTCAACGAGATACGGAATGTTAAGGAACCTAAAGAACCTAATGAAGCTGCTACTAAGAAGTATGTTGACAATTTCAAACGAGCCTTCGATTATAGAGATGGAAGGTGGTTTCAGGCAGCTGATGCAATCTCTATGGGAGGGCAAGTAATTAACAATCTCGGAACCCCTACGAGACACGATCAGGCTGCTAGTAAGTTTTACGTAGATACCACCGTAGATAAGGCTACTGCGGATGAAAAAGCTTTCATTAAGAACCCTCTTGGTTATTTCTTTGAAGCTAGTGGCCCTATTTTTATGGGCCGCAACGAGCTTTCCGAGTTAAAAACCCCCACGAACGACTCTGCAGCTGTGAATAAATCATATGTCGATAATTTAATTCGAGACCTATTACAGAAAGTCAATTCAAAGAAAACTATTATAACCGTGTTTGCAGAAGAAAACGGACCGATTGCAAACGGTAACTTCGAATTCTCCTTCGGTAATGGTAATTCAGGTAGAAGACATGGTTTGGGGGGTTATTGTATGAATGCGAATGGAAGAATCTTAAGGGGGAGTTTAGCAGTCGTAAAGAGCGATTATAATGCACCAGAAGAAGAGGTTAAAATTAATATAACGGTAAACGGTATAGAGAAGCCTGACTACTCTATTAGAAAAGGAATAAACGACAGATGTGCCTGTTCCATTTTTCCGTGGGCGTTAGAGGTAAATCAATGTGACGTCATAAACTTTATCTCGAGGACAGACAGTCGTAATATAACACACTCTTATATATCTATCTTGATAGAATTAGATTTATAGACAGAAATATAACTTCAAGCAAGTTATATTTCTACGCTCGACGCGAGGTCGTCACCCGATGATCGCCCCCTACATTATTCATCATCCTCATCATCACTCGGACATTCATCATCCTCTTCCTCATCATCACTCGGACATTCATCTAAAATATTAGGTACAATTTCCTTTTTCTTCGTATTCGGTATTTCCACATCCTTTTCTACTATCTTTACCGAACTAACCTTAATCTGGATCTTTTCAACGCTTTTATTTTTAAATATTCCCTCTACTTTTAAAATACAAAACAACTTACAAGCTATTCCCTTATATGAAAGAGGGTCTACCTTTTTGCCCTCTTTATCGTAAAAGAGGGTCCTAGATTCTCCGTTTTCGTAAAGTTTCGCGTATATCATAGCCGATCCATTATCATTATATCTTAAAATACTAATTGCGCTTAAATTTTTAATCTTATCTCCTTTTAGTTCTTTGTCCTTACCATGCTCTTTGAAGAAATCCGTTAGTTTTTCCAGATCTTCTTCAAAAGCTCTTTCCTTCTTCATAGGTTTTCCACCGTTATAACATATTAAAGGTAACGAGCAATCTTTTAGACCTTTTTTCTCCGATTTATCAGACGAGCTATCTTTTGAACCTTTTTTCTCCGATTTATCAGACGAGCTATCTTTTGAACCTTTTTTCTCCGATTTATCAGACGAGCTATCTTTTGAACCTTTTTTTCCCCCCGATTTATCAAACACATTAACACCGTATGAAAACAAAACGGGGGTACGTATAAACAACGGACCACTTTCATCATTAGAGTATCTGTACTTTACTGGTATCTTAACAAATTCATACTCCTTGCTCTTATATTTATTCGGGTAATCTATAGAAAGATCTTCTTTACGAAATTCCCCACTTTTGATACAATTCATATCCCTCCTCATTTTTATATAGGATTTCTTACTTAAATTTAATTTTTTTATGCTATCCTCGCCCATGTCTCGCCTGGATCCTCGGACCCTCGGACTCCCTCGCCGAGTCTCGGCCCCTGTCTCACTTGGAGGCTCGACTCCAGGTTGGGCCTCGTGTCGACCTGAGATCTCTTTAAGATAACTCGGAAGTAGATATTTTTTTAGCGAAAAATTACTGGCTTCTTTCGCTTTTATACCACCACGTTTTACTAAATCTAAGAACCATTCTATAACCCGAGTTTGATACTTCTCATGAACACCCGAACACAGGACTTTCCCCGTTGTAAATATAAATATACTAATATATTTCTTAGCTCTATTAATTCCGAACTCGCTATAAGTTATATTTGGTTCTTCTATTAATCCTTCGTCTTCTATTCTAATTTTATAAACCGGCATATCATCTATCGAGTCTATAGTTACGCGATAATGCTTTTCATTAATGCGGGATACCTCGAGACCGTTCGAATTTTTAATCACGCGAAATAACTTTTCTCTATCAACTGAGAATCCTAAGTTAAAAATAACGTTTCTCATTGTCGAAACTATATGAGCTTCTAAATGATCGAACTTAGGACAACATTTAAGGCCCCAAAATAAAAGTAAACCCGATTTACAATCATCAAAGTTTCTACAACCCGTAACTTGAATTACCCCATTTCTAAAAAGTTTAAGGTTAACTCCCTCGTAAAAAGTAAATGATATACAGTTTAATAAATGCTTTGTTTTATTTACCTTTCTTTTCTTTAAACCTTTTTCTCTCTCTTTATATAGCGTATGGATGAGAGAAGAATTTATGTCAACTTCATCAAAGATTACACCTAAATCAAGGTCGTTTAAGTTTGTGTATGCTGTGAAAGTGTGAGTGGATACAAAACAGTCAGACATTTATAAAATTTCTTTATTATTAAGTTGATATCAATACTTTAGCACCCAACCTTCTTAGCTATTCTGTTCGTCATACTTAAAATTTTTAAAGCTTGTCCTCCCCGCATTCTTCTTTTATTCTTTATATAATTTGAACGACCATTCTTAACCACGTATGAGAAATTTACTATCGCTTCATACACTATTTCGTTTTTCGTTAGCCCTTTCTCTACTTTACACCCTAGAGTATTCTTAATCTTAAATATTAAATCTCTCTTTGAGAGGTTTCCACTCGCGTAAATGTGTCTCCAAAATGTCGCCTTTAAGCCTACATCTCGTCTAATTTCCGGATTGATAGAATCTAAAATAAAGTTCGTATACGTAACTAGAAGCGTTGCGAATCTTGCGGAAGCCTGTCTCGCTTGATCTCGACTCAAGTGGCGAGACAGATCGTCTGAGGTCGACTCCAGGTCACCCAATAACTCTTTAAATTTACCTTTAGCTATATCTACATTTAGCAAATTCTCTTTCATGTTATATATAGCACCCATTAAACCCCCGTCTTCGTCTAAGTTTAATTCCTTTAGAAACTCTTTTAGCGGTTCCATACGTTTTTACGTTTACTTCGATTCATTTTTCAAAAATGAGCGCGGGCCCACCCCATTCGTTTGATCCCACTCGCTCGATCTCTGGCACTCACTCGATCTTAACCCCTGGCACTCGCTCGATCTTAACCCTCGCTCGATGCACTGTTTTACCCTAATGCACCGTAACCCCCATTTGACCTTTACCCTCTGATGACCTTAATGCACCGTTTGACCTTAATGCAGTTTTACGCTTGACTCGGGACCAGAGTTAGACCGGTGGAGGGGAACCTCCCTAGCGGGAGAGAGTTTTACGCTTGACTTGAACCATTTATAATTGTGTTCCTCTCACGACTTTAATGCATTTTTTTACCTTAATGCGCGGGAGAGAGTTTTATGCTTGACTCAGACCAGAGTTAGGCAGGTGGAGGGGACCACTCTAGCGAGAGAGTTTTATGCCCGACTTTGGCCAGAGTTAGGCAAGTGGAGGGGACCACCCTAGCGGAGAGTTTTATGCTCGACTTGCACCAGAGTTAGGCAAGTAGAGGGAACCACTCTAGCGAGAGAGTTTTATGCTTGACTTGCACCAGAGTTAGGCGGGTGGAGGGGACCACTCTAGCGGGGGAGTTTTATGCTTGACTTGCACCAGAGTTAGGCAGGTGGAGGGGACCACTCTAGCGAGGGAGAGAGTTTTGTGCTTGACTTAACCTGAGTTAGGCAAGTAGAGGGGGACCGGTCATAGCCTTATGAAGCGTTTGGCCTTAATGCACGGATGAGTGATTTTTGTGCTTGACTTGCACCAGAGTTAGGCAAGTGGGAGGGGACCACTCTAGCGGGGGGAGGGCGTTTGATGCTTGGAGGGGAACCGATAAGGGGTTTGACCATTTTCTGGTGAGCCAGTTCTCTCCGTTTATATCTACTTTTATTAATTCTTATCAATAAGTTCTCCCGCTCAAATGCATGCACTGAACGCGTATAGAATCATACACGACGAGAAAACATCACACAGTGCTAAATACGGTTCCAAATGTGATGACGCAACCTGCGTGCGGAATACGTTCTAAAAGGTTTGCGATTTGATTGGTCAAAAAGTTATGCGATAGTTTTCATGTAAACGAAAAAGTTACCCACTAAACCAGCAGTTGTCTGTTTGTTTTTCCCCACAATATTCGAATAAAATTGTCAATAATTGCAACATTTTGTTATGAAAACAAAGAAAGCATTATTATGTTATGGTAACTTTCCGGACTTGTAACTTGTTCTCGCTGCGCAACAAGTTTTTGACATCTCGCTCCACCTTTAATCCCGTACGATATCGATTTTTCTCACGTATTAAGAAGCAAATACAAGCACCAAGAAAATGACTTCAACAGAATATTCAGTGTTTATGAACAGCAAATAATGAGCTAACTCAGAAACATATTTACAATCTCTCAACCACAGAATCAAATGGATTTAATTATGAAAGATCTACAGCGCATCAAAACGGAAAGAATAGTCCCAAATTGTTTGTTTGTATCGTGTTAAATGCTACATGTATTTCAACATCATAATATCGCGGTTGCCAGTGCAGCTATCCATGTTTTTATAGAGTTTCTTTGATTAGTTCTTTGTACCATATTCTTGCCAAGCCGATGGATGCTTTCCCTCATGACCATCGTCGAAGCAATTATCAGCCGTGAGAGAGGAATGAAATCTGTCGCAATGACTATCATCAGTCCTCGAAAAGTAATTGGTCGAACTGGGCTTTCGAACTCACGACCCTCTGTTTTCAAACCGTTTTCGCTACTGACTGAGCAACCGGACATTGCAGAGGGTATTTGTAAAAGTTACATTATTAGTTGTACGGTCAGGTGGCAGGGGACTTGGAAACTTGTTCACGGCTGTGGTGAATCATGTCGCCCCGAGCCGAAGGCGAGGTGGCGACATTATTCACCACAGACGTGAACAAGTTTTCTGGTCCCCTGCTTCCTGACCGTACAACGAATTTATTATACTGCAAAGTTTTACCATTCCAACGTGTGTTAAGCGAATTTTACCTGTTTTTTGGTTTCAAAAATTGAGTCCGCTGACGAAGTAGGATTTCCCTTCTGAGTGCCCCAATTCAATGAAAACTGACGTCACTGAAACCTTGGTAAAATGTACTAAAACGTGCAGTTTGGCACATATTCTTGATGTTAATCTTGATCGACGCCGCCATTTCGGACGTTGTATTTAAAGCGTAGTCATGTATACGGGGCTTCCGAAAGGGAAACTGCTTTTACGTTGGTTTTGCCAGTGTACATGATATAATATGTTCGGGGCATATTATCCAATCAGATCACGAGAAATATCTTTGCAGCATAATAAAACCATCATGAAATCTGATGGGATGCTTGATAAGACTAAAATCTAACTCTTTACTAAACGACAAAATAGAAGACTAGTCCAAATTAAACGCGTTCGCAGACGAGAAATTAAATATTGAAGATATGGTAAGATTCGTCTTTGATAGGATAGAAGCCATTGTGGGAAATCAAGAAAATGCTGGTTACTACAATGTTTTCAAAAGTCTTCTTTTTCGCAGGGTCGTTAAAAGTCTGGATTGTTTGGCAAAGTGTTAAGATTATGAAATTATGTTCAAACATAATCATCACCAGAGGACAACATTTTACGCTTGTCCAAACTAAAAGCAGTTATGTGTACAGGCGAAAGATTTATCCGATATTTTCCCCACAGGGTAGAAAACATCGTGAGAAAAAGGAGAAAATGCTGGTTAGCAGCATTTCTCATTTTCCAACATTGTTTTCAGAAAGCTTCACCTTCAGGGACGTTCGATTTCAGCTGTCCGAGTCCGCGCAGGCTGACCTGGACCGAAACTTTTCGCTATTGGTCAGTTTTCTATATGTCCATGGACCATTTTACCTCATGATTAAGTCGGTTGTTAAAAAAAGTGGTTATTATGCATTAATGAGTATGTGATGCCTTTCGTGGTATAATGCATCACAGAGATGCATTAAGCCCCCTTTTGCCAGAGCACGGCTCATGTCAAATTTAAAGAAATTTAACATATAGGATATACGATAGTGTTCATTGAATGGAAACATATAGATACGACACTCGAGGTTTTTTTTCTTAAACTGTGTGTTTGTGCATTCAGTTTTCACTTCTAAAAAATGCTCTTACAATACATACATCGGGAACAAAATTTGATTAATAATAATAATAATAATAATAATAATAATAAAAATTCCTTCATACCTTTTTATGGTCTCCAGATCGTATTCGAATTCACCTTTTAAGCTTCCTACTTTTATCTCTTCTGCCTCGAAATAAAAAGTATTTGTCCTCTATTTTTCTGTATAGCACAAGTTGCATGCATAATGACCTTTTCTCCAAACACTTTTGATATGCAACATGCGTTGCAAACTGTAATTATGTCGATGTTTTTTGCAAATACTGCATTTCTAGCCTTCATTTGCAACTACGCAATAGTAGGCAGCATGTTTTTTCTCACAAGAAATGTAAAAATGTAGAGCTACATAAGTGTGACATTACTGAACTGATACAAATTAAACTTCGGTACACTCTTCGGCTGTTTCCGTAAACACTCAGTTAGTGTTGTTTTTCTCGGATCAGATAGGACAAGTTAGCTTCTTTACAAAAGAAGCCAGGAGAGGTCAGCATCAATGTTTTCAGATACTTTATTTGCTTTTAATCTCGATATATTTTGGTACATGTAAACAAACAAGTAAAAAAAGCCGACGCTTAGAAACCTCTTATACTTAACATGACGGTCATTTGACCTTCTTGCCGCGTTTTCAAGTCGCATGATCTTGTCCAGCGGTCTTCTTTCTCTTTTTTAACGAAATTCTTCTTATTTTTTCCTCTGCTTAGATTTATTTGCTTAATGAAAAATTACAATTATTTGAGACGTCATTTGCAACCATGGCAAAAATTAATATAACAAATCTTTTCTGAAATTCGTCATATAAAAATAAACCACGTCTATTTCCTGTTTCGGTTTTTTGATTTCGCTTTATTTACAAAACCATGACGAAACAGACTGTGTATCAGAACAATTTCGCAAGAAAAATGGATTTAGACAGCAAATTATGTGGCAGTCTGCCTTTTAAACTCACCGCTGTTGGAGAGGTCTGATGACCTCTCCAATAATGTCACAATAAATATGAGCCATGCTCTGTGAAAAGGGGATTTAATGTAACTTCGTGAAGCATTATACCAGGCAAGACATTACATAGTTATGGATCCTATACATTCATTTTGTCTAACAATCGACTAAATCGAGGGGCAGAATAGTCCTTGGATATGCAAAAGAATAACACTTAGCAAAATAAACTTCGACCCGTGTCAGCCGGTGCGGACTGCACAGTCTCATATAAGTTGATACTCTTTGCAGATGATTTAGACCCCCTTTTCTGTTTTCACAGAGCATGGTTCATGTAGTAAACATGTAAGTTCGGGAGACGAACCTTACCGAAGTCGGGTTTACAGAATTAAAGATGCCCTAGTTAAATCTTGTTAACCAATGGTTTATTTATTTACTGTAGTCTACTGTTGATTGTTTGGTGAGCGTGGCTAAATCAGTGGGTTTCTAAATCCAGAGATTTGGGGTCAGGATTAGTTAGGGCAACGCAGAGCCCAGCCTTGCTCTAATGAAACCAAAGAAGTAGCTGACCTAGGTAATGAAGCTGCCGCTATGATATAACGAAATAATTGGCCTGCAACACAATAAAAGAGGCATTCGGACATTTGCGTAAAGTGTCGTCTCGGATCAGCCTGCGCAGTCCGCGCAGGCTAATCCGAGACGGCACTTTACGACTACATTAGATTTTGTGCTAAAGTAGACTTGCGCAAAACAGAAAATTACATAAAAACGAAAAGTGTGGTCTCGGATTAGCCTGCGCGAACTGCGTAGGCTGATCCGTGACGACACTTCACGCAAATGTCCGAAAGCCCCTTTTCGCGTGTTGCAGGCCATATTATATTGCGATAAACCTTAACATCTTTTAACCCTCTACCAAACGCTAAAATTTAAGACTTTTCCAAATTGAACACATTTCCAGACGACAAAATGAATGTGACTTGAATATTCACATTTGTTTGTGGGAGGGCAGAAAACATTGTGGGAAAAGGAGAAAATGCTGATACTTTCCCAGTATTCCCAATTACAAAAATGCGACTATTGGAGTCTCTTGGGTCCAGAAAGACGTCGATAACGTAAGAAGGAGAAAAGGAGAAATGATGGTAAACAGTATTTTCCTTATCCCACAATAATTTCTACCATTCAAGGACAATTCCCATCATTTGAGTCACCATTGTTTCGTTTTAGTTAGGTTGTAAACTACGGTAAAGGCTTTGAAAGCCTATAAGCGCTCGTCACCTGTTAACTTTTTCAGCACCAAATATATAAACTCGGTCCTTTTCGATGCCTGAAAATAGAATCCACTGAGACCCAGAAGGATTTTTGTCTTATAGGCTTGACTAAAAAAGCGGACGGAATAGATCCAAGATCAGACTGCACGTTCTGTGCAGTCTGATCTTGATCTATTCCGTCCGCAAAAGTCCCTGTTTTCGGCTATGGCGCCAAAAGGGTTAAGGAGTTAAAAAAAAATCTGTGTGATAAAATTCTTAATATTACTTCCCCTACGTTAGAATGAGTGACCTTGAACTTTGACTCAGCCTAGCATGGTGGTTTGTACATAATCTGAATATTGATCAATGGCAAGAATCATGTGAAATTGCATAAACCTACCTCATAGATTGTTTTAGTACTTGTTCGACAAATTGAGGTTTTGAGTTTTTCTAATTTTGGGAACAGTGACAATAACCTTTGCCTTCGCCTTGAGCATGCAGCATAAATTTGCAAACTGCTTTCCTATAACCTGTATGTCGGGTGTACCTGTGCAACAAACATTACTCTATTCCATTCCAGTCTATTTTTGTTCTTTATTCTTTATGTTCTGTTCCTTTCCATTCCACTATGTTCTATTCTGTTCAGTTATATTCAATTAAATTGCCATGTTATCCAAGTTGAAGTTTCCTGACGGTGGTCCTTATGGTTCCTTATAGTGTAAAGATTGTCGTACGATTTCCACAGTCACCAACCATTCTTTAAAACATTCTTTGTCTTATTATAATTATACGGATTTAAGTCGCTATACCTTTTGTTTAGCCGGTCAGAAATATATAGTATTCCTTTGCAACTCAGACATTTCTTCGAAATATAAAGAACCCGAATACAAATTATTGCGAATGCGGCTAAATGAGTCAAATGGACAGACTGGCGGAAGAACGGATAAACTGATGGGGGACTAACCATCACGTTCACTTGGCAATTTAACCTTTTTGCTGAGATAGCTTGATACCGATATTTGTAACAATAGGCTCCAAGGAGAAACAAATATGAAAGGAAAACAACACTACTATCCAGTTTAACTGTTAATGAAATAATTCCGTTTTAACGACCAAGGAGGAAGACGGCTGTTGAGTACGAAAAAATAAACAGCATTCTTCATTTTCGCAGTTTTTTAAAACTTTTCTTCCAAGCGGTCGTAAAAATAAAGGATAGTACGTTAAAGAGTTAAGGCATGGGTTTTATTACAAGGAAATCCTTGATTGATTCATGAAGTTTAGACTTGTAGAAAAGACTATGAGAAGAAATCGCAGGGCTTGGATTTTAGCCGGTAGACCTAGGGGTGATGTTTATATCGCGTACAAAGAGTATAAGGAGTCTAAGCGTGTTTTTCGACGGATGCATAGATTATCTTGTAACAGGTACCTACAACAAATAAATGCTGATATTGACAGCGCAGATGGTATTGACTCTCCGTTATTTTGGCGATTATTTAACTCAAAACAAAACAAACCCAAAATATGTCAAATGAAATTAAGTTTGAACATTCTGTGTTTCGAAATTCGTCTGAAATTTATCGTGAATGCGGTGGTCATTTCGCTAATCTCCATTCTGACACCGAAAGTGAATCATATGACCAAAAGCACTTCGAATACGTCACACAATGTGTCTCTAGAATCGATAATGAATCTACGATGGTCAATGATGACCATATTTCAGAAGACGAAGTGTCGTCTGCTTTATTGTCGTTAAAATCCGGCAAAATGTGCGCGTTAGATAATGTCAGTAACGAACACCTAATCCACGGAGGTTTATTGTTGAAACACTATATTACAGTTTTATTTGATTTAATGTATTGTTTCAACCATGTACCAACAGCACTTAAACATGGACTCATCTTAACCTTGTATAAAGGAGGTGGTAAGCCCAAAAACGACGCCAATAGCTATAGAGCTATAACCCTTTCCTCGTCCCTTTTGAAAGTATTTGAGAATGTTTTACTAAGGCGATTACAAACGTCAATTAATAAACCGTTACCATGACCTTCAGGGCGGCTTTCAACCTAATATGGGCAGCCCCATGACTTCGTTTATTTTAACTGAAAGCATAAGTTACTGTAAAGATAAACACAGCAAATTATTTACTTGTTTTCTAGACGCGCGTTAGGCATTTGATCGTGTTTGGCACGATGATCTTATCTACAAGCTGCATAATTTGGGTATTGGTACGAAACTTTTAAAAGTTGTTATTTCCATGCACAGGGATATTTCTCCGTCTGGTTCCCTGTTTTACAAGGGACCCGACAAGGAGGGGTCTGATCCCCCTTTTTGTATTAAGTCTACATTGACGCGCTGATTTGTGAATTAGTATGCAGCAATTTAGGATTTCAAATAGAAGGACTTAATCTTTGCGCGCCGTCATTTGCAGACGAGATGGCTCTTTTATCACTGTCATGTAAAGCCTTGCAGAAGATGATAAATATTTGCTTTAATTATTCAAAATTATGCAGGTTCCAATACAACCTAACGAAATGTTCTGTTGTTGTTTTTAACGAAACCAAACGTTCTTTTAAGAATAGATCACGTTCTTGGCTAATAGGAACATACAAAATAACGGAACTTGAGAAAGTCAATCATCTTGGCATTTTTTATGACAAATACTCATCATCGTCTACTGTTGTAAAACACTATGATCGCAAACTGAGGGGTTCTTTCTTTGGGTTAATAAAAGAGGGCTTGCATAGAAATGGACTTAATCCACTTACAAGCTTCAAGATATATAAATCTGTTGTAGTGCCAAGGGCTCTTTTTGGATGTGAAATGCTACAGACCCTCTCGGACCGAGATGCTTTAACCCTTGAACGGTCACATAGACTGTGTCTAAAGCAAATACATGGTCTTCGAAACAGGTCACGTACAGATATAGTTCTCGGGTTAGTTAGCGCCTTACCCATTCAAGCATACAATGAACAAAGACAGCTGAATTTCTTTGGTCAGTTATGTCGGTTAGAGAGGGACTAAGCGGCTAAAGACTTATTTCTCTATCGCCTCTGTTCTTTTTTCAATAACGCTTCATCTCAAGGTTTTATCCCTGACGTTGTAAATACTTTTACGAAATATGATATACTGTACTTGTTAGATGACTACAGGAGTTTGGTATATTTCCAGAAAAACAGGCCTGGAAACGTTGCTTTTGGCCAAAGATAAAAAAGTTAATTTGTAAATGAGTGGGATCTAAGGACCTCGTCACCGGAGTTTGCATTATACAGACAAATCCAAGTGCACTTTTCCTTAAGTCCATTGTGGTTCTTTGCTCGTTGTCATCCAGGCCTCCTTAATGCATGTTTTTCAGTTGTGCAACTACTTGCGTACCTTCCGCTTTTAAACTTTGTCTGCTCCCGCTGCGAGAAGGATGATATAACTCTTAATATCACTGAACACATATTAACAGACTGTGAAAGTGTAAATGGTTGCAGAATATTCTTTGATCAAACTATATACAATTGTTTTGGTGCAGCTGTACTTAACTACTTGAAGGCATTACACAGTAACAGTTATGTTAAGGCTCTCTTTGGACTGGATGAAAATCTAGAGCTCATCTTAGGTGCAAACCTTGATTACTTTTATCATAAAGTTGTCAATTTTTTACATGTAATTTGGAGGTGTTACAGTTTCAACTATATATCTATATGAACTAGTATCGCAGTCTTTAGTGTAATATCACAGTCAGTGTTTGTTTTTAATTTGATTCCCTTTTGAGTTAACTTTTCTTTTCGTTTCGGTTAAGTGTTCTCTACATAGAAGGGAATAAGCCCTATGTCCAATCTCTCTCTCTCTCTCTCTCTCTCTCCCCCCATTTCTGTTTTTTTTTTTTTTTTTTGTAAATTATATGTTCATTTTGTAATTGTATGTTCGTTGCATTCTTGTATTATTAACTTGTATCATTACATGTATCTTCAATCATAGCCAACTTTCGCGGACATGTAAAAATCGATAACTGCCTATTTTACCTGTATTTTTTTTATATAGAATTATGAAGGGCCTTGGTATTTAAACGCTTATAACTTCATCAATTTTCAGAATTGAAAATTATCTCAAGTGAGGTAAGAGAATTCAATTTATTTTCTTTCAAATGAACTTAGTTTTATTAATTTCGTAAAAGAAACTTTTGGTCCTTTTTCAACTTTAAAATTGTAGGTATGGTTTATATAGAATAAAGAGGAAAAATACATTTTCCGAAGTTAAAAACTGACATATTTGTTGAATTTCTTTCTTTGTGTTGAGAAGTCAAAATTATCTCAAGTGAAGTCATAAACCTTGTTCATTTCTCTTTAAATAGGTATAAGTTTGAGTCATTTAAAAAAATAAACTTTTGGTCCTTTTTACAGTTTTTTAATGCCACTATCCTATTTTTTTCTTCTTTCGTGATCGTTCGGATTGTGCCGGAACTTGCCGACGGTGACCGAGTCTAACTGTTAGATATGCCGCCCGGGAATCTTTGCTGTGTTACGTAATGTTACATTGACAAACGGATCCCCTGCTATGTTTATAATATACATGTTTCCACATGATTATGAACTGGAATTTATACCCGGGTTGTTTGATCATGACAGTATCCGAAGATATTTTATTATGTATCTAATAGATCTAATAAAAGACCAGAATTTGATAATTATGAGATTTTTTTCCATGGATTTACAAGAATAAGATTTGAAATTAGAAAATGTACGTTTGCTATTTTTTCCATCCTTCAACTTTTAGATATTAATGCCGTACCAAAAGTATTTTCTGGCGACAGCTCACAAAATCATGTTTCCTTGCCATTTTTAAACCGGTTCTTGACCTGTCACATCATATAGAAGGCTTTTGAAAACATTGAAGAAAAAGGTTTAAATGCTGGTTACCAACATTTTCTCCTTTTCTCGCAATGTTTTTAATTCTTTAAAAGACCAATTCCATCCTTCGAGTAATGTTTTATTTTTTTTTTTTTTTTGAAAATGACTTCAAATAGAACAAGTCTGATAATTTGTCTTTTGGTAAAGATTCAAATAACAAATTTAACCTGTGACTGTATAAATACGACTGATGACGACTATGCGGTTGATTGTTTAGGATAAAATATGGAAACGGGCGCAATAAGTTTTTAAAAGTTATCTTCTACTTTTCAAAAAATTATTTTCTAAATCACTCAATCAGTTTCTTCTGCAAAGAATATTAACCGTAAAAAGTATGACAATACTAGATCTAATAAACTAAAATTAAAATTGACACAGACTATCAATATAGTGGGAAAATGGGGTAAAACAAACGAATTTTCCTTTACCAATGACTTAAAAAGTTAGCTGCTGCATAGTTATCATTTACGTGTAAGGTCTTGTAGACTCATGAAAATTCCCGGAGAAATTGCATCGTTTTGAAATTGCTCAGTGGGGAAGGTAATACTTAACCCTGTACCACACAGTCCCGAGATTTAACGATCCTGTAGTAGAGAGTTTTTGAAAAAAAGTTATTTCATGTACTCATTTTCTCGTACTGATTTTGATACTTTTAGAGACAAATTTCATCGTTTGAGTCACTTTTTATTTGTCTTAAGAAAATAATCTATGTTGTGGACAAGTTTAAAATT
The DNA here is from genome assembly GCA_946811185.2 of Hippopus hippopus. NCBI lineage: Eukaryota > Metazoa > Mollusca > Bivalvia > Cardiida > Cardiidae > Hippopus > Hippopus hippopus. The sequence continues at coordinate 32,421,972 of OX328108.1, read as the reverse complement.
TTGTCGTTTATTGAAGAGTTAAATAACATATTTGACATATTGTTGTACAAAATACAACTTCTAACGACCATGCAGTTGATCTCCAACTTTTCCAAACAACTTTTTTTTTTTACATCAATCAAACAGTGTCTCCCTTCTTTCAAGTGTTCCCCTTTTAACAACTTTTATATATTAATTGTTCATTGGTAAGAATTAGCCTAAACAGTGAGGGGCTTAATTCTTCCACATTTAAAACGACGCAACATGCAAAAAGCATAACTGCAAAAAGGTTGTACCCATCTTTATGTATCAAAATATAGTTCAGTGCATAGATAGACCTAAGTTATTCCTAAAAAGGAGTATGCAACTTTTAGACTCGCTCAAACTGGAAACATCTTGATAGAACTATAAATAGTAGTAGACATTGTGAGAAAAGGCGACATCGCTTATTAAGCAAAAGCGTTACCAAATAGAAATCGGCGCCACATAGTCTATGGAGTATTCGAAAGAAAACATTTTCCCCTTTTTGTTCGATCAAAACCAACTTTAAATTGATGCTTTCTTATATGCTGAATTTGTAACTTTTCGCGTGCATAAAACAATGTACAATTACTCTAACGGTTCTGAGCAGTATTCAAAATTAATATTTGTGCTATAAATCAGTTTTATTATTCCTTCTTCCCTACTTTTTTTTTCAATCGAAGGAAGTGGAAATTACACAAATCAAAACCATCAAACCACGCACACAAAATAATTTTTAAATTCTGACTTACTTACCCCACCAAGATATAACCATTAGCTATTTACTAAACGACAAAATTCTAAGTTTTCTTTTTCACGTTGAAAGCATTTGCAGACGAGAAATGTGGCACATAATGAAACTTGCTTTTGAAAGGCTAGAAAATATTGTGGGAAAATGAGAAATAACCTATCACAAAGACTTTCTCCTTTCCAAGTGTTTTCAAAAGCCTTCTTTCTCAGGGTCGTAAAACCATGGGGTTATTTGCCAAGGTATTTAACTACGAATGTAGGAAAGAAAGTAACAGGAAAAAAAGTAACAGGAAAAAAAGTAACAGTTTCAATAAAAAAATACTAGAAATCAGTGAATTATATAGTTTCCAAGGAGAGTAGAATCAGATCGGAAGAGCTACTATATGTGTTTTTTCATTATTTCTTTAATAAAGTTAGGTCAGTCAGTGGTACATAATATGTAAATGTGTTAAATAATATAGAGAAAGAAAAGAAATCGCATAGAATCAGATCAGAAGAGCTACTATATGTGCTATTTCATTATTTCATTAATAAAGTTAAGTTAGTCAGTGGTACATAATATGTAAATGTGTTAAATAATATAAAGAAAGAAAAGAAACAGTGTAGACAGTGTAGAACCAGATCAGAAGAGCTACTATGAGCTATTTCATTATTTCAGGTGTCAGCCAGCGGTATAAAATATGTAACTATGTTAAAATGTTTTTGGACAGACAGGCTTATGCAAATAGTTTAGACACAGATCAGAGTAGCAACCTGACCAGAGTCTTCACTGTTTTCAGTATCTTTTGGACACAGAATTCCATGATGAATCAACAGTGTTCTTATTTTGGGAGGATTATGGCAAATAATTTGAGTGTTCAAATTTTTTAGGAAAATTACAGAAATGTATATCTAAAAAGGTCAGAGTCAGAGTGTACCCTGTGTTTCAAGTGTGTTGAATATGTTTTATCAACTAGCTCACATATCATCCCTAAAATTCAATAAAATTTATAAACTATTACTTTTTTTCCTGTTACTTTTTTTCCTAGCCAAAACTGTTACTTTTTTTTCCGTTACTTTTTTTCCTGTTACTTTCTTTCCGATTACCTTTAACTACCACATATAACACATTTTCCCGTCAAAAGTTAAACTCGTTACCAAATGACGAAATTCTGGACTCAATCAGATTAAAAGCATTTGCAGAAAACAAATTAAACGCAACTCAAATGATAATGACGTTGTGGAAACAGGAGAAGATGCTGGTTATAAGAATTTTCTCCCTTTCCCACAAAGTTTTCAAAAGGCTTTTCGTTAGACTCGGGAGTATATGCTATCTTTAGTGATAAACCGGAACTCCAAAAATGCCGATTTTTTTGCTGGACTCAGCAACCTGTTGAAATTGCAATATCAATGATTTTTTTTTTAACTAAAAAAAAAAAAAAAAAAAAAAAAAAAAAAATCGACGTATAGAATCGATCAGTTCCAAGATCAGACAACTTGTTTTGTGCAGCCTGTTGTTATTCTACGCTGTCAGCAAAAGCGCACTTGGATGGATTAGATTTCAAGATCAGATCTTATTGCGCAGTTTACTAATTATTGGTAAACATTGTCAGCAAAAAGTGCACTTAGTCGCACAGAGCAGTTTAAGGGCCAAACAGAAGGGATCAGTTAATGTTTCAGAGAATCTAAACTTAACCCTTAAACAGTAGAAATGAATTCATTACAAACCGACGAACAAAGCTCAAATATAACAGTTTCAATGATCTTCTCCTAAGAAAAATCTTGCTGTATCTGATGACCAATGTAAATCAAATATTCTGTGAAGTCTGATATGGGTGCACATTTTGTGCAGTCCGATATTGATCTTCAAGGGCTATCGATTAGCAGACAAAGGGTTTAGGTTGAAATCCGAAAAAAAAAAAAAGCCAGATATATAGTCTAGGCAAGGATTGTAAATTTGAAGCAGGCTACTGTTACGTAATATTACGTTTCTCTTATCTTTTATAGCTGAGGCTATCGAATATCGATTACCAGTATACACGATTTAAGTTCGCCAAACTCCGGAAACTCCCGAATCTTTACGTATGATATCGATTTTTTTCATCGATTTGTTGGTATGCGAGACTGCCGATAAGGCATGTCCGTGAAAGTTGGCTATGTATGGAGGAAATAAAGAATAAAGTAAAGTAAAAGCCCATATATGTATGTATGTGTGTATGTATGTATTTATAGTCCGTTTGGTTTGTATAAAAACTAACATTTGGCTCAAAATCATCTATCTAAAAATGTTTGGGGATATTTCTTTATACCTATCTGATTATTTTACAAAAACCACAAGAGAAAAAAATACTTGAAGAATTTAAAACTGTATTTTGATGATTTTGTCCATTAAATTCAATGTTAAAATTGACATCTGAAAAAGGTGGAGAAAGTGCAACAAATAGAACAGCATACCATCCTGTAGTCAATTTGAAAGCATTTACATATAAGGCCAAGCATATTGAGAAACTAGGTTCACAATAACTTACCCTGACACAGAAACTTTATCAGTTGTCTGAAGAGAGCAACTTTCAAGAAACATTGCTGGAAAAACAGAAATTGACCCGAAGAGATCTTTCTATTCTTTTGGGAATGATAGCTATTCTCTAAATGATGGATAATTTGTATCACATCTTTTCAGTTAGGAAGATTGATAAAATTACTATCTGTTCGGTGGTAGAAGAATTTATAAATGTATATACATACTCAAATAATTCAATTTCTATGGACTTAGGATGATCATTGTAAAACATGAGATTAACATGTCTGTTTCTGTCGTTATAGTGCTAGTTGTGTACATAAAGTCACTACTGAGTCTAAATATGAATGAAATTACTACAAAAACGCATGGCTTTACTATGATTTGTTATTGTTATCGGCTGTTCTCGCTCCTCTGTGGCGGAGACCAAAAAATGCTAAAATATTACTGTAGAGTTAAATAGTCAAAAGCATGAAATTGAAAATGAAAAGTTCTGAAAAATTAGATTTCTGCATGGCTTTTGTAAATAACTAACATTACAACAAAAAAAAAAATATGAAGAAGTTGATCCATTTCAATGCATCTGATCATAATGTTAGTTTTTATGGAAACCAAATGGACTATATGTATGTTTTCAACTTCTTTAGTTTAAAGAGAGTTTTTTTTTAAGAAAAAAAAAAAAAAAAAAAAAAATGATCAACTTTTATCTAATTTAGAGGAGTAAAACTTGCTTTCTAGTTATACCACCCCACATCAAATCTATGATTTCAAAAGCTGGACACAGTTGGAACGTAATGAGTCATTTATGGGGATAGTTATAGGTTTATAATTTTCTCTAGTTTTCAGAAAACGGTCACATTTTCATGGATGCCTATTTTGGATTTTTGAAACAGTCACTCTACCATTGATACAATATGTATCCTACATACTCGTACTTTCATTGAAAAAGATTTTATCTAGAAACAGAAGTGTATTTTGTTTTTCCTACTCTTTCTTTAAGCAGGCTTTTAAAATAATACCTTTTGCAAAGATTAAGCTAACGTTATAACTTTCATAATCAGGAATTGGAACCAAAATAGTAAATATCATGAAATACATGTACTTTCATAGCTAAGTTCTACCATGTGTTAAACTATCTAATTAGTCTGAAATTACAAAACTTCGTGATATCACGATTGGACTGAGGCATGGAGAGCCTTTTTCACCTTTCCTTTTTATGAGCTATTAAAATTGTAGAAAATGCCATTTCTTTTTCGTATAATTATTCGGAATCAGTCAGAGCTTTTTCGAAAAAAAAAAAAAAAAAAAAAAATAATAATAACAATGATAATTAAAATAAATAAATGAATAAATAAATAAATAAATAAATGAAATAAAATAAAATAAATAAAACATACAAAACGAAAACAAAAGAAAACAACAGAAAAAAGGGGGGGCATTGGCCCTAAAGCGCTCACCTAAGTAAAGTCATCTACAGTTGATAAAACTGAAGAGATTCTGGTTTTAATGATGTAAACACACACAAGTGTAAGTGATCTACTTTAAAACCCAACATGACCCATTTTCCAACTTGTCCAAGATATCATCAAGACAAACATTCCAACCAAGTTTTATAAGTATCAGGCAGAAAATGCGGCCTCTAGAGTGTACACAAAGTTTTTCTAAGATTTTCTCCAAAGACCTAGTTTTTGACCCAACATGACCCATTTTCCACCCTGTCCAAAATATCATCAAGACAAACAGTCAGACCAAGTTACATAAGTAAGCGGCTAAAATGTGTCCTCTAGAGTGAACACAAGGTTTTTCTAAGATTTGACCCCGTGACCTACTTTTTGACCCGGTGTGGCCCAATTTCAAACTTAATTGTGATATCATCAAGACAAACATTCTGACCAATCTTCATGAGTACCAGGCTGAGAATGGCCTCTACCATACATACAAGGTTTTTCTAAGATTTGGCCCAGTGAACTACTTTTTGACTCGAAATGACCCAATTTCAAACTTGTTTGAGATATCATCAAACAAACGATCTGATCTAGTTTCATGAGTATCAGAATGAAAATATGGCCTCTAGAGTGCACACAACGTTTTTCTGAGATTGTGACTTACTTTAAGGCCCAACATGCCCCAATTTTGAAGTTGTTGAAGATGTCATCAAGACAAACATTCAAAGTTTTATGAGTATCAGGCTGAAAATGTGGCCTCTACAGTGCACACAGCGTTTTTCTTAGATTTGGTCAGGTGACCTACTTTTTTGTCCTCATTGACCCAAACTTGTCCGAGATTTTATAATGACAAACATTCTGGCAAAATTTCAAGAGCATCAGGCCGAAAGTGTGGCCTGTACCATGTACACAAGTTTCTTTTTCTAAAATTTGGCCTGGTGACCTACTTTTTAACCTGACGTGACCCAATTTCAAACATGTCCAAGACTGTATCAAGACAAACATTCTGACATCCCAATTTCCAACTTGTCCAAAACATCATCAAGACAAACATACTAACCAAGTTTTATGAGTGTCAGGTTGAAAATGTGGCCTCTAGAGTGCAAACAAGGTTTTTCTACGATTTGGTCTGGTGACCTGCTTTTTGACCCAATGTGACCCAATTTCTTGTCTGAGATTTTATCACGACAAACATTCTCACCAAGTTTCAAGAGTATTTGGCCTCTAGAGTTCACACATGGTAAATGTTGACTACCACCCGACGCACGACGCACGACGGACGAGGCACGACGGACTCCGGACACATTACGATCACAAAAGCTCACAAAAAAAAAAAAAAAAAATGTTGATGACCTAGTTTTTCATGACACGTCCAGTCAGTGTACAATTTCAAATTGACAGTATTATTAAATACTCATAATAACGAGAATGAGATATAAATGCAGATAAGACAAAACCGTGTGTATTTGAGAACTTTTTCCTTTTGAAATCTTACCTGCTCTGTATATCTGTTCTATAAATAACATTAAACGCTTCAGTTTAGGTATAAACCAGGAACAGTTTTAACTCTGGTACATAAGAATTTTAAGGAAGAATTTTAAATAGCATATCATGAGTCTTGGTTAAATCGAACCAATAATATCACCTATCTTTTAGGTGTAATACTCGAATTGCGTTTAAAAATTAAGTTACATGTTTCTACTACACAATAATTAGAGAAATATAATGTGACCGTTTTACTCAAACGTGGAAAAAGTATAATCAACAATATACAAAAAAAAAATATATATATATATATTTAATGTAAATGAATAACACTTTCTTTTTGTTATGAGTCACATTTGGAGAAACTTAATGGTCTAAAATTATTCAGACGTTTGCTGCTTTTAAGCTTATCACAAATAAGTACAATTTGAAGGCGGTCGTGTAGCCATTAAGCACCAAAGGCTGAGGGACGTTTGTAAGATTTACAAAAATGAACACATGTATCTTAAACAAAAACATGTTTCTTAAAGTTGTCCAGTATACTCGGCTCTCAGAAAAAATTACTTGAAGAATATGTTAGCTCCAATTATCTATATATTCCAGTATCTTATGTCCACAAAGAACGACACAAATGTGGTAGATACGTGTAACTATGGTATAATTTCTTATAAAATTAGACACTTCGGTGACAATCAGCCTTCAATATATCATTCATTAAGATGAATGTTAAACTTGTCGCTGTGCTGTTCGTCTAAGGACACTTAGATTTTTTTAGCATGCACTTTGCATTTATTTAGAAATTTTTTGACTTGTTGACAAAGAAGGTCAAAGGACCACTATATATATGTGTTTGTGTCTGTGTTTGTCCGTGCGTTCTAGCGGGCTGGCTTGCTAGCGTGCGCGCAGGCGCTCGTATGTATGTATGTATGTATGCTGTTAATAGATTAAAAAAAAAAAGTCAAGTAATTTCCCCCTTTTAAATCTATGATTTTAAAAGCCGGACACCGCTGAAACATAATAAGTTTGATATTGGGATATTTATGGGTATATAGTTTTCATTAGTTTTCAGAAATCGTATGTATACTTGCTTTGAAGACCGCGAGGTACCCATATGGATCTTGTGACAGACACCATACCGTTGATGCAATTTTTCTCTTGCGTTCTATCACTCAAAAAGATTTAATCCAGAAACAAGGCTTTAGTGTGAATGGGTATATTTATTACCACAAACACATTTTTACATTTGATACCTTTGAACGAGATATGCTGATATTCAAATGTATACAACCGGAAACTAATACCAGTAGGATAAATATGACAAAATGCATTCATAGCCAAGTTCAAGCATGTGTCAAATTATCTAACTAGTCTGAAACATCAGACCTTCGTGAGATCAAGAAAAAAAAATGTGAAAAAATCTATTAGATGATAACATGATAACATTGCTCTGTTTACGACATCTTCAGTTAGTTAACAACCTTACATTGACAGTTAATGATCAATGTAACAAAGTATATCAAAGTCTTGATCAAAACACACCAATAATAACGTTGACCGTCAATACTTACTGATATACGAACTGCTTCCAATAGTGAAATTAGCTACAACTCATTATTAAGAGAAAAAATACGTGACCATTTTATTCAAAACTAGATGAAATGATCAATAATGTGCCAAACTTTCTATGTTATACAAATAGAAAATACATTTGTGTTGTGAGTCTCATTAAGAGAAACTTCATAAGGTGCAATTCAATAGGACATTAGCTGCTTTAAGGTTTATCTAAATTCAGATACAAATTAATTGAAGGCAGTTTTGTTGCCAATAAGCTACTAAAGAATGAGCAATCCTGTAAAATCAGCTTCTTTATGTTGTCCGATATCCTCAATCCTCAGAAATAAATATTTGAAGAAATAGATAAGCTCTGAGTATCTGTGGATTTAGTACATGTAGCCTATTTCCAAAAAGAACAACAACACCGTGGTAAATACTGGTAATTATGGATAATCCTTATAAAACTCGTGACTTCGGTGACAATTAGCCGTCAGTGACAATTAGCCTTCTATATATCGAACATAACGATGAAATGTTAAACTTGTCTCTGTACTGTTCGTCTTAGGACATTATTTTACACTTGTATAACATGCACTTTTGTTTGTATTTATTCGCCATATTTCTATTTCATATATGAAATGCCACTGGCATAATATTGTGGCAATAAATAAAACGTATGAAAATAGTTATCAGAAAATTCCTGCACAATATGCATGATTGAAGGTTGGTACCATGGACAATGTTTCTGTTACTGCCTTGGACCGTAGTAGATAATGAAAGCGCTGACGCACTGAAGTCAGTGGGCTTTTGACAACTACCTTGCTGATTCTTTTCTCTGCAGAAATTAACTTTATTTATGATTTAAACACTATTTTACATATAACTCTATCCAATAACAAGTAATTGCTTGTGTTCAAATGATGTTTTCAAAAGACTTGAAAGAATTACAAAAGTTCTACCCCTTTGGTATAAAACGTTTTTTAATCGTTGAAATTTAGCTAAAATCATAAAATGCAATTTCTAGAACAATGTTGCACAGGTAAGATACTTTAATAGGTCAAAATATGTCTGGTCACTGAAAATCATACTTTTTGTTATATGTTTTCTAGAGAGAATTGACTTTTGTAGGCACGAGATATGCTTTGCTTTGTTAAGTTCGGCCGAGCCCTGTGATGCAGTTGGTAGTGCAAATGACTTGAAATCAGGGGGTCAGTGACTTAAATTCCAAGCTTGCCTTTTTTTCCCCTTTTTTTTGAGGATTGACAATATTCATAGCAACAGGATTCATTCCTTTCTCACCGCTGATCATTGTTTCAAAGATAATGTAGGAAAGTAGCCAGTGGCTTTGCAAGGTTATTGTGCAAAGTACTGGTAAAGAAATTCCAGCAAATCACTGCCTGCCTAAATATAAATAGAACAAGAGGATGATTCGCCTTAAAGTGCTCACCTGAGTAAATTTATCTGGGATTGATAAAATTGAAGAGATCTAGGTTGGGATGATGTAACACACATGAGTGTTAGTGACCTACTTTTCGCACGAGATATAACCCAGACAAACTTGCTGACCAAGTTTCATGAGTATCATAAGAAACTGTGGCCTCTAGAGTGCACACAAGGTTTTACTAAGATTTGCCAATTTTTTCATCCGAAGTGATCCAATTTCAAACTTGTCCGATATATCATTAAGAAAAATATTCTGACCAAGATTGATGTGTATCACACTGAAAATGTGGCCTCGAGAGTGCACATAAAGTTTTTCTAAGATTTGACCCAGTGACCTACTATTTTACCGAAGTGACCTAATTTCAAACTTGTCTTAAATGTCATCTCGACAAATATTCAAAGATTCATGAGTATCAGACGGAAAATGTGGCCTCGAGAGCGCACACAAGGTTTTTCAAAGATTTAGCCAGGTGACCTTCTTTTTGTCCCGATGTGATCCAATTCAAAAGTTGTCTGAGATATCGTCAAGACAAACATTATGACCAGGTTTCATGAGTATCAGGTTTAAGTTATGGCCTGTAGAGTGCACAAAAGGTTTTTTCTCAGATTTGATCGGGTAACCTACTTTTTGACCCGCTGTGACCCAATTCTGAACTTGTCCGAGATATTTTCAAGACAAACATTCTGAGTATTTTTTATGTGTACTGTACTAAAAAGCGGCTTCTAGAGTGCACACAAGGTAATTAATGAAGTCTTGATGTTGCACTACGGACTAGGCACTATCACAAAAACTCACCTTGAGCACTTTGAGTTCAGGTGAGCTTATTTTGTTGAAAAAGATGTTGAACAATATACAAGCAAATCTTGAAGGTTACTTAGATGAGTTATGAAAACAATAGCAGAGCACATAATATATTTACTAGCACTCTGGTACCAAAGATGCTCTCAGCTTGCTAACCAAACAGAAAGCTCTTGATAGCAATATGTGCAAGGTATGATAGTTATCTGCTTATGACAATGCTTACTTATCAAGAAGTTATGAAAATTTAAGACATGGTAACAAGACCAGCTTTAGCATTGAGTACCATTTCAAAATTTCAAGGTCTGCCAAAACTAATAAAAAAGAAAGAAACTTGTGATACGATTTGCTGCATGCTGTTTAACAAATTAGAGACAAAAAATGAGGATATCAGCTTTTATTAAGATACAAAGATTAAACTATCAAACATACAAATTCAAAACCTTTAAAAATCAGTTAAACATTTTTTTCATTTTTTTTTTACCACTCATACACGAGCTAAGGCTTTTAACTCTTTAAACTAGAGGCCCTTGAAGGCCTGAATAGCTCTACTGGCAGAAATTTTGCTTATTTTCTAGCATAAGTGATTAATTCATGATGCAATAAGGAAAAAGACAAAAACAAACACACACAATAAAAATGGGGAGAGGAGTTTTTTTTTTTTTTCAACTGGGCTTTAACCCACTAAAACAGCATAGTAAGCAGGCATGGTGAATTGAACAAATAGTGAAACGATGGAAGTAAAATTTAACCCATAAATATAACCCATAATGTGGACTTTCTTGAGTGGACAATACTAAGTCATTAAATGGCTACTTTTCCTAAACTGACGGCTGGATTTTCTTAATTTTTGACAGGATTAAATCCCTTGATGACAGAGACGATCTGTGCAAGTTTCAAAACAACTGAATCAAAAATGCAGACTTAATCCCGTTGACAAAAAATACATATTTTCAAGTTTTAATAGCTACCTTTCCCTTACTAATTGACAGATTTTTTTTTTTTTTTTTTTTCAAATTCAATACTTTTAAATAGTATGATTTAAATTTAAATGTATTATGACACCTACTTTGATATTTTGGACTTTACTGGGCCTTTAAGTGTTTGCCAAACAGCAAATTTCAGACTTGTTCATATTTGATTTGAAAACAGATGACAACTCAAATGTAGCTAGAAGGTCTGGACTTGTCTTTCATAGCTTGGAACATTGTTGAAAAGGGAGAAAATAATGTGGGAAATGGGAAAAAATCAAGGGCACATCAATTAAAGGTCTTTTTTTATTCAATAGTTGTCTTCTTTCTTTGTATAAATGTGCAATCCCTTCTTTAACTCTTTCCATACCATACTGTAGACTACACCAGAAGCTTTTGTGGACAGTGTAGATAGAGATCAGACTCCACTGAACGTATAGTCTGATCTCTGATCTACACTGTCCACTGCTTTATTCTGAATTATGACTGAACTCACTCTTGATCTTGCACCGAAACTGTATTTGTATTTTGTAGCCTTTGAGATAATGCAATTCATTTATTCAGTAATGAAAGAGGTACTGTAGGCCTAACACTTGAACTTACAAGAACGGTCGGAGAAAACTGGGTCATCTGTTTCGACGTACAGGTATTGCAATGACAATAAAAAGCGTTTTCGGAGTAATTTCACGAACAGTACCAATTTGCTTGATGACTCAGCTTATCCTAATTAAATGAAAATCTTATCTACTTACCGTTTTATGTGCTGTAATTCTGAACTCAATTTGAACCTTCTGTGTAAACTCATGTAAAGGTACCCGCGTTATGACGTAGCCGAATGATATATAAATACGCGATGTGGTTAACCCTGGATAAATCATTCATATCGGACCGAAGAAAAGACCGGTATTTGATATAATATACGTTAATCTCTAAATTATTTCAGAATTGAATACTTTTTTTGTTACTTTTTTACCTTTTCGTGCCTAAACTGGTAAGTTTGAATATTCAGTACAAACTATTTAGTTCAGCGTACGAAACAAGTTTTGTTTATATAGCGTATCCAGAAAAAACCTGCTGGTAGCAAAATTTTGACCTAGATAAAGATAGTAGGCTTCAAAAACGGGTATACACATGCACACGTGATGTAGGAACTATGACAGCGGGGTAAACCAGCTGCCCAAAATGATTCAAATGAAATGTTGAGTTTCATAGTTTTACAAAAAAGGTTATTGTCCTTAATTTCTTATTTCTCTAATTATTGTTGATTTTAACATAAAATAATTTCGTACTTCCATACTTTTTCAACAGGCACTTCTTCTTACGGTTGAATTTTCTGCAGTAACAATAGCTGCAAAAAGTAAACAAAGCGGGTTTTAAAACGCATTTCAATTTGAATCCTACCATTCAAAAGTATGGAAATTATTGTGATGATGATAATCTGTTCTTGTACGGTCGGTCCAAGTCTTAGTCGCTGGCAGAGAAATCAATTTCAAAACTAGGTTAAAACCTACTAGGTCACCATATCTTTTGTTTGCTTTTTTTCCGAATTTCAACATTCATTTTTCTGCCAGCGACTAACACTTTAACCGACCACGCAATAAAAGATTGTCATATTCACAATATTTCATAATTCTAAACAATAAGAAAAAATAAAAACGGCACCTATCCGTGCTTATATCGTCAGAAAAAAAGGTTGAAGGTTACTGTGGAAGTTATCTTTTCAAGGAAAATAATAGGATAACAGCTCAGCAGACATAGTGGGAAAAGGAGAAAATGCTCAATAGGAGCGATTTCTCCTTTCCAACAATAATTTTCAAAGTGGAAACAGCTATACTTCCACAGCTTTAAATTTCCTGCCTTTATTTCCTTGTTTGGTGTGTAACGCCGTGTCAGCATCATTTTAATTATTTCACAGCGACAGTTAACAGATCCATTTTTTTCACTTCACCAATAATACCCGAAGAAAGTGCTACTTGTTTCAGTGCACCAATAGTATTACCATTATGTGCCAAAAATACATTGGTGCACTTTTGATTCAATTTCCATGACAAAAATACATGGGCAGTAGGATGCGCACAAATATTTGTCATATACGTCGTTAACTTTAAATGCTCTTTAACACCTGCATTGATTTTTTGCCGCTAGTGAGCCTTTGCTAAAGCAGTGATCGTGTGTGTGTGTACATTCAGTCCCAAATAAATAGAGGATATTTGTATTTTTCGGTGAAAGATCGAAATTTATTTCATCGAGTGAACATCATCGGTAATATTTTCACGAGTGGCGCAGCCACAAGTGAAAATATTACCGATGGTGTTCACGAGATGAAATAAATTTCGATCTTTCACCGAAAAATACAAATATTCTATTTATTTCATGCTTTTAACCCTTTCTTGGAGAAACTTTATCAATATCCAGTACAGTTCTTTTCAGTTATTCCCCGTGGCGTACCCCCTCCACATAGCAACGCATTACAATATTACGTCAAGCGCGAGAAATGTAAGGTAAATGACGTCATATTTCAATCTCGGTTGTGAGTCACGCGCATTTTACCTAGGTAACTAGAATATAAAAATCGGTATTTTCACTGGTCGTACCCGTGGAATATCGAAAAATATTTTCACTGCTATTTCTCGATATGCTACCGGAAAGCATGAAATAAATGCGTATATCTATGCAGTTTAGTAGCCCTGGGCTGCCTTTCATTAAATTGAGTACGCACGAAATTTGCGATTGTAGTTTAGGTTAGCAACTATCAAGTCTGAAAACAAGTTTTTTTCTGAACTGTATTGCTTTACGAATTGAGTAAATTTGCATAACTTTACCCCAGCCAATACCTTTAAGTTAAAGAAGGGATCGTATGTGTATATATACAATTCCAAATAATTTGCGTATATCTACGCACTTTATTGAAACACAGCGCAGGTATGATCTCTCTCTCTCTCTCCATGATTGTCTATGTGTCTTTACTCCATACGCCTGATACGTAATGGATCAGTGACTTCATATTTAAACATGCTGGTATAATTAAATAAATGGTGCTGCTTATCGCTTTAAACAGCTCCTTTTATTCCTGAGATCCAAAAGTAATAAGCTTGGGCTCTTCTGTGTCTTGCCTAAACACATGAGTAGCTCCATCAGCGGGGATCAAACCGCGCAGGAATTCTTAAATGAAATTCCTACACCTTTACCGTTTAAAATATGATCCGATGACTTTACAACCCTGAGACAGCAGTGACCGCTAGCAGCCAGCATCTTCTCATTTTCACACAATAGTTTGGCAAAAACTTCAGCATTGAATAAGGATGGCTGTCGTAGCCCTCTATAAATAATGTGTTGGGAGAATAAGTGAAATTTGAAACTCCTCTACAAGCAACTGCACCGATTCAGATGCCATCTTTTCACAATGACATCGTCATTTTGTAAAAAAAATCCTGTATTTTTATGACCCCGAGAAAAAAAATGCTTTTGAAATCATTGTGGGGAAAGGAGAAAATGCTGTGAACAAACATTTTCTCCTTTTCCTACAATGTCTTTAGCTCTAAAAATTACGAATTACCGCTAGCATCATGTTTGATTTGTCGTCTGCAAACTCGTACCATAAGTAAAAATGAATATAAGAATGACTGTGAAGGAAATTAGTAGATAGAAAATGAGAGAGCTGACTCACCACAAATTTCGACCACCCAACCACACCACAAAGTCGACCACCCAACCACAAATTTGACCCACTACAAATTCGACCACCCAACCTCAAAATCGGCCCACCACAAATTTGACCACCCAACCACAAATTTGACCCACCACAATTTCGACCACCCAACCTCAAAATCGGCCCACCACAATTTCAACCACCCAACCACAAATTTGACCCACCACGGAAACCAACCACAAATTTTTCACCCCGCGAAAAAATCTCTCGCCCCCATCCCACCCCGAAAATCGAGTTTTCCCTTGCCGGGGGCGGTTTCGCATCCCCATAGTACCCCCTGCACCCCCATCCCACCCCGAAAATCGAGTTTTCCCTTGCCGGGGGCGGTTTCGCATCCCCATAGTACCCCCTGCACCCCCATACCGATTTTTTTCCCTCGCCGGGGGCGACATCCCCCCATATAGCCCCCTGCGCCTCATCACCCCATTTTTCCCCACCCCGCTCGACTCCAGCTCAGCCCAGCCCAGCCCATCCCCCATCGCATACCCTGAGTTTTCCCTTGCCGGGGGCGGCTTCGCATCCCCATAGTACCCCCTGCACCCCCATCCCGATTTTTCTCCCTTGCCGGGAGCGGCTTCGCATCCCCATAGTACCCCCTGCACCTCCTTACCCCAGCCCATCCCACTCGACTCGACTCGGCTCAACCCCACCCCGATCCGCCTCATCCCAACCCGACCCAACCCAGCCCATCACATTGAGGTTGAGGTGGAGCGAAGCTCCATCTCAACCGACATTCCCCATCACCGCGTCGCGGTCGGGGGCCCTGCCCCGACCCGACGCTTTTCGAACGACACTTCGCGTCGTCCGCCAAAAAAGAAAAAAAAACGCCCAGCCCAGCCCAGCCCAGCCCAGCCCAGTCCCCATCGCGTCTCCAGCCCAGTCCCCATCTCGTCGAGCTCACCCCGATTTTGCCCGAGTGTGTTCCCAAGCCAACGTATCGATTTTGTTTTCGAGGATATAGCGTTTATCGTCGTTTCCGATCAAGGCGATTTTAACGTATCGTTTCCGCTTAAGGCGATTTTAACCTTTTTTGTAAAATAATTTTAAGTTAAGCGTTTTAGTTCTAAATTAAAAATGAGTTACATCAAAAGCGGTGAACTTAGTAAAGAAAACCTTTCTATAAATTACGCAAGTAAATATATAAGCAAAGAATTCGGTTTCGTTAAGATTCCGATAGAGTATAAATATTCTGACGGTAAAAATGGTTCGTTGTTTATACGTACTCCCATTCTGTTTTTGTACGGCGTTAATATGGGATTTGGAAATGATCTAAAAGATTGCTCCTTGGCTTTAATATGTTATAACGATAAAAAGCCTACGAAAAAGGAAAGAGCTTTTAAAGAAGATCTGGAAAAGCTAACGGATTTCTTTCGAGATCCTGGAATGGACGAGGAACTAAAAGAAGATAAGATTAAAAATCCCGACAATATTAATTTTTTAAGATATAATCAGAATGGTACGGCTATGTTATTCCCGAAGCTTTACGAAAACAAACAAGATGAGACTCGCTTTTACGACGAAAACAACGAAGAAGTGGACCCTCTTTCGTATAAGAAAATTGCTTGTAAGTTGTTTTGTATTTTAAAAGTAGAAGGAATATTTAAAAATAAAACCGTCGAAACGATTCAGATTAAAGTTATGTCGGTAAAAATAATAGAAAAGAATGTGCAATTACCTGGAAAGGAAAAGGAAATTGTACCTAATATCTTAGACGAATGTCCGAGTTCTGACGAAGACGAGGATAACTAAAATGATCAAACGTAAAATATAACTCTTATTATAAAAACCGAGTTATATTTTAACTACCTAACTGTATCAAAATAGATATATAAGCGTGCGTTACATCGGGGTTAGTTGATCTCGAAATAAAGTTTATCACGTCACATTGCTCTAACTCTAACCCCGTCGGAAAAATTGTGCAGCTGCAAGTTTCGTCCGCTTTTTTAATAATAGAGTAATCAGCCCGCTCCACTCCGTTTACCGTAATATTAACTTTTACCTCTTCCTGTACATTAGGATTCCTTTTAACAGCCGTTAAACTTCCATTTATAATTTTACCCCACGTACTCATGCAGTAACCCCCTAAGCCATGCTTTTTACCCGAATTACCGTTACCGAATGAAAATTCGAAATTACCGTCTCCAATCGGTCCCTGTTCTTCAGCCCACACGGTTATAATAGGTCGTTTTAAAGCAATATCCTGTCCTAGAAGTCTGACCCATTGTTCCACATAGGATTTTGTTGCTAAATCACTTCCACGTTCGGGATCTCTGGCGTTTTTTAGAGAATAACGCCGAAGATTTATGTCAGCCACTGCCATGAAACTTCCATCCGATTTTTTTACGATGGCTCCGCCATTATCGGCATAATCTTTATTCGCAGCGGTAGCCGCCTCAACGGTGGTATCTACGTAAAACTTATTAGCGGCTTGATCGTGTCTCGTAGGGATTCCGAGATTATTAATTCTTCGTCCTTCCATAGAGATTTCATCGACTGCCACGTACCACCTACCGTCTTTATAAACGAAGGCTCGATTGAAATTATCTACGTATTTTTTAGTAGCAGCTTCACTCGGTTCTGTTGGTTCCTTAACGTTTCTTATTTCGTTGAAACCCATATTTATAAATCCGAGGGCTTGGTATCCGCCGTTTTCTTTTAATAACCCCCCCGCCAGAAGTTCCATCCACGTAATCCTTAGTTGCCGCGTCATGAGGATTTACCGGATTACTAACCCTCGTTAACGTATTACCATTCATGTCTATAGAACCAGTAACGGCGGTCGTTCCGTCTATACGTAAAAAACTGTTATTCACGTAAGCTAGCGACACGCCGTCGCCACCACCGCTCGCTTCATCGCCTTTCATTCTTCCGAATTTGTCAACGGGCATTTTTATATTACTAAAAAAATTTATTTAAAACGTATCGGAATTTATTCTAACTCTTTTAGAACGTACAAACATAGATGACCGCAAAATACTTGCCCGGCTCGTTGTAATTGATCGGTATTGTACCGTATCGGGCTTTTCAGATACTCTCGAACCTCGATAGGCAGCTGTATTCCGTAACTGTCGAAATAAATTTTAGTTTCACCGTTTTTATACCAAGTTACCCAATGTGTACCGGGTCCGCCGATTTTATCGAAGTTTACTATACCGCATTCTTTTCTACTCGGTTTTTTCGGTAACGTATCTAATAAAAAGACCCCCCTAAAAGAAGGAATCTTTAATCTTCTCGCCGCATCTTCCAATTCGAAATTGTTCAACGGTTTATTCGGTAAAATTACGTTTCTCGCGATCTCGATATCCGCCATTTTAGAATTGTTCGATATTCTTATTATCGACCCAAGAATTAAATTCGTTGGAATAGCCTTTCCACTTTACGAGAGATTTCTTTTTTAATTTTCTAATAACCTTTTCTATCCTATACTGCTCTTGAATAATTTTCTGTAGTTCAGGTTCATAAAAGGTACCTTGTATTTCTTCTCCATTAACATCCTTAATTTTATACGTTATAGGCGATGTATGTTTTACCTCGGAAATCGGAAAAACCTCTTCAGTCCATCTCGTTGTATAACCTTTCTCGAAAGTCTTTTTCTTTTTAGATATCCTCACTTTATCTCCGACGGAAAACTTCGGAGTTTCTTTTATCTCGGGATCATGAGGGTAAAGATTTCTCCAAACTCTCGCCTCGTTTTCTTTTTTACTCGCGTTTACCGGAGTCATCTTAATGGACGAATGCCTCGCGTTATTATATTCTTTAACGAGATCGGGTAACGCGTCGATGTAAACGTTTGTGTTGTAAGCAGAAAAATACTTCCACATCTTTTCTTTCATCGTTCTAATCCATCTCTCAACGAGGCTAGATTTCTCCTTGTTTTGGGTAGAATATATTTCGACCAACGCTTTTACGTCTTTGTTATAAAACTCTCTACCCTCATCCACCCACATTTTTTCGGGTTTCCTCTCCTTAAAAATACTTTCTAACGCTATAGCGGTAGATTTCCCCGATTTATTTTTTAACGGTACTAACCACCCGTATTTAGAAAAGATATCGATGACAGCGAGAAGGTATTTAACGCCGTCATTATATTTAGAAAAAGCTCGCATGTCTACTAAATCCGCGGCCCATATCTTATCTATACCGTTTACTATAACTCTCCTTTTCTTAAATTTTCTTCTCACGGGTTTATGCAATTCCTCCGCTAATTTGATCGTCTCGGAAGTTTTTTTTCCACTCCCATTCCGAATTGCATCTTCGTTCCGATGAGTTTACTTACCAAACCCCTTTCCATCTTTTCCCTAATAGTAGGATTGTAAATCCCTTCTAACTCCGTTAACATATTCTTATCGCACACCGCGTTTCTCGTGGCAGTGTCATCCCGTGCTTAAGATAGCAAACATCGTGATGATAAGCGGCTTTATCGACGCGGTTTATCGGTTTACTCCATTTCTTCGGCGTTAAATCCGGATTGAGTCTTTCCTTTAATTTAGTGCCGGGCCCCGTAAAATTATGACCGGGGAGATGCATTTCGATAGGCATGTTGTTTATAACTTTATTTAGTATCGATCCGCCCCTCGCTGTCTTAACAAATTGGGTTTTAGTCGTTCCGCAAACCGCGCATGTCCCGCGTTTCATATTCCTGTTATTTCTACTAACGGCGTGAGTTATATTAATCGTATCAGTACGTTTTTTACATTTAACGCAATACATTTTATATAAAAATTTAAAAAAATCTTATATAAAATGGATATTATAAATTTATCGTGGAATGGACCATCGAGGAGATTTAATCACTCCCTTTTACCGAGAAGTATTAGAGGTTTAATTATAGGTAAATCGGGATGCGGCAAAACTACTTTATTGTTAAACCTTTTACTTAGACCCGGTTGGCTCGACTACAACGATTTGAGCGTCTTCGGAAAAAGTCTTTTTCAACCCGAATACCGAATACTAAAAAAGGCCTTCGAAGAAAAACTACCGAAAGAATGTATCTTAAGGTTGTTTAACGCGCGTAATGAGATACAAGAACTGGACGTCGAACCAACGGCTTTAGTCGAAGAATGGACTAAAACGATTAAGAATAAATCGGATATAGATTGCAACTTCTTCGAAAATGCGAGCGATGTGCCCGATCCGAAAGAGTTAAACTCGGAAAATAAAAATTTGATGATTTTTGACGATTTACTTTTAGAAAGGCAAAATAAATGCGAGTGTTATTACGTTCGAGGAAGACATAGTAATGTCGACTGTTTTTACCTCTCGCAAAATTATTTCAGACTACCGAGACAAACTATTAGAGAAAACGCTAATTTTATTTGCCTTTTTCGACAAGACCTAAAAAACGTTAATCATATCTATTACGATCACGTAGGCGATGATATGTCGAAGGACGAATTTAGAGAATTTTGTAAAAAAACGTGGGAAAGACCGCACGGTTTCGCTATCATCGATTTAACCAGCAAAAAACATAATGGGAAGTATAGAAAAGGGTTTGACAATTTTTACGTGCCTAAATCGGTATAATAAAGTTAATTTAAAAACTTATTTTCGTTATAAAATGGAAGAACTTTTAAAACGAATCGTAAAAAATACGGAACATAAAACGTCGTTTCAAATTATAGTAAGCGACAACGAGACGCGCTTTAGAACGAGGTTTAATCCTCCCATTCAGCTGGAAAAGGATAAAGTGTACGAAATAGCTTTAGTAAACCTCGAAACGTACTACTCGTTCCCAAATATCGATGAAACAAACAACATATTCGTTTATTCTCCGGACGACGGTAATTCGTGGGTTAAAATAAAAATACCCGAAGGAAGTTACGACCTCGCCGACATTAATGATACCATTCATCAGGAAATGAGAAAAAGGGGCCATTACGACGAAGTTAACGGAGGGTACTATATTAACATTTCCGCGAACACCAATACCTTAAAGTCCGTTCTTACTTTGGAAAACGGTTATCGAGTAGATTTCAATCAACCGGGCTCCATCGCCAAAGTATTAGGATTTACTAAAGCTAAATATATACGAGGATTTCACGAGTCGGAGAACGTAGTGAACATTCTTAGTATAAACAGTTTGCTCGTTAGCGTAGATATTATTTCGGGAAGTTACCTTAATGGTACGACGAAAAACGTTATTTATTCTTTTTTCCCGGATGTTGCGCCCAGATATAAGATAATCGAGTCACCAGTTAATTTAGTATACCTACCGATAACGTTAGACGAAATACATAACCTAGAGGTAAGTATTACGGATCAAGACGGTAATTTACTAAATCTCAGAGGCGAAAATTTAACGATTAGGTTTCATATTAGAGAAGAGAGATAAATAAAAAAAAATAATTATATAAAATGGCGAGTTATAGTAATAACGTTAAAGTAAATATATCGGAAGGACAAAAGCAAAAGCTTCAACACGCCGTTAAAGCCGGTTGCCCGGTAAGTATCCGTTTAGGCCACGAAGATTTACGAGGTAATGACGTTTTAGCGTTAACCGATTCTCAAGCGAGAAAAATGGCTAAAGCCTATGAGGACGGTAAGGGTATCACGATTAAAATGTCCGCGAAACAACTTAAATATAACGTGAAAATAGAGGGAGGTTTTCTCGGAATGTTGGCCGGGTTAGCAGCTAGAGCTTTACCGATGCTCGCAAAAACCGTTTTACCGGCTTTAGGCGTCGGTGCTCTTTCCGGATTAGCTCAAACGGGCGTACAAAAAGCGATGGGGTCGGGTCTTTATCTTAAAAAAGGAGGATGCGTTTCTCAAGTTGAAACCGATGGATGCGGATTATACTTAAAGCCGCATAAAGGTAAAGGATTAAACTCTTACGGCGATGGTTTGTATTTAAAGCGAGGAGGAAAGATTTATGACGGAAGAGGACTTTTACTCGGGCCTAATAGTCCATTCGCTAATATCCCTATTTTAGGCGCCATATTATAATTTTTTCTTTTTACTATATAAAAATGCTAAGCAAAATTAATTTTTATAAAGAAAATAAAACGCACAAAAATGTTACCGATATGGTAGTGTGGCTTCATTTTCCGGATTTAGATTACCCACCTACGCAAGTTGGGAGTAATGTATGGGAAATATATTCTCAACAAGAAATAAAACTAAAACCTAATGATGCTGTAAGACTTCAGCTCGGTCTCGGGCTCGTTTCATCGAATATAGTATCGTGCGATGATAACGATTATTACGATAATTTACGAGTTCTACTCGATAGATCTTTAATCTTAAACGGTATAAGAAACAGCCATGTACGCACATTCGGAGGATTTTCTAGGATAGGGGATGAAGATATAACGACGATTATAAAAAATATTTCCGATAAAACTATTACTATCTCGAGAGGCGAACTATTATTTCTCGTCGTATATTACAAAGGCACTTTTCGCGAAAACTACGAATATTAGGTTAATATAATAAAATGGATATTCATAAATTCGGTATAAAACCTAATACTACTACTCGACATAAAACTATATTTTGGAAACCTCATTCGGTAAGGTATCCTCCCTTAAAACGAGATCCTCTAAAATGGAAAATATACTCGCAAGTAACTATCAAGATTCCTCCTCGCGATGGCGCGAGACTTTCGCTAGGATTCGGTTTTATATCTACGCGAGGAGCTGTAGTGATATCCGTTAGTAATAAATGGAAAGATAGTTTAACCATTCTTAATGGAATGCATCTCGATAATAAGGTCGACGATATCTTAGTCTATATTTATAATTTCTCCGGGAAACCTATCGAAATACCCGAGGGCGAGTTATTTTGCTACCTAAAATATCTGGCGTAAAAAATATTATTTCTATAAAAAGATGATAGAAACGGACCAAGAACATCCTTCTAAAAAATTATATCCTCCTCTGTCGGAACCGAGCGCTCCACCCATGGATGACGGAGGCCACTCCTACCGTCTACGAGAAATATCCAAAGTATGGGAGTTTTTCGAAAACGAAATTCGGGGAAGAGACGCCTTAGCTAAAAAATATTTTAGAGCCGCGAGAATCGTTGACACGATTTTGGTCACGGTAACCATGGCTTCGGGAGTAGGCGGAATCGGTTTACTATCTACCGTCGTAGCTATTCCGGCTGTCATAGCGTTAGAAGTAGTAGCCGTGGCAACCGGGCTTCTTTCGATAGTAGGTAAATACGCGGTAAGAAAATCGACGACCAAGGTGGAAAAACATCGAAAGATTCGAATGGCGGCTGATGCTAGGCTCGATACAATCGCTTCGCACGTATCTAAAGCTTTAATCGACAATTACGTGTCGGATGAAGAATTTAAACTTATCATGGAAGAACGAGATAAGTATAAGAAAATGAAGGAGGAGATAAGAACGAAAATTAAGAAATCTACCGAAAACGAAGAAAGTTTAATCGAGAGAGGGAGGCAAGAAGCGCGTGAGTCCTTTCGGAGGTTGGTGGAAAAGAATCGTGCTTAGAAAAATAAATTTTTCGTGCAACTTTAGTTACGAAACGAGTTGAGAAATATATATTCTGTTTAAAAAAGAATATATATTTTGCGTTGAAAATCGCGTTGAAAACTGCGTTGAAAACTACGTTGAAAACTACGTTGAAAACTGCGTTAAAAACTACGTTGAAAACTGCGTTAAAAACTACGTTGAAAACTGCGTTGAAAACTGCGTTGAAAACTACATTGAAAACTACGTTGAAAACTGTGTTGAAAACTGCGTTGAAAACTACGTTAAAAACTGCGTTGAAAACTGCGTTGAAAACTATGTTGAAAACTGCGTTGAAAATCGCGTTAAAAAAATTATAATATATAAAAAAATGTCTTTTTTAAAAATTGCCGATCCCGCGAGAAGGGACTTAATCGTAAAGGAGTATCTCGAAACGCGAAAGAATATTCGGGATAATCTACTAGCGGAGAGAACGGGTGAACAGGAACTTCAAGCCGATCTTTCGAAGTTTTTTAAACCCGTTACGGAAACGCAAAAAGCCGCAGCGAGGGAGATTACTGAGGGGCTTAGACCTATTAGAGAGGGTATCGAACAATTGCCGCGAGCTATTAATTTTCCGGCCTTTCCTTCTATCGACGCTTCGGAAGAAGATCCGATATTTATCGGCGAAATAGCGGAAAACTATTTAAGAAAGTTTGCTTCTAAGGATCAAGCCGATAAAACGTACGGAATATATGACAAAAAGGGTAAGTTTTATATCGGGGACAAACCAGTCGTTATTCGAGACAACGATATTATCGTGGGAGATGAGGAATATAGAGGTACCCCCGGTCTATGGGAGTTAATCGTATCTAAAAATCCGGATAAAAATATTTATACGGGGGAGGATAAGGAGAATTACGCGAAGTTGTTGGTAAAATCCAACTCCATGTATCGCGACAACGATCCGACGAATAAACGTCCTAAATCTTCTAGAGGTAATAAATGGAAGGATGTGGTTAAATCTATTTGGAATAATAGAAAATTATATGAAGGAAAGGGCATCGCCGTCGTTATCCCGTCTGATCCTAACGCATTACTAGAAAGACTAGACCTGCTGTTGGCGAGTAAAGAGGCCGGTAACACGGGAGTAAGGAACGAGCTAGTAGGTATTTGCGACGAATTAAAAAGACAAGGCGTTTTAAATTCGACCGCTTATAAAAAATTAATGTCTATATTATAAAATATGATCGTTAAAAAACGCGGATTTAAAAGAAGGTATTCGTACGGCGGTTCCGGAATCTTCGATAGTATCGCTAACTTTTTAGCGAGGCTTTTTACGAGTAGCACCGCTAAACAACTCGCGAGTTCTGCCCTCGATGTGGAAAAGAGCGTAGCTAAGGAAGGCGCGAAGAAAGCTTTAGAGGTCGGAAAAAGCGCGGCTATAGAAACGGGGAAAAAATTTGTTACGAAAGCTTTGACGCCGAAATCGAAGAAAATTTTACAAAAATGTGATATCCCTGAGGCGCGAGCCGAAACGCGAGACATTAGTACATTAATAGATGGAAGCGCTATCGCTATTCAAGATTTAGTTAAAAAATTAAATGGTGGAGCGGGTATTAAAGTAGTATGAGAAATTATTTTAAGTTAAGCAATTAAAAATCCTTATAAAAAGGAATGTTAACATTCAAACGCGTAGATTATAAAAAATACGGTACAAGTTCTATTAAAATACTAGGCGCGTTTTTAAACCTAAAAGATTGCAAAATCCTCGAAACTAATGAAACGAAATACGGTTATAAAAAATCTGTTGTCGAGTTATCTCCCGAAAAAATAACCGAGATGAAAGAGATTGAGAAAAAGGTAAATGAACGTTTAGAAAAGTGGGGTATACCCCGAGTAACGTTCGTATACGGTAACAAAGTTTATCCTAAAACTAAAGAATATACCGTGAGTGTCATTGGGCTTAAAGGTGTGTACGTTAATGGCAAAAATAAGCCTTTTCCCCAGCTTTGGTTAGAATAATTATAATTATCTTAAAAAATTATAATTATAATTATAAAATATGAACATTTTAAAAATAACCGAACCAGTTTTAAGAGACGATAGTATCGTCGAGTACGAACACTTTGAGTACCAACCAATCACCAGTACGAACCTCAACAACTCGGGAGGAGAAATTAGGATTAACGTCGAGACCCAAGATATTTTTACGCATCCTAGCGAGAGTTATTTACTTATTATAGGCGAATTAGTAAGAAACGATACTGGAGCGGTTTACGACGCAAACACCAATATTTCTTTAATAAACAATGGCCTCATGTATCTTTTTAAAAATATTAAGTATCAACTTTCGGGCATGGACATTGAATCTATATTGTATCCCGGTCAGGCTACTACGATGCTCGGTTTGTTAAAATATCCCGACGATTTTTCTAAATCGCAAGGGCTAAATCAATGTTGGTATAAAGATACAACGGCTAACGCGGCTGCTGGAAACACCGGTTTCATCGTAAGAAGAAATTATATTATTAATGATCCTCTTCCGAGAGGTAACTTTAGTTTCAGAATTCCGTTAAAACATATATTCGGTTTTTGCGACGATTACGATAAGATATTGTACGGAATGAAGCAAACTCTCACATTAACGAGAAATGATGATAATGATGCGGTCTTTCGAGATGGTGCTGCTCTCGCTGATGGTAGAATTAATTTACTTAAAATATCTTGGTATGTGCCGCATGTGCTACCCGCGGATGGAGAAAAGATGGAACTTTATAAAATTATCGGGAGAAAAGAAAAAGTACCGGTCGGATATAGAATGAGGCAATGCGACTCTATCGCGGTTCCTCAGTCATCGACGTTTACTTGGAGACTTTCCGTTAAATCATCGCCCGAGGTACCGCGTTTTATTACCGTCGGCTTTCAGACCGGTAAAACTGGTAATCAAGAACAAAATCCAGCCATATTCGATCATAGAAACGTTAATAATATGTACGTCATGTTAAATTCTACTAGATATCCCGCGGCTGACTATAATCTTTCGTTCGCCGCGAACCAATTTAGTAGAGCTTACGGCGACGCCGCTTTATTTAGATCTAAGTTTTATAACATGGATGAATTGGTGTCAAACCCTAACATTACTCCCTCCGATTATAAAACCCTTTATCCTTTGTTTTTATTTGACGTTTCCAAACAGAGCGAGAGATTAAAATACTCGGTCACCGATATCCAAATCAAAGCAAAGTTTGCCGAAAATCCGCCCGCGAACACGGAGGCATACGCCGTTATTATTTGCGATAGATTAATTAACTTCCAGTCCGACGGAAATAAAATGAGCGTAGTGTATTAAGTTAACCAATTAGATTTTATATAAAAAATGTTAAAGGTCGAGGATATAAAAAAAATTCTTAGACAAAATAATATAAATTTCCGCGCATACTGGGACAAAAAGCGGTTGGGGGAGTTGGTAAAAGAACATAGTTTGTACGATAAGGTACCTAATAAAAAAAGAAGCGACGTCCCTACTATAAAAGAAGGAAGTAAAGACCCTAAGTACGATAGATTAAAAACTTTTATGGCTAATCCTAAGAAAGTTAGTATAGAGGATGTTGAAACTGGCGAAATAAAAACCTTTCCGTCGCTTTATAAGGCGGGTAAATTTATAGATCGCTGCCCGCAAATAATTAAGAACTTTAACGGGGGAATTTGGAATAATAAATATAAGATTAAGATCCTAACGGATTGACCGCCGCGATAGAAAATATATATTTTCTTAAAAGAAAATATATATTTAACGCTATGTTAAAATAATTTTAACTTAAGCATTTGTGTTCTATATATAAAATGGGTACGAATTATGACGTGTACACCGTAAGGGGTTTAAAAAATTTAGCTAGGTCTAGAGGAATCCGGGGATTTTCTACGCTTAGAAGAGCCGAATTAATCGATCTTCTACGTAATCCTCCTGTCGATCTATTCAGGGAGCTTACGGTAGGAGACTTAAAACGGGAATCTAGGTCTTTAGGACTTCGAGGATACTCTACGCTTAGAAGAGCCGAATTAATCGATCTTCTAAGTAATCCTCCGCCTATTAGTCTAGCCGATCTATTTTGGGGGCTTACGGTAAGAGACTTAAAACGGGAATCTAGGTCTTTAGGAATTCGAGGATACTCTAGACTTAGAAGAGCCGGATTAATCTATCTTCTATGTAATCCTCCGACCGATCGATTCAGGGGGCTTACGGTAAGAGACTTAAAATGGGAATCTAAGTCTTTAGGAATTCGTGGATACTCTACGCTTAAAAGAGGCGAATTAATCGATCTTCTAAGCAGTCGGGGAGGGGATATCGGAGCCCCGGTATCACAATCAACGCCACTACCTAAAGCCGCGATCAAGAAGTTGATGGAATATTTAGATAGCGAAACCCCGAGAAAAATATCGCCCGAGATAGAAGCTTTAAAAGGAAAAATAGATGAGTTATATAAGGATGAAGATGAAATAAAGATTGAAGAAGGGCCGTCGGCACTTAAAGGATTTACCAAAGAATATCTTATAAGAGGTAAAGAATCTTATACGCCGGAAGAATTCCTCAATTTAGCGAAAGATAAATTAACCGACGTTATAAAAAGGAATCGTCAAACGAAAGTTAAAATCATTATGATCTGTATGATGAAACACTCCGGAACTAAAGTATTAAAATCTATGAATTTCCATTCCGAATTTCCGATCGTTAATTTAAACGGGGATGATGTCGACGAAATATACGCGGTAATGGCGGAACAGGTATTAGTTAATATAGCGAATAAGGAAATGCAAGCGGACTATTGGAGAGTCATTTACGTAATCGATTTAAGATTACACACGGTATCGTTTAACCCGATAAAGGGTAATTCTTGGATCCCAACTCCTCCTAAGATAGCGAAAACAAAAAGCGTTATTAATCCGAAAAATAAAGACGATGATATGTGTTTCGCGTACTGCATTCTTATAGCTTTGAACCCGACGGATCGTAATCCCGAAAGAATTGAAAGATTAATACCCTCGTTAAACTCATTAAATATGGAAGGGATTAATTACCCCGTTTCCGTTCAAGATAGAAATAAATTTGAGAAACAAAATCCTTCGATATCCGTATCGATACACTCGTATAACGATTCATCTACTGGTGTCTACCCGCTTAGTATAAGTAAAGAAGTTTATAAAAGAGAACATCACGTTAATCTTTTACTTATTGAAAAGGATGGTAAAAAGCATTATTGTTTAATTAAAGACATGAGTAAATTGTTATCTAAACAAATATCTGATCATAACGGTAAAACGTATATTTGCGAAAGATGTTTAAATCATTTCACGATAGAAGAAACTTTAAATAAACATTTAGAGCATTGCGGCGAAAAAGACGTCTGTAGAATAGACTTACTTGAAAAGGGTACCGAGATATCTTTTAAGAATTTTTATAAACAACAGAGACACCCATTTACGATTTACGCGGATATGGAGTCTACGTTAGAAAAGAAATACGAAAAAAGGGGGAACAGTACGAAAGTAATTCACGCGCATAAAATCTCGGGGTATTGTTTCTTCGTTAAATCGCTTTACGAAGATGTTTATTCTTCGAAAATTTTCCGATATTCCGGCGAAAACGCGTCTGAGAAATTCGTAAATAAACTAGAAAAAGTTATAAGAAAAATAGAAAGTATACCCGAGAGGGAAATAATTTTTACAGCCGAGGATAAAAAAAGGTTTTACGGAGCGAGATATTGTTGGATATGCGGGGAGGAATTTAATTCTACGTCTTCTCAGACGAGAAAAGTGAGAGACCATTGCCATTATACCGGGAGATTTAGGAGAGCCGCGCATAATTTGTGTAATTTAAAATATAGAAAACCTACTTTTACTCCCGTGTTCTTTCATAATTTTAGTAGGTACGACGCTCATTTATTTATAAAAGATTTAATGAGTACACCGGGTGAGGCGGGTTGTATACCTTCGAACAAGGAAACGTACATAAGCGTGTCTAAAAAGGTGCCGATAGAATGCGAGACGGGGAAAACTAGATTAGATTCCTCGATAGTTTAAAATTTCTAAGTAAAAGTCTAGACGAATTAGCTAGGGCCCTAGCTAAGGAGGACAAGATTAATCTCGCAAAATATTTCGAGGGGGAAAAGCTCGAATTGGTCTCTCAAAAGGGTATATTCCCGTACGAATGGTTCGATAGCCTCGGTAAATTAGAGGAAACGAAATTACCCGCGCGAAGAGAATTTTACTCGAAGCTTAAATTTGCTGGAATAAATAAAAAGGATTATAAACACGCGCGAAATGTATGGAAAACGTTCGAAATGAAAACTTTTATAGCTTATCACGACTTATATAATAAGGTCGACGTTTTACTGTTGGCGGATGTTTTCGAAAATTTCAGGAACGTTTGCTTCGATAATTACGGACTAGACCCGTCTTGGTTTTATACGGCGCCCGGATTAGCTTGGGAGGCGATGTTAAAAACTACTAAGGTAAAATTGGAATTATTATCCGATCCCGACATGATTTTATTTATCGAAAATGGAATAAGAGGAGGTGTCTCGACCATTTTTAAACGATACGCGAAAGCGAATAATAGTTATATGGGCGAAAAATACGATCCGAAAGAACCCTCGAAATTTATTACGCGAATAATCTCTACGGTTGGGGGATGATTCAAAAACTTCCTACCGGTAATTTTAAATGGATGGACGATTTAGAAAATTGGCGAAGTCAACCTTGTATATTGGAGGTCGATTTGGAATATCCTAAAGAATTGCAAGACTGGCATAACGATTTCCCGTTAGCCCCGGAAAGATTAATGGTCGATAAAGTCGAAAAACTTATACCGAATTTATTCGATAAACATAAGTACGTACTACATCGCGAAAATTTAGAGTTGTATTTGAGTTTGAGTCTAAAGCTTAAAAAGGTTCATAGGGGGTTAAATTTCGACGAGAGCGAATGGTTAAAACCTTATATCGATAAAAATACTAACCTAAGGGCGAAAGCTAAATCCGCGTTTGAAAAGGATTTCTTCAAACTCATGAACAATTCCGTATTCGGTAAGACTATGGAAAATATTAGGAATAGAGTGGATGTAAGATTAGTTAGTACCAGGGAAAAGGCGGAAAAATTAGCCGCTAAACCGAACTATTACGATATAGAAGTCCTCGACGAAAATTTATGTATAATTCAAATGAAAAAACCGCGTTTATATTTTAATAAGCCCATTTACGTCGGGATGTGTATTTTAGATTTAAGTAAGGTATTGATGTATAATTTCACTATAATTACATTAAAGATAAATTCGCCGAAAAAGCTAAACTTCTTTTCACCGATACGGATAGCTTAATGTACGAAATAGAAACGGAAGATTTTTATAAAGATATTAGCGACGACGTTAAGGATTGGTTCGATACGAGCGAATATCCATCCGATCATCCTTCCGGTATTCCCTTGGGATTGAATAAGAAAGTCGTGGGCATGTTTAAAGATGAGACGAGCGGTAAGATTATCGAGGAGTTTGTGGGCCTCAGGTCTAAACTGTATTTTTATAAAATGTGCGATGATGAGGGGGAGCATAAAAAATGTAAGGGAATTACGAGGCACGTAGTAAAAGCGTTTATTAAACACGAACATTATAAAGAGTGTTTGTTCGAAAATAAGACGCAATTAAGGAAAATGGTAGTTATTAGGAGTCGTAATCACGAGTTGTATACCGAAGAGATCAATAAAATCGCCTTGAGCGGAAACGACGATAAACGCTATATCCTCGAAAACAAAATCGATACGTTGGCTTGGGGACACGCTCGGGCAAAATCAGGGTGAGCTCGACGCGATGGGGACTGGGCTGGAGACGCGATGGGGACTGGACTGGGCTGGGCTGGGCGTTTTTTTTGTTTTTTTTTTGGCGGACGACGCGAAGCGTCGTTCGAAAAGCGTCGGGTCGGGGCAGGGCCCCCGACCGCGACGCGGTAATGGGGAATGTCGGTTGAGATGGAGCTTCGCTCCACCTCAACCTCAATGTGATGGGCTGGGTTGGGTCGGGTTGGGATGACGCGGATCGGGGTGGGGTTGAGCCGAGTCGAGTCGAGTGGGGTGGGCTGGGGTAAGGAGGTGCAGGGGGTACTATGGAGATGCAAAGCCGCTCCTGGCAAGGGAGAAAAATCGGGATGGGGGTGCAGGGGGTACTATGGGGATGCGAAGCCGCCCCCGGCAAGGGAAAACTCAGGGTTTGCGATGGGGGATGGGCTGGGCTGGGCTGGGCTGGGCTGGGCTGGAGTCGAGCGGGGTGGGGAAAAAATGGGGTGATGAGGCGCAGGGGGCTATATGGGGGGATGTCGCCCCCGGCGAGGAAAAAAAAATCGGGATGGGGGTGCAGGGGGTACTATGGGGATGCGAAGCCGCCCCCGGCAAGGGAAAACTCGATTTTCGGGGTGGGATGGGGGTGCAGGGGGTACTATGGGGATGCGAAGCCGCCCCCGGCAAGGGAAAACTCGATTTTCGGGGTGGGATGGGGGCGAGAGATTTTTTCGCGGGGTGAAAAATTTGTGGTTGGTTTGCGTGGTGGGTCAAATTTGTGGTTGGGTGGTTGAAATTGTGGTGGGCCGATTTTGAGTTTGGGTGGTCGAAATTGTGGTGGGTCAAATTTGTGGTTGGGTGGTCAAATTTGTGGTGGGCCGATTTTGAGGTTGGGTGGTCGAAATTGTGGTGGGTCAAATTTGTGGTTGGGTGGTCGACATTGTGGTGTGGTTGGGTGGTCGAAATTTGTGGTGAGTCAGCTCTCTCATTTTCTGTCTACTCTTAGTAACCATCCTTGTTAAATATGAATTAAGTTTTTGAACATGAAAACGGTGTAGTAAATTACTTTCTAGGAACAGCAGAAGCTGTCCGCTGTGAGACGGGAAAAATATCTTACAAGTCGTAACATGATGCATGTGATTCAGCATAAATCATATATCACAAACGTCTAGTTGAACTATTATATGATAAACAGATGTCAAGTTGTACTACTTTATATCAAATAAAGACGGTGAGTAAAATCGAACTGGTCTATAGTTGGATTACTGTCTTTGTTACTGAAAGACATTGGCATCAAAAGACGCCATAACAAGGGATATTGACTGACAGTTCTAAGGTTTCCTCATGCCAACGGCTTTTTTCAAAAGCGACGCACATCAAACAAAACTCGTTCATTCAATTTCATCCTAAAATTGATAAAATGAAAGAACTTTTTTCTTACTTGTTTTTTGTTTGTTTGTTTGTTTGTTTTTTTTTTTTTTTTTCTTCTCCGTTTTATGTAATTGTGTATGTGTTTATTTCTTTATCCGTTCATTACTTTATCTATCTGTTGATGGTTATCTCTTTGTGAGGGTATAGCTCACAGTTTGTGATACATAGAGTATTACACTTTTGCTTACACTCTTGTTTTATCATCATTTGTTTGCATATAAAATAATCGGCCAATAACATTTTGGAGCATACGCTTAGGTTGTGCACGAATGCAAAAATGATTGCTTCACGATAAAACACATAAAACGAGTTTGTATTCATATGAAATTATAAGGATTCTGTGATAAGCATTGATATATACACCTTTATATTTTTGCTGTCTCTCCAAGTAACTTCACAAAATGTTCATTAAAAAGTTAAATACAAATGTTTACCTGATTTCCATGATGCGTTCACAGGAATTATAGGATTTTAGATCCCTTAGTTCACCCTACAAGCTGCTCAGTGGAACTTTTTTTCGTAGACTTTTTTAGACAAAATTTCGAAATCTTTGATAAAATGGAAGTGAAGTACAAGGCCAATATATTAATATCATGCTGCAAATGTAGTCGTAAACATGTGCTTTAGATGTAAATAATCTTCCAGAGAACTTTCGAACCAGCAGTACAAAAGTCAACGTCGAACTGTAAAGACAAACGTTCAGAGAGGTGACAATGTTACCAAGAAACCTGACGTGGTGCCAAGTGTTTCTAGCTGTCCTTGTGCTAAGGATTAAAGTTTGCGAAGCATTAATGGGAAGTGAAATTGAAAGCGGAGGTAAGTTATGTTTCAAATATTTCGGTTTTTGTAGCAATTAAAAAAAAAGAAAAGTCTTAATGTAATGCACAGTATGTCAAATAAAGCGATGTTTACTTTTAATAGACCTATACCAAATATGGTATATTTCAGTATCAACATTTTTACTTTCTTTTCAAATTATTCTACTAGATATAGTTATTAAACATTTTGAGTCTTTATTTTCTTTCAATACAAAACTTCAAGATAAATAAGTTAAATTAAAAAAAAAAAAAAAACCGGAAAATTATAGAGTAGGGCAAAATTGAGGTCTCTCTTTCTACAGGATGTTTCTGTTTGAAAGCATGATGCCGTTTCTGCAAATGTGGGGGAGAAGAAAAAAAAAAAAAAAAATGCTATGTGTATAACACTATTGAATTTAGTATATTTGGAGGTACCATGAATATGAGCAGAGTTGAACGTATAATCTTAAAAAATGATGCCACTTAAAAAACATGACATTATCCTATATTGCCTTGCACGAAACAACACCAGAAGCCAAGGTAACTATATCTCTTGAACGAAGTCAACCGCATGCGCCTTAAAACTTGAAAATATTTCATCTTTTGTAAAAAAAAAAGCAAAAATTCAAACTCAAGGAACCAAAGAAAAGTAAATGGTGTACATTTGAAATAACTTTGATATCTTTTTGAAAGTGATTTGATGCTAGGCAAGGGTGAGTAAATTTTAAATAGAGTACGTGTACTGTGCTTTTCGGTATTTCCAATAAGCTTTATCAATATACTTCGCACCAGGGTCCATTTTCACCAGTCATTGTACACTGTATATTTAGCATAGTTCTAAATTCCGAATGTAGCACAATGTCCATTTAGCCAGTTGGTTTAGCTAATCAGAAACTGTGTCCTATCGAAATTTAAGAAATTTTTGAGAGTGACAAGAAAAAGAATGCAATTCACTCTTGTTGGTGCTGACTGCCAGCTCCAGGTCAGCAGAATGCCTTTTCAAAACGGCAAAACAAAGTCAGATTGTACATAATTTGAATTTAAGAGACCATTTAAGCATTTTCCTTGTTGTCAGAAACCTGGTTGTTATTTAATACATGCCGACCATTGGCCGACAAAGTTATAAAGACGGTACGCTGACCAGAGCACTACAACTATACAGTAACCTACGTCAACAAAACAATATTTAGTAAAACCTATAGGGCATTCCTATGATCTAAATGTTGCTATCTCTTTACCAAAACAATACCATGCTTTAACGATCCCGAGGAAAACATGTTTTTGAAAATATTCTTCGAAAAGGAGAACATCTGGAGAATGTACTGGTAAACATCATTTTCTCTTTTTCCAATAACGCTTTTCATAATATAAAAGACAAATCTGTTGATTTGAGACTTATTTGATAGATAGTCAGCAAAAACTTTCACTTTACGCAGTTCTAAATCCAGTGGTCAGGTAAACTGATTTTAAGACAGTTTCTGACCCTTTAGATCTGTAATTCGATCTTTAAAATGTCAAACAGAATGGCCAGTGTGGTCTCCATAGCTTAGTGGTAACGGTGCAAGTATGGGCAGTAATTTCGAATCCGGGCTCTTTCAAAACTTTTTCTGGGGATTGATGAAAGTTATGGCCACATCATTCAAAATTATTTCTCACGACCAAACAACCTTTCGACTCTTTTGTTGTTGAAAAGTAGCCTGTGCTTTTACATAGTACAAAAAAGGTTTCGCAAAGCCGGCACAGAAATTTGAAAAAGCATGGATAGGTAAACGGATAAGTGCACTGAACCCTGTGAAATATCCTAGGAATAACCAAAATTTGTCCGTGAAAGCGCCGTTTAAATTGAAAAGAAATAGAACGGCTCCTTTGTAAGGCATATTCCTTGCACGCCAACGTGTCAGATGCTAATAACAACGTTCTCTTTCGTGAACTTGATGAAATATATTTTAGACATTATAATAATATGGCCTGCAACACGCGAAAAGGGGCATTCGGACATTTGCATAAAGTGTCGTCTCGGATCAGCCTGCGCAGTCCGCGCAGGCTAATCCGAAACGACACTTTCCGTTTTTATGCAATTTTCTGTTTTGCGCAAGTCTACTGAAGAACAAAATCTAATGTAGTAGTAAAGTGCCGTCTCGGATTAGCCTGCGCGGACTGCGCAGGTTGGTCCGAGACGACACTTTACGCAAATGTCCGAATACCCCTTTTCGCGTGTTGCAAGCCACATAGGCCTATATGTAGGTCAAAGGATAGATACTCTGATCCCTCTGAGTTAACCGAAATTCACCATCTTAACATTTCTAAATATGAACATACGGCCTCATTGTTGGAAAATCAGATGTTTATGTACACAGCTATCTTAAGTGTTTGAATTATGAATTTGATAATAATACATTTAGTAAAATACTGATTCATTCCGAAGAAATAATAATAATTCAAAGACACAATAAATTATTTTACCAAAAACTATAAGGATAACACAAATAGCAAAATCGTAAAGGAAATGTAAGTACGGTTTTTTATCATTCCAGAAAGCAATTTTTGAGAATAATCAATTGCATGATACAAGCAACTGATATTTTTTCACCCAAGGTTTCAAAAAAATATACTTTTTGAAGAAATTAATGATAGAACCATACAGTCACACATAAGTTAAGAATCACCCCCATTTTATTTGAAAGTTAAAAATTCATAGGCATAGTAGGCATATTTGATATAAATAGAAATGATACTTAAAAAAGTTTACTTCTTTAAATATTGAAGAATATTGAAGAATATTTAGACAGAATATTGAAGCAGAAAAGGTAAGTTTTTCCTGTGATAACGTTACCTGAAACATATCCTCTTATAAATGTCAAATTACGAACATGAAAAAGAGTTTGCTATTACCGAGCTAGTGCTCACAGCCGCATATGAATTTTCAAAAATTGCCACGGCTTTGAAGCATATTCATTTCTGTTTCAACACACAGAGTTTGAATTCAATACCTTGTATAGCTACCACGTTTCTGTAAAAGTTCATTCCTTAAACAAGTGTTTGCAGCTTATTCTGGGGGATTAGATTCCATTCTTGAACAAATGCGGCACGTAATTCGTTCATATATCCGGCTGCAATGCCTGTCACGGTAACACGTCAATAGCCTGCTGTTGAAGACAATGGTGCACAATATCTGCTCTGATCGGCCGAGCGTTATCGTCCATGAACGTAGGCATGTCGATGAATATCGAAATGAGGCACAACAATGTCTCTAAGAACGTTATCTCTATAGCTAACGGCCGTTCACGTTCCGTCTAAGATGTACATACCCAGTTTACATGGACAGGAAAAACATGGCCAGACAGAAACAGATCATCCACCGAATGCTGTGGTACCAAACTATTCCTGTGTTCGTACGCATGGTGATATCCTCGCGACATATGCACAGCCAGTCTTCAGTATGCCGTAAGACGAATTTACATTCATCCGACTGATGTATACGTCGCCAGGATCGAATGTTCCAATCAAGTTGATTACGAGCCTAGTCTAATCGGACTCTCCTGTGTCTTGGTGTCAGCAGAGGACGTTTAACGGCCCTTCTCACTTTCACGCCGGTGCTATTTAGTCTCCTGGTTACCCACCGTTCTAACAGAGATAGGTCCATAAACTAGCTACTGGTTTCGAAGTTGACGCCCTGTGGCTGTAGGGTTTGCACATGCTGTACGCCGTAGTGCTCTACTCTCACGGTCATCACTTTCGGGGCTCGTCCTGAACGTTAACACTAAGATACTGTCCCATCAGCGCAATAGCGTTGCAAAAGACGTACGATGATCAAATGGTTGACCATGAACTGACCAGCAATAGCCCGTGTGCTTAGGCCGGCGTTACTCATGCCCACATTTCGCTATTTTTGGGGTTTCGAAGTTTTATCCTAGCCATTCTTTCATTTTGGGTCATGAAGCATCCTGTACCTTGTAAAGCGTATCCGTGCATAGCAAGAAAAAGTACATGAATCAAACTTATGTTTTGAAAACATGGACGGTAGGGCTATACAACAGGTTTGTAAGACATATCTTTACATAGCCTTCAAAGTTTGTCAATAAAGTTTGTCAACACCACTCCACTCTAACAAATTCAGGCTTGGCTTGAAAACATGCCGCGTAAAAAATGTTATCCATTAAAAAGGATATTACACAATTTGTTAAGGTAATATTTAAATTATGTCTGACAGTATATCTTTCGTGTTTAAATAATGATATTGCGGAAGTATATAATTGCCAGCAAAACATAAATCTCTTCTGCGAAAGCTGTTTTTGGTTACAATGATAATAAGAGTCACCAAAAATAAGAATAACACAAAAGAAAAACTTTTAAAGAGAAAGAAGCTATGGCTTTGCAACATAACAGAAAACATTGCTGGTAAATGATCAGTTGCTAGTATAAAAGGACAATGCATTGCTTGAGGGCATGCCAAAGATTATGTAACAGTAGGTAGCAGATTTGGAAAACATTGCAGAAAAAGAATGTAACTGACTATCACAAGCAATCGTTCCCTCCACAACGATGCCTTCCATTCCATAAGACTGAGGAGGTTTCAAATAAACCCAAAAACTGCTGTGTATATAATCCATCTGCTGATTCTTTAGGCATTCTTCACTGAATATTTGTGTACGTTCTGAAGTAAAGTGATGCTCAAACCAACAGTACAGATTCATTATTCGCAGATTTCAACAAGTGCAATATAAACAACGGTGGCTGTTCGGATATTTGTAATTATGGCAATGGATCCTACTTTTGTTCATGTCTAGACGGCTTTACGATCGGCTTTGATGACCACAGATGTGTAGGTTGGTATACGCAATATCTTTCACACACACACACACACACACACACACACACACACACACACACACACACACACACACACACATATATATATATATATATATATATATATATATATATATATTTTTTTTTTTTTCGTTTTTAACGGTTCATGTTCTAACCCTTTATATACGCACTGTTTGTGGTTATGAACATTGTCATCATAATATTGATCAATTACACGGGAGAATAACAAAGCATAGATATAAATACGATTACCTAGTCATTCTGTACATATTGTATTTAATGGATATATGAGTTCACACCTCTTGCTTTTGAACCTCATGTTTTATTACCTATGGTGTATCTTTACCTACTTGGGTATAGATCTTTTACGTATGGCTCTATTACTTATGGCTTTTTACAGCACACCAGAATTGGACATAGCCAAGGAAAAGAGTTCATTTGCTTAATTGCTTAGAAAGAAAAAGCGGGAAGAGAGATATCATCTTTGTTTGGTTCTGCTTTTCTCATTTTTTTTACCGTATTTGACACCATTGATAACAAACTGTAACTCTGAATTCTAGGTAGAACCATCTTATTGGCTGAGACAAAATCTCTCCACCAATCAGACGGGTTGTCTTATTCAATTTCAAATTAAAATCTTTATTTATTAAAAAAATCATATATATGATCACTAGCTTTTTTGCGAAAAGAGATAAAAGTGAAAATAAAATAAAACAACATCAGTGAGAATTTTGGTCATAAATTACAGTTAATGTAGCGGATACTCCGCGCAATATGATCTTTATCTACACCATCCAAAACAGCTACTATAGTCGCATACGATGAAAAGTATGAAAATCTACACTGCTAACACACTATTACAGATCTTGACGAATGCGCAGCTGCTAGAGATGGTTGCTCTGAGAAATGTATCAACACGCTTGGCAGCTATTACTGCGCATGCTTTGGAGGGTATGAACTCGTCAATGGAAATTGTACAGGTTTGTTTATAACGTTATATTTACTCTTTTTTTTTTTTTTTTTGTAATTAACGTCTTTTTCAACAATAACTCAGTTAAACCTCTGTCAGAGTTTTAGTTACAAATCTGGAGTACTAACGCAAATTTTGTTTTAAGTAAGATTCGCAGAAAAAATCTTTTATAAAATGACCTTGGACATTGTTCGAATGATACAGAAAACCAGATCCGAGAATTACTCGAGTCTAGATTTGACGTATTATAGTTCTGAGTTGAAATAAGGTTTAACAACAAATTCTATTGACCTAGAGTTCGGTCCTTGCCCTTTGATATAGATGTTTGATTTATTTTTGTTAAAGTGGCATATCCAAAGACGATGATTTCTAATTGAGAGGGAAAAAAAAAAAAAAAAAAACAATAAAAAGTGAAAAAGAAAGTGTTTGGGAGGAAAATAAACGAGAAAAAAAAAATAGAAGGCGGGTTTCCCCTTTCTGTTGGGTGCTTTGATATATCCGGTGTAACTGGTACTAAGTATTACACACAGAAATTTATAATTACTTTAAACGAGTATAATTCAATATTAGTTTTTTTCATGAACATTGGCGAGTTCTGATTGGCTGAAAAAAAATTTTCATAGCTCCATGAAAAAAAAAAAAACAGCAGTGCCGGAACTACTTTTGCAGTCAAACTAATGCAAACAAACATGTATACGAGATTTCATAATGTTTTTCGTTCTGATTTTATATCGAGTCCGAAGTTCAAATTGCTAGCTGAATTTATTTTTTCTGAATACCGAAAAAAAAATCCAACAGTAAATTCAAAGAGAGAGCTGAAAACTCATTGGAAAGGTCATCAGACTTCTCCAACAGTGGTGAGTTTAAAAGGCAGTATGCCACAGAATTTGCCGTCTAAATCCATTTTTCTTGCGAAATTGTTCTGATACACAGTTTGTTTCGTCATGGTTTTGTAAATAAAGCGAAATCAAAAAACCGAAACAGGAAATAGACGTGGTTTATTTCTATATGACGAATTTCAGAAAATATTTGTTATATTAATTTGCCATGGCTGCAAATGACATCTCAAATAATTGTAATTTTTCATTAAGCAAATAAATCTAAGCAGAAGAAAAAATAAGAAGAATTTCGTTTAAAATGAGAAAGAAGACTGCGAGACAAGATCATGCGACTTGAAAACGCGACAAGAAGGTGAAATGACCTTCATGTAAAGCATATGAGGTTTCTACGCGACGGCTTTTTTACTTGTTTGTGTACATGTACCAAAATATATTGAAATTAAAAGCCAATAAACTATTTGAAAACATTGATGCTGACCTCTCCTGGCTTCTTTTGTAAAGAAGCCAACTTGTTTTTACTCTGCTGGGTTTAAACAATCTTATTTTCAACTTAATTCTAGCGTATTGAACTTCTAATAATAAATCCACTCAATCTGCAAATGTTCAATACTATAATGACGTCATGAATTATGTCATTTTTACGTCATGAAGGAGCAGTTTTACCGCGCTATGAAATATCAATGAAAAGGACAGTAAATAAATACGCAATGTTGGATTTACAAAAAAAATAGCAGCATCCCCAACTTTAATGTGCAGGTCGAACAAGAATTACTCCCCTTGGAATTTATCGATAATCCGGTCTCAAAGGATTTCCGATACCGGCCCGTCACATAGGATTTCAGAAGGAAAAAACTTTTGATCGACTAAAACACGTTCTTTGTCTAAAATGATAAAAATCTATAACGTCTAGAAGTATTCTATAATATCTCTACTTTACTTCAATATAATTTTAATTACTGTAGCAATATGGGAAGTTGCGTCCATTTTGATTTAAAGTCACTGCCCATTCTCCTTCTTATTTCTAGAGAAGAGTTTTAGAAATTCGCCCTTTCATCCTTTTTGACGCTCAATAACTTAAAAATAAATTTCTAGAAAAAAATCTATAACGTCTTGAAGTACTCGTATTCTCTGTTTTGTTATGATCACGATCTAAGTATTCGTTTACATTTGTTGCAACGGGAACTTGCGTCCATTTTAGTTTAAAAACGGCACTATCGTTATTTTTTGTATAAAAATGCTGTATCGAGTTAAGTGAGATTTTAAGACTGGACTAAAGGATTGTGCTGCGGATAAAAGGAAGATAAAAACAGATGACATGACAACCTTGTCTATAGTTCTGTTGAATTTGGGTCCTGTTTTTACACATTGTCCAATGTTATAATATATTTATCATTTTTATACATGTATGTTTATGTTATTTGCATCTGTTAAAACTTTTTAAGAGATTTATAAAAACTGCTATTTCCCCAAGTTTTTTTTTTTTTTTTTTTATTGTTACTATAGAATTTTTTTGAATTGCATTTTTTTCTGTCTCTATTTTTTAGGAAGACTGAGATTATTACTATTTATCAGACAAAGTGGTCTAATAATAGACCAATTATAAACTGCATCAAAAACGCACTCAATAGATCAATAGTAAACTGTACAAAACAAGCAGTCTGATCTTGGGCCTAATCGATTCTATATGTCGAAATTTTTTTGGTTAAAAAAAAAAAAAAATCCTTGACATCGCAATATCAACAGGTGACTGAAATCAGCAGAAAATTCGGCGTTTTGGGAGTATCGATTTTACCCGTACCACACACTCCCGAGTTTTAACGGTCCTGAAATAAAAGCTTTTGAAAACATTGTGAGAAAAGGAGAAAGTGCCAGTAGCCAGCATTGTTTCCTTTTCCCACAATATTAAACAGCATTTTCTTCTTTTCCCACAATGTTTTATACTCTTCCAAAGTCAAGAATATCATTTGAACTATATCTAATTCAATGTCTGAAATTGATTTTAATCTGGTGAAGTAAAAAAGTTCTCCATATTGTAAAAAGTTTTAAATTATTGACGGGAAAGTTCGATTTATTTGGCAGTCAAGAACCGTAGCAAATTATCCTACGGGTTTACGACCCTGAGAAAGAAAGCTTTTGAAAACACATGAAAGGGAGAAAATGCATGTGATCAGCTTGAAAATAGCAAGGAAACATGAATATATGAGTTGTCGGCATAAAGTACTTTTAATATGGCATTAATCATCACACATTTGAATCTAAAAGCTAAAGAGTGGAAATAATTAGCAAATGAAGAATTCCTCAAAATCTTGATAAACTGTCATGATCAAACAACCTGGGTATAAACTGCAGTCATGTAGGTATTTGTATATCTTAAACACAGCATGGGGTCCGTATGTTAATGTATAACATTACGTAACACAATCAAGATACCCGATAGGCGTCTTATCTAACAGTGAGACGCGGTCATCATCGGGAAACTCCGGCACAATCCGAACAATCAGGGAAAAAGAAAAAAAAATAGGATAGCTGCTTTAAAAAACTGTAAAAAGGGCCAAAAGTTTATTTTCTAAATGACTGAAAATTATACCAAATTAAAGAACAATAAATAAGCTTTCTGACCTCACTGGAGATAATTTTGACTTTTCAACACAATGTGCAGACTCATTTCCATCTACCGTGTGCTCACAAAACCACTGACGTGTTCTCAAAAAGTGATGAAGTTATTTAAAACAGAATTGACCTGTCGAACATAAAAGTTAGTAAGTAAAATTTGTACTCGGTTGTGTTGTTTATGATAGATCAGACGATACCCGTGTGGTCTGATCTCCCACCACACTTTCCCCACCCTAATATACATTTGTGACGATGCCATACAAAACCATCAAAATAAAATGCTGTCTGCTGAGAATGTAACAGCTCTGTGCTGCAGGTTAGAGATTAATGTTTTCAAAAACATTGTAACAAGAGAAACTCCTTCGTACTATCCCGAGCTTTGTGGGTAGCTTTTCAAAAATGTATCCAACCGAGGTATTTTTACTATTGTACCATTTTTGTTAATAAAACTATGAAAAAAATCAGAGATTGAATTTAATATAATGATAAGAAAATCAGGGATTGAATTCCAAAGATGTAATGAATATATGTACATATTGTTATATTTCAAGCGTTCGCCCCCCCTCCCCCCGGCTTTTGTCCCATCATAAGAAACTTGTCTCGCGGGGTTAATTTTTTTCAAATTCTTCAGGAATATTGGCAATGTATGACTTCCCCAGTTTAAAAGCAATTGTAGACAACACGATAAATATAGCTCAAATTATGGAATTTGTATCAGTTAAGGCGTGAAGACATTGTTGGAAAAAGAGCAAATGCTGGTCACCAGCATTTGCATCGTTGACCAAAAGTTTTCAAACGCTTTCTTTCGGTAAAATTTGGGGTAGGTCAAATTGTAAGACCTGAAAGGAAATTGAATTTTATAATTTTGGTACCCCAGTACTTTACAACCTCAGGATATATCCTGCAGAGTTGTTTTCCAATAAATTGAAACCCTTTGCACTCGAAGCGCGGTATTTGGGTTATTAGTGCAAAGGGTTTGCAGAGATCGCCAGTCAATATACCAATCCGTAGTGATCGATTTCACGGCCCAAAGGGATCAAACTCTTATAATTTAATTGGCTTACATCGCGGTCAAATAGCAGTTATCGGGTTTGATTTGCATGGTAAAGTTAGCCATGTAGTATTATTTAAGTGCATTTTTGTTGTCTGTGATATTGAATTATAAGGAATGAAGAGAATTTTTTTTTTGTTTTCATGGAGGTATGAAAAAAAAAAACCTAATTACACTGTATGAAACCGAGAAATTTTTGTTTTCATGGAGGTATGAAAAAAAACACCTAAGTACACTGTATGAAACCGCGAAGCAAAACAAAAATTCTCTTCATTCCTTAAATCTTTCAGGAAACTCTTACATAACATGTTTATTTATTGTATAAGTCATGCTCTGTGTAAGAGGGGTTTAATGCAACTGCAAAAAGTATCGATCCATGTCTGCCTGCGCATTCCGCGCATTCCGCACAAGCTAATATGGGTTGAAACCTTTTTAAAGAATTTTTTTAGAAAATTCCATTTGGTTGCCATGGCAACCAGAGTTTTTGATGGAATCAAATTCTGTGAACAATTTTTAAAGAGGACCTCCCAAGGAACATTCCAGCCAAGTTTGGTCCAAATTGGCCGAGCGGTTTAGGAGGAGAAGATGTTTAAAGAATTGTTGACGCCGCACGACGGACACAACGTGATCCTAAAAGCTCCCCTTGAGTACGTTGTGCTCAGGTGAGCTAAAAAACACGCATACCTTCCCTAAATGAACCGTTTATAA
Source organism: Hippopus hippopus (assembly GCA_946811185.2). Taxonomy (NCBI): domain Eukaryota; kingdom Metazoa; phylum Mollusca; class Bivalvia; order Cardiida; family Cardiidae; genus Hippopus; species Hippopus hippopus. Next base: position 32,377,845 of record OX328108.1, on the reverse strand, counting down.
ACAGGTGGGGAATCATAGAAACCATAAATGTGTAAAAAGTCAAATCATGATGAATTCTAGCAATCTTGTTATATAACAATGATATTGTTTGGCAGTTAAATAATATTTAACTTTATAACATACCTTTAAATGATCTAAGTATAATACAAACGTAATCTAAGACTTAAATACAGCAAGCAAGAACACGTTTTCCGTATCATGCGTGTACGATGTGTAGGTTTTCAGTATGATCCATGTACTCGTACTCTTTGTAGAACATCATCGTGTGCACGCACTACTTTCGTACTCCCGTTTGGCTCTTTCCGTCAAGTCCTGAACTTTGCGACCATGACTTAATAATAAATAATAATAATAATAATAATAATAAAATCTTTATTTCTTGAAGGTTAAAACATTAAGACAGAATTTCAAGAAAAATGACCTGAAAATGGAGTCTTTTTTACAATGTTGCCTTCTCTTTCTCTCTCTCTCTCTCTCTCTTTCTCACACACACACACCCCTCCACACACTTACCCCTACACCCACACACAAACAGATGCGATAATAAATAAGTGGATGATGAAAGAAAATAACATGAAAATGAGTCTATAAGTCAGTGGACAGATACACAATTTACGGTAATTTGTTTGTGTTATTTGGTGAGGTGATAGATTGCTTTCTGAACATATACTGTTTAAACTGATGTTTAAAGTTAGATAAGGAAGTTGCTGCTCTGATTGAAATAGGAATTTCATTCCATATGTTCATGCTGTAATACGAGAATGCTTTTTTCTTGAACAAAGTGTTAAATCTTGAGTTAATGATATCATAATGAGCAGATGATCGTAAATTATACTTGGTGTTTCTAGAAAACGAAATAATGTCCCTTATATATGGTGGTGAAAGGTTATTATGACACTTAAAGATTAAAACACCAGCGTGATAATCACATCTATTGTCAAAGGTCAACCAATTTAGTTCTGCGAAAAGTTCAATTGACGGTGTTCTAGATGGAGCCCCTAATGTGATGCGGGCTGCTCTTTTTTGAAGTACAGATAGTTTAGAGGTCCTATATTTAGCGCTCTTCCACCAAACTGTACAACAATAGTCGAAGAGAGGCAGTATGTACGAGTTGTAAAATAATTGTTTCATTTCCATTGTTAGGTACGTCGAAATCCTTTTAAACAAATTAATTTTATTGTTGATCGCAGTGCAAGTTTTATCAATGTGTACATTCCACGACAAATGCTTGTCAATGTGTACACCTAATATCTTATGAGACTCAACAAGTTCAATGCAAACGTCATTAATTTTTAGTTCTAGATAAATAGAATTTAATTTATGTTTTGGTCCAATTAGCATACATTTTGTTTTATTTGGGTTAACAAGCATATTATTAACAGTACACCAAGCGAGCATAGTTTCTAAACTATTTTGTAGATTATGTTGTATTTCAGTAATACTGATTCCTGACTTATATAACGTTGAATCATCTGCATAAAGATCTAGACTACAGGCATCAATGTGCAAGCACATATCATTTATATAAATTAAAAACAGCAGCGGCCCTAAAATAGAGCCTTGTGGGACACCGCTTGATAAGTTTCGAGAAGATGAAAATGCATTGTTATGTCTAATACACTGTTTCCTATCAGTCAAATAAGATTTGAATATTGCTAAGGACTTAGTGGAGAAATTATGCAATTTCAACTTATGTAATAAAATTTCGTGATCTACTAAATCAAAAGCCTTTTTTAGATCAACAAAAACCGAACCAATGATTTTTCCGGAATCAACATCTTTTAGCCATTCGTCAGTTAGCCGAATAAGGGCTGTTTGACATGAATGGCCTTCTCTAAATCCAGATTGGTGCTTAGCTAATAAATCATGTTTGTTTAAGAAAGCTAATAATTGGTTAGATAAATGACGTTCAAAAATCTTTGAAATAGTGGGTAAAATAGATATTGGGCGATAGTTATTTGGATCTTCCTTTTCGGCTCCTTTATGTAAAGGTAGAACATATGCTTCTTTCAGCGCGGTTGGAAATATACCTTTGGCGATACTGTTGTTAATAATAGAAGTTATAGGTAAAACTATATGATCACCGCAATATTTTAGAATAGTGGCACTTATTCCATCAATTCCAGAAGCTTTATTAGTTTCAAGCTTATTAAGAAATTGACGAACCATTAAAGGTGTGATAAAATCTATGTCGAAAACTTGGTCTTTTAGTATATGGTGTAAATGTGAACGTAGAAAAGAAAAGTTACTTTCATTAAATTTTGATTTATTAACAATGCTTGCTATGTTGATGAAATGGTCATTGAAGGAGTTTAGGATATTTTTAGTTCCCTGAATATTTTCTCCATTGAATACCATTTTTGAAGGTAAATGTATTGATTCGTTATCTAAATTGCCATTGTTTTGTACCTTCCTTAAATTTCTCCATAGATCTTTGGTATTAGTGCCTGCTTTAATTGCATTATTATAATAATCTTTCTTATTTTTACGAATGAGATGTAGTACTTTATTTCTCATAGTTTTATAATTATTCCAATCTTTTAACTTATGAAAACGATCCCGTTCGTACATTGTTTTTTTGACCTCATGATTTATCCATCTTGGTAGATGATTACTTTTGATACGTTTACTCTTAATTGGCGCGTGCTTAGATAAAATTGTATGCAAGATATTGTAAAAGAGTAAAAGAGCTTGTTCCGGGTCATGCTCAGTTTCGATTAAATGAATTTGCGAAGCACTTAAATCATGCTGAAAATCACATATATTAAACTTTTTAAAACTTCTATACGTCATAATCGAATGACCACCGCCTCTAAATGGCCTGTTTTTTAATTTTCGCGTCATGCATACTGGAAAATGGTCACTCAGGGATAAGGGCGAAACAAATATTTCTGTCACTCTGTCATTCCGGTTAGTATAGATATGGTCTATAATTGTAGACGATTTTTTTGACATACGTGTAGGCTTGTTAACCAGTTGCGAAAGTCCGTATTTTAAAGCAAAATTTGACCACTCTTTACATTCAAAGCTATTTTTATCTGAATAGTATTTGTAGTTAAGATCTCCAATAATGTGATATTCTTTGCCAAGCTCATCTACTTTCTGAATTTGTACATTGAATGAGGATATCCATTCAGCACTAGAGTGCGGTGGTCGATAAACAAAGCATATTAGAAAAGACTTAGAGTTTTTGTGACATATTTCAATCCATATAGATTCTATATCATCCGATTCCAAGTCAGACCTATGTTTAATTGGGATATGATTTCTTAAGAAAACCAAAACTCCACCCCCCTTTTTGTGCTTTCTATCCTTCCTTATATAATTAAAACCTGGAACATTAAGGTTCAAATCACAGAAAGTGTCATTAAGAAAGGTTTCACATGCGCCAAATATGTCTATCTCACTTGTAGATAGTATGTACTTAATTTCATCAAATTTTGGAACAAGGTGCTGTACATTCAAATTTACAACATGTAAACCTTTTTGCTGAAATTTTATAGGATGAACCGAAATGTTAGATGATCTTAAAGCAAGATCATGTGCCTTGCTTTTGGCCAACATAGAGTTTCCATCGGTTTTTGACTTTTTAATTTGATTAGAATTTGAATTTGAACTAGAATTAGAATCAGAAGTAGAATCAGAACTAGGTTTAGAATTATATTCGTGAAATATTGGCGATTTCTCCGTATTTACCAGTTTGCATGTACACGGTAATAATTGACATTTTGAACACAATGAAAGTAAAGTATCGAATTTGTTTTGAAGGGAGGTAGATGTGTACCTGTCCATGATTCCCTAATGTACGTAAATTTGTCTACATTCCGAAGTAAAATGATTTGACATGCCACATTTTTGACAACGGCGATTGGGAACTTCATAGTGATTCATTCTGTTGGTTCTAAGAATGTTGTTTTGTTTAACTTGTTTACAATCATCAGCTCTATGACCTTCCTGACCGCAACCAAAACAACGCACGCGAAAGAACTTTCTCTGTGGAGAATCTTGTTTGAGAATAGAAATATGTTCATTGTACGTCTTGAGCAATACGGCCGTTCCCTTATCTGACAAATGTATCTGATCTTTCCAGTATAAAAATGATTTGAGTTTTAACCGTTGACTGACCGGAATGCAATATATATCATTGTCTCGACACAGAAAATTTATGTAACTGTTCATGTCTGTAACATCAGCATCTAGTCTTGGTGTAATTTCAGATATGTATATTTTGGTTTCTGGCGATTTGGATTTAATATGATTAATCACTTTGCAGAAGTCATTTTCTACGGCTTCTTCATTTCTTCCTGAAGCTAAATCGTTGCCTCCCGCTTGGATTACTATAGCACTGTAAGGTGAAAGATCCATTATTTCTAGTTTTCTTTTAATGGTTAAGACTCTTGCTCCAGGGTTGGTTGAGACATCCACATTACGGGATAACCCTCTCTTATTTACTCTTTGTAAAATTGAGCTCCCGATTAGCAGGACTCTCCCTTTAGTAGGTTTTGGTCGATTGTGATACGATGGCTTGTTCGGCATAGATTTTTCTGCGCGTAGACTATCTTCATGCACAGACTGATTCATATTATTATTACTGGTGCTTGTTTTATTCGACAATTTTCCACTATTTGATCTACTGGTTTTGTTGTCGTTATCCTTTTTCAGCTGTGTAGATCCTATACGGTCTGTAATCGATTGCAGCCGTGATTTTAATGTTGTTGACACATTTGACAGCTCCTTTTTTAATGCGACCGTTGTTTCAGTAATATTTTCCACTTTGGACTCAACTGCTTGCGAGCGAATTTTACAAACGTTCTTTATTCCCACGATTTCGTCTCTTATTCCTGTAAAGGCTCAATAGCGGTCAAACACACAGTACAGGTGTTAAAATGCATTTAAATTTGAATAATACCATCTAAAACTATGGAAAACATTGGAAAGACGACAATCTGTTATTGTGTTATTGTCCAAGGGTTAGTCGCTGGCAGAAAAACTGAATTTGAAAATCAGGTAAAAAGTAAACAAAAAATAGAGTGGCCTGGCAACTTTTAACTTAGTTTCAAAAGTAGTTTCACTGCCAGCGACTAACACTTGAACCAACCATTCAAGAACGGATTGTTATCTTCACAGTAATTTTCAGCCGAGCCACGGTAGCTCAGTCGGTAGCGTACAGGACTTGAGAACAGGGGGTAGCTTGTTCGATTCCCGGCTCGGCCAATTTCTTTCCGAGGATTCATGATAGTCATTGCGACAGGATTCATTCCCTTCTCACCGCTGACCATTGTTTCGATGATGGTTATGTAGGAAGCATCTAGTGGGTTGGAAAGAATATTGTGCATAGTACTGGTAAAATGGTTAAAGAAACTCCAAGAAAGCATGGATAGCTGCACTGGCCGCCGCGATATGACTAAGATAATGTTGAAAACGGCATTAAACACCATACAACCAACCACAATAATTTTCATACAAATGGTATGATTTAAATTCAAATGCATTTTTACACCCGCTTTGTTAACTTTTGACAGCTATTGTTAGAAGAACTAAAAACCTGTTTTAGTCTTCATGAATACATCATCTATTACACGTCATCTGCTCTTTTTTATCCCCCGCCGAAGGTGGGGGGATATAGTTTTAGCGTTGTCCGTCCGTCCGTCCGTCCTTCCGTCCGTCTGTCCTTCCGTCCGTCTGTCCGGGAGAATATCTCCAATATCACTGCACAGAATTTCGTGAAACTTTGTATGTGTGTACAATAACCAATTCCGCCGGGACATTTTTTTTTTGTTTGTTTTTTTGATTCAATGCAAAATGGCCGACTGGGAGCGATTTTAAGTTACGCGGTTGAGTGAATTTTTGTTGTTTTCAGTTTTCATTTTTACAGCATTTTCTGCTTGTCCGGTGCATAACTTTGTCATCTCCAGTCCGATTGACTTGAAACTTGGCATTTGTGTTTGTTGCAATAATACGGTGTGCAGTGCGAAAGAACCATAACTCTACCTCGTGCTATCTTTGAGTTATTTCTCTTTGATCGTCATTTTTACAGCATTTTCTTCTTTTCCAGAGCATAACTTTGTCATCTCCAGTCCGATTGACTTGAAACTTGGCATTTGTGTTTGTTGCAATAATACGGAGTGCAGTGCGAAAGAACCATAACTCTACCTCGTGCAATCTTTGAGTTATTTCCCTTTGATCGTCATTTTTACAGCATTTTCTGCTTGTCCGGAATATAACTTTGTCATCTCTAGTCTGAACATCTTCAAATTTGGTATGCATGGTTGTTGAAAAATTACGGATGCAGTGCACAAGAACCATAACTCTTCCAAACACGAATTTTGAGTTATTCCCCCTTTGATCTTCATTTTTATAGCATTTCTTGCTTGTCCGGAGCATAACTTTGTCATCTTTAGTAGGAATGACTTGAAGTATGGTATGCTTATTTGTTGCAATATTTGGAAGTGCAGTGCTCAAAATTTGTAACTCTACTTCGGGCTGTCTTTGAGTTATTTCCCTTTGATCGTGATTTTTACAGCATTTAGTGCTTGTCCGGAATATAACTTTGTCATCTCAAGTCAAAACGACTTCAAACTTGGTATGCATGTTTGTTGCAATATTACGACGGAGTACACTGCGCAAGAACAATAACTCTACCTGGCGCGGATTTTGAGTAATTCCACTTTCATCTTCATTCTTACAGTCTAGTTCTTTGTCCGGAGCTTAACTTTGTCATCTCCAGTCCGATTGACTTGAAACTTGGCATTTGTGTTTGTTGCAATAATACGGTGTGCAGTGCGAAAGAACCATAACTCTACCTCGTGCTGTCTTTGAGTTATTTCTCTTTGATCGTCATTTTTACAGCATTTTCTTCTTTTCCGGAGCATAACTTTGTCATCTCCAGTCCGATTGACTTGAAACTTGGCATTTGTGTTTGTTGCAATAATACGGAGTGCAATGCGAAAGAACCATTACTCTACCTCGTGCTATCTTTAAGTTATTTCCCTTTGATCGTCATTTTTACAGCATTTTCTGCTTGTCCGGAATATAACTTTGTCATCTCTAGTCTGAACATCTTCAAATTTGGTATGCATGGTTGTTGAAAAATTACGGATGCAGTGCACAAGAACCATAACTCTTCCAAACACGAATTTTGAGTTATTCCCCCTTTGATCTTCATTTTTATAGCATTTCTTGCTTGTCCGGAGCATAACTTTGTCATCTTTAGTAGGAATGACTTGAAGTATGGTATGCTTATTTGTTGCAATATTTGGAAGTGCAGTGCTCAAAAATTGTAACTCTATTTCGGCCTGTCTTTGAGTTATTTCCCTTTGATCGTGATTTTTACAGCATTTAGTGCTTGTCCGGAATATAACTTTGTCATCTCAAGTCAAAACGACTTCAAACTTGGTATGTATGTTTGTTGCAATATTACGACGGAGTACACTGCGCAAGAACAATTACTCTACCTGGCGCGGATTTTGAGTAATTCCACTTTCATCTTCATTCTTACAGTCTAGTTCTTTGTCCGGAGCTTAACTTTGTCATCTCCAGTCCGATTGATTTGAAACTTGGCATTTGTGTTTGTTGCAATAATACGGAGTGCAGTGCGAAAGAACCATAACTCTACCTCGTGCTGTCTTTGAGTTATTTCCCTTTGATCGTCATTTTTCCAGCATTTTTCCTGCTTGTCCAGAATATAACTTTGTCATCTCTAGTCTGAACATCTTCAAATTTGGTATGCATGGTTGTTGAAAAATTACGGATGCAGTGCACAAGAACCATAACTCTTCCAAACACGAATTTTGAGTTATTCCCCCTTTGATCTTCATTTTTATAGCATTTCTTGCTTGTCCGGAGCATAACTTTGTCATCTTTAGTAGGAATGACTTGAAGTATGGTATGCTTATTTGTTGCAATATTTGGAAGTGCAGTGCTCAAAAATTGTAACTCTATTTCGGGCTGTCTTTGAGTTATTTCCCTTTGATCGTGATTTTTACAGCATTTAGTGCTTGTCCGGAATATAACTTTGTCATCTCAAGTCAAAACGACTTCAAACTTGGTATGCATATTTGTTGCAATATTACGACGGAGTACACTGCGCAAGAACAATAACTCTACCTGGCGCGGATTTTGAGTAATTCCACTTTCATCTTCATTCTTACAGTCTAGTTCTTTGTCCGGAGCTTAACTTTGTCATCTCCAGTCCGATTGACTTGAAACTTGGCATTTGTGTTTGTTGCAATAATACGGAGTGCAATGCGAAAGAACCATAACTCTACCTCGTGCTGTCTTTGAGTTATTTCTCTTTGATCGTCATTTTTACAGCATTTTCTGCTTGTCGGAATACAACTTTGTCATTTCTAGTCTGAACATCTTCAAATTTGGTATGCATGATTGTTGAAAATTACGGATGCAGTGCACAAGAACCATAACTCTTCCTAGCACGAATTTTGAGTTATTCCCCCTTAGGTCTTCGTTTTTATAGCATTTCTTGCTTGTCCGGAGCATAACTTTGTCATCGTAAGTAGGAATGATTTGAAATATGGTATGCTTATTTGTTGCAATATGTGGAAGTGCAGTGCGCAAGAATTGTAACTCTACCTCGTGCTGTCTTTGAGTTATTTCCCTTTGACCGTCATTTTTATAGCATTTAGTGCTTGTCCGGCTGAATATAACTTTGTCATCTCAAGTCAGAACGACTTCAGACTTGCTATGCATGTTTGTTGTAACATTACGGAGTACAGTGCGCAAGAACAATAACTCTACCTATGGCGGATTTTGAGTAATTCCACTTTGATCTTCATTTTTACAGTATTTCTTGCTTGTCCGGAACGGAACTTTGTCACCTCAAGTCAAATTGACTTGAGACTTGGTAAACATGTTTGTTGCAGTTACGAAAAGTGCAATGCACTGGAGCCGTAACCTTACCTAATGCCCGTTTGGAATTATTCCCTATTCATTATATTTTTTTTTACAGCTTTTCATGCTTCTCTACAATATAACTTTGTCTTTTCATGTTGGAATCACCTGAAACTTTATATGCATGTTTCCTTAACATTAGAGGAGACATTCATGCCTATTTCAATCACTTAAATGATTTCTTCTGCACTACTATTTTCCTCTACCTGCCCTTTACGATTATTATCCCCCCCTCGACAACTGGCGGTGGGACGGGCGTATCTTGCAACAATTTGCCGCTGTTGTTCATTAAATGTCATGTCATGGAAAAAGGGGGCTTGACAAATATTTTCATTATGGACCAATATCTCTTTCACTAAGGACAAAATGTAATTAAATTTCATCTTTATTAAGCCACATACAATAGTTATTTGATTTTATTTCATGAAATGCCATGTCATGAAAAAAGGGGGCTAAATGTATAATTTCATTATGGACCAATAACAGTTCGCCTATTCGTCCGCCTGGACAGATATCTTCTAAAGTCCGTGACGAACATTTATGAAACTCATGCATGTCTTCCTTAGGATAGTCCGTTGATACAACTTTCTTTTATATATAATGACGTGTCATGGAAGAAGGGGGCTTGATGTATATTTTCATCATTTGTTTTCATTTAATGAAATGCCATGTTATGGTAAAAGGGGACTTAATGTATAATCTCATTATGGACCGCTTGTATATATTTCATTTAATGAAATGCTGTGCCATGGAAAAAGGGGGCTTAATGTGTAATTTTATCATGGACCATTAACAAAAAGGCCACATGTTCATGTAACACACAATACCTCTAATATGTTTGTATCAAAAACGGTCTTTTTCGGCGGGGGATATCATTTCAACGAAATTGCTTGTCTTAAACCATTTTGACCGAAGGTATATGATAATAGGAAAATTACAAATCTGCATTTTTGTGTGGTCGGATCAGGTCGTGTTGCGTCTGTAAAGAGGTGCGTTTAAACTTCGGCCGCATCCGGTACACACCTGTTTACACATGCCCAACTTGACCTGATCTGACCACACAGAAAAGCGGACAGTTGAAATATTTATTCATGATGCACACCGCGTGTTAAATTCGGGTTCGGAACAGAATGTGCAGAGTGTGAGACGATTCCTACTCAAAATAACCAGCATTCTTACTTACTAATTTTCTTTAAATTACTAAAGCTTTATTTGCTCTAAATATCATATGTCCATAAAACAACATTCACTAGCCAAATTATCGAGTTAACTAGATCTATTTGATTTATTCGAAGACGTTGACGAATGTAAGGAAGACAATGGAGGATGCTCAGACAAATGTTTGAACTACGAGGGAAGTTATCGGTGTACTTGTGAGCCGGGACACACTTTGGATAAAGATATGCGGACATGTGATGGTAAGACAGATTTTATGGCTAGCACAATTACGTTCTTATATTATATTTCATGTGTCTATTTTTAGAAATGTTATGGGTAAAGAAATGTCGTAATTTAAGCTTGGGGGAATTATTTCCCTGTCACAGTGAATATTTTCCTCCTGCCGAAAATCTGGAACTACTTTTTTAAGTTTTTTAAGTTTTTAAGTTTTAAAAGTGGCATTCGTTGACAAAATAATCAGAGGAAATATAATATATAATTTATTTCATCAGCTTGTGGTTAATATGGGGAAATATTTGCCTCAAAAGGGAAAGGTCCGCGAAAATAACTCGTGCCTTACGGCACTCGTTATTTTCGCATACCTTTCCCTTTTTCGGCAAATATTTCCCTATATTAACCACAAGCTGATGAAATAAACTCTATTTAACGTATGCAATTAAGATAGACCAGGCAAAATGAGGCTAAAGCACTTCTATTGAAACGTCGAAGACCTCAGTCTGTATGCCTAAATAAAATGCCCCAACTTGGCGCTTTCGCAGTATTTGTCCTGTTTATCTCGTTCGCACTTGTTTCGATTTGCTGGTGGTAACATTTTTATATCTACTCGCACTAAAAGAGTCTAATTACACCAAAAACGACACTGATGTGCTTTGTGACTGTATCCATGTTTGAAGCTAAAATGCACTGTTACACAGAGAGAGAGAGAGAGAGAGAGAGAGAGAGAGAGAGAGAGAGAGATCGAGATCTTATGCAATACAAGATTGAAGTTTTCTCCTCAATCCTTTATTCTTTTGAAAGAATTATTGTCATGCATGTATATTTTGTATCATAACCGAAGATAGACATTGTTTAGATTAATAATGGTATTGTTATACACTGGATTTTATAGACATTTTTGTCACCAGGGATATGCCTTGAACGCAGATAATTATGCTGAAATTTTGACGGTAGGAAGGTTCAAAGCGTCCAATTAGGATATGGCTATCAGTATCCAATTAGACGCTGGAAGTTGTAAAGACGAAGAACTTACCATAATAAAAAAAGAAAGCTTCATTTAACAGCTGAAAATTAACAAAATCACTTGGGTCACATGCTTGCACCAAGCACACATCTATAAAAACCATGCTACAGTTAGACTCCGAGTTTTTATATAGATCATGATGACCCTAAAATTCAAATTTGACAAACAATTCAAGTATGTTTGATTACACTGAAAATGTAGTTATAGCCATCTATGAATGAAAGAGTCGGTATTGTTTGTTTGTTTGAGTTGCAGCTTAACGCCGTTTTGACAGCTTAGATCATATCATGGTTCAGTGCACCTAAGCATGTGTTTCCTGGCTATGTCACACCAGTGCTGACACATAATTCTTTCCAAGTCGCTGACTACTTTTCTGACATGCATCAGAGGTGAGAGGCGAAAACTCACCGCAAAGAAAGTGTACCTCGAACGGGTATCGAACCCGCAAACACCCGGTCACGAGTCAGATACGCTAACCACTGAGCTTCCCGGGTGGGAAATATCAGTAGTAAAAGAAGTAAACAATTATAAAGATTGGGGTACAAATATAGATCAAAGTCTAGCAATTACTGGTAGATGCTCTGATGAATGACTAATAATGCCATTAAGATAATGAAGACTCTAAAACAGATAAATGCCTCAAATACATAGGCGAAAGCTGAATAGAAATGTAATTAGATTGCAGAAAAATGTTTTTCAGATGCCAAATATACGATGCTTGATATTCTTATAAATCATGAGTAGTGCAATCAAATTATCGACTCAATGTGCACAGGATGTGTATTCACGTATCTTTCAGGAATTTTGGGCTCAAAAAAAGTTTTGATTCACTATGTCCATGTTTAATCTTCTGATAGAATATGTTCATGTCATTTATCAAGCAGGTTAAAGGCACAGATACTCGTATAGAAGATTATCATTCAAATATGGTTGAGTGCTTGGATGCTTTGGCGATTCATTAGTATTGTTAAGATATCAAATGTGTTTCTCGTCCTAATGTACATAGGTAACAAGTGATTAGTAACGCCATCAAACTATCGAAGACTTTTTTCAGATATGGACGAATGCCTAATATACAATGGTGGATGTTCCGACAATTGTACCAACACACAAGGATCATACATCTGTTCGTGTACCCCTGGTTACGAGCTACTTCTTGACGACCACTTATGTCAAGGTAATGATGATATTTTAATCCGACATAGCTGTCCTGTGCACCAGCTCTTATTCCATATTAAAACAAAAAATCTTTAGGCGTTAATGCTTTCATGTTCATGGCGTGTTTCGTATTAAAAGCTGTGACTCAATGAAAATTTTAGAGGTCTCATGTTAAGAACTTCCACCGTGACCTCCATCACCGTCCTGGTGTTGATAAACTTGTTCAAAATCACCGTTTTGCTTGGTATGAGGATGAAAAGGAACTTGAACGCAAGCCAGTTTCGTCTTTTTCTAGTTACCGGCATATATGACCAATTCTACCTACCTTTTGTCTCTTTCTCAAGCCAAATCTCTAGGTCATTTTTATACATGGCTAGGAAAATGTTTCGACTGACTTTTATTCGCTACTTCCTCACACTAACTAAGATCGTCACTTTATTCAGTGAATCAGGCCCGGAAACATAAGTCTCTGTTGTACGGCTAGTTTACTCCAGGGGATGGCGACGCTTCTTTCCAGTTTCTGGCAACCAGACTGCAATAGAATTCATTCGTTTCTCACTGCTGTCGATTATGTCGACATTTTTGTCTGGGAAAGAAGCTAGTGCCTTGACAAGAGTGCATTGTAAAACAATACCATTGGTTTCAGATATTGACGAGTGTCAGACAGACAACGCAGGATGTTCAGATAACTGCAGCAACACAGATGGAAGCTTCTTCTGTTCCTGTTTTGAAGGTTACAGTTTGACCATGGATGGTTATAGTTGCTCAGGTATGATAAAGAAAGAAAGAAAGAAAAGTACTTGAATAAGGTGTACTGGAGTTTAACTTACTAAGGTAAATGAGAATTGTTTATTTTTTTACATAATTTTGAGTAAAGCGTACCTAAGCAAAGTGTGTTATAATTTGGTTTATCTGTTATGAGTGTTGTGGCCAAAATGTGTATCTATTATGACATCAAAAGGGACCACTTGCAACTTAACCAATTCAATGCGTAAAAGAATATCTAAACAAAAACAATTACCAAACATTAACCATGAAGAAAAACAGCACGATATGTTTTGGTAGTAGTGAAACTTAAATTTATTTTCTCAAAATATAATGCCACGCTTAGCTGTTTACAGAGTATGGCATTGATGTCTAAAGGATAAAAAAAAAACACAAGTGATGAAATTTGCTTTTCTTGAACCGCTTGCAAGTTATGAACAGTTTGCCATTTGGGTACTGAATGCATTCATTATAGGGAAATTAGAATTGTACACTGAAGATGATTCACTGAATATTACTGACCTTGCTTACCAGATGAAAGATTTGAAAAAGATGCGAGAATTGATTCTCTTGTACAGTCTGAACCTGATTTGTAGCAAATAAAACTTAAACTGTGCTCTGAAATCCTGTGTATATTTTCTTTGCAGACATTGATGAATGTTTGGAGGATGATGGAGGATGTTCCGATTTTTGCAATAATACGTCCGGAAGCTACTTTTGTTCTTGTGGACCTGGATATACTTTAGCTGCGGATAAACAATTTTGTGAAGGTAAATCAGTAACTTTATTGTATAAGGGTTCTGTGATGTATCTGAATCAACACATTTTCTAATCAAACTGATTGAATGTTTTACAGAAATGAATAAAACAGAAGGATACATGAATTTTATAGACTGTCGCCAGAGATAAGACTAATCCAGGTACTCATGTTGTAGTTAGACAGAGAGTAAGAATCTAAAATAGTGCAGTATACAACTTTTACCCATAAATAACTCATTTATTTATCTTTTATAATAAAGAAGAAAAAAATGCAAACCGTTCTGTGTATTTGCATAGTATATGTAGGTGTACGAATTCCATGGTATTTCAGAATTGTTCATTTTTTTTCCAAAATGCTGTTGAAAAGGACAACACGAAACAAACGCAGTTCATTATGTATTGCTTTTCCTCCGTTAATAGACATAGTTGAATGCAACATGGACAATGGTGGATGTTCCGATACCTGCAATAATACGGAAGGCAGTTTTTTCTGTTTATGCTTCACTGGCTATATATTAGACGACGATGGCCTGACATGCAATGGTTAGTTGTAAATATCCAAATTCGTCTTATTTCATTGTGATTTATCAATATCTATGGTAATATTGGTGCCATACTCGGTGAAAGGGTGTTTAATGTATCCGTAAAAAGTACCTACCCAGGTCAGCCTGCGCAGTCCGTGGTGGCTGACCCGAGTCGAAATTTATCGCTATTAGTCAATTTTCTGCAATTTAGAAGGCCAGTCTACTTCATCATTCAGTCGGTTGTTTGACAAAACGGATTTCATAGATCCATAATTATGTGACGACTTGCTTTGTAGAAAGCATCACGAAGATTCGTTTAAACCCCTTTTGCCAGAACATGGCCCATTTATATTCATCAAATGCCCTTTAATGCTGCTTGAAAGTAAATCGCTCTCACGTGTTACAGGCCATCTATACCCCCCTTCAAACTTAGCTTTCCATGTGCAATTGAGTTCTCCTGATATAAAGCGTTGTAGTATCTAGATGAAGGTATAAATTAGGGCTTAAACATTTACGCTCTGTGAGTAGAGGGATTCATCTGCAAAAAGTATCTACCCTTGTTTGCCTGCGCAGTCCGTGCAAGCTGACAAAGCTTTATATCCGTATATTACAGACATAGACGAATGCTTGAACGAAAATGGCGGATGTTCAGATGTTTGCTTCAATAAGAATGGCAGCTATTCGTGCTCTTGTTTCCCGGGATATTCTTTGAGCCAGGACAACCTCACGTGTGTAGGTTTGTATCCGTCAGGACCTAACCTTATACGTATTCTTCATCCTTTAAAGTTTGCATTTTACACTTTAATAGAGACATATTGTCTTTACTCCCATTAGCAGAAACCTATTTATCTAGTACCGATAGCAAACAAGTTCTACGAATTGAGTAAATCTTTCTCGATGATTGCCTACAGGGCTCTAACCAGTACTCGCGCAGTGTTTTTTGTAGTTCTGAAGTATGCCCAATGGGGAATATCTGATGTTCGAGGCCAATGCCGCACCTATACACTAGTCTTCCAAATCTTTGTTAACCTGTGTGTAGAATAATTTATTTTGCTATTCGTACATGTGTATCACTAGTACTAGTCCGTTTGTTTCTTGACGTGGGCATTTATTGCGTGCAGTCAAGCTATTTTTTTTTCTTTTTTTTTTTTTATCTCTTTACTACTTGTAGATGACAAATTGAATGTTGTTCTAAAGATAGCATATTTAGTTTCTGAAAAGGTAGAAAACTGGTTATCAGCCTTTTCTCTCATTCCAAAACGTTTCATAAAACTTTTTCTGCAACGTCGCAAAAAGACATGATTTTTATATAGCGATTTCAACTATTTCAGACGTTGACGAGTGTGAGACGGCAACACATAGTTGTTCAGATATCTGTTTGAACACCGAAGGAAGTTATAATTGTTCTTGTAAGCTTGGATTCCATCTAGACGACATTGGAACAACATGCACAGGTATCTCTAGCTCACATGAGTACCTAGTGTCCAATGCGAGCTCTTGTGATCGTGCTCTGTCTTCTTTCTCGTGTACGTCGTTATACCAACATATTGCACGCTCTAGGGACCTCATATTCTGTCCAATTTTCGTGTCCTGCAGGCTGACCTGGGTCGATACCTTCTCGCAGATGCATTAAGCCCCCTTCTCACGGAGAACGGCTCACATACATTCATCTTTTCGAAAAGGTAGCATTATGAAAAATGAAATAATTTCAGTTTAAAATCTATGGCAATAAAGCGTGTGTGTGTGTGTGTGTGTGTGTGTGTGTGTGTGAAAAACAAAAATATAATGAAACTGATTGGTGCAAATAAAAAAAAAAGAAATGGCATCATTGATTGTGTGTTTAAAAAACTATGCATATTCACAAATCGATAGTGATTTATGGAAGGCGTTCTAAGATATGTTCCACCATTGTCATGTTGTAGTTTTCAAGCCCAGTCGTTTTCGTATTGCTATGGATATTCACAGCGGTAGTAAGAAAATTCTTCATACCAATAAGTGACGGTTTATAAGTTTTATTTCTACAAAAGTAAATATATTTTTTAACTTCTAAAAGCAAATTGTCTAACAAAAAGTTTGGTTTATATGTGCCCAAAAGAAAATTTCTACTATTTATTTGTAAATTGCGGTCAAAATTTTTAATAGTGTTGTAGTTTTATTCATCAGAGGCGTTATATAATCACAATTATAGAACAAATGTAAAAGTGTTTCTTCATGTGTTCCACAGAAAGTACATAAATTAGTATCGATCAAGTTCATTTTGAAAAGTATCGAATTTGTTGGGAGGATCCTGTGAACTATTCTTGTCTGGAACCATTGTCTATAAGTATCTTGAGTACATTTAAAAACACTTTCGTGAACTAGATTCCAATCAATTTCTAAATCATTGTATATTGAGTTCCACTTGACTCTACATGACGGAGTTTCTCTGTTCTCAATTAATTTGTTGTAAATATGTTTGTTTATCTCTTTTTTAGTTAATATTTGAAAAAAAATAACAGTTAATGCTAGGTTTATGGTATTCATTTAGAAATTTCTTTTGAATTAGTATATGATGCTTCGACAAGAAGCTCTTAACTGAGTTTAATAAACTTTAGTACCTTAAGAAATTTGTTTTATTATTGGTAAGTTTATTGATTTCATTCCAAATTTTAAAATGACCATTTTCATTTAAAAGGTCTTTGATATATCTTATACCGGCAGTGTACATTATGGAATCATAGACGTAATTTGACTCGATTATGATATTGTCATTATAAAACAATGGCATATTAATTATATCTACCCAATTTGTAAATTTACATTTCGATATATAGGTAGTAAAAGACTGTAGGACATCAATCCAAAAATCGTTTTTAATAGTTTTCACGATTTGTTTACAATACGAAATACCTAAATTGGATAATTTTTGTGTATCAAATGTTCCATTAATAAATATATAACAGTCGCTTTGCCACTAGCAACAAGTTTTTTTAACCATTTAATTTTCATACTCATGTTATAGCTATTTACATCTATCATTTTTAGACCCCCTTCTGTGTACTTCTTTATAAAAATACTCCGTTTTATTTTAGCAGTGCCATCCCATACGAATTTATATAACATATCATTTAAACTTTTCATGTATTCATCCGATGGTGACGGTAAACTAATAAACAGGTTGGATTTTTCCAATAGGAGTTAGTTTTCTCCTATTCCAGTAGGATATACTATTTTTAATGCTTTGTAGTTTTGGTTCAAAATTGTTTTTTATCATTTGTTTCAGATCAACATTGAAATGAATGTATCCCAAGTAATTTAAATTGTGTTTTCCCCCAAGATAGTTTCCATTTTGCTTTAATAGATCTTGAACTATATTTCATGCATCCAATCCATATTAGCTTCGTTTTATCGAGATTGACCTTCAGGCCTGAAATATGTGAACAATTTTCAAGTAACTGTAATGTACTTTTGAGCAATTTTTCTGAACCATCTAAAAAAAGGCTTGTGTCGTCTGCAAATTGTGATATTATGTATTCTCGTTGTTTAACTTTTATTCCTGTGATATTTTTTTCATTTTTCATTTTGATGTTAAGAATTTCTGTACAAAGAATAAAAATGTATGCTGAAATTGGATCTCCTTGTCTGCAACCCCTTTTGACCATGAAATAATCCGAAAGAAAACCGTTAACTTGAACACATACTTCCGTATTATACAAAAATAACTTAATCCATTCTCGAACCATTTCACCAAAGTTAAAAAAAGATAACGTTTTTTCAATAAAGTTAAAGGATAAGGAGTCAAAAGCTTTCTCAAACAACATTAACAATCCAGGTATTCTATGTTCTTCACAATATTGCATAATATACACTAATCTGGTATTTTCCCCTATGAATCTATCTTGTAAAAAACCCGTTTGATCACTTGAAATTATACCATTTAAAACATTCTTAATTCTTTTAGCAATACTTCCAGATGCAAGTTTATATAGGACATTTAAAAGCGTGATTGGTCTCCAATTTTTTAAAAAATGTCTTTCTTTATTTTCTTTCGGAATACAAGTTATTGTTGCCAGTTTAACATTCCGTGAAAATGATTTAGATATAAACGCGTGATTTAAAGCTTTTACTACAAAATGACCAATCTTATTAAAAAAAAAACTTATAAAAATTTGAAGTAAATCCGTCATTTCCGGGGATCTTATCATTTTTCATATTCTTTAGGGTATCTGTGACCTCATTGTATTGTAGCAGTCCTTCAATATCCTTTTTCTGTTTTTCATTTAATTTTTTTACAGAACACCCTGCTAATTGTATAGAAAGATCGAAATCAACAACGTTATTTGGTTCAGTATATAAATTTTCATAAAATCGTTTAGTTCCTTTTAAAATTTCTTTTTGATCAAAAATGTGAGTTCCATCTTCTTTTTCTATATAATGCATAGTTTTTGAAGCTACATGCTGTTTTTCTAAATTACAAAAATAATTGGTTACTTTTTCACCGTTGTCAATCCAGTTTGATCTTGATCTAATGAAAAAACCATTTAGCCTTTCCTTCCTTAAATTTCCAATTCTAATTGTAATGAACATAGCCTGTCTTTGTTTGTTTCATTAAGATTATTTTCTAAATAGTAAATTTCTTTTTCAATGGAGTTTTCTCTTATGCATTTTGTTTTGGCTTTATAAGTAGAAAATGAAATGGTTTCCCCGCGTATTTCCATTAACAGTGTTTCCAAAAAAAGTTTATCATCTATTATAAATTGTAACTGTGATTTATCAACGTTTAGAACATTTTCATTACTGTATACTGGCAAACAATATTGAAAGATTACGCTATCTATTTTTTTGTTTATACAATCGACATATTCTTTATCTTTTAATAATGAATTATTGAACTTCCAAAATCCTTTTCCATGCTCCTGCTTTGAAAACTGAAGTTCAAGCACAATTATTGAGTGATCAGACCTGTAACTTATATCTATATCACAGTTTCTAACAAATGAAAGAAGGTTTTGATCAAGTAAGAAAAAATCTAACCTTCCCTTTTGTAATGGTGTTAACCTTTTCCATGTATACTTTCTTGTAGCCCCATGTAAATGTCTAAAAGGGTCAACAAGCTCGTTATCATTAAATTGCATTGTTAAAAATTTTCTTGATTTTTTATTGTGGTTACTGTACTTGTAGTTTTCATAATCTATTGCTGGGTCTAAAACTAGATTAAAGTCGCCACAAATTATAAAACTATGAACATTATCAAAAGACTTAATTTTATCAAACACGTTTTTAAAAAAATCAGGGTTATCAGAATTTGGTGTATATGTATTTGCAAAGATAAATGATGTGTTTTCGTAAGAAATATTAAGCGCAATAAATTGCCCATTATTATCTTTTTTGCATTCCGCTACTTTAATATCTAATCCTTTCCTAAGTAGAATAGCCACACCTTTCGATTTAGAAGAACCATGACTATAAAAGCATACTCCTTCCCACTGCTGATAAATTTTGTGTTCAATTTCTTCGGTGAAGTGTGTTTCCTGCAAGCATAAAACATCAACTTTCTTTTCCTTAAAAAGTGCAAATAAATCAAATCGTTTTTTAGTGCTATTCAAACCACGACAATTGTAGGAACATATCTTTAATTTATCCATAACCTTTAATAAAATACAACAATTTTACTTTTTTCAGGAGCAATAATTGTGTCATAAAAATTCACTGTCATTAAAACGCCTTGTCATGAATTTTCAAGCGATGAGCGTCGAAACTAAATATTTCATGAAAAGGTGTTTTCAAGGTGAGAATTTCTATGATACCCGTCTATGATACTGGCATAGATTCACTGGAATAAAACGCATGGATCGATCGATAAGGTTCAACATAAAATACAGAAAAAGTCATAAACCTTACTATTTCGTCATAAATCATTTATTTCCCGTGCTGTGATTTAAAACAAAATCTACTTTATTTTCCACCCTGATAGTACACTGATGAGGTTTAGTTTGAAAACAAACTAGACATTACTTTCTCATACCTCCCTTTATGTATTGATCAAATTATGCAACTCGATTGAGCCATTTCAAGGCGAAATTGTAGTTAGATAACATTTAGAGCTGTGTTTGAAACACAATTGTTGAAGTGTTGGATACCATATTCCTCTTTTGCACCCAAATTCCCGGTGAGAAGATGATGTCGTATTGGGCGTGCAGGATACTTGACTTATGCATGTGTCGGTGGCTAAGAAGTTACTTGTCTCATATTCAACCATTTCAGATATTGACGAGTGTGAGACTGCGACACATGAATGTTCAGATATATGTTTAAATACCGAAGGAAGTTTCAAATGTTCTTGTAATCATAGATTTCATCTAGAGGACAACGGAAAAACATGCACAGGTACTTTAAAAGTCTTTTTCATTAAAATAAAGCATGTCATTCTTTAACGCTTACAACTTTTTTGCGTCGCACAGCAGATAACGTTTGAAGTAGAGTTTGCTCGTAAAGAGCCATTTCTTCTTGAGCTACCATTATTTCTCTGTCTGTCATGAATCAAACCATGGTTCATTATTATCATCCATATTTCACTTAATTGTTTGGATAGTTACAAATTTGCTTCCTGAGGGCAGGCATATAACGATTTAAAGTTAGAATTAGATTTGAAAATCAACTTTTTTCTTATGCTTTCTCATGAAGGTTCTCATTGTCGTGCTTGTTATGTTGATATCCCACCTCAAGAAACGATGAACTTTGCATTATATGTAAAAAAGACGAAGAGCAAGCATATAGTGAAATCTGCTGGGAAAAGTCTATAACTATATATCGGCTAAAAATGAGGTTACGATGTGTTCTCTTTGATCTAATACTAGACTAGATCTATTTCTATGTATTCATCGTAGTAATTGGAGTGTACTTGTTTTGATTGCAGAGAGAAAAAGGAAAGAATCTTAGTGATACAAAATATGATGCTTTGAAAACTTACTTTATTTTCTTTTCTATCCGTTGGAAACAATAAACAAACATATAAGACTATAAATGTTTCCTTATTAACTATTCCAGCAAACAGAATGTATAAACATTCATCTAAAGAGAGGATATATAAATGAAGAAGTGATATAAAAGTGATATGAAGTGATATGATTCGCTATTTACTTATGCCTTCCTTTTTAATTACAATTTTGACAGACCATTTTTACACATGTTTTTTCAAAGACGACAACGAATGTTTAGAAGAAAATGGAGGATGTACAGACATTTGTGAAAACACAGACGGGACCTACACGTGTTCTTGTTACCCTGGTTATAGTCTGCTTCCAGACAACCATAATTGCTCCGGTATAGTGTTATAAATGTAGTCAAGATTGCATTTATCTTCATACAAAAAAAAAAAACAACGTAATTTCTAACTGTCTGATAGTTTGTTTTAGTAATTGAGTTAAACATTGCGATCCTTTGAAAATAAAACAAAGCCATTTGAGATTTAAAAGATATATATATATATTCATTCAAAAGACCCAAGAGATGTTTAGTGAGTACTGGAACACTGATACGAAGAAAATTTCAACATTCAATTAAAAGCCGAGCCCTGGTAGCTTAGTCGGTAGCGTGCAGGACTTGAGAAGAGGGGGTCGTGGGTTCGATCCCTGGCTTGTCCAATTTCTTTCCAAGGATTGATGATAGTAATTGCGACAGGATTCATTCCTCTCCCACCGCTGGCCATCGTCTCGACGATGGTTATGTGGGGAAGCAGCCAGTGGCTTAGAAAGAAAATTGTGCGGAGTATTGGTAAAAGAGAAAGCATAGATAGGTGCACTGGCCGCCGCGATATAACTGAAATAATGTTGAAAATGGCGTTAAACACTATACAATCAATTAATCAATTAATTCAATTTAATTCAATTAAAAATCAACTTCGAAAATGAGACCGATTAGGCCAATTCAATTAAACAGTAACAAAACTACTTTGGCAATTGTTTATTGCAGCTAACTTTTCCCAAGAGGTATTCTTCTCTGTTAGAAGTCTATATAAGGGATTGTCTTTGTGTCATTTCTACTTTTTCAAAAGTCGGTTGCTTTAAGACGCAAAGGTCGTCATCACAATCTTTGATTTGGTATATTAACAGATATAGATGAGTGCAGCATTGATCACGCTGGTTGTAGCGACATCTGTGTCAATACAGATGGTAATTATACTTGTGAGTGTCAAATGGGATATATGCTAGGTGACGACGAACGTACATGTTTTGGTAAATACCTTTACGTAATTTTGACGATGCTATTTGACAGTGTCTACGTTCTTCTATTTATGCGTGGCCAATAACATATGTTCAGTTCGCTGGTATAAGGTGTTAAAATATTGTATTTGGATCGATGCAAAGGTTGAGGTTGGTTCATCTAAATCTATACTAAATGTCTCAGCCTGTTTCATATTAGTTCCATTTTAGTTTTAGTGCCACTGGCCACATTGATAAAGCTTAGGTACTATTGAAACGGTGTTTAACCCTTTGCAAACAAATATACAAAAGAACAAGTTGGAAAGCAGTGATCAAGCTGCATTTGTCACAGGACACAAAATTTATTTATGTATTACAAGTATATCACGGTGCCTAAAGTTTAAGGACGTCCTCAGATCGATTTAACATGATTTTTGGATGCTAAAGAAATGATAATATTATCTACCTTCTGTGGTATTGATTTCTATTATCATTTAAGCACATTGGATTGATTTGAGGCATTGTTAAACGGATTGTTTTGGCGAAAGGAAGAACATCGATCTATCTACATTTCAGATTTAAATGAATGTCTGACTGACAACGGAGGATGTTCTCAAGAATGTGAAAACACAGCTGGAGAGTTCTACTGTTCATGTTTTCCAGGCTATCAACTGCTTGCAGATAACTATACTTGTGCAGGTAGTTTAAATTTATTTCTAAAATTTTGACACCTCTGTGTTCTCGTATTTTATTTCAAATCTGTTCGAATGTTGCTAGCAAAGGTCCTTTACAATATTAATTATTTGGAATGAAAGATGATTCGACTAACTAACAGAGAGGGCAGTTTTGTTTATTCTATTAGTTTAAAACAACATGTACTATTCTTACCAAAAAATATCTTAAATCTTGTCATCATACACCAGAAATTCAATAAACAAAGTAATTGATGTGTTTTGAAGAACTTAAATATGATTCAGTCTATTTGAATGCGTATTTTGATGAATATGATTAGTACGTATTTGCAATATTTGTCTGTAGACCATATATGACATTTAAATACTATTTGATACCTTTTTCTTTTTGTATTATTTATTTATAGATATCAATGAATGTGACGTGAATAATGATGGTTGCAAGCACAATTGTAAAAATACCCATGGGAGCTATTATTGCTCGTGTTATACAGGATTTATACTGGCAGAGGATAATCAAACTTGTACTGGTAGGTATTCTTGTCCATAAGGTAAACTGACCAAGAACTCTAAGAGCAAGCCGCTAAAGCAACGTTCTCACTGTCCCGTTAAGAACTCCATTTGTTATATAAAGGAAAATTTAGTCTATTTTACTAAATGATTTTGACTTTTTCGATATATACATCAAGCAGGTTAAAGGCACAGATACTCGTATAGAAGATTATCATTCAAATATGGTTGAGTGCTTGGATGCTTAGGCGATTCATTAGTATTGTTAAGATATCAAATGTGTTTCTCTTCCTAATGTACATTGGTAACAAGTGATTAGTAATGCCATTAAATTATCGAAGACTTTTTTCAGATATAGACGAATGCCTATTATACAATGGTGGATGTTCCGACAGTTGTACCAACACACAAGGATCATACATCTGTTCGTGTACACCTGGTTACGAGCTACTTCTTGACGACCACTTATGTCAAGGTAATGATGATATTTTAATCCGACATAGCAGTCCTGTGCACCAACTCTTATTCCATATTAAAACTAGAAATCATTAGGCGTTAATGCTTTCATGTTCATGGCGTGTTTCGTATAATAGCTGTGACTCTATGAAAGTTTTAGAGGTCTCATGTTAAGAACTTCTACCGTGACCTCCATCACCGTCCTGGTGTTGATAAATTTGTTCAAAATCACCATTTCGCTTGGTATGGGGATGAAAAGGAGTTTGAACGCAAGCCAGTTTCGCCTTTATCTAGTTACCGGCATATATGACCAATTCTACCTATCTTTTGTCTCTTTCTCAAGCCAAATCTCTAAGTCATTTTTATATCATGGCTAGGAACAACATTCTCACTGTCCCGTTAAAAACTCCATTTAATATATGAAGTAAAATTTAGTCTATTTTACTAAATAATTTTGACTTTTTCAATATATACATCTGAAATATGGGGTTTCCGTACGGCATCAAAGAAAGATCACATTAAACACATTTGACAATTATTTATCAAACTACAAATTCTAATAGACATAATATATTTTTATGGTCGGTAGGAGATCAAAAATCTGTTTTAAGCAGAATTTAAGCAGAATTCTTAACATGGTAAATTATTGGCTGATTTATTTACGAATGAAAACTTAACTATGACTTAATATACAGGGCCTGTAGTCAGGAACCATTCCATATTGAATTATCATTCTAAACTCTAGTACTTGTCGTCTGATTATATAAGCAAGATCGTCCCAATCAATCGGATGGTTTGTGTTGAATTAAAAATAGGGTCGAATTTAGAAAGGTTGGTAAGATTGAAGCCAGATAGTCTTACAAAAAGTTCAGTAGCAGTTTCAATACGTTTATGCAGGTAATTATCAAACAAATATTTAAATTCGTTTCAATGAATTTGTTTGATAAATAGTCAGGCTTGCAGTGACTAATATATAATTATATTTGTATTGATAGATAAACATGTTGATATTCGTATTTAATCACATTTGTAATGATAAATATACACGCTTATAATGTATGTAGTTTCATTTGTATTGATTAATAGAGAGGCCTCTACTGGTGTTGAATCACATTTATATTGATATATAAACACTTGTCAGTGTTGCCAGTCAGACATTCATGGTAATTAATCATACTTGTAAAGCTAAATAATGATACTTGTAATAATTATGAGTATAAATCATAATTGTATTTGTAAAATATCAAATTGTGTTTGTAAATAATCTTATTGTAATAACAAGTGTCCATGTATTCTATACTTATTGCAAACAATTACCGGCAAGATATTGTGAGGTAAACAAATGGAAAAATATTTCAAGGAAATTAAGTTTATTTTGGAGTCTTGGCGCCAGGGTCACAAATCCTTCGAAATAATATTTTATTTCTCAATTTACAGAGATTTCCGTACGAACAACCCTCCAAAAATGGTATTTTGTCCTTTTACCATGGTGTTTTCAATCGTTTCAAAGCGAAGTCCCTTCATTTGAGCCAACATTGATTAATATTAGGCAATTTTTTCCAAAACGGGTAAATCTAAAGTTTTATCGGCTGTTAAAGACTTAAACAAAGTACCTGTATTGTATATTATTGTACTTGTTTAACATACTGAGTTGTATCCCTTAGATAAATACTATAAATCGTTTTTATTTTTTCGTTTTTCAGATGACGATGAATGTTTAGTCGAGAACGCTGGATGTTCAGATATTTGTAATAACACGGAGGGTACATTTGTATGTACATGTTTTGATGGCTACAGACTTTTACCGGACAAGCACAACTGCACAGGTCGGTCTTCAGTCTTTTTTCTACGGGCTTCTCTCGTATTCAAAATGTACGCATGACTTTGTACTATAGAGTAAGGTCAGTCAGTTCAAAATACTAGAGTGCTCTCACGTTCATTTGGACATACTCGTTGAGCAGGGGTTAAATCACTTAATTTGAAGGTTGAATGCCTCATTCTGTTCTCATGTCGTCGTTTTTTGCGGTTTCACTTCTAAAATTGTGCCTGTTTAGGTCAAGGGTTGAACAACTTCAAAGAAATGGATAACTACAAATAATCATTACAAAACAAAATCTTGATAATTCTAGTAAAGGCAGGACCATCAATGGTTAGTTCTATTTATAAGTTGTACAGACTATCAAAGATTCGCTGGAATTCAGTATATGCTTAAAGGTTTACTGCAGAGACTCCATTGCCATCGTACTACTTGGTTTTCTCTAAAGAATGGTGCAACAATATAGGTTTTTATCTAAAATTTCGAGTTAAGAGATTTTTTTCGAACATAAAAAGATTATCACATTCTAAATCATTTTATATACATATAAATGAAACTGATGAGACGAAAGCCGAAACATGCTTGTTTAGTTGTTTTCTGATTGAAACATATATACATTATAGGCACGTTACGTCTTAATCTTCATTTGTGTGTGTGTGTGTGTGTGTGTGTGTGTGTGTATTCCAAGTAAAAATTCTATTCAATTTTTTTACATTTATCAAATTCCCTCTTTTGAGGAAACTTACAGCGTAGGGGTGGGGCGTAAACTTGGAAAGCCGGTCAACTCTTTTAACTGCCATCATCAAGGCAGGAGTACTGAAGTACTGATAAGGTTTCCAGGAAGCAATTAACCAGAATGAATAATGTATATACTAATGAGAAGAAGTAGGAATTTGTTTTAAAATCGTTTTCAAATAAAGCCGTTGACAGTAAATTGACTCTTTTCATGCAAAAAGAAAAATCTATGGATTGCAAGATGTTAGATTTTCTTAAGAGATTGATTAGATATTTCAGGTAAGGAAGTTTTCATTAATGAATGGTCTTCATGCCAGATCACGATAGGTTTAAATCGTTTATTACTGATAATCTGGAATAAGTGTGTACAATTGCTGTGGTTCTTTAAGTAAAGCTATTGCCTGGCATCAACATAACCGTTTTGGCGGCATTTAAATATTTAAAGAAGTTGTCTTTTTGCAGATATTGACGAGTGTGAAACAGAAAATGGGGGATGTACACAGATCTGTGAAAACAGGAAGGGAAGCTTTGTATGTTCTTGTGATCTAGGCTTTATATTAACATCGAATAATTTGACTTGTATTGGTAAGTTTTTTCCGTGATTCTTATGAGTCAGGTTATGTTATCGTAAAACGAACATGTAGCTGTTTCTATGGATATAGATAATCGACATGAATTCAGGTTTAAATCGTTATTTAAAGGCTTTCGATAGAGCTTTGAACTGTATGATTCTAATTTGTTTCTATTCCTTTTCATGTATTAAGTTTACATGGCAAAAGCTCATTTAAAAGTGACGTCTTGGTTTCAAGAGCTACACGGATCAAGAAAGGTAGATGTCTTAACTCTTTACCAAACAAAATTTTAGACTTGCCCAAATTGAAAGTATTTGCAGACGACAACATAAATGTATCTGAAATAATGAAAGTTGTCATTGAAATGATAGAGAAAGTATGTGGGAAAAGGAGAAAATGCTACTTACCAGCATTTTCTCTTTTTCCAATTATGTTTCCTAAAGCCTTTTTCTTCAAGGTCATTAAAACTTGGCATTGTTTGGTAAAGTGTTAATAATTTTAGCAGCTGTTCTATATCTGTATATGGCCTGCAACACGCGAAAAGGGGCATTCGGACATTTGCGTGAAGTGTCGTCTCGGATCGGCCTGCGCAATCCGCACAGGCTAATCCGAAACGACACTTTTCGGTTTTATGTAATTTTCTGTTTTGCGCAAGTCTACTGTAGCACAAATTCTAATGTAGTCGTGAAGTGCCGTCTCGGATTAGCCTGCGAGGATTGCGCAGGCTGATCCGAGACGACACTTTACGCAAATGTCCGAATGCCCCTTTTCGCGTGTTACATGCCAATTATATCGCTTAACTTACTATTAGCGTTTTATGCTTCAGGCAGATGTTAAAGGGTGTATCGTAAACATTCATATTTTGGTAGATACTTACTAGCAGCATCTATATCGAGATAAAAAATGTCGACATATATCAATAAGTGAATTATTGATATTGTTCTTCGACAGATCTGGATGAATTTATTATTAACATGTACATTTCGCAAGATACTCGTTAAGATAAATTTACTGTTTACATGTACATTTACATGTATTTCATTAATACACATAACTGACTTTACTATCAACACAATTTATATTTTGACAGATATCGATGAGTGTGCAATCAACAATGCGGGATGTTCTGACATTTGTGTCAACAGTCAGGGTTACTATAGCTGTGAGTGTTACCATGGATACCTTCTAGATGTTGATGATCATACCTGTATCGGTAAGCAAAAGGGCCTAGATCGAAAGAATACTTCAATACTCATTTTATTTTTTAACTACAAGCTCAGATGTTGTTACACTACTGTGAAAATTATTACAGCTTTTAGTGTTGCCATGGATGCATTCTCAATATACATTATTGGTGTATTGGTAATTTTTACAATAGGTGTCAAAAGGAATGCATGCCCGATGTTGATTACAATATCTGAATAAGCTGTTGCGACTTTTACAAATTTGTCAGAATTTGTTAATCCTAGAGGCATCACTATCCGTTACTATTACAGATAAGAGCATTCGTTAAGATCAAAGATATCAACATTGGTTAATTTTTCAGTGTCAATATTCGTTATTTTTGCAGATATTAAAG
Organism: Hippopus hippopus; assembly: GCA_946811185.2. Classification (NCBI taxonomy): domain Eukaryota; kingdom Metazoa; phylum Mollusca; class Bivalvia; order Cardiida; family Cardiidae; genus Hippopus; species Hippopus hippopus. The sequence goes on along the minus strand of OX328108.1, from coordinate 32,348,773 downwards.
TTCATTAATCTGATAGATGCCAACACTCGTAAATCAGATAGATCTGGATTTGTAAATGTTAACCTGTAGGCTTCTAAGCGCTACTAACGGACCGTTTGCGCATAATGTAGATCAAGATCAGCCTACACAGAACTTGCAGTCTGATCTTGGATCTACACTGTCCGATGGGGTGGTAATTTTTTTCCGGCAAAAATACCTTTGAGATTGCAATATTTAGGTTTTTACTATCGGCTTCAAAGTTTTATTTCACTTGGGTAGCAGGTTAAAGGTTAAATGACAACACATGTTAAGTGTTACAGATGATAGTATTTGTTGACCTTACAGATTTCATTATTCGAACGGTTTCCCCATAGTATCACCATTCTTCAGTATCGTAGAAACAACGTTCGTTAGTGTTAACGATATGAACGCTCGTTAATCGACAGATAATCTTACGAATATGAATGTTCCGAAGAATCTAAAATACCTTCCGGTCATTAATCTTTTGACAGTCATTGTTTATCCGTTGAAAAGATATCGGTACACGTTTTTCTAATTTTACAGATATCGACGAATGTGACAAGAACAAAGGCGGATGTGAACAAAGGTGTGTGAACCAAGATGGCAGTTATTTGTGTTCCTGCTATACAGGGTACCGACTGACTGATGATAACTTTACGTGTAGTGGTAGGGGAAAAGTTAAAATTTCTGTTTTGTTTGATAAATCATTGAAAGTATTGATTTCGAAGATTTCGATCATCTTCGACCGAAAAATATGTTGCAAAGCTACAAAAAGATTATGTATTAAGACGCGTGCTACAAAGTATCCGCTAAGAAAAATAACTCGTGTTTACTATCACATTTGTCCAATATTTTTTCTCTTTCTCATTTTCGAAAATTGATTCCAGTGAATAGTAAGTGCAATTATAAGGGTTGAATGCATACTTTTGTGTTGCCATCGAGAAATAAATTGGAACCACCTTCTTACATGGCTTAACATAACGCCCATCGGGTGTCATTTGTCATGTAATAAGGTAATTGCATTTTATTTCACGATGGCAACACAAACATATGCACTCAACCCTTAACTCTTTACCAAACAATCCCTGGTTTTTACGACCCAGAGGAAGAAGCCTTCTGAAAACATTGTGGGAAAAGGAGAAAATGCTGGTAACCAGCATTTTCTCCTTTTCCCACAATGTTTTCTACTCTTCTAAAGTCAAGTTTCAATTTTTGAGTCAGGTTTATTTGTCGTCTGCAAATTCTTTCAATTTGGACAAGTCTAAAATTTTGTCGTTTGGTAAAGAGTTAAATGACCTGGTCAGGGCTTTCTCTGGCATTGGCTAAGCTACAATAACTTCACTGTATTAAACATTGTGTAAATCCATCAGATCTGCACGATATAGTGGCAGCTTGGAAAGTGCAAACGGCAAATTATGAGAGATTGCTAAGGACACATAAATGATCCATTCCCTGTGAAAAGAAGCCTTAATGTATCTTCAAAAAGGCTTCTCTGGATCGACACTTTTTGTTTAAACGCTTACATTACTGTCCAAACGTAGCTTCGGCTGTTGTCATCTGAGTGTGAAACTATACACGGTTTTCAACTCTTAATAGGGCTAGTATAATTTGTCTTGTCTTTAAAGTGTACTTGAAATATCTAAAATAAATATCATTTTGTTGGTTTAAATTGGTAATACGCCAATGACATTGATCTAAGATGCATTTTTTGCAGTCTGATCTTGATCCATGATATCTGCAAATTTAAAGCTTCTTACATGTATTTTGAAGATGGCACTGAAAGGGCCAAACCCGGCATTTAACGTTAATGGAATTTCCATACCGTCCGATTACATGCGATGATAAAAATATCCACTCTCTAATTATTCTTAACACAGAGCTCAATTTCAGGTCAATTTGTTCGAGCAATATCCCTTCTCAAAAACTGCAGCCACCCACTACTTTCTACTGTAATTACTACCGAGCTGTCGCAATTAGGTAACGCCTTGTCTGCCCAAGAAGGCCAACGGCATACACTTTTTTATACACCAGAGTATTGAGATTAACATCTAAGTTACATTTTTGCACGAAAATGATCAGAACTGATTTATTGACGAAGGCAAGCACTTTCTAGTCCATACTCTTGCCTTAATTTTTAATTTTATCGTTTTGTTCCGTTATCATAACAGAATACTGCTCTCGAGAAAATATGACCTTTGACAATTCACGATTTGTTTACATGACGAATAGATGGCTCGTTTTAACCCCATTTATTTGTTTTAGAATGACAACAAAGGATAATATACTTAACCGTTTTCATTTATTTAAAAAAAAAATCCATTCTTTCCGCTTCGATGATAACAGTTAAGGGTAACAAGTAACAGCGCATGGATTCTGTGGTACCTTGCCTAAGGATACTTGCATGTTAGATAGAGCGGCCAGCGTAGATTTCACAATATTTAATCCAACAGCTATATTTTGCAGGCCCTGTGCATTTCAGTGCTTAAGGAGGGGGTGTTACCAGGAAAACGAGCGATCGTTTCCCGCTTGTTTCGCCGTAAATGGCTTTTGGTAAGGCAATTCAGGTTCCCAGCATAGAACTGATGAATCCATGGTAAAAATTGTACGTAAGCAGCCTCTATGATGTAAGGTTGCTGGAAGCAACTTAAATGTACCTGTAAGTAGATATAAACGGGCGATTCTGGGCCACCATCGATTCGACCGCCCAACTCAATCCGTCCCACCACCCAATTCAACCACCTAACTCCAACCCGATCGCAATCGGGCCACCATCGATTCGACCGCCCAACTCAATCCGTCCCACCACCCAATTCAACCACCTAACTCCAACCCGATCGCAATCGGGCCACCATCGATTCGACCGCCCAACTCAATCCGTCCCACCACCCAATTCAACCACCTAACTCCAACCCGATCGCAATCGGGCCACCATCGATTCGACCGCCCAACTCAATCCGTCCCACCACCCAATTCAACCACCTAACTCCAACCCGATCGCAATCGGGCCACCATCGATTCGACCGCCCAACTCAATCCGTCCCACCACCCAATTCAACCACCTAACTCCAACCCGATCGCAATCCGTCCCACCACCTAACTCCAACCCGATCGCAATCCGTTTTTGAAGAAATCTACCGTTAAATTACCTTGAAACTATTGTCTTTAGTATGGATGAACTAAAAGCGTACTTAGATGAATGTGGGATACCTCGAGAGGTGATCCGTCCGTTAGTTGAAGTAACCACTCGAGCTCATACCTACGACTCTGATTCGGACGAGGAAATGGCTCACGGTGTGGCCGTTGCTATCGATAGGTTTGAAGATTTTGCCAACAATCGAGTTGATGAAAAGGTTAAAAAGTTTACCAGATTATTAGATATCTGGGATATAGACGAAATAGAAAGGCATTTGATCGATTGCAAGGTACCTAGAGAGGAGATTATGCCTCTAGTTGAATCATTGGATGGGACGGGTAAGATGAGAGCCGACACTATCAATCGTTTTAAACAGTTATACGGTCTTTTAGCCAAAGAAATGGTTAAGAAGTTTTTCTGCATGGTTTACAGAGTGAATCCTCCTACGAGTCTAGAATAGAGATGTAAAAGAACGTTTTAGAAGGATGATCTAACGCGTGGAAAAATATAACTTGCTTGAAGTTATATTTTTATAAATCTAATTCTATCAAGATAGATATATAAGCGTGTGCTATATTACGACTGTCTGACCTCGAGATAAAGTTTATGACGTTACCTCCATTTACCCTCACTGGCGTATCAAAAATGACCGTGCCGCAATCATAGTATTCTAATTTGTGAATAGTGGAATCAACCTGCTCTCTACCGTTTATCGTTATATTAATCTTAAGCTCTTCTCCAGGCAGATTAGGATCATCCTTTACGACTGCTATACTTCCCCTTATGATTCCTCCACTCACACACATACAATAACCACCCAAACCATGCTTTCTTCCAGAATTACCATTACCGAATGAAAATTCGAAATTACCGTTTCTAAGAGGTCCGTTTTCTTCTGCAAACAGGGTTATAACAGGATGTATTTTTTCTATCTTTTTATCTAGGGTGGTATCTACGTAAAACTTACTAGCAGCCTGATCGAATCTCAAAGGGGGTCCGAGATTGTTAATTACCCGTCCTGCCATAGAGATTTCATCAACTGCCTGATACCACCTTCCATCTTTATTAACGAAGGCTCGATCGAAGTTGTCAACATACTTCTTAGTAGCAACTTCATCAGGTTCTTTAGGTTCCTTAACATTTCGTATCTCATTGAAACCCATATTTATAAATCCGAGTGCCTGATACCCCCCGTTTTCTTTTATCCACCCCCCACTTGAAGTTCCATCCACGTAATCCTTAGTCGCCACGTCGTGCGAATTTACCGGGTTACTAACCCTCGTTAATGTATTACCATTCATGTCTATAGAACCAGTAACAGCGGTCGTTCCATCCACGCGTAAAAAGTTATTGTTCACGTAAGCGAGTGACACACCTCCCTCCTCCGTTTTATCGCCTTTCATCCGTCCGAATTTGTCTACGGGCATATTTTATAATACTAAAATAAACTATTTAAAACGTCTTGAAATGCTGTCCCTGAAGCTAATTCTTTTAGAACGTACAAGCATAAGTGACCGCAAAATACCTGTCCTGCGGGCTGTATTTGATCGGTATTATAGTATATCGGACTCTTTAGATACTCTCGAATTTCGTTAGGTGGTTGTATTCCGTAACTATCGAAATAAATCTTAGTCTGACCGTTTTTATACCATGCGACCCAGTGTGTACCAGGACCTCCACTTTTATCGAAGTTCAGTATACCACACTCCTTTATAGTCGGTTTTCTCGGTAATGTATCTAGTAAGAAAACGCCCTTGAAAGAAGGGATCCCTAGTCGTTCCGCTGCATCTTCCAACTCTAAATTGCTTAACGGTTTATTTGGCAATATCACCCTCGTCATTTTAATTCTTTAATATTATTGTTATCTATCCACGAGTTGAATTCGCCGGGGTAGCTTTTCCACTTTACGAGAGACTTCTTTTTTAGCTTCCTAATAACCTTTTCTATCCTATACACCTCTTGACTAGTTTTCTGCAGTTCAGCTTCGTAAAACGTGCCTTCGATTTGTTCACCATTGAGATCCGTAATCTTATAGGTTACGGGTGAAGTATCCTTCACCTCTGAAATCGTGAAAACCTCTTCCTTCCACCTCGAGGTATAACCCTTCTCAAAGGTCCTTTTCTTTTTTGCTATCCTTACCCTATCACCCACGGAAAACTTAGGTGCTTTTTCTTCAACACTATGAGGGTAAAGGTTTCTCCAAACCATAGTTTCATTCTCTTTCTTACTAGCCTCTACCGGCGTCATTTTAATAGAGGAATGGATAGTATTATTATACTCCTTAACGAGATCCTGCAAGACATCGATGTAAACGTTTGTGGAGTTAGCAAAGAAATACTTCCACATCTTCTCCTTCATCGTTCTAATCCATCGTTCAACGACGCTAGATTTCTCTTCGTTCTGTGTGGAATACAATTGAACCAACGCTTTTACGTCTTTGTTGTAAAACTCCCGACCTTCATCGACCCACAATTTCTTCGGCTTTCTTTCCTTAAAAATAGCTTTAAACGCTTCAGCCGTCACCTTGCCTGTCTTGTTTTTCAACGGGACCAACCACCCGTACTTCGAAAAGATGTCGATCACAGCGAGAAGATAATTATTGCCTCGATTATACTTAGAAAAAGCGCGCATGTCGACTAAATCCGCGGCCCATATACTATCGATACCATTCACTATAACTCTCCTATTTTTAAACCTTCGTGTTATGGGTTTGTGCAATTCCTCCGCCAGAGCCATCATTTTCGGGGTTTTTTTTATCCCCATTCCGAACTGCATCTTCGTACCTATGAGTCTACTTACCAAACCCCGTTCCATCTTTTCTCTAATAGAAGGGTTGTAAATACCATCCAATTCCGCCAACATATTCTTGTCACACACCGCGTTTCTCGTGGCTGTGTCATTGTGCTTAAGATAACAAACATCGTGGTTGTAAGCGGCTTTATCGACGCGGTTGATCGGTTTGCTCCACTTCTTCGGCGTTAAATCCGGGTTGAGTCTTTTCTTCAGCTTAGTACCAGGTCCCGTAAAATTATGACCGGGTAGATGCATTTCGAAAGGCATGTTGTTTATGACTTTGTTTAGCAAGGATCCACCCGTCGGGGTAGATCCTGATACAAATTGGGTTTTAGTTATCCCGCAAACCGCGCATTTCCCGCGTTTCATATTCCTGTTACTTTTACTAACCACGTAGCTTACATCTTTCGTATCGGTACGTCTCTTACACTTAACGCAGTACATTTTATATAATAAATAAAAAATCTTATATAAAATGGACATCATGAATCTATCATGGAATGAAGACGCATCGAGGTTTAACCACCCTCTTTTTCCTAGGAGTATCAGGGGTTTAATCATAGGTAAATCGGGATGTGGAAAAACGACCCTATTGTTAAACCTTTTACTTAGACCCGGTTGGCTCGACTACAACGATTTAAGCGTCTTTGGAAAAAGTCTTTTTCAACCGGAATATCGATTACTAAAAAAGGCCTTCGAAGAAAGACTACCCAAGGACTGCATCCTGAGGTTGTTTAACATGCGTGACGAGATACGAGAATCGGGTGTATCCCCTACTGCTTTGCTCGACGAATGGAGCAAAACGACCAAGATCAAATCGGATATAGATTGCAACTTCTTCGAGAACGCGAGCGATGTGCCCGATCCGAAAGAGCTAAACTCGCAAAATAAAAACCTGATCATCTTCGACGACCTGCTTTTAGAGAGGCAGAATAAATGCGAGTGTTATTACGTTCGAGGAAGGCATAGCAACGTGGACTGTTTTTACCTCTCACAAAATTACTTTAGACTACCGAGGCAAACCATCAGAGAGAACGCAAATTTTATCTGCCTCTTTCCGCAAGACTTAAAGAACGTTAACCACATTTATAACGATCATGTGGGTGATGATATGCCTAAGGACGAGTTTAGAAGATTCTGCCAGAAGTCGTGGGAGAAACCACACGGTTTTGCCATCATCGATCTTACCAGTAAAAAACACGATGGGAAGTATAGAAACGGTGTCAGAAATAATCTGTAAGGTACAGGCAGTACCACATGTTGTATATAGTTTAATGACTATCATTGTGAGTAGCGGGAGTACTTTGATCATTTGATGCTTTAGTACTATTTTTGGAATACATTGTTTCTTTTGAATAAATCATAGATTTTAATTTCAATCAGTGTTAATGTTGTGTTGAATAATATGCATTTTTGTTTTGTTATATTCTGCAATAGGTACATTGTAATTTCACATTTAAAATCTTGGTAGATTATCAGATCAAGAAATCATGACACTTTAAGAAACACAAAATTTTGACCCCGTTCAGTCGACTTATAATTGGTGAATATAAATAGTGCCAAACTCATCAGAATTCCACGCTGTTGCAACAATATACTGCGACAGCAAGTTTTCTCCGTAACCCATTACAGAGAAATCACTCTTTTCACGCTGTGGATATAGGCGACACAGGGTTGAGCAGATCGACTAGCACGGAGCAAGATCGACAGAGGTTCAGCATTCGTCTTCCCATCTACAACGCTGAGGAGCAAACGACGCTCGTCTACCCCTTCAAACAGCCCAGGTTCAGACTCACTCCAAACACGTTGGACTGACTCGGGAGTTGTTCCGAACGAACCAGCCTCAAACAGCCCAGCTTCAGAGAGGTTCAGACTCATTCCAAGCACAACTCGGGGAGTTGCTTCAACACGTCCCATATAGACCCAGCCTCAAACGGACCCGTTCCAAGCAGTTTGAAGCTGAGAAGTCTTGTCTCACAGTTTCAGCCTAGACAGTGAGGGTTGAACAGATCAGTCTGAAACACAGACCGACAGCGGTTCAGCATAACACCGTTCTTGGCCAGCTTCAGACAGACTTGAAGTGCTTCACAGGGACTTGTTTGAAGACGTTTGAAGTCGAATAAGACTGACAGGGTGTTTGAAGCCAAGACACGAACGACAGTCTGAAGCAACGTTCATACTCCGTCCGTGTTAAACCAAAGACAGAAGTTTGAGCTTGGCACTTTGTCTCTATAGACTGTATAAGACAGTCGTTTGGCGTCCGACGGATAATCTATCAAGACAGTATTTTGATGCTTTTGTGTTTTTAGTTTCAAATCAATTGAGGCCAGATAGCCTGAGGAAAATTCTATATATCACCAGAACTGTACATATTCCCTGGTAAGACATTGTCACCCGAGAAACAAACCCACTCATCGTCATCATATCTCTTGACAACTTGGGGGCTCGTCCGGGATTGTTTCGAGCGGGTATTTTAGACTTGGGTTTATTGTACTAAAACACTGATATATAGACATGGACTTCAGCAAGTGGATAGAGGCCGGAGAACGTTTAGGTCTGAGCTGAGGGAGTATGTAGAGAAGAAAGAGACCGAGTACCTAGAAAGAGAAGAGAGGGCCAGGGATCGCGAGGAAAGACAGGCAGAGATGCAGCGCGAAGAAGAAGGCAAACGTCGGTCATATGAGATGGAACTACGATCTCGAGAACTCGAAATTCTCAGACTTAGGTCCGAAATGAAGTCTGGAGCCGAGGGTTCAACATCGCTGTTTGAACCCAGCACCAAATCCCCCAGACCAAAACTTCCGAAGTTTGAGGAAGGAAAGGACGACATGGACGCTTATATCGAGCGTTTTGAGAGTTTTGCTACCAGCCAGGGCTGGCCACATGAAACTTGGGCAATCAGTTTGAGTTCACTTTTGAGCGGTAAAGGTCTTGAAGTTTACACCAGCATGCCTCCGGAGTCGGCGAATGACTACAGAACTTTGAAGAAAGCTGTACTGAGGCGGTATCAACTGACTGAAGACGGTTTCAGACAGAAGTTTCGAGACAGCAAGCCGGAGCAGGGAGAAGCTGTTTTTCAGTTTATAGCTAGACTGTCACGATACTTTGAGAGATGGGTTGATATGGCGGAGGTCGAAAAGTCATTTGAGGGTTTGACAGACTTGCTCGTTCGAGAACAGTTCACCAGGACTTGTTCCCCCGAGCTTGCACTGTTTTTGAAGGAAAGAATGCCAAGATCCTTGCAAGAATTCACAACTTTGGCTGAGCAGTACGTCGAGGCACATGGAAGTATGGTGTCTTCAAAAGGTTCTAAACCAAAACAGAACCTGTCTTCAACGAAACAAAAATTGAAGTGTTTCGTGTGTGACAAAGAAGGGCATATTGCGAAGGATTGTAGATCTGGGAAGTCAAAACAGGACTCCAAACAGAAAGGCAAGGCTGACAGCTCTCACAAACAGGGAGAGAAGAAGGTTTCAGCCAGCTGCGTCAGTATGCCGTGCGATAGACAGCCGTTCAAAGAAAACATGGAAGACGGTCGATTGAAGTTAGCGAACGGAGATTCGGTCCCCGTTGTGTCGGGTCTGTGCACTATCGAAAATATGGAGGGTGAGAGAAACTTGAAGTTGGAGCAAGGATATGTAGGTTCCAACAGAGTCAAAGTTTTGAGGGATACAGGCTGCGAACTAGCTGCCGTGAGGCGACATTTGGTTCGAGACGACCAAATATTGGACAAAAGGTATCTGATGATTACCATAGACGGCGAAGCAAAGATAGTTCCAGCTGCTCGAATCCATGTAGATACTCCATATTATCGAGGGGAGCTTGAAGTCATGGCACCAAAATCATTGATTTGTGACTTGGTGATCGGAAATATCCCAGGTGTCTCAGACATTTCGGTCCCAAGCAGCCGTGAAAATACCCAGTCAAACACAGAAACTTTGGCTGGGGCAGTTTTGACCAGGGCTCAGGTTAAGAAGAAGGAAAAACCGTTAAGCCCATTGAAAGTTTCAAAATCTCAACAAAGTCAGGAAATCAACACCGATGAGCTGAGGTCGGCTCAGAAGGAAGACAAGTCATTAGAACGACTTTGGAAACATGCCGACAGCAAAACAGTATTCAAAACCAGGGGTGGAAATACGTTTTCATACATGGTTCGAAAAGACATACTGTACAGAGTGTTTCAGCAGAAACGAGGCTCATCGACGTCTGAAGTAAGACAAATTGTGGTTCCAAAACTACAGAGACGTAGAGTCATGGAACTCGCTCATGAGTCCATAGTGGGCGGACATTTATCTTCAAAAAAGACAGAAGATAGGATTTCAAGCAGTTTTCACTGGCCTGGCATCTCGAGCGATGTAACAAGGTTTTGTCGTTCGTGTGATATTTGTCAGAAAACTATACCTAGGGGCAGGGTTACAAAAGTTCCGCTGGGACAGATGCCTATTATAGACATCCCGTTTCACCGTGTAGCTGTTGATCTCATCGGCCCGATAACTCCTGTTTCGGACAGAGGCAACAGATACATTCTCACAGTTGTAGACTACGCTACAAGGTACCCTGAGGCTATAGCATTGCCGAAGATTGAGGCCGAGCGAGTGGCCGAAGCACTGTTTGAAATATTTTCGAGGGTAGGGTTTCCTTCTGAAATATTGAGTGACAGAGGAACACAGTTTACCTCAGAGTTGATGCAGGAAGTTTCTAGACTTGTTTCAGTGAAGCAGCTTTTTACAACCCCATACAACCCGAAATGCAATGGTTTGTGTGAGCGTATGAACGGAGTTTTGAAGAGCATGCTTAAAAAGATGTGTCAAGAAAAACCCCAAGACTGGGACAGATACCTTCCAGCAGTTTTGTTTGCATACAGAGAAGTCCCGCAGGCAAGCACTGGGTTTTCACCGTTCGAGCTTCTCTACGGTCGCACAGTGCGTGGACCGATACAAGCTTTGAAAGAGCTATGGACGGAACAAGAAACGCCCGAAACCAGAAGCACGTATGAGTATGTGCTTGACTTGAGGCAGAGACTTGAAGAAACATGCAGAATTGCTCGGGAGAGTTTGAGCGAAGCCCAGAGCACGTTCAAGCACCACTATGACAAGAAAGCACGAAAGCGAAATTTGCGGGTTGGAGACAAAGTTTTGGTTTTGCTGCCTACAAACCATAACAAAATGCTTTTGCATTGGAAAGGCCCGTTTGACGTAGTCGAAATAGTGAACAAGATGGACTACAGAGTTCGGGTAGGAGACAAAATTAACACCTATCATATTAATTTGTTGAAGAAGTATGAAGACCGAAGTCAAGTAGTTTCAGCCACAGCAGCGGTTATTGAGGCCGAGCACCATTCCGACGTCGGGGCTGTAGACGACGAAAATTTGCTCGAATTAACCAACTTGAAAGGTGCTGCAACTTGGCGTGATGTTCAGATCAGTGATCAATTGTCTCCATGCCAACAGAACGAAGTTACAGAGTTGTTACAAGAGTACAGCTCTATATTCACAGACGGACCGGGCACAACGATGTTGACCCAACACAAACTAGAACTGACTAGTTCAAGCCCGATTCGTGTGAGACAGTATCCAATACCTTATGCAAAGAGGGAGATTGACTCTGAGGTCGAGACAATGTTGGAGGCTGGAATCATAGAGCCAGCCAATTCAGAGTATAATTCGCCCATTGTTATGGTGAAAAAGCGCGATGGTACCAGCCGGTTTTGTATAGACTTCAGAAAGATCAACGCCGTGACAAAGTTTGACACCGAACCCATGGGTTGTGTCGACGACATTTTGGCCAAGTTGAAAGACGATAAGTTCTTCACAAAAATTGACCTTGCAAAGGGGTATTGGCAGATTCCTGTTGAAGAAGGTTCTAGACCTGTGACTGCTTTTTCAACTGCAAAAGGTAGTTACCAATTTAGAAAAATGCCATTTGGGATGGTAAATTCTGGGGCGACATTCAATCGTATGATGCGAAAACTATTGAAAGGTTGTTCGCAGGCAGACAACTACGTTGATGACATTTTGGGTCATACCCAGTCATGGAAGCAGCATATGGCTATGCTCAGAGACCTATTTGAGCGAATCAAAAATGCAGGTTTGACTGTCAGGCCGTCAAAATGTTTGATAGGTTTCGGAAACATAGGTTTCACGGGACACATGGTCGGCAATGGCATAGTTCAGATGGAGGAGGACAAGCTTACGAAAATCAGAGATGCTGAGCAACCCGTGACGAAAAAGCAAGTGCGGGCATTTTTAGGCTTAGCTGGATACTACCGTAGGTTCATACCGTCCTTCGCTGAAATAGCGGCACCATTGACAGACTTAACCAAGAAAGGCTTGCCTAATAAAGTTGTTTGGTGTCCAGAGCATGAACGTTCGTTTCAGACATTGAAGTCACAACTTACCCAGAGACCTATTCTATATATCACCAGAACTGTACATATTCCCTGGTAAGACATTGTCACCCGAGAAACAAACCCACTCATCGTCATCATATCTCTTGACAAACGGTATCGATAGTTTCTACCTGCCAAATTCGGTACAATAAATGAAATAAAAAGTATTATCGATGACATAAAAGGAAGTATTTAGCTATTATAAAATGACCGCAGACCTTTTAAGGCAAATCGCTAGAAACACGGAGCACAAGACATCGTTTCAAATTATAGTAAGCGATAACAAAACGCGTTTCAGAACGAGGTTTAATCCTCCCATTATGCTGGATAAGAGTAAAGTGTACGAAATAGCTTTAGTAAACCTCGAAACTTACTACTCCTTTCCGAATATTGACGATACGAACAACACATTCGTTTATTCTCCGGACGATGGTAACTCGTGGGTCAAAATCAAAATACCGGAGGGTAGTTACGATCTCGTCGACATTAATGATACCATTCACCAGGAAATGAGAAAGAGGGGTCATTACGACGCAGTAAATGAAGGGCATTATATTAACATTTCCGCGAACACCAACACCCTAAAGTCCGTCCTTACTTTAGAAGAGGGATACCAAGTAGATTTTAATCAACCGGCGTCCCTCACTAGAGTATTAGGATTTACTCGCGCTAAATATACGCGAGGCTTTCACGAGTCGGAAAACGTGGTCAACATTCTTAGCATAAACAGTTTGCTCGTCAACGTGGATATTATTTCGGGTAGTTACCTTAACGGCATGACGAAAAACGTTATTTATTCCTTCTTCCCGGATGTGGCGCCGGGATATAAGATAATCGAATCGCCAATTAACCTGGTATACCTACCAATAATGCTAGACGAAATACATAATCTAGACGTAAGCATCACGGATCAAGACGGTAATTTATTGAATCTTAGAGGCGAAAATTTAACCATTCGCTTTCATATCAGGGAAGCGAGGTAACGGGTCCATAAATATATATTAGAAAAAAATATATATTTATATTAAAATGGCTAATAGTTATAGCACTAAGGTCAAAGTAAATATCTCGGATGGCCAAAAGGAAAAGCTTCAGCACGCCGTAAATGCTGGTTGTCCGGTAATTATACGATTAGCTCACGAAGATTTAGAAGGAGAAGACGTTTTAGCCATTACCGATTCTCAAGCGAGAAAAATGGCTAAAGCCTATAACGAAAGCAAGGGTGTCACGATTAAAATGACTGCTAGGCAACTGAAGTACAACACGCGAGTCGAGGGAGGTTTTCTAGGTATGTTGGCTGGGTTGGCAGCTAGAGCTTTACCGATGCTCGCAAAGACTGTTTTACCGGCACTAGGCGTCGGTGCCCTTTCGGGATTGGCACAGACGGGCGTACAGAAAGCCTTAGGGTCGGGCCTTTTCCTTAAAAAAGGGGGATGCCTTTGTCGAGTTGAAACCGATGGATGCGGATTATACTTAAAGCCGCATAAAGGTAAAGGGCTCGATTCCTACGGTGATGGGTTGTATTTAAAGCAGGGAGGTAAGATTTATGATGGGCGAGGGCTTTTACTCGGACCAAATAGTCCGTTCGCGAGTATCCCTCTTCTAGGAGCTATATTCTAAACTAATATAATTCTATATTAAAATGGATGTTCATAAGTTCGGTAAAAAACCACACAAGACCTGGCAGACCGTCAAGGAGGTATTTTGGAAGCCCCTCCCGGTAAAATATCCTCCGAGAAAGCGAGACCCTCTAAGATGGGAAATATACTCGCAAGTAGCTATCAAGGTTCCTCCGCGCAATGGCCTGAAACTTTCGTTAGGGTTTGGATATGTAACCATGCAAGGCGTTGTGCTGATATCCGTTTGCGATAAATGGAAAGGTAGTTTAACCTTCCTTAATGGAATACATCTCGATAATGAGGTTGATGATATCTTAGTCTATATTTATAACTTCTCCAAGCAACCGATCGAGATACCTGCTGCTGATAAGATCTGTTTCGTGAAATTTTTAGTCTAGCCTTATAAAATGATAGCGGATCAAGAGTATACGAAAATTTATCCAAACGCGCCACCTTTAGAGGATGGAGGACATTCCTACCGACTACAAAAGATATCCGAGGTACAAAAGTTCCTCGAAAGCGAAATTCATGAAAGAGACGCCCTCGTGAAGAAGTATCTTAGGGTGGCGAGAATCGTGGACAGTGTAGACACGGTTTTGATCACGATAACTATGGCTTCGGGGGTAGGTGGAATCGGTTTACTATCCACTGTCGTGGCTATCCCGGCTGTCATAGCATTAGAAGCCTCAGCTGCGGTAACCGGACTTCTTTCCCTTCTAGGGAAATACGTGGTAAAGAATTCGAGAACCAAGTCGGAAAAACATCGAAAGATTCGAATGATAGCTGATGCTAAGCTTGATACAGTCGCCTCACATATTTCGAAGGCTTTAGTCGATAATTGTATTTCGAACGAAGAATTTAAACTTATCATGGATGAACAAGAGAAGTACAAGAGGATGAAGAGTGAGATAAGAATGAAAGTTAAGAAGACCATCGAAAACGAGGAGGGTTTAATCGAGAGAGGGAGGCAAGAAGCGCGCGAGTCCTTTCGGAGGTTGGTTGAGAAGAATCGTGTCACGTCCTAGGGACCGACGGGTGAAAATAAATTTTTCGTGCAGCTTTAGTTTTGAATCATGATATTTGCTCATATAGTAATATGGGCATAATCCCGGGAAAATCGCGTCGAAAATCGCGTTGAAAATCGCGTCGAAAATCGCGTTCAAAATCGCGTTGAAAATCGCGTCGAAAATCGCGTCGAAAATCGCGTTCAAAATCGCGTCGAAAATCGCGTTCAAAATCGCGTCGAAAATCGCGTTCAAATTCGCGTCGAAAATCGCGTCGAAAATCGCGTTCAAAATCGCGTCGAAAATCGCGTTCAAAATCGCGTCGAAAATCGCGTTCAAAATCGCGTCGATTCCCACATATAGTAATATGGGCGGCGTATATGGAGGTCTCAACTATATATATTAGTAATAACTAATATATATTAGTAATAAAATGTCTTTTTTAAAGATCGCTGATCCGGAGAAAAGGGACTTAGTCGTAAAAGACTACCTCGAAATGAGAAGAAGGATTCGTGACAATTTCCTGGCTGAGAGAACGGGTGAACAACAACTTCAAGCTGATCTCTCTAAGTTCTTTAAACCTATTACGGAAGGACAAAAAGCTACAGCGAGGGAGATTACGGAAGAACTAAAACCTATTCGAGAGGGCATCGAACAACTCCCGCAGGCTATTACCTTTCCAGCCTTTCCTTCTATCGAGGAGGATGAGCCGCTGGTTCTCGGAGAGATAGCGGGGAGCTATTTAAGAAGGTTTACTTCTAAGGATGCAGCCGATAAAACGTACGGAATATATGACAGAAAGGGTAAGTTCTTTATCGGGGACAAACAAGTCGTTATTCGAGACAATGATATTATCACGGGGGATGAGGAATATAGAGGTACCCCCGGCCTATGGGAGTTAATCGTTTCTAAAGATCCAGATAGTAATATCTTTAATGAAGAGGATTACAGGAATTACGCGAAGTTGTTGGTTAAAACCAACTCCATTTATCGTCGCAACGATCCGACTAGTAATCATCCTAAGTCTTCTAAAGGTAGAAAATGGAACGCTATAGTTAAAGGTATATGGAATAATAGAAAGCTTTATCACGGAAAGGGCATCGTTTATATCCCCTCCGATCCTAACGCGTTACTAGAAAGACTAGACCTATTACTAGCGAGTAAAGAGGCAGGCAACACGGGAGTATCCAGGAACGAGCTAGTAAGCATTTGCGATGAATTAAAGAGACAAGGCATCTTGAAGTCGTCAGCTTATAAAAATATAATGTCTACATTATAAAATATGATCGTAAAACGAGGATTTAAAAGAAGCTATTCGTACGGTGGGTCTGGAATCTTCGATACTTTAGCCAGTTTCCTAGCTAGGCTTTTCTCCAGTAGTGCGGCGAAACAACTGGCGAGTTCTGCCATTGATGTGGGAAAGAGTTTAGCTAAGGAAGGTGCAAAGAAAGCTTTAGAGGTTGGAAAAAGCGCGGCTATAGAAACAGGGAAAAAGCTGGTTACGAAAGCGTTGAGAAAGCGGACTGAGGATCATCGCCCGACCCAGCTGACACCAAAGTCGAAGGAGATCTTAGAGAAGTATAGTTCACCGCAAAACATTAGTACATTGATAGAAGGGTCTGCAACGCCTAGCGCGATCGCTATTCAAGATCTAGTTAAAAGATTATCGAACGGCTCGGGCGTAAAAGTAATTTAAGTTAAGCGTTTTGGACGCTATTATAAAAAAGAATGTTAGGATTCGAACGCGTATATTATAAGACATACGGTACCAGTTGCATTGATATACGAGGCGCGCGTTTAAATATAAAAGATTGCGAAATCCTCGAGGTTAATGATACGATGTACGGTTATAAGAAATGTACGGTTAAGTTATCTCCCGAAAAAATAGCTAAGATGAAAGAGATAGAGGAAGAGGTAAATAAACGTTTAGAAAGGTGGAATGTACCTCGAGTAACGATCGTATACGGTAACAAAGTTTATCCTAAATGTAGACAACGGCCTACGATAATTTTCTTAAAGGTGTGTTTGTTAATGCTCAAGGTAAATCTTTTCCTCAGCTTTACACCGCCTAACCCACGCAATTATAATTTTCATTCAAAATTATAATTGCATTATAAAATGGAGATATTAAAGATCACCGAACCGATTTTAAAGGATGAAAGCATAGATGAGTATGAACACCATGAGTACCTACCAATCACCGGTACAAACCTCAACAACTCGGGAGGAGAAATAAGGATCGACATCGAGACTCAAGATATCTTTACGCATCCTTGCGAAAGTTATTTGCTTTTTGTAGGTGAATTAGTAAGGAGCGATACTGGAGCAGTTTATGATGCTAACACCGGTATTTCTTTAACGAACAATGGCCTTATGTATCTCTTTAAGAATATCAAGTATCAACTTTCAGGTACGGAGATCGAATCTATAATGTACCCCGGTCAGGCTACCACGATGCTCAGCTTGTTAAAATACCCCGATGATTTTTCTAAGTCGGTAGGGTTGAACCAGTGTTGGTATAAAGATACATCAGTGGCTGCGGCTGCTGGGAACACCGGCTTTATCGTGAGAAGAAATTATATCATTAACGACCCTCTTCCGAGAGGTACCTTTAGCTTCAGGGTTCCATTAAAGCATATATTCGGTTTCTGCGACGATTACGATAAGATAATGTATGGCATGAAACAAACACTCACATTAACGAGAAGCGATGATAACGACGCGATCTTTCGAGATAATGCCGCTCCCGCTGATGGCAGAATTAACTTACTTAAAATATCATGGTTCATACCACACGTTTTGCCCGCTGATGATGAGAAAATGGCACTCTACAAGATCATCGAGAAGAAAGAGAAAATAGTGGTTGGATATAGAATGCGGCGATGCGACTCTATCGCGGTACCTCAGTCACTATCGTTTTCCTGGAGACTGGGTGTCAGGTCGTCTCCCGAAGTGCCGCGTTTTATTATCATCGGTTTTCAGTCTGGTAAAAGCGGGGATCAGGAACAAAATCCGGCTATATTCGACCATAGAAACGTAAACAACATGTACGTTATATTAAACTCTAGAAGATATCCCGTGGCTGACTATAACCTTTCGTTCGTGGCGAATCAATTTAGTAGGGTGTATGGTGACGCTGCTTTATTCAGGTCTAAGTTTTATCACATGGATGAATTAGTGTCAAACCCCAACATTACCCCCTCCGATTATAAGAGCCTTTATCCTCTGTTTTTATTCGACGTTTCGAAGCATAGCGCAAGACTGAAATACTCTGTCACCGATATCCAGTTCAAAGCGAGGTTTACCGAAAACCCGCCCACGGACACGGAGGCGTTCGCCGTTATTATTTGCGATAGGTTAATTAACTTTCAGTCTGACGGAAATAAGATGAGTGTAGTGATTTAAGTTAAATAATTATTTCCTTTATATAAAATGAAAAAGGTCGAGGATATAAAAAGAGTTCTTAGGCGGAATGATATAAGGTTCTTCGAGTACTGGCGCAAGAAACGGTTGGAGGCGTTGGCAAAAGAACACGGTTTGTACAATAAGGTACCTAATAAAATAAAGAGAAGCGAGGCCAAAACAGAAAGAAGTAAAGACCCAAAATACGATAGATTGAGGATGGCTATGGCTAACCCCAGGAAGGTTCGTATGGGGGATGTAGAAACTGGCGAAATAAGAACCTTTCCTTCGCTTTTTAAGGCGGGTAAATTCATAGATCGCTGCGCGCAAGTAATTAAGGACAATAATGGAAAGGTTTGGAACGGTAAATATTGGATTGAGATCCTGACGGACGATAGAATGTAATATATATGTCAGAACGATCTACTGACATATATATTTAACGCCGCGAAAAAAATTTTAGCTTAAACAATTTTTGCGCTATTATAAAATGAGTGCAATTTACACCGTAAGAGGTTTAAGAAATTTAGCTAGGGGGATCCGGGGATTCTCTACGCTGAGAAGAGACGGATTAATCGAACGTGTCTCGCCTGGGCTGTCTCTCCGAGCGGCGCCCGATCCTTACAGGGGACACACGGTAAGAGACTTAAAACGAGAGTCTAAAGCTTTAGGGATCCGAGGATACTCTAGACTGAAAAGAGACGAACTAATCGAGCGTCTACGTAATCCTCCCCCTATTAATCTTACCAGTCAGTTATACGAGGGACACACGGTAAAAGACTTAAAACGAGAGTCTAAAGCTTGAGGGATGTGTGGATACTCTAGACTTAGAAGAGGCGAATTAATCGAGAGTCTATGTACTCGAGGTGGGAGGTTGTTAGATTCCAAGATCAAGGGTTTTGACGCGGAGATGTTGCAACCGACGCCTTACGAGCCTCCTCTGCCACCCGCGTCAGTGCCTAAAGTCGCGATCAAGGAGATGATGAAGTATTTAGATAGCGAGATCCCGATAAAAATAACGCCCGAGATAGAAGCTTTAAAAAGAAGGATAGACAGGATATATAAGGATGAAGATGAAATAGTGGTTGAAGAAGGGGAATCAGCATTTAAAGGATTTACCAAGCAGTATCTTATAAGAGGTAAAGAGTCTTATACTCCGAAAGAGTTCCTCGATTTAGCGAAGAGTAGAATAACCAGCATTATAAGTCAGAATCGTCAAACGAAAGTTAAACTCATTATGATCTGTATGATGAAACACTCCGGAACCAGCCAATTGATGCAAATGAACTTCCATTCGGGATTTCCGATCGTTAATTTAAACGGGGATGATGCGAAGGAAATATACGATACGATGAAGGAACAGGTTCTGGTTAATATTGCGGATAAGGAAATGAAAACGGATTACTGGAGAGTCACACACGTACTCGATTTAAGATTGCACACGGTTTCGTATAACCCGATAAGGGGCAATTCATGGTTCCCAACTCCTCCTAAGATAGCGAGCACGAAAAGCGTTATTAATCCGAGAAATATGGAGGATGATATGTGCTTCGCGTATTGTATTCTTATAGCTTTGAACCCGACAACTAATCATCCTGAAAGAATCGAAAGACTAAAACCTTTGTTAAGCACTATAAATATGGAAGGGATTAACTACCCCGTTTCCATTCATGATAGAAGTAAATTTGAGAGATAGAATCCTTCCATATCCGTATCGATACACGCGTATGAGGGTGCTGGTATCTACCCGCTTAGTGTAAGTAAAGAAGCTTATAAAAGAGAACATCACATTAATCTCTTACTGCTTGAGGAAGAAGGTACCCCTGACGAAGCAGGGCGAGTCACCCAGCATTATTGCTTGATTAAAGACATGAGTAGATTGTTACGTAAACAGATAAATGATCATAAATGCAGAACTTATATTTGCGAAAGGTGTTTAAATCACTTCCAAAAAGAAGAAACTTTAATTAACCATATAAAGTATTGCAGCAAGAAAGATGCCTGTGCAATAGAATTACCTAAAGAGGGTAGTACGATATCTTTCAAGCATTTCTATAAACAGCAGAGACACCCGTTTACGATTTACGCGGATATGGAGTCTACGTTAGAAAAGCAATATGAAAAGAGGGGGAACAAAACGAAGGTTATTCACGCTCATAAAATCTCGTGGTATTGTTTCTACGTTAAATCGCTTTACGAAGACATCTTCCCTTCGAAAATCTACCAGTACTCAGGTGAAGACGCGTCTGATGAATTCGTATGGCAACTAGAAAGGGTTATAACAGAGATAAGCAATATACCCGACAGGGAAATGATTTTTACAGCTGAGGATAGTAGAAGGTTTTACTGTGCGAAAGTGTGTTGGATATGTGAGGAAGAATTTACTTCTTCATCGAAAAAGGTGAGAGACCACTGTCATTACACCGGGGCATTTAGGGGTGCCGCGCACAACTCGTGTAATTTAAAGTATAGGAAGCCTACTTTTACCCCCGTATTCTTCCATAACTTTAGTAAGTACGACAGTCACTTATTTATAAAGGATTTAATGAGCACACCAGGTGAGACGAGTTGTATACCTTCAAACAAGGAAACATACATAAGCGTGTCTAAAAAGCTACCGGTAGACTACAATGTATTAGATCCAGTATCGGAAACATTTATAAAGAAGACTAAAAGGCATGAGATTAGATTCCTCGATAGTTTTAAGTTTCTAGCTAGAAGTTTAGACGAACTCGCCAGGTCTCTATCCAAGGAGGAGAAGGTTAATCTCTCGAAATACTTCGAGGGGGAAGAGCTTGAATTGGTCTCTCAGAAGGGCATATTCCCGTACGAATGGTTCGATAGCCTTAACAGATTTGAAGAAACGAAGCTACCTGAACTAAGGAAGTTTTACTCGAAGCTTAAATATAGCGGAATTGATAAGGAGGATTATCAACACGCGTTAAATGTATGGAAGACATTCAAGATGGAAACTTTTAAGGATTATCATGACCTATATAACAAGGTTGACGTTTTACTGCTAGCTGATGTTTTCGAGAACTTTAGGAACGTTTGCTTCGAGAATTATGGTCTGGACCCATCTTGGTTTTATACAGCACCTGGTCTGGCTTGGGAGGCGATGTTAAAAACCACAGAGGTAAAGTTAGAACTACTATCCGACCCAGATATGGTTTTATTTATCGAAAACGGAATAAGAGGAGGCACCTCGACCATTTTTAAACGATACGCGAAAGCGAATAATAAATATATGGGGGAAAAATATGATCCAAGCAAATCATCTAAATTTATTACTTACTTGGACGCGAACAACCTTTACGGTTGGGGGATGATTCAAAAACTTCCCTACGCTAATTTTAAATGGATGGATGATTTGGATGATTGGGAAAATCAACCATGTATATTGGAGGTTGATTTGGAATATCCTAAGGAATTGCAGGACATGCATAACGACTTTCCATTAGCTCCTGAAAGATTGATGGTCAACAAAGTCGAGAAACTTATACCTAACTTACGCGATAAAGAAAGCTACATTTTACATCGAGAAAATTTAAAGCTATATTTAAGCTTGGGTCTAAAGCTTAAAAAGATTCACAGAGGGTTAACTTTCGATGAGAGCGAATGGTTAAAACCTTATATCGATAAAAATACTAACCTGAGAACGAAAGCTAAAACGGCGTTTGAAAAGGACTTCTTCAGACTCATGAACAATTCCGTGTTCGGTAAGACCATGGAAAATATAAGGAACAGAGTTGATGTAAGACTAGTTAGTACCAGGGAAAAGGCGGAAAAATTAACCGCTAAACCGAACTATTACGATGTGAAAATCCTTGACGAAGATTTATGCGTAATTCAAATGAAGAAAACGCGTTTGCGCTTTAATAAACCCATTTACGTTGGGATGAGTATATTAGACTTAAGTAAGGTACTGATGTACAGGTTTCATTACAACTTCATTAAGGATAAATACGGTGAACGAGCGGAACTTCTTTTCACCGATACGGATAGCTTAATGTACGAGGTAGATACGGAAGACTTTTATAAGGATATTAGTGACGACGTTAAGAACTGGTTTGATACGAGCGAATATCCACCTGACCATCCTTCCGGTATTCCTACAGGATTGAATAAGAAGATCGTGGGTATGTTTAAGGATGAGGTGAGTGGTAGGGTTATCGAGGAGTTCGTGGGTCTCAGGTCTAAACTATACTCTTATAAAATGTGCGATGATGAGGAGAATAAGAAATGCAAGGGAATTTCGAAGCAGGTAGTAAAAGCGTTTATCAAGCACGAACATTACAAAGAGTGTTTGTTCGAAGACAAGACGCAAATAAGGAGAATGGTAGTTATTAGGAATCGCAATCACGAGTTGTTTACCGAAGAGATCACTAAAATCGCCTTAAACGGAAACGATGACAAACGCTTTGTCCTCGAAAACAGAATCAATACGTTAGCTTGGGGACACGACCGAATTTCGGAGGGTGTCTCGCCAGGTCAGAACTAGATCTGGGCGGGATTGCGATCGGGTTGGAGTTAGGTGGTTGAATTGGGTGGTGGGACGGATTGAGTTGGGCGGTCGAATCGATGGTGGCCCGATTGCGATCGGGTTGGAGTTAGGTGGTTGAATTGGGTGGTGGGACGGATTGAGTTGGGCGGTCGAATCGATGGTGGCCCGATTGCGATCGGGTTGGAGTTAGGTGGTTGAATTGGGTGGTGGGACGGATTGAGTTGGGCGGTCGAATCGATGGTGGCCCGATTGCGATTGGGTTGGAGTTAGGTGGTTGAATTGGGTGGTGGGACGGATTGAGTTGGGCGGTCGAATCGATGGTGGCCCGATTGCGATCTGGTTGGAGTTAGGTGGTTGAATTGGGTGGTGGGACGGATTGAGTTGGGCGGTCGAATCGATGGTGGCCCAGAATCCCCCGTTTATATCTACTCCTGTACTACCTTACCATTATTGTTTCAGATATCGATGAATGTAATATACAAAACGGAGGTTGTTCACAAATATGCAAAAACTCGGACGGGAGTTATTTTTGTTGGTGCAAACAGGGATTTGTGTTGGGAGACGACAATTTAAAGTGCATAGGTTTGTTTTTCTGGTTTAGTGGATCTTATTAACTTTTATAAGAGATATATAGATTTTTCATCAAGATTCAGAATTGCATCATTCTTTTTTTCCCGATTCTGTCGTGGATAAGTCCACAAGACAATTTTAAACAAACTATCCACCCTTTCATCAGGGTCATAAAAACATTGGATTCTGTGGCAAAGATAAAAATTGCGGATAGTATCATGTTTTTTTATTAACAATTACAAACGTCACGGGTGGTAATCAGGGGAACTAGCTCCAAAAGGAGCCAATGGAATTTTGTGCCTACAACATCCGGGAACTCACGAGCTAAAGCCTTCGACAGAAAAAGGGTAAACAAAGGCACTGAAGCACCGAACAAAAGCAACGAACTGAAAATCTACCAATTTCAGTCAACAAGGAGATTTCGGGCCACGATTTTCATTTTCCTTCATTTTCAGTTCGGCGCTTTTAAGTTGTGGCAAAATCATATTCGAATTGCATATTTTTACGGCCAATCCTAACGAGAAATAAAGGTAATTATATCTACACATAACAGCATTGCCGGATTTTCCATAGATTGCAAATAAGGAAATAAATCTTGATGAAATTCTTTGAGATATACCTTTGTTTACCGTTTTTCTGTCGAAGGCTCTAGCTCGCGAGTTCCTGGTTGTGTTGAGGGCAAAAAGTTCATTCACTCTTTTTGGAGCTAGTTCCCCTGATTACCACCCTTGAACGTCACTCATTAAATTAAATTGTCTAGATTATGTAATTTGGGCCTGAATACTGAACAAAGATATTGAAAAAAAAAAAAAAAGAGTTGCCTAACAAAAATATAATATGCTCTTAGATTTGCATGGAATTCATTAAAAAAAATTTAAGAGGCTACAAAGTCTCCATAGCTTTAACTTAGATTTTATTGAATAATCAAAGTACTGAAAGTACTGACAGACTAGCGAATTTGGAATAAGTGGCCTTTGATAAAGAATAGTTTTTGGTCCGTACAAAATTAAAGAAAAATGGTCAAATCAGGTTTTTATGTTCCGATATGATCTGGTCCAATCTGGTTATCAAGTCCGATCCGTTTCGGTCCGGTACATTCTAGCTTTCGAGTTCGATCCAGCTGGATCCAGTGACTTTACCCACTACTCAAAGCCATTTACTTGTCACAGTAGGAAATACCATAAACAAATTTTTTTTTGATGTTCTTTGATTGAAAAAAGCAAATAAGGAATAGAATGGTCAGTTTTATGATTGGATATCTGAATACTTCTAGAGTTCACATATACGTTAGATGAATTTTCCGTGCCTGTTCACTTTCTTATTGGTTTGACAAACTTGTAGCCAGAAAAGGCATCCAAAGAAAGAAATATAGTAAATTTCTTATAAATCGTTTCACTAGATCATACTGCCATTTTTGGATTTTCCGCTCATCCGATTGGAAACTCAACATACACATGGTACTTTGCAAGTCCGGATATTCAAAAATTAGTATGGTGACCCCTGAACTTTTTTCATTCTTAATAAGTAACAAAGCTTTGAAGCATTTTTCCCCAATTTTCGATGATTTCTGAATTACTTTCATTTTAGAGAGTATGTCTTAGACTGCTAGATGAAAGAAAGTGATATTTCACTCAGTGACAAAGACCCAACAGTAATTTCACTACTCTTTTCGTGTGATTATCAGAAAATATAGCTCAAAGATCAGACTGCAGGTTTTGTATTGTCTTATCTTGACTTGCACTGTTCACCAAAGCTCCAGATATTTCTCAGCCCGGCAGGGTAGCTGAGTGGTTAGCTTATCTGACTCGTGACAGGTTCGATACCCGGTTGAAGCAAACTTTCCTTTCGGTGATTTTTCGCCTCTTACCTCCGATGCATGTTAGAAAAGTAGTCAGAGACTTGGTATGAAAGTTGTGCCAGTACTGATGTGAGACAGCCAGAAAACACTTGTAATCGCCGTACATTGGTCGCTGTGACATGACCTAAGCTGTTAAACAGGCGTTAAACTCTAATGCAACCAAACAAATATTTCTTAGTAAACTAGGGACATATATGGAGATTAACCAAAAACCACATAGGCTATTTTAAGAAATAATGATAACTACAGCAATGACACAGAGGAGAAATACTTCAATGGAAGGAAAACAAACGTATTGTTCGATAATATAAAAAACAAGATGAGAAAACCAGCACTGGCTTGTAACAAGCAATCGCTCCTTTTCACAGACTTTTTAAACCCTTGTCTCTACATAAGTGTAAAAGACGTATTTTTGTGATTGCTGGTTAAATCGGGATTGTTAACTATTATAGATACGTTTTGCATTCAGTAATCTATACAAGTGTATTTAAAATGTTGATATTTATTTCATTTCCTTTAAATGTTGCATTAAACACTTTAACACTTTCTACAATTAACCTTCGCACCCCATTAACACTTTCACTCAGTAGCCGGATAAGTCCTTTAGAACCATCTTGTAAGAATATAGATTCTAGATAGACATGTACATATTTGAATCCTGAACTTGTTATTTTCCTGATCAGTTGTCTGGATAAGATACCTCTCTACGCTAACAGTTCACGGATTAATTGTTGCATTCTATCCCCTCCTGATATTCCAAGCTTTCAAACCCCCACACAGATGTATAACTTCCAGCAAGTAATGTTTCCCCTTGACATCGCAAAGTTTGACAACTTTCTGCAGGTATCTAACATGTTCAAGGGTATTATGTGTTGTTAAGCTTATACCTAGAAAATGTTGACACAATGACTCCTTAGAACATTTAGTTGAATTTTGGAGAAAGAATTTTAAACAGTTAAAGTGTGTCCAAACAACCATAGCAAACTTCCTCAAACTTTTGCTGATGACCAAAAGATTCCAATGCTATAAGGACTCCAGGAACGTCAAACACTTTGTAATTGTGCCTGACTCAAACGGAATGGTCCATATTAGTCAGCCAATCCAGAAACATATGTAAAGCACTTACATGACTAGCTTTTATAAAGGGAAATTTCTCCACCTAGAGCGGTGAGCCAGTAAATTGTAGAGGCAAACAGCGATATACATGTAGTTTCTTTTTTTTTTTGTACAATACATTGGTTAAGAAATTCTCCATCTGAGAAAGCAGCTATCTGATATGTATTACAAATCTTGGTGAGAGAATCAGTCTCAATATCACAGAATGCTAGATTTCTGTGTGTGCTGACTTTGTTCAGTTCTAGTGCCTGGATTGGTTCTGGTATATTTTGGCTAGTGTCAATTGTTGCGACAGCAGTTTGGTATGGTATGCCTTCTTTTCTTCTTTCATACTTTACTCCAGTTTTTCTCTGAATTTCTGTTAAGTTCTCTCAATTTCATTTCTCTTTTATTACAAAAATTTGTTTGTCTTTTTCTCTGAGTCTCTTCTTTTCACTTTTATTTAGGCTGCTCTGTTGTTGTTGGTTTTTTTTATGTAAACAAACTACTCATTAAATACTTTGTTGTATGATTCACATCGCTCCATTACATGCCATGGTGGGGTATTCTTTACAAATACGTGCCATGGTTGTTGTGTCATCATTCATTATGGGCGTGTTTACTTTCACCTCCTGATTTTCTATTTCTTGAAGTAAGTTACCTAAACATCTGGCTCCATAGGTTTTGCACTTTACGACCAGTTTTTATCACAAAGATGGGTTGGTGATAGGTTTTCTTCATTTCCTTCTGCAAGAGTACAGGCTCTACATTCACACAATGCCACAAATCTTCCTAGTATTGTTGCCTATAAGAATACCTACACCACACTTGGTATCGTTGGAACGACAATCTTCCATGCCTCTGGCGTCCTATGCCATGTTTGAAAACTCCAACATTTTCTTCTATTTTTTCTGCATCATTGTCTGACCGTTCAATCCTATAAATTAATTAATTCCCTAGGGAAAAAAAAATCCAAAAACAAAAGGGAAAAAAAAAAAAAAACTAACAATGTGTTACATTTGCTTGTTACTTCATAAAAGTTATTTGAACATTAAGTTTGCATAACAAAACTTGTCATGCAAACAAGACTAAGATAGTGTAAATAATTGTCAGGAAAGATAAGTTAATTGGTCTCTGCTTATTTCATCTCGATATCCTCTTTAAATTAGAAGTTTATCTCGTCTATAATTGCATGTTTTTTTTATTCTTCAACTTTCATGACCTTAGTCTTTACTTTTTACATGGTGTCCCAAAATTTTGAGCGGGGGGTGGGGGGGGGTGGATGGTGGTGTGTAGATCTGTGCTTAATCTGTATAAAAGAAAAGAAAAAAGACTTTGCGTACTGAAAAAATTCAGACAACAAATTGAAAATCGTTTAAATGGTATGAGAAATTTGCCTTTAAAATAGCAGGAAAAAGTGTATGAAATGAGACAGTGCTGGTTACCATACCTTTTCACCAAATGTATTTATGTCGTAGACAGGCATTTTTTTTTTTTTTTTATCAGTTTGGTTGAGGGGAGGTGACACTTTCCAGTGTTCAAGGGATTTATTTCATTACAGTTACAAGAAATATGCAAAATACGTGCATTTCGTACACGAACCTCTCTTTCTGTACTGCGCAGAGGTAGATCTGTACGCTTTACAGATTTTACTAGTTCTAAGTTGATCGTTGATATATCTAAGTTCTACGGTTCGGCGTCCCTTTCTCCACCAACTATTTTCAGAAGTTGGATTGCTTGCCTTGGTGTCGTCATGATTCCGAACACAATCTTTTTGGATATTTTTTGCCAGTCTAGCTCGATTTCATCCATGAACGGAATCCTCCTTCCCCAGCCCACCCAGAAACACAATCCCGACTTTGAACTACCCTATGAAAGGCAGCTTTTTCAAAACAATGTGATAAAGGAGAAAATGCCGGTAAAAAGCATTTCTTCTTTTCCCACAATGTTTTCTTACCTTTCAGAAAGAAATACAATCATGTGAGCCATATTAAATTTGTTATGTTCAAACTTTCAATATTGACGAGCGTATAATTTTATCCAGTAAATGGTTAAGCTGTAGGGTGAAGTAATGTTTGTGTCGGACAATATGTCGTATGATATCAACAATGATATACCCTTTTGTTTTTATACAGACATCAATGAATGTGAGGATACAAACGGAGGTTGCTCACAAATATGTGAAAACAAGATCGGAACTTATACATGCTCTTGTGGTGATGGGTTCGAGTTGACACAGGACATGCGTACATGCAAAGGTAAGGCTCAGTTGTTCACTTATTATCAGTTGGAGACAACTTTTTTGTCTTCTATCAAACCATTTAGCTGATAAAAAAAAAATGTGACGAACAGAAAAATTGCTTGTCATAAACACTCTCTCCTGTTACCACAATGTTCTGATATATATTCATGTTTAACGCATTGATTTTACTCGGTTGTCCATATTTCATGTGACATTTTTCTTATTTACACCTGTCTGCTGTTTCAGGGGGTAATGAGTTATCGCCCGTGTTAATATTTTTTTCAAACAGACATTAACGAGTGTGAGATAAAAAACGGTGGTTGCTTACAAATATGTGAAAACAAGATTGGAAGTTATATCTGCTCTTGTGACGAGGGATATAAGATTACACATGATAAGCACTCATGTATAGGTAAGGCTTATCTAAAAAGTATGAGATAACCCCTTATGTTGATTAGTCAGTATAAAGTTATACACATTTCTATACATAGATTTTTATAGGAAAAACATTAAAAGATTACGTGGCACCTAAATGATCCTTATACACTCGACTAAACCTTGAAAGGATATAACCTGTATTCAGAAAATTGATGGATTTTCCCCAAATTGATTTATACATGAAAGAGAGAAGAAGATTAGAAAACTGCAATTTAAAGTTTCCACAAAAATTACAAAAATTCTAAATATCTCCATTTAAACTTTATTCAAATCTACGTGACTTTCGTTTGTTTAAGATAACCCATTTTGATAAAGCACATGTGAGATAAGACTAGGACAATCTTTCGTTATAGGAAGGCTAATGTGTTCATATACATGAATGCATGTAGTAACAGCTGTTCAGTTATATCACGGCGTCAACTTTTATTTGTGAATTCTGTTGGTCTCATAAGAACTAGGATCAGGATCTCATACAAGGCCTTACCCGAGTTCATTCTTTCTTGGCTAGCACTGTCAGCTAAGATCAAAACAGGATTTCTTGATTACAAATCAAAGGGGTCATACCAACTTGTTACCTCTGGATAGAAAAGATCCTAATATTTTCATTTGAAACAAAGCCTTATAATAAAACACGCAAATGTAAGACGAGATCGATACAATGTTGATTTTGGAATCGACATTGTTTGATTACCAGACACGTAAAAGTAAGAGTTTATAATGGTAACCTTAAGCAACGGACAGTAAACGGCAATTGAACATGTACTTGCATGAGTTTATGGGATAGCGTTTTACTCGTTGACATGAAATATTACTTTATAACAGCACATATATAGATAAATATCTCATCCGAACCTTTACCGTAAGATAATCGATAACACTTGATAACCATAAAAGAGTATGTAAGAGTTATTGATGTTAATATTTAGTCAATGACATGAAATATTGCATGATTATGGTATATGTGCAAGTATGGGTTTGTGACATTTTATTGCAATTATTGATATGAAATAACATTTAATAACCTTTGAATGGGTCATTCAATTCTACTCAAGTATGCTACATAACACATATTACTTGATAACCTTAACTGCAAAGCCAAGAGTTTATGGTGTTGGTTTTCGGTCAAGGACAAAAGAAAACGGTATATATAAAGGCAATACAGTGAAATTTGATGCTTTACTTGAGTAAATGGGATCCAACATTTGATAACCGATCATGTAAAGGTTAGAGATAATGGTGCTGAAATTTAGTCACTGACAAAAGAAAATGCTTCATACATATAAGGGCAAGAATTTCTGGTTTTAAAAACGCTTAATTTTGGAAATGGGATATAACTCGATAGCCGTGCATGTAAAGGCGAGAATTTGTTATTTGAATCTTTAACCGTGGGAATGAGCTACCACTTGATAACTGCAAATCAAACAAATTTGATGCATTTCTGTAAGAGACAGATAATTGATATCGACCACCTGTGTTTTGAATAGGAAAATATGTGAAGTCCTTGGAGCAAAAGGAAAAGTTGCCTGTAATGAGCTGTTTCTCCTTTGGCAACAATGATTTCAGAAGTTGTCTAAAGCGAGACAATTACATGTTGTTTGTAGAAGGAGCTTATATTTGGATATCAAATAACACTAGATATCTGTAAAAAACCATAGGCAAGAGTTGATGACTAATAAATTTATGGTCGTGTTTGATAATAATACATAATAACAGTCATAAAAGTAAGACTTGATATCGTTTATTTTCGTTCGTACATTCTACGCTGCTGTGAAATATGGTCACCACTGTATGAAAATTGATAGCATTTTATCACAGAACAAAATAGAACAACATTTTATATGTCGACAAGTATAGGTATACATCAATCAGATGGTGATCTGTTTACACATTGATTTAAAAAGATTTTTTTTTTCGAACTCAACCTAAAATATTTTTTTTTTTTTTTGTTTCAAAACATCTTTTTAGATTTGATCAGTTATACAATGCCACTCTAATTTGGCTTGGAATAACACTTTCATTCCACGTAAGTCTCAAAAACCGTTTTGTTTTGATCGCTATGTACAACGAATTCCGTCAGATAGTGGTATAGTGATAACTATCTTGTGCCCAGGATAAATTTATGTAAACAAACACTGTTTGATGAGAACGATTTTTGTTTTTGTCACTTGTCTTCACAATTGGTACGACAGACAAAATAAATCGCCTACAAGTGGCATTGTAGTAATTAAGGGCCAAATAGCTGCAACAGGTAGACAATTCGGAGGTCAAATTGAAGTCAAATTTAATTCATATTAAAGTATGAATATCATTATGTTTAATAACGTGTAACAGCGCAATATGTCCAAGGTTTAGTCGCTGGCAGAAAAATGTACTGCAAAACTAAGACAAAAAATTGCAACCTTTGTGCTAGTTTTAGTATACATTTTTCTGCCAGCGACTGAAATTTTGACAGATTGCGCAGTAACACATTATCAGACTTACTTTTGTTCTAGGTTTACGATGTATTTTCCTGCCAGCGACTGGAACTTTGACAGATTCCACTGTAACACATTATCAGACTCATAATAATATTTATACTTTTAAACGGTATGAATTGAATTTGTCCGCATTCTGACTACCGCATTCTTTACTTTTGGCCACAAGTGTGCCTTTAACTAATTGTTTCTTTTGAAATCACTCTAGTTCAACATGTCGACTGCCTTGCTTTAGATCATACCATGCCATTTTATTCCAGAGATCGACGAATGTTTATCGTCACCATGTCAAAACGGGGGTAGATGTACTGATTTACTGATGTCGTTTAACTGTTCGTGTCCAGCTGGGTATACCGGGGATGTCTGTGAAACAGGTGTGCTTCAGCAGTAGTTATAGAAGTAATCCTAGTAGTTGTTATCTCAGAGATCGATGAATGTTTTTTATCAGTTTTAAACGAGGGCGGATGCTCAGATTTATTTTTGTCCTTCAACTGTTCTTGTCCTACTTGGTTACCGAGGGACCTCTGTGAGACAAGTCCATTTGTCAATTTGTTGATGTTTAACAGAAGTATTTTTAGTTTAATTTCCGAGGTTTCTGCGTATACCCAAGTTTTCAAGGAGTATCGTGCTGTTTTTACGTCATGCTGATGGAAGAACTCCAAAAAGGCATTGGAAGGCCGTCCTGACATTACTAGATAACGGCTGTAACTCTTTACAAAATGACAAATGTAATGAACTGTTTGAATTGAAAGCAACGAAAGACACAAATAAGAAGCATTCTTCTTTGAAAGAGTAAGCATCCTGGGAATTATCAGGACAGGAGAAATTGTCGTTCGCCATTATTTTCTCCTTTTGTTAATTCGATTTTATGTACTCTCTTTAAGAGGCTTGTTTAGTTAAAAAATAATCTTCTTTCTATCGTGGTTTATCGTTCAATAAACCACAGTTGTGAGTTATGGAGCACAATAAATAATCCACGAGGGCGATAGCCCGAGTGGGTTATTCATTGCGCCTCATAACTCACATCGTGGTTTATTGAACGATAAACCACGATAGAAAGAAAATTATTTCGATTCTAACATGACCAACTCTTAATCAAAGGAAAACAAGCTCATACATAGAGTAGAAACGCGGATGCAGATTATATTCCATTGAATAACTTACTTACTTTATACAGAATGACGTCACTATATATAGAATGACGTCACTCTATATAGAATGACGTCACTCTATATAGAATGACGTCACTCTACATAGAATAACGTAGATTTTACCACGCTTTCATTGCACTGTGTTTATAGAGCCAAATTCACGTGTCATGTTAGAATAAAGAGTAATTCACAGAAATAGGCCAGATCTACTTGGGAAGTCTTAAAACACAGATATACATCTTTATGTCCAACTTTTTTTTGGTCCATTCAGTTCGTTGTTTTTACATCTGTTGTTATGTTAAAGCGCAATTTTATCATAATAGATATCGACGAGTGTATATCGGACCCCTGTCAGAACGACGGTGTTTGTGAAGATCTAGTGGACGGATTTCAGTGTAATTGTACGTCATCAAAATTCGCGGGACCTTTATGTGAAATACGTAAGTTAAAGTTTCTCATTTGTTCTGTTGGTAGCAAGCTTGGTCTTACAGGTATTGACGGCTTTATAGCGGATCCCTTTAAAACGTTGATGTATTTGAAGATCTAGTAGACGCAGTTCATTGTAATGGTGCGTAATATAGGTTTCCTCTCCCTCTCTTTGAAATGCGTAATTTTTTGCTCCGGTTCTATCTGGAAATAAAAGGGAAAAGATAAAACTAACCCTTAAGCTGCTAAATAGATGAAATGAAACTTTCGAATCGATGGTAAAAATACAATTCTAACATGACACGTGATTTTGGCTCTATAAACACAGTGCAACGAAAGCGTGGTAAAATCTACGTTACTCTATGTAGAGTGACGTCATTCTGTATAAAGTAAGTTATTCAATGGAAGAAATCTGCATCCGCGTTTTTACTCTGAGTATGAACTTGTTTTCCTTTGATTAAGAGTTGGTCATGTTAGAATCGAAATAATCTTCTTTCTATCGCGGTTTATCGTTCAATAAACCACGTTGTGAGTTATGAGAAGCAATAAATAACCCACTCGGGCTTTCGCCCTCGTGGATTATTTATTGTGCCTCATAACTCACAACTGTGGTTTATTGAACGATAAACCACGATAGAAAGAAGATTATTTCTTAAATGTTGCTATTTCAAACTTATTTTTGGGGCAAAATTATCTCGTTATAGGACAGAGTAGATCCAAGATCAGTCTGCATGTTCTGTGCAGTCTCATCTTGAACTACACTGTCCGCAAAAGGTCTTTAAGTCGCGCTCAGCAGCCTAAGAGTTAACATAATCCAAAGGAACAGCTTACGTCCGTCCTCTGGTTTGTGAGCAATTACATTATTGTTATCTGTAACATGAACTGATAATAATGTTTGTAAATTAAGCCCCGGAAATCTAACATACAATGCATTTTTTCCCTTACAGCCGTGGTTCCAATGAAGCTAGCTAAAGTAATTTGTCTCTCATTTGGTGGGTTAGTTTTGTCACTAGCTGCTGCCTTTATTCTTACAAGTTGTATCTGCTATAAAAGGTTTGAAATTTTAGATTTTTTTTTCTCTTCGTCCCTCTTCTTCATTTACCTTGCAGCTACATGTAGCTGTTTGTCTTTGATAGATATTACCTGTTGCAAAACATGAAGATTTTGACGACAGTTTTAAGACCGTGGGGCTACCTCCACAAATGGATTATTCATAAATAAGTGAGAACAAAAATCATTTTATTTCATCGAAAACTGACTTGACATTTTCTGCTACCGAAGTTTTGTCATAAGACGATAGTGTTCCTTTAGATGATATGTATCACTAAAATTCCAAGTGACATAGCAAGCATGTTGTAAATATTGATTTAAATTTAAATTATATCGACTGGGTCTCATATAACCGCAATGCGCAAGATAAATACAATATTATATTAGTATATGAAAATATCAGTTTGATTTTTTATAATTGAATTTTTTATATGCTTTTGTGTAGATCTGTTAAACTTCAGTTTGCGTCATCTCTAAATATTTTACAAGAACGTTTCAAAGTATATGTATTTGACTGAATGGTATTTCAAATTTCGCTGTACGCGACGGAAGTTTTGGGAATATAGCAGTTAAAACTCATTAATTAAGTACGTGTACACTTATAGTTTGTAGAGAAAATCCTCTGCATAAGGTATTTGGCGAACTTTAAAGATACCTAAATGTCACTATTTGCGCTAGGAAAATTCAGTTAGATATGGTTTAAAGGTAAGCCATATAAATACATATTATTTAAAGAAATAAAGATATCATTTAAAGAAAAAGAAAACAACAACAACAACAACAACAAAAAACATGTCTCCTTTTCTCGCAATATAAAATTCATTTCAATAAAGTTATAAAGAAAAACAAAAAAAAAAACAAAAAAAAAAACATGTCTCTTATTCTCGCAATATAAAATTCACAGTGTAGGACAGGAATTATGCATTGTATGTGACTTGGGATTTTGTACAGTGTCGGTCTTTCACTTGGTGTGGAGAAAAAAAATTTTTACAGTCACTTGTAAGCGGTTAATAGATCTCAGGTAACTGTGCAACCGAAAATTTCTCAACGTGCCGTTTTAAACGAAGGATAATGAAGAATGTAGTCGACTGTGTTACCGTTTATACGTTTTCCGTTGAAAAAACAGTTTTTAATATTGAGTAATCAAATAAAATTGGCATCGTTTTGGGACAATATTATCTGCATTTTTAGCATGGTCATCTGATCAAGGTGTCTCTATTGCTATAAGGAAGGTTCACAGGGCACATACGTATTCTTGATATGTTCTATACATAACAAACAAATAACTGGATATGAATATTTTATAATAATTATCAAAATAAATGAGAATACACCAGCTTGACTTATCCATGTAAACACAATTTTTAATACCCAAGTAACAGACCGTACCTGTACAGAATCCCAAGTTATATACAATGCCTTCTCCCGGTCCTATACTGTGGAATTTAATCTTAAAAAACAACGAAAGGTTTTAAGATAGAACATTTATTTTCTATTTAAATTGCATTTTGTATTTAAAAATCATGGTCAGATATAAATGATATATTATCATAATAGTGTAATTTTCTCCGTATTCATTTTTTTTTTTTTTTCGCTCTTATTGTAAAAGCTTCAGATATTTTTGTTGATATATGGATATCATTTTCGGAAAGTAAACTCCCAATTCTGTGATTTCTATATCGGCTGATTATTTATCACCATATCAAAGTTTAGCCTGCATAATGATCAGACTTTGTGTAAAGATCTTGCAATCATTATTTATCGCATTTCCCCCTACCTCCTAAAAAAAAACACAAACATATGCACATGTAACAGTTCTGACAAATAACCTCCCCTGGTAGGGACTAAATCCAGGACATCTACATCTCAAGGCGAACGGTCTAGAGACCACGTCGCTACAGAAGCTAGCTCTATAGCAAGGCAGTATAAGTGTCCCCTTATACAAACACAAACTATACATTTATATCTATCTGTGGGATAGACCAGTATACTACATACTCCCCCATCATATAAAGATTCGTCTGTTACTGTAATTCTCAAAAAGTGAGTTTTTTACGATAGGCGCCAATGTAACAGGTCTGACAAATAACCTCCCCAGGCAGGGATTGAACCCAGGACCTCTAGATCCCAAGGCGAACGCTCTACCACGTTGCTCTAAAAGCTACCTCTATAGCAAGGCAGTATAAGTGTCCCCATATACAAACACAAGATATATATTTACATCTATCTGTGGGATAGACCAGTATACTACATACACACAAAGGAAATGGACGTCTGAGATCAGGTGCACTTTCTGTGCATTTTGCTATGTACCTATGCTATTCTGCAATAGTTCCTGAAGTTATCACAAACATACTCAAATGTATTTCACATTATTCATTTGGAGAAATTTGTATGTATAGTATACATAGTTTTGCCAAATACTAGAAAATGACTACAAAATTTGATAAAGATTTATTGGTTTTGACGTCGGTTTGACTGTACTTCAGTTGGGTTTCGGCTGCCAGTTCAACCTCCCATGCACCCTTAGGGTATCCTAATCCGTCCTAAGCGCAATATTCTTTTCATGTTTTTTTCAAGCCTGCGATACCAAACAAACGGTAATATTTTCAATAGCTCGTTGTCACCAATAATTCAAAACAAAACAGAACAAAACAAAAAGAAAAAAAAGGCTGCCTTAACGTTTCTTTCGAGCCGAAGATGCTTTAATGTGTGCATGTGCTTTTTTTCCAGGCCTGTTAAAGAATTCGATGAAAAGAAAACCCTTTTCCAGAAGGATGGGAAGCAAGACAAAGTCTAACTTAAGTTATTCTATAGGTGCCAATGAATCGTCCATAGTTATATGATGGTCGTTTTGAAGGTCATTTAACAGGTCATATTTTTCATCATTGACATTCGAAAATACCACATCGATTGTTGGTTAGTTTAATCCTTTACCAGAGAACAGAAGACGAGTCCTCATTGAAAGTGATTATAGCTAAGATTTTTTGTAAAAGGTAGAAAGTACTGTTGGGAAAAAGGAGAAAATGCTGGTAACCAATATACAGGTTTTGAAAACATGTGCTTTTTTAGTAAAGGGTTTAAGAAAGTTCATTCATAATTACATAATACAGAATACCAAAGGAGAAAATGCTGGTAACGAATTTACAGGTTTTGAAACATGTTCTTGTTTAATAAAGGGTTTAAGATAGTTCATTCTTAATTACATAATACAGAATACCAAAGGAGAAAATGCTGATAACCAATTTACAGGTTTTGAAAACATGTGCTTGTTTAGTAAAGGGTTAAAGATAGTTCATTCTTAATTACATAATACAGAATACCAAAGAATCAAACAGAACGGAAGCCTTAAAGCTATTAGTTCTTCTAGTTCCGGACTAGAATTATTATTATTATTATTATTTGTTGTTGTTGTTGTATATAGTTATACGTTGTGCATGTGGTATCTTGAAACAACAGACAGACAATGTAGTGGAGTTCACCGATAACAAAAACGCCGGACAAAATATGTGGTATTTTGGACAAACGAAATATACCCTGTCTCTATATGTTCCTGTGGAATACGACATCGAAATAAGAATATGAAACAGCGAATAAATCTATTCGGGCCATGCCATGTGAAAAAATAATTAAATGCATCTGCGAAAAATATCTATCCATATCAGCCAGCACAGCTCGCGCAGGCTGACCTTGGTCGAATCGGTTATAAGGTAAATAGGATCTAAATTATTCCACGATTTCGAATTCTTTGGTATGATAGATCACACAGATGCATTATACCTCTTCCCCGGGAGCTGCTCAATTATATGGCCTGAAACACGCGAAAAGGGGCATTCGGACATTTGCGTAAAGTGTCGTCTCGGATGAGCCTGCGCAGTCTACGCAGGCTAATCCGAAACGATACTTTCCGTTTTTATGTAATTTTCTGCTTTGCGCTAGTCTACTGTAGCACAAAATCTAATGTAGTCGTAAAGTGCCGTCTCGGATTAGCCTGCGCGGACTGTGCAGGCTGATCCGAGACGACACTTTACGCAAATGTCCGAATGCCATTTTCGCGTGTTGCAGGCCATATATACGTGTTTGATGAAAACGCGTTATCATTTTCTACTCATGCATTACTTCACTATGGCGGATATGGGATTGTGTATTAAGCCTAAAAGGTTTAAATATATCACTACGAAATCCTAGACATGTAGCATTAAGTATCTCATTAAACGAGATTATTACCAGTATACGGAAGTTTAAAAGGACCCCCACATTTTTTGTCAATGCGATACTATTCGAAATTGAGTCAACTGGAAAGACAAAAAAAAAAAAAGGTTCACATCAATGCCAGAGATTTAACGCAATATGACCACAGAGATTTCAGACTCTTGTCTAAAATTTCATATTTGAGAAAAGACTTTATCAGTCCACATTACACTTGCTACAATCCACTACTTTTGTGGATGCAGCTCTCCCATTTGTTCTACTCCTTTTCATAGATCAAAGTCCACATGACACAAACTACCATCCGCTATCTTCTCTAGATTAAAACTACATATTTACAAAGTTCTATGGTGTTTGTAGCGAACGTTAAAGTAATACATAACCTGTTGATATTTTCCTGTATAAATCAATGCATCGGAGTAACAGTTTACTGCCATGACGGCGGATATTAAGATTCTGTTAAAAAAAAAAAAAGGAATTGCAATAATCTATCTTTTTATTCATTGAATCCACTTGTAAAATTCTAGATAAAAGTTATAGGCTTATAATGATGTACGAAATTTACCAAGAAGCATTTCAGTGGTACGTAGTGTGCTAGATGAAATTTACAAAAAGAAAAAAAGTGTATAAATAGAAACCAGATAAATCACCGCGGAGAAAGGAAAGTTCATACATTGACAGAAACATATGGATGTAACTATTCGGGCATATTCACATGTATTATAAAGCATTTTCGAAATATCCAGATTTCCCTGTTTACATCATTATTGATTCATTATAGAACATTTACATGTACCACCAAAATCCTGACAGGCAGATAGTCACATTTTTATCAAAATATAATTTTCATCTACGTATCTCATCGTTTTGTGTAAGATACTAATCTAGTTAAACAGTTTAAGTTGTTAAACAGTTTTTTTCAAGTCAGTATGTTGTAACAAACTATTTGAGCCATGCTCTGGCAAAAGGGGGCTTAATGCATCTCCGTGATGCATGATACCAACCAAGTCATTACATAGTTATGGATCCGTAAAATTCATTTTTTCGAACAACCGACTGAATCATCAGGTAGAATGATCCTTTGACATGCAGAAAATTTAAAGAAAGCGAAAAGTTTCGGCCCATGTCAGCCTGCGCGGACTGCGCAGGCTGACATGGGTCGATACTTTTCGCAGATGCATTAAGCCCCCTTTTCACAGAGCATGGCTCTTTTTTTTTTTTGCTTTTGTATGCGAAGACAATAGCAGGCTGCTCTAAGTTTCCTAATACACTCCATTTAACTCTGACACCACATAACTTTTACCTGGCGTGGTTAGTAGAAAGAAACTTTAATGAAATTCATATTACTTGACAAAAAAGGAGTATTACGTCTTCATTTAACTCAAAACTTTGGCACACAATCTGTTGCAAAGCCATTTTTATCCAAAATCATGAGACATTTGTTTAAGATGTATCCACAATCAGAGGCATATATACTTTTTTTTTCTTTCTTTCTTTCTTTATGATTTTTCTATTGTCACATATTTACTCCATACCATAGAGTACCAGTATAAAAGCAGACAAAATATGTATTCACTTTTCCAAAAAATGTATCTTTTTATCGTTCGTCTATTTTTGTATGTTTATCTAAGGGTGTGTAATATTCTTTTTGAAATAGCAAAATTTTTCTACTTTCACAAATATGAAATAATTGTTGTAAAATGTTTTAGAAAACATAGAAAATATGTGGTCTATATCATGCAGTATTCTCAAAACATGGAACATATATTTTTAACAACAAGGTAGCACGTATTTATACAAAAAAGATTTTTATTTACGGCATGTACACAAAAGATATATGTATATTTATATACAATAAGGAAGGGGGATGACATAATTCACCGCTGGTATTTGTCTCAGAAATGTATTTATTTATATAGAAATCAGGGGAAAAATCCAAAAATACTGCTAAACGTACACTTATTTTCCTATGCTATACAATTTTAAGATAGCGAATACAATATTTTGCGGTTTTGAAAAAGAAATAAATGTGTTTGAATTGGAGTTTAACGCCGTTTTGACAGCTTAAGTCATATTACGGCGATCAGTGCATCTACATATTTGTTTCCTGGCTTTCACATACCAGTACTGAAACAACTTTCTTTCCAAGCCGCTGACTAATTTTCTCGCATGCGTCAGAGGTAAGAGGCAAACAATCTCCGGAAAGAAAGTTTGCTGCAACCGGGTATCAAACCAGCAACCACCAGGTCACTAGTCAGATACGCTAACAACTGAGCTACCCGACCGAAGAAAAACCAAACGTTTTATAATGATGTACAAATCGTCGGTTTAATTCAAAAACCTCGTAACTACAGCTTGAAACAAGCTGTAGTTACGAAGTTTTTGAAGTAAACCGACGAAATAGTTTTTGGAAAAACATGGACTTAAGCAGCAGACTGCATGTCGTATAAAACCCTTTGAGCAGCACATGTTCCTGTTGTTTCATAATAAAATTGATTATTATATTTATATATCCGATTACAAATGTTTTTTGTTGCTGTATTACTGTTGTTGATTTTTTTGCCACTATCTGAGTCGCAAACTTTGATTCTTATCACATACACATATATCCAGTTTTCTAATACATGCATGTCCTGTTTCCAAGACAGCTACCAAGTGAAACCACTCAATGAATCAAGCATATATATTTGGAGACAAACAGGTATATAGAGGGACTCTCCAAAAGTTCGCAGACAACATTTATTGAATGAATCTCCAACACTACACTTACATGACGAAAGACTTAACACAATGTCGCGTTGGAAAAATAAAGAAGCAGTGTCTAATGACCCACAGGAAAGTTTTACGTCATAAACTCACGTGTGCCTACTGTCCATAAAAGTGAAACACTGGTAAACACTGAAAAGCAGCACCAGACGCCGGAAAGGCCGGTCGCTTATCCAGCTCAACAGTGTTTGCTGTTGGAAAAGCGAAAACATCCTCAATCCCATCAACGTTCTCATTGGAATACATTTTTACATGAAATGTTTATTCTAACATGACACGTGAATTCGGCTCTATACACAGTGCAACGAAAGCGTGGTAAAATCTGCGTCATTCCATATAGAATGACGTCATTCTATATAGAGTGACGTCATTCTGTATAAAGTAAGTAAATGAGTTTTTCAATGGAATATAATCTGCATCCGCGTTTTTACTCTAAGTATAAACTGGTTTTCCTTTCATTAAGAGCTGGTCATGTTAGAATCGAAATAATCTTCTTTCTATCGTGGTTTATCGTTCAATAAACCAAGTTGTGAGTTATGAGGCGCAATGAATAAACCACTCGGGCTATTGCCCTCGTGGATTATTTATTGTGCCTCATAACTCACAACTGTGGTTTATTGAACGTTAAACCACGATAGAAAGAAGATTATTTCTTAAATACTCTACCAAACAATCGTGTGTTGTTTGAACGACTTTTGGGAAAGGGCTTAGGTTAAAGTGCGACACAGTGATTAAAAGTATTTTTCTTCTCAGGAGGGTTTTCCTTCTTCCAAAGGCGAGTTACATCATTTAAGCCACACGTTATTTGCCGTCTACCATTGCTTTCACAATGGACGAGTCGAAGATATTTCTGTCTGGTTGAGAGACGTCCATTGAGCTCTTCAGTTTCTTCTTGGAAAAAAACGAAGCCACACAGACCAAGGTCCGATCAATAAAGATGTTACGCCTGACAAAAGACAGTGTAAAATTCAGGTGAATAATAGGGCAACGTGAGGTGAATAACGAAGCAATGTCTGAAGAAAGACGATGTAATGTCCGGTGAATAAGGAAGCAAGGTCAGGTGAATAAGGATGCAAGTTTTATTGGTTAATGGAGCAATGTCCGGCGAGAAAACGGAGTCGGGTCCGGTGATGGCAAAGTAAGGTCTGGTGAATGGCAAAGCATGGTCAGGTGAATAACGACGCAACGTCCGGTGAATGACGGAGCACCTTCCGGTGAATAACGGAGCAACGTCGGATGAATAACGGTGCATTGTCCGATGAATAACGATGTAGAGTCCGATGAATAACGGTGCAACGTCCGGTGAATAACGAAGCAGCGTCCGGTGAATAACGGCGTAACGTCCGGTTAACTCAGAGGATGCTGAAGGATCTTTACCTATATCTCGGTCTCAATAATCAATAAGGGATAAACCGGCTAGCTTTCTTTACAGAATAACATTTTGGTCAGTTTGGCACAGGCACCAGTAGTATAGGAGAGTCAGATGGGGCACAAATAGGCCATGTGCCCCATCTGACTTACCCTGAGTGCCCCATTCTGCTAACCGGGGAGTGAAATGGGGCCCGGGTAAGCAGAATGGGGCAAAACCGGAAGTAGTTTTCGACAAACCGGAAGTGATTTTTAGTAAATGGGGTTATCTCCCCTGATTTTATCCTGAGAGGGGGAAAATGGGCGTGGCTTAGGAAAGTCACGTAACGTCGCCATGACGACACGTGACGTCACTTCCGGTTGACGTGACCTTCCGGTACCTATTTTCCTTACCCTGAGAGGGGAAAGATGGGTGTGGCTTAGGAAAGTCACGTGACGTCATGGTTACAGGGCAAAGACCATTTCCGGTTGATCTTAGACTGCACATGTTGCAGAGATTGGACAGTTCCTATCTGACTTACCCTGAGTGCCCCATTCTGCTTACCCTGAGTGGAGTTGTACTGACTGAAAGTCTTTTGACTGAAAATTGACAATTTGAAAGATCACTCTTTCGTGTGGAATGGTAGCCCTGAAAAGGGCTGTTTGTGGAGGTTGTGTTTTTTAGGCACAACCTCCAACTTTTCTGC
The DNA here is from genome assembly GCA_946811185.2 of Hippopus hippopus. Taxonomy (NCBI): domain Eukaryota; kingdom Metazoa; phylum Mollusca; class Bivalvia; order Cardiida; family Cardiidae; genus Hippopus; species Hippopus hippopus. The sequence continues at coordinate 32,305,597 of OX328108.1, read as the reverse complement.
AGGCTGGACAGCTGCTTGCTGTCCGCCTCTTTCCGTCTCGTTCAGGTTAAAGTGTAGAGAGAATGGTGGTTCGTCATCGTCATTCCAACATTCCGTCACTGGAATGACGACTTTCTTCTCGTTGACTGGTGGCAGTGGTGTTGGCTTCAGGCCTACCCCACCATCAAGAAAGAGCAATCTTTCTTCAAAGAGTGGACACCTATTTTCGTCTTTTTTCCACTCTGTTGGTGTGATGACGAGCCCCACCTTGTAGTTTACTAGTGGGTGTAGTGGTGGTCTTTCTTCCTCTGCCATCAAGTGGTTGAGCTGGTTGTTAACCCTCTCTAATTTCAATGAGAGGGTGGATACCGCTCTCATTAAGTTTTGAACTGATTTTCGAAGATCTTCCATCGTTCAATTGAATAGTGAAAAATTTCACTGGCTTTTATAAGCTGGTGGGAGGATTGACCTACTTTGGTTCAGAATTAACGTTGACCAATCAAAATGTGTAATGATATAACGAACGAATCGGTTGGATACCGTTAATTCTATGTCAAAGTAGGTCAATCCTCTCGTCAGAACTAGGATTGACCTACTTTGATTCAGAATTAAGAGCGCGTTCCCGGGCGAAAGCACCATCGATGAAGAGGGGGTTTAAACGCTATATGTTATTAAGTGTAACTCTTAGAGGTAGAAATGCCAAAATTTGAAAAGAATAATCTTTCAGAATTAACGTTTTTTTGACCAATCAGAAGGTTCGTTGGTTTAATGTTGACCAATCAGAAGCTTCGTTATATTTCTTTGTGTGCGTAAAAAAAGAAGCTAGAAGGAGAAGATTCGTGTTATGCACAGGAATTGGACTTAGTCTTTTTTTTTTTTTTTTTGGTATGGAATACAGTGTGAATTTAATACTCACACTGACTCTGGTCAAGAGGTCTGGGAATAGACTTTTTTTTGTCTGGTTAGAGCAAAAAAAATTTGCAGTGGAACTGTGGACTTAGGCTTTTTTGGAGTATAACTCATTGGCTGAAAGTCTTTTGACTGAAAATTGACAATTCGAAAAGAAAGATCTTTTCGTGGTGTTGGATAGCCCTGAAAAGGGCTGTTTTGAAGAAAATCAAGTTGAATAATTATTCAGAATCAGACGAATCGTTGAACAGCTCTCGGTGAAGTTCGATAATCTGGTCAGCTTTGGAAAAGGCATATTCATAAAACATTTCAAGTGTCCCTTCAATAACTGTAAGCTTCAGTCGAAGGTTATAGCGGAACGCTCTGTTGTTTGTACGTTCTGCCATCTTGTACCGTTTCTTCACCTGGTCTAAACGTTGCTCCAGCAAGACGATCTGATTAAAGGCTTTTCTAAAACGTCGTTTAGTATCATTTAAAGTTTGTCAAGAGTTCTTATTCTTGAAGGCATGTTGATGATTTGGTTATCTACTTGATAATAATTTTTTACAATTGAGTCCGGACTTTATATATTCTTGCATAGGGATTGACCTACTTTGACTTAGAATTAACGTTAACCAATCAAAATGTGTAATGATATAACGAACGATTCAACTGGGTAACGTTAATTCTAAGTCAAAGTAGGTCAATCCTCCCATCAGAACTAGTTTTGATTCAGAATTAACGTTTTTTTGACCAATCAGAAGGTTCGTTGCTTTAACGTTGGCCAATCAGAACGTTCGTTACATTTTTTTATCCAAAAAAACAATTGATAAATCTGAAATGATAGAAGATAGGATTTACGCATTTGACTTTTTTGGTATGGAATACAGTGCGATTTTTTGATACCCACACTGTCTCTGGTCAAAAAGGGTTGGGAATAGACTTTTTTGTCTGGTTAGAGCAAAAATTGCATTGGCTGTGGCCTTAGGCTTTTTTGGAGTATAACTCTTAGTGTGTAACTCTTTGACTGATAGTCTTTTGACTGAAAATTGACAAATTTGAAAAGAAAGATCTTTTCGTGGTGTTGGTTAGCCCTGAAAAGGGCTGTTTTTCGAGTATTCATCTATCAAGACTACTGCTCTTCTAAACGATTTACTGGGATGATTTCACATCCACAGTATTCACAGCATACTGCCGAGCTTTCATCATAGTCATAGAATCCCTCATCAGGATCAGGACAGTTATGGCCAAGGTAGTCCAGAATAGTAAGGCATTTTCCACATTCTATATAGCATCTGCTACCGCACATCGGACAGAGAAGTATCTGTACCATTATGGAACGATAATGATTTGATGTATAAAACATTGGAATTTTATAGCTTGCAGGGTGGATTGACCTACTTCGACATAGAATTAACGTCGCCCAATCGAATCGTTCGTTATATCATTACACATTTTGATTGGATAACGTTAATTCTGAGATTGGTTTACGTTAATTCTGAGTCAAAAGAGGTCAATCCTCCCGCCAACGTATAAAAAACGAACTTTGTTTATGATCGGATTATTTTTCATTTCGCAATGAAAGGCAATAAAGCATTTAGCAAGTGTTTTGGAAGGAGAAAGGGCGAAAAGATGAAGAGAGAGATGGAGGAGAAGCTAGATTGGGAGAAAAGAGAAAAAGAAGCAAGAAGAGAAGAGGCAGCGAAGTTGAAAACTCTCTGCGAGTTTTTAAAGAGGCCAGGGCTTGAGTTTTCGCCCGACTTCATGTCACTGGTATGGAATTAATTTTAACCATCCAGTGAATGGTGAAAAAACAGCCCTTTTCAGGGCTACCATTCCCCAAGAAAGAGCTTTTCTTTCGAATTGTCAATTTTCTCTCAATAGACTTACAGTCAAAAGACTTACAGTCAGAAGAAAAAAAGTCAAGCCCAGAATTATTTCATATATTTTTTATTCAAACATTTTGTACAATGAAACAAGACATGAACTGTGAAAAAACAATGGAATGAAAAAACGATATCTGTTAAAAACATTGAAAATGAAAAAAACAATTTAGCATAAAAACATTTCGTACAATATAACATTTTATACAATATAACATTTTACAATGTGAATTCACAATGCAGATTCACAAATGCCCGAGTTTTCCATTTTTCTTCATGTTCCGTAATAACTGTATGCAATTGGTCATTACCCAAATATATTGAATAGTCACAGTCCACCTCACTGATTTCACGCATTCCACTAAATGGAAAAACATGTTTTGTAACGCCTTTTGTTGAAAGAGATGAATATACACTTTATTCTGTAACATCTCTATCAAATAAAATATAGCCTTCCAAGGTATCCACTATTTCCTCGTCGTTTTGAATAGATCCTCTTCTGTAGCGTAAGTAAAAGTTAAATAAAACTGATTTCATTTTCAGAACGTTCATAAAACTTTCTTCTGTTCTTCCTATGATAATAAAGCACCATCGACTTGTGGATCGCATTTGTTTAGTGATAGCACCGTCTTTCCACCAACAAGCTGTTAAATAAGCTTTGAGAATGAGATCTAAATCCGAATCGTCTATTATCATCGCAATAAAGCTGTGTATACCACACAACTTGCAGGACGAATCTCCTTTTTCAAAACCTCTGTACAATTTATCTATCCAAAGTTTCACGCAGTAGATTTTAATGTTAAGTTGCGTTCGTTCATCGAGCGTGTGCTGATGAACGAATTCTCCATAAATCTTCTCACGTAGTTCTATTGGTAAAGGTAGCATAATTTTTCAGCGATATTATTTTGCGTCTTACTCGGACCGTTCAGTTCAAAACAATGTAATATGGAATTATCTTCTCAACGTTTTATAGCCATAGGGTACAGTGTCAGTATCATTTACAATAACTCTCTTGGTGTATACAGAACGAAACGTTTTTGTTTCCGGTTCACTGGTGACCGTTCTATCTCTATGTCTTTTGATTCTACAATCATATTCAATTTTGATTTCTGTAGTGCGACTCAAAGCACATTTTGAATATGTATCGAAATTCACCACCTGACTTGTATTGTAATCCAAAGTAATTCCCTTCACTTTACATTTGCTTTTCACTTTTCCATCTTTTGTTTTCATTTTGTAAGCATATTTCTTTGGTCCTAGTCCTCTGAAATGAGTGATTTTACAATCAGGCTCTTCATCAGTCCATTTTCCTAGTCTGCTGTTAATAATGGGAGGGTTCCATAATTCAGGATCATGAATGTACATGCAACTATCTGTATCGAAATACAGAACTCTACCCTTTAACTTTTCAAGAACGCTGTACAATTCCAGCCTTGCATAAGCTGTTACGTAGGCTCCTACAATAACATTGGCTGTAGCGTGAGTATCAATATGTTCCAACTTTGTTTCGTAGTTGACCAAGATGAATGGACAGTCATCGTCAAAGATTTCTACATGCTTCACAATGAAATTTGGATTGGTGACCAATTCAAAATATTTAGACGGATCGTTGATGTATTCCGTCTGGGTCATTTTTTCACGCTGGGCTAATTTTCCCCAAAGACAGTTCAACATAATCTTAGCAAAGGATCTTCTCCCAGGAATTTTTTGAATACAACTTGGATCAAGACGAATACCTTCTGCCTCCTCATATTCACGAATAAACTGTTCTTTTTCTGAATCTGATTGACACCAACTGGGATATCCGCTAGCTTCTTGCTTAATTTTCAAGAAATTATCCACATAGCCTTTAAAGAACTGATTCTACACAGAATCGAAATGCCAAATTTCATACACATACAATAATCGATAACCACAGTCAAGAGCCTTAAACAGTTCAAAAGTAACCCAAGTTCCTACCAAAGCTCTCTCTTCTTTGTTATGTCTACAAATGTTTGAATTTTCTTCTGCACATTTCATACAGAGTGGAAACATCATTTTGTTGTTACAGTGAACTGGGAGAACGGGGTGAAACAAATCATCTGGGGGTAAAACTTTGCATTTAATTATTCCTTCATACTGACGAATATTCTTCACGTCAATATTCTCAGTAGTCAAGATTTTTGGTTGACCTACAGGATAAGATTTGTGTTTGCAAACATAAGGGTACAGAGAACAAATATCAATGTATTTGATTTCCTTTTTACTTTTTTCCTTGACATCATAGGCAATTTTTATTGCATTACATCTTCCTCCAGACAACCCCTCCCTTGGATCGATGGGATCCCGATTTGGATACAGGTTTTCAATGAGTTTTTTGTACTCTTTATCCTTCTTCATCTTAGCATCGAATTCATGTTCCCATATGAACTCTACGTTATACCCCATTTTTTGATAGCTCCTAAACGTTCAAAAGTACGTTCATACAATTTAGACATCGATCTTCCATTGATGGGATTGATCTGTTTTCGATCTGTATAACATACGGGACAGCCATGAAACAAATCCCCAAGGAATTCGTAGACAGTGTTTGATTGACGGTGAAATCCGTCTACACTGTATCTCCCGATTTGAACTTCACCACCATTGTTTGCGTGGCGAATATTGATTCCTTTTTCCATAGTTACGCTCTGGATCCAGCGTATTGCTTTCATGGAAAAGCGAAGTCTGGATGCATCTTTACTTGAAATGATAACTATTTGATTTTCAGGCAAATATTTGCTTCGCCAAACCTTGTTACATGCATCTGCAATGGTAACCGCCTCTAGAATTGGGAAAATGCCACCCTGTTCAATAAACACTTTTCTGAATTCACCACATCCTCGTCTTAGGATATCAACATCTGACCTACAGTACATTTCCTTATCCCTTTGAACTTTATCATTATACCAGACTATGAAATTTGACCTGGCCTCTTCAGACATTGAATCGGGTTTGTAATAAGACATATCCAAGTAGGGGCCAATGTAACCCCAGAATTCATCTGTATTTGCCCAGTGAGGAAAGTAACCTTTTTTCATTTCTTGAAGACCAAATGTAGCTGGAAATTTTGCCAAATCGAAGTTCATGAAATTAAAAGAATCGATCAAACGCACTCCATTCAGTTCTAACTTCATAATGTTATTGCCATTCATGATCAAATTTGGAAGTTTTAGCGGAGCCCAATTTTGATAACATAGTCAAGAATAAACTGTCCGTCATAGCCTTTGAAATTATGCGCAATAGCCGTGACTCCTTTATGATGTTCTGAAAAGAGCCAGTTGCAAAATTAACTCAAAGTTTCCTCACCTTGAAAAATAACTTCTCTTCCTTCTTCAAATTCACTGCATGTGGAACAATGAAAATCAAGTGGTTTATCGATACATTCATCACATGCCCTGTGTGCAATACAGTAATTTGGGATATGTACTCCTGTGTCTTGTTTGCATTCAAAATCAAAGAAAATGAACTGTGGTTTTTTGACTACAGAAGAACTCGTCTTGTCATCGGTGTTTGTCTTACTTTGGTAAGGTTGAATATAACATCGATGAGAAAAGTCAACAATTTTCTTGCAGATATGACACTTTTTCTTTCCATGGCAGATATGATTTTTCTTTCTGACTTGATATTGTTGACCACATTTTAAACAGAGTTTTACTAATTCACAAATGGATTTCTTTTCTTTACCTTGAACATTTCTATGATATGCCAAACATGCAGCACTGAAAAATCGTCTATGACACCCACTGCAAACATATTCTTTTGATTCTGATGGACATTTTCCTTTGCGATAACAACCTTTACAGATATTTGAACATGCATGACTTTCCCGTCCCGAGTATCCCACATCACAGAACTCACAATAACATGCACAACTAAGAAAACCTGCAATGGATTTGATGTAATCATAGTGGTTTTGATGAAAATACAAATGTATGATTTTACTATCGTCTTTCACTTCTGGGTGTTCAAATACTTTTTCCACTTTTGAATGCTGTTGATGAACTTTAATGACATAGCCCTTTTCATACAAAAAAGATTGGATTTTTTTGTATTCGTCAATTCCTACAGACCGGGTTGATGAAACTCCAGCTTCATTCAACAGTTTCTCAGCTTCAGTCTTTTGAAGTATTCTGTCTGATTTTCTGATGCATAACCATCTTCTATCCCATGCTTTGGTGTTTTCACGTTCACTGTAGCAAATGCCCACCACAACTGCTCTTGCAAAACATAGGTGATCATGATTGTTAATTTGAATAATTGATTTTTTCTTCCGGGTAAAAACCTTTGAATCCAATTCTGATGATCTTTTTCTCCCGTTACCACTTGGAGGTATTGTACGTGTAATGTCAAATGTCATGAATCCATCGTTCAAGACGAAATCTGTATTCGATTGTAAAACTCGTTCAATCTCATTTAACATAGTTTCGCCTTTCAGCTGTTCTGTAGGTAAAAAGGGAATATGAATCCCAATTTTCAATGAAGGGTGGTTGATACTAATCCTAATCATATCCGTCGGTTCAGCATTTAACTTTTGAATGATTTGATAGGTAACTTCATCAAATAATCCGATCAGTTGATGGGGTGGTAATTCTTCAAATTTCTTAAAAGACGCCATCAACAGATGTGATTCTGTTCTAAATTTCCTCGATTTCTTTTTTCCCTTCTCCGTTAAGTCATACAGACTTTTCATGTCTAAAGTAGTGTTGTTACTTTCTTCTTTTCGGTCCTCAATCAATTTTTTCGAGGAGATATCATCTTCACTTTAACTTTTCATGATCGTTTTTTTCTTAGGTGTTTCATCTTTACTGTCACTTTTCACGTTCATTTTTTTCGAGGAGATTTTTATCTTCACTGTCACTTTCTACGATCATTTTTACAGGTTTTTTCTTGGGTGAAGAGAAATCGTCTTCACTGTCACTTTCTTCTTTTTTCATTTTTTTTTGGTGGTGAAAATAACTCCTTGTCACTTTCGCTGTCTGAATAGGGTACTATTCTTTTTCTTTTACCCATCGTTTATGTCTGAATGTAAGACAATGATACGGTAAGTCAGAAAACTCGGCATTTTATAGAGCCTTTCAGCTCGATAGTGTATAAATAGAGACGACAGCTACGAAATCTATATCATTCTTCTGATCAACTTCAGACAGTACAGTTGATAAAAAATAATGAGTGAGTTTAAGCTACAAAATACATCACTGATAGGAAAGATGATGTATCTGTATGTTAACCCATACACCCACGATTACGAGATCAGCAATGTTCCGTTAAAGTATCAAGTTCAACATATCGGGAACTATGTGGGATCATTTTTATCCCATCAACATGTAACAGAAAAAGACGTTTACCGTATTACCAGATACAGAGTTTTAAATCAAACAGCGATCAAAAAACGATATGAACCGGATGGAAAGAGAAAAGATATTTGTTTAACATGCAACAAATCAGGACACTGGGCTAGAAAAAGAAAAGCAGACAGAAACAGTCGTTTTTGTCTATGTGAACCCACGCAGTCACGATATCAAAATTTCACCAACAATGGGATTTTGTGGTGAATTTCAGAACATGAAATTCGTTGGTGGTCTGAAATCATTCTGCAACGAAAATAAATGGAAAACAAGTTCACTACAGACTACAACATCGTCGGATGAAAATCAGATCGAAAATATGCAGATCGAAAACACGACTATCAGCGATACAGAGATCTGTAAAACAAGAGAACAGATAGAGAGAAAAATATCTATAAACGATAATCTAAGAAAACAACCAACTTTGGAACTAAAAAACAACGAACTTTCTTCAGAGGAGACTCTTTCAACCAAAGAGGAGAAAAAGCAAAACAACGAAAAAAGAGAAAGCGAAAAAAAAAAAAAAAAAAGAAGTGTTTCTTTTGCAAATCAAAAAAACATGGGGATAAAATCTGGACCTGTCCAGATATGGTATTAAAAAATAATGAAAGGGGAAGAAAACGGAAGAGTGAATGTGAATCTGACATTCCAAAGAAAAAAAGAAAAACACACTGAAAAAAGTTTCAACAAAAAAAAGTGCTTGTTGAAAAAACTGTTGCAAAATATTGTTTTAAGTTTTTTAAAAAATGTTTTAACAAAAAAGGTTGACTTGTTTAAATGTTTTCATTCCAATGTTTTTAACAGATATTGTTTTTTCATTCCAATGTTTTTTCACAGTTCATGTCTTGTTTCATTGTACAAAATTGTTTGAATAAAGAACATATGAAATAATTCTGGGCTTGACTTTTTTTCTTCTGACTGTAAGTCTCTTGACTGTAAGTCTTTTGAGAAAAAATTGACAATTCGAAAGAAAAGCTCTTTCTTGGGGAATGGCAGCCCTGAAAAGGGCTGTTTTTCTCCATTCACTGGGTGGATAAATTAATTCCATACCAGTGAAGGAGACATCTTTTGCAGCTTCTTTTGCCATCCACGATGCTCAGTAGGTGGCATGAAGTCCTTTAGATCGGGGTAAATATTCCCCATCTTCACCTTTGGCGTACGAGTATAAAACTCGTACCCTCGCCTCTCGAAAAAAGCACACAGTGCTTTGAACTTCATCCTCTTTCTTTCTTCTTCTTTTCTTTTCTTCTCCATCTCTATCTGCTCCTCCATCTCTCTCTTTTTCTTTTCCTCAGTCTTTGGCTTTCCAAACACCCCACAGAAGAATTTGTTGGCTTTCATTGTGAAATAACCCGATAATAAAAAAAGTTCGTTTTTATACGTTTGCAGGGGGATTGACCTACTTTGACATAGAATTAACGTTGTCCAATCGAATCGTTCGTTATATCATTACACATTTTGATTGGTCAACGTTAGCCCAACTGCATTTTCCTCTATGCAAAACACTATTCTCAGTGATCATAGTTAAAATACTTTTTAGTCACTATTTTTATAGCTCTGTAGACTATAAAAGACAATCGCAAAACACATTCATTCGGAACTCAACTGCTGTAGAGTTAAGACCAAATCAGCGCAATGTTTGGACTGACAATTTTACTTACATTGCTGAACTGGATAGAAGAAAGAGAACGCCTTAGACGTATAAGGCGTGAAGTTGAGCATCTATTCCAAGTAATAAATGCAATGGAAAATAGGAGAATAAAGAGAAGAGGTTAAAAAAAGTGAACCTGTACAAACAGCCCTTTTCAGGACTACCCAACACCAAGAAAAGATCTATCTTTCCTCAAATTTGTCAATTTTCAGTCAAAAGACTTTCAGTCAAAGAGTTACACTCTAAGAGTTACACTCAAAAAAGCCTTCTAATTTTCACTTTTTGTCTAGGTCGCTTGAATGCTTTTCTACTTCATTCAAAATAGATCTGTTCTAAAGAGAATTTCCACATATGTATGCATTAAGCTTTTTTTCTCAGAACTTTGCTCAGGGTGCTTTCTACCAGGTTCGCGCTCTTAATTCTAAGTCAAAGTAGGTCAATCCCCCTGCAAACGTATAAAAGTCGTCGAATTTTTCCAAATAATAAATAATTCGACACTCAGCTCTCGAATAGCACTGATAAGTGTTAACGAAAAAAATGGACCAAATGAATCATCGACTTATTGAGGCTCTCCGAGTCTTTCTGATTGGTGGTGATCAAGTACTGATACTAAAGAACAGGATTGAAGAGAATAGAATACAACTAGAACAAATATCATGCACATACGTAGATCTTGGTGAGAAAATAGTCGAACTAGTACTAGAGACAACACCTGACATTATCTTGGTTGATGTGGAACTCGGGAGACGGATTACTTTTAATAATGGAGCAATGACAATCACGAAAAGAGTCGGAGCATGTCCAATCTGCCATGCAAATTTTGGATGTTGTCATTAAAAGCTGGAAAACATTCCAACACAGAAAAACAGCCCTTTTCAGGGCTATCCAACACCACGAAAAGATCTTTCTTTTCGAATTGTCAATTTTCAGTCAAAAGACTTTCAGCCAATGAGTTATACTCAAAAAAAAGCCTAAGTTCACAGTCCCACTGCAAATTTTTTACTCTAACCAGACAAAAAAATTCTATTCCCAGACCTCTTGACCAGAGACAGTGTGGGTATTAAATTCACACTGTATTCCATATTAAAAAAAAAGACTAAGTCCAATTCCTGTGCATAACACGAATCTTCTCCTTCTAGCTTCTTTTTTTACGCACACAAGGAAAGAAATATAACGAAGCTTCTGACTGGTCAACATTAAAACCACGAAGCTCCTGATTGGTCAAAAACGTTAATTCTGAAAGATTATTCTTTTCAAATTTTGGCATTTCTACCTCTAAGAGTTACACTTAATAACATATAGCGTTTAAACCCCCTCTTCATCGATGGTGCTTTCGCCCGGGAACGCGCTCTTAATTCTGAATCAAAGTAGGTCAATCCTAGTTCTGACGAGAGGATTGACCTACTTTGACATAGAATTAACGGTGTCCAATCGATTCGTTCGTTATATCATTACACATTTTGATTGGTCAACGTTAATTCTGAACCAAAGTAGGTCAATCCTCCCACCAGCTTATAAAAGCCAGTGAAATTTTTCACTATTCAATTGAACGATGGAAGATCTTCGAAAATCAGTTCAAAACTTAATGAGAGCGGTATCCACCCTCTCATTGAAATTAGAGAGGGTTAACAACCAGCTCAACCACTTGATGGCAGAGGAAGAAAGGCTACCATCACCACCAATGTCGGCATCGGCAGCCAACGAAAAGAAGGAGTTTGTCATCCCAGTGACGGAATGCTGGGATGACGACAATGAGCCGGCGTTCTCTCTGCACTTTAATCTGGACGAGACGGAATTGAGGAGACTAAAGAGGCGGACAGCAAGCAGCTGTCCAGCCTGCAGAAAAGTTGGAGGTTGTGCCTAAAAAACACAACCTCCACAAACAGCCCTTTTCAGGGCTACCATTCCACACGAAAGAGTGATCTTTCAAATTGTCAATTTTCAGTCAAAAGACTTTCAGTCAGTACAACCCCACTCAGGGTAAGCAGAATGGGGCACTCAGGGTAAGTCAGATAGGAACTGTCCAATCTCTGCAACATGTGCAGTCTAAGATCAACCGGAAATGGTCTTTGCCCTGTAACCATGACGTCACGTGACTTTCCTAAGCCACACCCATCTTTCCCCTCTCAGAGTAAGGAGAATAGGTACGGGAAGGTCACGTCAACCGGAAGTGACGTCACGTGTCGTTGTGGCGACGTCACGTGACTTTCCTAAGCCACGCCCATTTTCCCCCTCTCAGGATAAAATCAGGGGAGATAACTCCATTTACTAAAAATCACTTCCGGTTTGTCGAAAACTACTTCCGGTTTTACTCCATTCTGCTTACCCGGGCCCCATTTCACTCCCCGGTTAGCAGAATGGGGCACTCAGGGTAAGTCAGATGGGTACATGGCCTATTAGTGCCCCATCTGACTCTCCTATACTACTGGCACCGTAGAAAGTTCAAAAGTCAATCTTCAAGTAACGACATCATGGCTCGAGTAATGCTTCGATTTGTATGAACCAAACATCGAAAGTGATTCGTCTATGCTGTAAGAACTCCTTTAACAAATGTGTTAAAGCAAATTGGTTTATACTATCAATGTTTGTCTTTCGATTGTGAACAAGTACAGAGATTGGCATTACTGAACCTAGACAAGTTGAACTTCGGTACACATTTCGTCCGTTTCTGTTTGATGTAGTTTTACCACGGTCAGATAGGATATTGTAACATAAGCATTTAACTCTTATGTAAAGTAGTCAATTCTGAAGACGATCCTCACCGAAATTGGTTAACAAAATATGCGGATGAGTCATGCTCTGTGAAAAAGGGGTTTAATGCATCTACAAAACGTATCGACCCATGTCAGCCTGCACAGTTCGCGCAAGCTGACTTCTTTGACACCCTTTGTTTTTGGTCAATTTTAGGCATATCCAAGGACGATTCTACCCGATTCAGTCGGTTTTTAGACTAAAATGATTTTATAATCAATTGATAACCTGCTTGGTATAATGAACAACGAACATGAACCATGCTCTGTGAAAAGGGGTCTTAATGCATCTGCAAAGAGTATCGACCCAAGTCAACCTGCGCAGTCAGCGCAGGCTGACCTGGGCCGAAACTTTTCGCTATTGCTCAATTTTCTGTATGTCCAAGGACCAGTGTACCTCATAATTAAGTCAGATGTTGAAAAATAATGTGGCTAATTTGGATCAATGATTATGCGCTTGCTTGCCTGGTATCATGCATCATGGAGATGCAGTAAGCCCCCTTTTGCCAGAGCGTGGCTCACATGCATTAAACCCCCTTTTTACCAGAGCATGACTCAGATGTTCAGTCCACCCTTCCTTTAACTCTTTCAGTGCCAAATAAAACAACTCGACCTCTTTCGATGGCTATAAATACAATCTATTGAAACTTACAAAGATTTGGATTGTATAGGCTTGACTACACAAGCGGACGGTATAGATCAAAGATCAGACTGCACGTTTTGTGCAGTCTGATCTTGATCTTTGCCGTCCGCAAAAGCCACTGTTTTCGCTTATGGCGTCGAAAGGTTTAAAGCAGGAAATACTGGTTACCAGCCTATTCACATCTTTCCATACTATCTTGTACCCTTTTCAAAGACATATCCAATTATTTTGGCAATGTTTAATTTTTGGTATGCATTTGCTTTCAAAACGGGCAAGTCTAAGATTTCGTCATGTTGTAGGCCTAAATAGTTATATCTTGTCAACTGATACTCAAACTTAAAAATCTATACAAACAACAAACACCAAACACACTATGGAAACTAACACCATACACAATGGAATGTTACAAAACGAAAATGAAAATGTTTCAGATTTTCACAATTTAAAAGCTTTTGCAGACGACAAATGGTGGGCAAAAGATGAGATTTGCTTTTGAAAGGATAGAAAACATTGTTGGAAAAGAAAGAAATGCTGGTTACCAACATGTTTTTTCTCTTTTTTCTACTATGTTTTCAGAAGTCTTCATCTGCGGGTCGTTAAAAACTGAATTGTTTAGTAAAGGGTTAAATACATATAATAATCAAATCTATAAGCATGATTTACATATTCAAGAATAAGACCTAATGACTGCTTTGACAGGCCGGTGCGTTAGGGATAAGCATAGTCCCAAAGAAGGTCACACATAAGTACTTGATTTTAAACCCAAAGATAAAGACAATCCCCAACCTTTTACCACGATCATCTGTTTTGATGGTTTAATTTACTGCAAAATTTGTACCTGGCATGTTTTGGAAATAATAGCAAGGCTAATAATGCTTCAACAAATGACGCCATTTAATCATCTTATGACGTCACTCAAAATTTCCATATGCACGTGAAAGATAAGAAAAATCGTTATGGTGTACTGAAAACAAAGGAAGTTATGTGATAAAACGTAAGACTTTATTTAACTTATCTGGAACATATACTTGTACTGCTGCATGAGGAATTTTCAACTTCATTAAAGACACACTTTGAAGTAATCTATACAGTATATGTTTGTAATTAGGTCATAGCGACGGGAAATAATGAAATCGCCCATAACACCCATGTTGCTTTAGTTACCATAATGCATAAGCTTTTAATTGTTAAACGAAGTGTAAAAGATGATGAAATTGTAAAATAGCTAATTTGTGAAAAAGGAAGAATTGTCACAAGCCAACAAATGCCTCCCTCCTCAAAATGGCCCTATCCTAACCCAACCTAAAATCCCACCCCAAACCCCAAATTGGTTGTCTTTTCACTCGACAATAAAAAGCATTCAAAGGCCAATTACTCATGTAATAGCCGACCTGACATAATAAAAATTGCATGTGCACAGGTTCTTATGGTGGCAAAGCACTTATTAAAATTCTGGCCAAAAGATTTCAAAATTGTGGGAGGAGAATAGGAGATAAGCTTGCATCTACGGAGGCCATGACAGATGGTCAATCTAACGCTAGCATTACCCACAAACCACGCTTTTTTATGGGAGTATTATAAATTTTTGAGGTCGGCAATGAACATTTTGAAAACCCCTCATAATTAACACAAACATCAGCGGTTGCATCGAAAAAGTCTATATCGCATTCGGGAACTGATCTAGAATGCCCGACAGCTGTGTAGGATTTTTCCGCTCAGTACAGATTTACTTTCCATACACACTTTTCGCTGTACCTACTGAACCCGGCTTTGATTGGTTTTGCAAGCCAGTGTAGATGAGGATGAGATTGCGTAGAATGTGCCGTCCGAATTTGGATCCACAGTGTCCGGTACTTTTTCACATCTTCCGACAAACACAGCATTGAAATTACAGTATTTTGTCTGATATTTCAGATTGAAGAGGTCCGTTTCATTTATTCGGAGCTGGAAGTGCTGAAGCACTAATTAAACGAAATTTTTAAGTCCGTCTTTTCTAGGTCTTCACCATATGGCCTGCGAAAAGGGACATTCGGACATTTGCGTAAAGTGTTGTCTGGGATCAGCCTGCGCAGTCCGCGCAGGCTAATCCTAGAAGAGTAGTATAGGGAAGTAGCCTAGGGACGCGGCCGAACCGCCGCGTCCCAGGCTACCGACCCTGTAGCGCCCTAGGCTGCCTACCCTGTGGGGGAAAAGTGTCCCAGGCTGCCTACCCTGAGGGGGAATTTGTCCCTATATCACTGAGTTGGACTTAGTTTTTTCTTCACCTATGGATGATTTCTCTCTCTAAAAGCCTGAACACTGAGTTGGACTTAGTTTTTTCTTCACCTATGGATGATTTCTCTCTCTAAAAGCCTGAGTACTGAGTTGGACTTAGACTTTTTTCTGAGTTTTTACTGTTTGGAGTGTAACTCTTCTAAAAGAAAGAAGATTGACAATTTAAAGAAAGATAGAACTTTCGTGCTAAATGGTTAGTCCTAAAAAAGGACTGTTGGGTTAGCTCTGAAAAGAGCTGTGACAATTTGAAGATAGAACTTTCGTCTGACAATTTGAAGAAATGACAATTTGAAGAAAGATAGAACTTTCGTCTGACAATTTGAAGAAAAAGATAGAACTTTCGTCTGACAATTTGAAGAAAGATAGATCTTTCATGGTAGATGGTTAGCCCTGAAAAGGGCTGTTGGGGTAGCCCTAAAAAGGCTGTTTTGGAGGTTGTGTTTTTAAACACAACCTCCAACTTTCCCACAAGCTGGGCAGCTGCTCGCTGCCCGCCTTCTAATTCTTCCCAGCGTCTGCTCGTTCAAGTTAATCTTTAACGAGAATGGTGTCTCGTCATCGTCATCCCAGCATTCAGTTTCCGGGATGACGCACTCCTTCTTGGCTGGTGTCTGTGGTGTGGTTTGGGCAAAGTCCCAAAAGTCCCACCCGGTGAATATTAGCTTCTCCTCGAAGACAGGTCGTCTTTGGCTCCTTTTTTTGATTGGAGGGTCTCCACTGCTCTCATCGTCTTTCTTAGCTCTTCCATCGCCTTTCTTAGCTCTTCCATCGTCTTTCTTAGCTCTTCCATAGTGAAAATGAAAATGAACAATGTATGGAAAATATCGTCGGGTTTTATAGCTTTACAGGAGGATTGACCTACTTGGCTTATGACGTCATTTTCTCCTATGTTTTTCCCGCGTCGGCGTTTCATGCTGTTTTGGCTCTGAATTAATGTTGGCCAATCAGAATTATCGTTGTATTTCTAATGGTAAATGTTTATTGTTGGACAATCCATAGTTTTGTTACATTTTTCTTGTTCTGGTCAGAAAAACTAGAGTTTGACTATCCTATGACTTTTTTTGATTGTGAGTCTTCTGACAATTTGAAAAGAAAGATGTTTCATTGAAGATGGTTAGCCATGAAAAGGGCTGTTTTTGTGCAGAATACACTTTTTTATCCTCCTCTCTTTCTTTCGATTGTTTCCATTGTATCTAGCATTTGTAGCAGATGCTCAATTTCATACCTGATGTATCTGAAACGTTCTCTTTCTTCTAACCAGAAGAGCAATGAGAGGAAAAATGTCAATCCAAACATTGTGGGATACTGACTCAGCTTTACGATAGTTAATGGTGAATGAGAAAAATTAATCGGAGTTTAGTGTTTATATGTTTATGTGCAATGGGACACTTTTTTAGGCTTTTGATTGTAAGTCTTTTGAGTTTTGACAATTTTGAAGAAAGAAAGATCTTTTCTTGAAGATGGGTAGCCCTGAAAAGGACTGTTGGGTTAGCCCTGAAAAAAGGGCTGTTTTTTCGTCTCACGTTGTTCTCCACTTCTAATGACAACATCCGAAATTCGCCTGGCAAATGGGGCATGCTTCAACTCTTTTTGTAATTGTCATTGCTCCATTATCGAAAGTAATCTTCCTCCCAAATTTGACATCAACCAAAATGACATCAGGCGTTGTCTTTAGAAATAGCTGAACTAATCTTTCGCCGAGATCTTTGTATGGCTGTGTTATACGTTGTAGTTGGCTTTGTTCCTCCTCTCCTACGAAATGAGTGTTTAGTAGCAATATCTGCTGACCGGCATTCAGATAGTCTCGGAGAGCCTCACGCAGTTGATAATTTATCTCCTCCATATTGATACTGCTTCCGATTATTGATACTGCTTCTGAACTGCTCGAGAACTGAGAGTAAAAATGGTGAATGTATGGAAATATCGCTGGGTTTTATACGTTTACAGGAGGATTGAAAATTTTTAAAGAGCTCGGACCTGACGGAAAGCACATACATTTTTCCCATCCTACGTTTCATGCTAATATAGCAAAAAGTTATGACCCGATGTATGGGAAAAATGTAGACAGAACAAGTTTTGGGGAAAACAGAATGAAGAACTCTATTGGTTTTTTTGAACTTTTTTTATTGAACAGAACTGAACAATGAACATATTTACAATGAACATATTTTACAATGAACTGTAAAAAAGACAAAAATGAAATATTCACAATGAACTGTTAACAAAAAGAAGATCATTTTTTCACTGTTTGTGGGGATTGAGTCTCTGAAATTTTCTTGTATAGAATTCCGTAGTGTTGATTAAACCACAATGATACATCTCGATCGTTTCGATGGTGTTCCGTTGAGAGGAATTTCTGTTGAAGATATTTCTGTATATTGTATCCTCTAGCAACAGCATCCAATACAAAGATACAGTAAAGTCCGCAAACTTTACCCTGTAGACTCTGAAGAGTTTGTCGATTGTATCTCCACGTTGAAGAATGATTGTCTAAAAAGTTAATGATTTCTGGCTCAAGTGGTGGTAGTCCATATGGATCAAAGTATAGCACATTGTCATTATTATCAAATATCACTGCCACCCAGTGTTCTCCTGGTCTATTTGATCTCTCTGTATTCACAATGTAAGCTTTCACATGTTTGGGTTTTTGTCGAGGTAACTGGTCTTTTGCACAGACTTTCGCCTGTAGATTTTTTATCCAGGTTCCTTGATCCAATATGTATTGAATTTCAGAAGTATACATCAGTTTTTCTATTCACTTTTTTCTTCCCAGGATTGTTTTACTTTATCACACCAGTATTGTAAGCACGACTCCGTGATTTCAGATAAAATGTTTTGTTTTATATTTTGCCATAATCTGTAGGCTCCCACATTGTCACTGTCATCGAGTTTCATCTCCATTAGTTTAGGATACCATTTGTCCATGATTTTGTATGGGTTTATTCCCGTCATGGCTCTTTCTATGAACATATCTGTATGATCTTGTCTGTCCATGAATAAACATATGTCGTGCTGTATTTGACTGGGGTGATCCACTTGACATCCAAAACACTGTTTATGAATTTCGCTGGCTATAAATTCTTTTAATTCATTAATCATATGTTTTTCAAAGCTACTGTGAATGTCGTTTTTCCGAGTAGAAAGACACTTTGAAGTGTGATATTGCACTTTTTCTGCTTTTCTTCTCAGTGCTCTAGCGAAGTTGAGTCCCTGCATTGTTTTTTTACTTCTCTTAGCTCTGAAAAGGGCTGTTTTTCTGATGTAATTTTTACGAAGTTAGTAATCTGTGATGATTTCTCTCAAACTGTTGATTTCGATCTGATTGTCAAATTCAGCAAAAACAATAACGTTGATCACTGTTGCCAAGGCTTGGGCGAATTGAAGCTCAATTCGAACACTTCCAGTTTTTATAGGATGAAGTTGACCTTCTTCACTGCCTTGATCAGCTGTCAAATCGTAGCCCGACAAACAGTATCCACCAGCATAATCTTCTTTGGCAATATCAAATTATTTATTGAGTCCGAAGGCTGAGACAGCCTGATACATTGACAAATATGATTTCAAATACAAGCCATTTTCAAAGTCAGGCTCAAAGGGTCTGTTATGAATACTGTGACCATTAATGATACATCTATTTTTGACAGATTGAAATGTTGGAAGAAAAATGGATTGGTATCATAACCTCCATTATAACTAGCATTTGTTACCACTGCAATGAAAACACGTTTCGGAAGCTGTCCTTGAAACAAATGATCTTCAACTTTAGACTGAAGTCCATTGCCGATGGTAAAAGTCTTTACTTCTACTCTGCGGATAGGAATTTTCATGTTTTGCTGAGAAATAATTCGATTTAGATCATTCGCAACAACAGGCAACAATTCAACATTTCGCATATGCAGACTGACTGTTTCCAGTACAATTTTTGCAGCTGGTGCACCAGTACCTCCCGTAAGACAAAAGTTTGATGAGACTCTGTTTAATCTAAGTCTGATTTCAACTCCGTTAGGTAAATATTTTTCTTGCTGAAATAGATCAAGATGCAATCGTCCGAAAAGCTCTGCAGTTCTGCTTAGTGTGATTACACCGATTCTTTCTCGTAATCCTTCATTATTCCCATCATGGTTGAGTGCTCCGAATTGGCCACTGGTGTCTTCGACCCAAAGTACACCAGCTTTCAAAAACGTAGCCTTGCAGTCGGCATTATATGACAAAAGATTTTCGATATATGCTCTGTATGGATAGGTGTCTGAATTACTGTTGATTAGTTTATTATTTAGATACAAATCGACACTGCTAAACATACTGTGCATGAAATTGTTTACAGGGGCTACATTTGAACCGGCATCTAAATTGCTACCATCTGCTTTAACGATTTTGAATTTGATATACAAATACGATTGTGACAAATCTGTCCAATGTTCGGTTTGAGGTGGTATAATGAATTCTATCGGTGAATTGTTTGTCAAAGATGATATTGGAAAATGTTCAACCCATTGACTTTCTTGCATCGTTGTCAATGTAGGTGGTACAGAAAGAACATTGAGTTCTGATTTACTGCATTCGCAAGATCCGTTTTGCATCATTTTCAAAAAAGATTTTTTCAAAAGATTTTTTTCTCAATCAAATATATCAAGAGGTATTGGTCTAGTGTAATGATTTCTTTGTCTTTTATTAATGATCTTGCCTTTGCGAGATCGAGAAGATAAATGACGTGTCTTTTGTGATTTTCGTTTATTTATCCCAGGTATTAACTGTTGCGCTAAATTATGAAGAGATTGTTTTCCCCGCGAGACTGCAACTTTTTTGGGGTTTTTACCACGTAAAAAGATATCTTCTGCTGCACGTATTCCTTGTTTGATTCCTTCTTTTTTTATAGCATTAAAACCAGATTTGATCAAGGGTTTAAGCAATGGAGTCACTGTTTTAAGTGCTGATCTAAATAGGGAACCTAATCCATACCCATACTGATGTTTTACGCCACGATAAACTGGTAGCATTTTTTGTCAATGTATCAGTTAAATATTTTTATTTTTTCTGTCTGAAATGTAACTTGACGATTGTCTTACCAGTAATGAAATGAAACGATATGCCAGAATCCCCTGTTATTTGAATGTGAATAGTATCGAAATCAGATTTCGAAACGGGGATATAATGCGGTAATGTAATTTCCTGGTTGATGTGTTGGGCTTCATAATTATTTTCAACTGATTCGGTTGGTTTGAACGGTAAAACACGAAGTATGGGAGCAAATGTATCACCCACTATAGTGTGTTCAGCAATATCTGAATAAACAAACAGATGGTTGTAGCCAGCATCAATATTAGGAGTGTATTTAAATGCATTAAAAAATCTTCTATCCGGATAAATCACCTCGTGTTGACATTCTGGCGATCCTCCCAGTTTTAAAAACAGCGATGGATGGAATTTGATTCCGGTTTTTGTAATATTTCTGATTGCAAGTTTCGGACGTTTGGATGAGGTTGAATAGCTAATAGACAGTAGCATTGAATGCTTTTGAAGGATACCCGATAGGTTATTTTGAATCAAATCATCGACCACCTCTATAATATGCTTTGGTGAAGTGTAACTACCCGGTGGAAAAGTAAATAGAATTGACCATTTTTCTGCTTTACCTTTATCGTCTCGCCTTAATACAGATTCTGCATATTATCTCTTTTTTTATCTACAGCTGCTATTGCATTGTATAAACTGGTATCTGTAGTTATAATTTCGAGATTTGCTTCTTGTTCACTTACGTTTAAAAACTGAGAGGGGGTAATAAGTTTAACTTCCCAATTTTCCCTATCAATATGAACTGTCTTTGGTAAATGAATTTTAAAACAGCACTGTGTGTTGTTCGGATAAAGGTTTATGGAACTATCGCTAGGTAGAGTAACATAAAATGAATTCATTTTTAATATTTTATTTTTTACTGGCAAGGAAATCAAACCCTGGTTGCTTTTGTTCTGTCTGTGAATTTTAACCCCGAAGATGGGAGAATATATCCGAGTGAACTACTTAACAGTATCAACCACAATTCACGATCCTGACTTTGAATACTTAAATGTACTATGGAGGTTGCAATAATTGCGTAAATGACTAATATCTGTGAAATATATGTAAACTGATTCTTTGGAACACGATTTCCACAGCAGCTGTAATTTTTAGTACTAACACTATCGACACTTTCTGTCGCGCACTCAACGTTTGACTGTGAATTCATCATAAATGTACTGTCTTTTTATAAGATTTTTTATCTATAAGATTTTTCCCTTCAAAGACACCAAATAGGATTTTGGTATCCAACTTTGAAATTTTTTTGGATAGCCTTTCCAATTGACTTTTATTTCTTTGATTAATTTTTTGCCCTCACGCCTTGTACGTCTATCAAGAACTGAATCAATTTCATAGACTTCATCATCTTTTATTAATTGAAGTTTGTATTCATAATAAGTTCCCAAAATTTGTTCACCCTGTAAATCTTTTATTTTATAGGTGATAGGTGAAAATGTCTTGTTAACATGAATGATTTCAAATATTTCTTGCGTCCAATTTGGTAAATAGCCCTTATCAAATGTACGTTTTGTTTTATTGATCCGAACACGATCTCCAATTTTGAATTTTGGCTTTTTCGTCATTGCGATTGTCGATAATCGAGGATACAGATTTTTCGAAACCTCTGCCTCATTTGATTTTGTTACCATTGCAGGAGATGTTTTAATACTTCTGTGAAAAGTATGATTGTAATTCTGAACTAAAGAATTCAATACGTCAATGTAACGTCTTGTTTTCTTGTACGTAAAGTATTTCCACATTCTCGTTTTTAAAGTTCGTTGAAATCTTTCAACGAAGCTAGCTTTTGTCTCTGGATTTTCGGTGGTGAAAAAATGAATCTGACTCTTTTTCAAGTATTGTTGAAACAGTTTGTTTCTGAATTCCGACCCTTTATCTGTTTGAAGTGACAAAGGTTTTCGTTTTGATTTCTGAACAATAGATTGAAATGCTCGAATCAAAGTTTTTCCCATTTTATTTGGAATAGGGATAACCCATGAAAATCTTGAAAACACGTCAATTACACAAAGTAAATATTTCTTGTTATCATTTTGTTTTGCTAAATGTTGCATGTCGGCCAAATCAGCTTGCCATTGATAATCTATACCACTTACAATAGTTTTTCGTCTTTTGAAACGTCGACGGATTGGTTTGTGTAAGGTATAGGTGGATTCACCTCGTAACCACTCTTGAACATCTTTGTATCTTATTCCTTTCAAAACAGATTTTGCAGCGTGATACAATTGGTTTATTCCAGTAAATGCGACAGTACTTTTGGGATCATAAAACAACTTTCTTAACACGTAATCAAGTTTAGGCTTTACCAGGGCTCCCATGACTGAAGCGTTTTACGACTAGGGGTCTTTTTTTATAGATTTTGGGGGAGTTAACAACTCTTTAGTATAGAATTGTTTCAGTCTTTCTTTTTCTTCAGGTTTCATGTATGGAGTTTTCATCGTAGATTTTTTAACACTTTTTGCACCCGATTTCCTTGCACTTTTTTGTACACTTTTTGGCGTGTGAAATAAGTAATCGGGTTCACCATGGGATTCTTCATCTTCGCTCAGTGACTTATCATAAGATTTATCATAAGTTTTATGCATCCACCTCCATCTACTTGAGCTGCCAATAACTTCTTGCGGAATATTACTTTCATGTAATGCCTTTGAAAAAGTTTTCCAGCCTTTGGGTTCAATACCTTTTCTTTGACGTATTGCATCATTGATAAGATCGATGATATTGGAACCATGAATGCGTGCCCCTTTATATGACACAACTCCTTGTTCATCCCAAGTTAAATTATTGTTATCTTTTATCATATTCAAAAGTAACTCGGCTTTTCTTTTCATGGTTTTTGGTACACTTTGCAAATTTTGATCATGCAAGGCAACAGATGCTGATTTCTGTACACTATCATCACTTTTTGTCGTTGAAAGTAAATTGTTCAAAGTTGGGCTTGCTTTTTGAAGAGAATTTTGTAACTTAAAGTTTCACCATACTTTTGAGCCTTTTCTGATTCTGATAAATTGGTGTTTTGTAAAGTATGGCCCATGTCCTGTTGAAGATGTGTTACATCTACAACTTGCGGGTTGGGTGGTAAACGAGGCCTTTGAGCTTGTTCGACTTTCCAACGTTTCATATTTTCTAAGGTTTGGTAAGGCACAATAACCATTTTTTTAACAGACATAATTTAAAAATTATAAAATTACAAGGCCTTAAGAGCTCCTCCTATTCCTCCGATAACGGCTTTTCCTAACAATGGTAATAATGCAGGACCAAGCAATTGAAGAAATCCACCTTTTTGATTTATTATTTGTTTTTTATTTTTTACTGAGACTGATTTCGAAGCTAAACGTCTGAGATGTTGCCTACTTGAATACAATTTCTTCTTCTGAGGTGATGATAAATGTACATTGCCTTTTAAAACATTATGACAGCATTCCGATATGCA
Organism: Hippopus hippopus; assembly: GCA_946811185.2. Lineage (NCBI taxonomy): Eukaryota > Metazoa > Mollusca > Bivalvia > Cardiida > Cardiidae > Hippopus > Hippopus hippopus. The sequence continues at coordinate 32,281,660 of OX328108.1, read as the reverse complement.
TTTTATCACTTCGGGCGACGAATCTTTTACAAGTTTTTTACGTGCTTTTGGTTTAGCCTGTATCATAGCCATAACCATTGAACCATGTTTTTTTATCAGAGGTGTTTTCTTCTTCATGTTGACTTGATCTCGATTTCGGATTAAATGATAATACAAGTTCCATGTCACTAACATTTATAGCTAATGTAATGTTTTTTTGTAGACAAAATTTGTTGTTAAAATTTCTTAAGAAAACTGTGAATAGAGATCGTCGGCTAATGTAGTGGCGGTAGATATAGATGAATCCACGGGAACGGATCTTCCTTTCCCAAGGTAGAGCACCTCATTTTTGTCGTCAAGATTATATCTCCCTGTATCAAGGTTATGTTTCAGCATATCATAAAACATTCGTTTATATTTTTTTAACCCTTTTTTATGTTTGGCTAATGTCTTTGGAGACCACGCGACGGAGGGGATTTCTTGAAACGATAATTTTTTGCCTGGTAATATGAATCTTGAATACTTTCTTTCGTAATCCCGCAGTTTTTTTCTTATTCTTTCCTCTCTGGATTTCGGATACTGTTGATGTTCTGAAATGTTACTTCCTACACGACTTCGTTTTCGGGTAGTAACAAATCTTTCATCAATCGTAATTGGGGCATGCTTCTTTGGTAATGATTTCTTCTTTGGAGATTTTTTCTTTGGTGGAGCACGCTTTCTTGGAGTACGCTCTTTCGGAGATTTCTTCTTTCTTGGAGATTTTTTCTTTTGCGGAGCACGCTTTCGTGGAACACGTTTTCGAGTTTGTCTTTCAGCTCCAAATTTTCTGATGGTTTTTGTTCCATCCCATCTCAGCAAACTTCTGATAATAACATCACCTAGAAATCCACCCCCTCCAGGTTTTAAAATGATTTTACGTTTACTTTCCTCATCTATGGACGGATCTGCTAGCTGTTCAATATCTGCTCTATGTTTTGTCATGTACGTTATGGTTTGTTTTGGTAATTTGATTTCATTTTCGATGATGTTTTGCGCAGCCAATGTAAACCATTTTAAAATTTCTTTTAATCCTGCTTTTAACACAGCTTCTCTTTCATGTTTATCGGTTTGTTGACTTAAATTTCGCAAAGCAGCTAAAACCGAACTTGGTGTAGCTGGTAAGGTCATGTTTACTCACGGATGGGTATCATAAAAATGATTTATATTCAAAATGTAATTCTCTTTTAAAAGCAAGAACTTTTGCATAAAAACTTTCTTAAAGAAAATTTTTTTAAGCAGAAGAATAAATAACAGGTCCTCTTTCATTACCTTGTGTATACCAACGGTAAAATATATCTGTTCGGAGTCTTAATTCTTTGTTTGTTTGTGAATGAAAATCTACGACTAGATATCCATGGTCCGACAATGTAGCATCTTCATAAGCAGGTACCAAATGTGGGGCTTGCATTTGCCGAGCTAATGTTTTAATCTGATTCTTATCTCGTTCATTTCGAAATAAAATCATATATCTAGAATTAAGGCTAATGGTTCGACTCGATTTCGATTGCTGAAACATATTTTGCGTGATGTAAATCACACTTGCATTACGATGATGACCTTTTCTTGTAAACCAAAGTTTAATTTTTTCCTCATCTTTTTCACCCAACATGTCATCAAAGACGATTAAATGTGGAATGGATACATCACTGACAATTTCATTTTCGTCGTCAGGAATCCCCTCCACGAATTTTATCAAATCAAATTGTGAATTAAACTTTTCCTGCATAAAACTGTAGGCATGTTGCCATTCTTTGTAACACCAAACAACTCTTTCAGGAACGATGTTGAACAAGTCTTCTCGATACTCAATTAATTTATGAACGAACTCCACAGCCGCTCGGCCCTGTGATGAAAATATTACAAGGATGTTGAAATAATATGGATTGTACATCCATATTTTTTTACTTTACTCTTTAAAGGCTAATGATAAAATGATAACATCATTGAAAATGAAAGCATTTTTATTGAATAGAACTGAACAATACAGCATAAAAAATTTTCTTGACAATGAAAAATTCACAATGAAACATTTTTACAATACAGCATAAAAAACATTTTCTTGACAATGAAAAAATTCACACTGAAATATTTTTTCACAATGAATTATTCACAATGAATTATTTACAATACAGCATATAACAAATTTTTTACAATGCAAATTCGGAAATACCACGAGTTTCACATTTGTCTTCATATTCCGTAATGTCTTTGTGCAATTGCTCATAACCCAAAAACATTGTATATTCACTGTCCATATCGTTGAAATCTCGTAGTCTTACGAATGGAGCAACATGTCTATAAGCGTCTTTTGTTGAAAGAGCTGAATTTACTACTTCTTCTGTAACATCTCTATCAAATACAGTATACCCTGCCATGGTTTCCATTGATTTTCCGTAGGAATGAACAGATCCTTTTTTGTAGCGTAAGTAAAAGTCAAATAGAACTGATTTCATTTTCAGAACGCTAAGAACACTTTCTTCTGTTGTTCCTATGATTAAAAAATGTCCATCGACTTGTGGATCGAAACAGCTTAATAATAACATTGTCTTTCAAACAGCTATCTGCTAAATAAGTTTTGAGAACGAGATCTATACTCGAATCGTCCACCATCATCGCAATAAAGTTGATTATACCATACACTTTGTAGGACTTTTCTCCTTTTGCAACCCACTTAAACAATTTTCCGATCCAAATTTTCACACAGAAAAATTTAATGTTAAGCTGTGTTCGTTCATCAAGCGTATGCTGTCGAAGAAATTCTCCATAAATTTTGTCACGTAGTTCTATTGGTAACGGCAACATGATTGTTATTTTTGACCAATGGCTAATATTTTTTCCCGACTTACTTTGACTGATCGCCACACAACAATGTGATATAGGATTATTTTCTCAAACTTTTATAACCATAGGGTACAGTGTCAGCACCATTTACAATAACTCTCTTGGTGTATACAGAGCGAAACGTTTTTGTTTGTGGTTCACTGGTAACCGTTCTATCTCTGTGTCTTTTAATTCTACAGTCATACTGAATTTTGATTTCTATTGTGCGATCCAAAGCACATTTTGAATATGTATCGAAATTCACCACCTGCTTTGTATTGTAATCCAGAGTAATCCCCTTTACTTTACATTTGCTTATCTCTTCTCCATCTTTTGTTTTCATTTTGTAAGCATAATTCTTAGGCCCGAGCCCTCTGAATTGAGTAATTTTACAAGCAGGCTCTTCATCAGTCCATTTTCCTAGCCGGCTGTTAATAATGGGAGGGTTCCATAATTCAGGGTCATGAATGTACATACAACTATCTGTATCGAAATACAGAACTCTATCTTTTAACTTTTCAAGAACACTGTACAATTCCAACCTTGCATAAGCTGTTACGTAAGACCCTACTACCACATTGGCTGTAGCGTGGGTATCAATATGTTCCAACTTTGATTCATAGTTAACCAAGATGAATGGACAGTCCTCGTCAAAGATTTCTACATGCTTTACAATGAAATTGGGATTGGTGACTAATTCAAAATATTTAGACGGATCACTGATGTATTCCGTCTGGGACATTTTTTCACGCTGAGCTAATTTTCCCCAAAGACAGTTCAACATAATCTTAGCAAATGACCTTCTCCCAGGATTTTTTTGAATACAACTTGGATCAAGACGAACACCTTCCGCCTTCTAATATTCACAAACGAACTGATCTTTTTCTGAGTCTGATTGACACCAATCTGGATAACCACTGGCTTCTTGCTTAATTTTCAAGAAATTGTCCACATAATGTTTAAAGAACTGATCTGACACAGAATTGAAATGCCAAATTTCATACACTTGCAATAATCGATAACCGCAGTCAAGAGCCTTGAATAATTCAAAAGTAACCCAAGTTCCGACCAAAACCCTCTCTTCTTCACCATGACTACAAATGCTTGAACTTTCTTCTGCACATTTCATACAGAGTGGAAACATCATTTTGTTGTTACAGTGAACTGGGAGAACGGGGTGAAACAAATCAGTTGGAGGCAAAACTTTGCATTTGATTAAGCCCTCATATTGTCGAATATTGTTCATGTCAATATTCTCAGAAGACAAAATTTCTGGCTGACCTACAGGATAGGATTTGTGTTTACAAACATAAGGGTACAGAGAACAGATATCAATGTACTTGATTTCCTTCTTGCTTTTTTCATCAACATCATAGCCAATTTTTATTGCATTACATCTTCCCCCAGACAAACCATCCCTCGGGTCGATAGGGTCCCAATGTGGATATAACTTTTCAATGAGTTTTTTGTACTCTTTATCCTTCATCTTAGCATCGAAATCGTGCTCCCAAATGTACACTACATTATAACCCATTTTTTCGATATCTGCTATACGTTCAAAAGTACGTTCGTACAATTCAGACATGGGTTTCCCATTAATAGGATTGATCTGTTCTCGATTTGTATAGCATACAGGACAACCATGATACAAATCCCCAAGGAATTCATAAACAGTGTTTGATTGACGGTGAAAACCATCTACACTATATCTCCCGATTTGAACTTCCCCACCATTTTTTGCATGCTGAATATTAATACCTTTTTCCTGAGCTACGCTTTGAACCCAGCGTATCGCTTTCATAGAAAAGCGACGTCTGGATGAGTCTTTGCTTGAAATGATAGCTATTTGATTATCAGGCAAATATTTGCTTCGCCAGACCTTGTTACAAGCATCTGCAATGGTAATCGCCTCTAAAAATGGACAAATACCACCCTGTTCGATAAACAGCTTTCTGAATTCAGCACACCCTCGTCTAAGGATATCAACATCTGACCTACAGTACAATTCCATCTCCTTCTGAAAATTGAATTCCTCACCCTTTTGAACTTTGTCATTATACCAAACTATGAATTTTGACCTAACCTCTTCAGGCATTGAGTCGGGCTTGTAATAAGACATATCCAAGTAAGGTCCAATGTAACTCCAAAATTCATTTGTATTTGCCCAGTGAGGAAAGTAACCTTTTTTTCATTTCTTGAAGACCAAATGTGGCTGGAAATTTTGCCAAACCAAAGCTCATGAAATTGAAAGAATCGATCAGACGCACACCATTCAGTTCTAACTTCATAATATTGTTTCCATTCATGATCAATTTTGGAAGTTTTAACCCAACTTTGACAATATAGTCAAGAATGAACTGGCCGTCATAACCTTTGAAATTATGCGCAATAGCCGTGACTCCTTTATGATGTTTTGAAAAGAGCCACTTGCAAAATTGACTCAAAGTTTCTTCACCTTGAAAAATAACTTCCCTACCCTCTTCAAATTCACTGCATGTAGAACAATGAAAATCAAGTGATTTATCGATACATTCATCACATGCTCTGTGTGCAATACAATAATTCGGGATGTGTACCCCTGTGTCTTGTTTGCATTCAAAATCAAAGAAAATGAACTGTGGTTTTTTGACTACAGAAGAACTCGTCTCGTCATCGCTGTCATGGTTCAACTTACTTTGGTAAGGTTGAATATAGCATCGATGAGAAAAGTTAACAATTCTCTTACAGATATGACACCTTTTCTTTCCATTGCAAACATGATTTTTCTTTCTGACAAGATATTGCACACCACATTTCGAACAGAGTTTCACTAATTCACAAATGGATTTCTTTTCTTTACCTTGAACAATTCTGTGATTTCCAAAGCATACAGCACTAAAAAATCGTCTACGGCAATAACTGCAAACATATTCTTTGAATTCTGATGGACATTTTCCTTTGCGGTAACAACCTTTGCAGATATTTGAACAAACATGACTTTCCCGCTTAGAGTAACCCACATCACAGAACTCACAATAATATGCACAACAAAAAAAACCTTCGATAGATTTGATGTAGTCATAATGGTTTTGATGAAAGTACAAATGTATGATCTTACTATTGGTTTTCACTTCTGGATGTTCAAATATCTTTCCCGTTTTGGAATGTTGATCGTGAACTTTAATGATATAGCTTTTTTCATACAAGAATGCTTGAATTTTTTTGTATTCGTCAATTCCTACAGGCTGTGTTGGTGAAATTCCAGCTTCATTCAACAATTTCTCAGCTTCAGTCTTTTGAAGAGGACGGTTTCAACGACGAATACGATCCCATTTCCTATTCCACGCTTCGTTGTTTTCACGTTTATTGTAGCAAATTCCCACAACAACGGCTCTTGCAACACATAGTTGGTCATGATTGTCAATTTGAATACTGGATTGTTTCTTCTTGGCAAAAACCTTTGAATCTAATTCTGATACTTTGTATTTCTTTTTTCCGCTGCCACATGGAGGTATTGTATGTGTAATGTCAAATGTCATGCATCCATCGTTTAAGACGAAATCTGTATTCGATTGTAAAACTCGTTCAATTTCATTCAACATAGTTTCACCTTGCAACTGTTCTGTAGTTAAAAAGGGAATATGGATCCCCATTTCCAACGAAGGATGATTGATGGTAATTCTAATCATGTCCGTCGGGTTAGCATTTAACTTTCGAATGATTTCATGGGTAACATCGTCAAATAATCCAAGCAGTCTCTGAGGTGATAATTCTTCAAATTTCTTAAAACTCACCGTCAGCACGTGCGATTCTGTTCTAAATTTTCTTGACTTCTTATTACCCCTTTCTGTTAAGTCATATAGACTTTTCATGTCTAAGGTAGAGTTGATACTTTCATCGTCACTGTCACTTTCTTCTTTCAACGGTCTAGATTTTTTCTTTTTTGTTGGTGAAAATACCTCATCGTCACTTTCGCTGTCTGAATAGTTATTATTCTTTTTCTTTTACCCATCGTTTTAGCTCTGAGTGAAAAGACAATAATGCGGGAAGTGAGAAAAACTAACAATTTATAGAGACTCTTCGTTGCAACAGTGTATAAATAGAGACGACGGTTGTGAAAATCTAATCATTCTTCTGCTCATTCTCAGACAGTACAGTTGATAAAAGAATATGAACGAGTTCAAGCTGCAAAATACATCACCGCTTAGAAAGAGGGTACATCTGTATGTTAATCCATACAGCCACGATTATAAGGTCAGCAATGTTCCGTCAAAGTATCATGTTAAACATATCGGAAACTACGTGGGATCATTTTTATCCCACCAACATTTAGAAGAAAAAGATGTTTACCGTACTACCCGCTACAGAGTTTTGGATCAAGCGACGGTCGACAAACGATATGGGGTGAATGGCGAGAGAACAAATATTTGTTTTACGTGCAACGAAGCAGGACGTTGGGCCAAAGAATGTCCAAAAAAAGAAAATCAGATAGGAACAATTGTTTTTGTCTACGTGAATCCACACAGTCATGACATCGAAATTTCACCATCGTTTTACAACGGTGTCGGTCTCCAACATATGAAATTCGTCGGGACACTAAATTCATTCTGCAGTGAAAATACATGGAAAAAAAGTTCACCACAAGCTACATCATCCATTGAAACTCAGACCGTAGACATACAGTCCGACACAACGGATATCAGCGATTCAGAAATCTGTAAAATAGCAGATGATTTAGAGACAATACGAAAAAATCTGCACAAACAAAATCTCATAGATTCCACAAAAAACGAATTTTCTGCAGAACCGGGTTGTTCGTACGGAGAGGAAAAACAGCAAAACAACGAAAAGAAGAAAAAACGAGTAACAAAGAACTGTTTCTTTTGCAAATCAACAAAACACGAGGATACAATCTGCCCAGATATGGTATTAAAAACCAATGAAAGGGGAAGAAAACGTAAAAACCAAATGTGAATCTGACATTCCGAAGAAAAAAAGAAAACATACTGAGTGAAAAAAGATTTCAACACAATATTGAATTTAAACAAAAAAGACTGACTTGATTTCTTCATTTATTTTTGTCTTTACAGTTCATTCATTTTTGCCTTTACAGTTCATGACTTGATTTTTCATTGTACATAAGTTCTTTTGAAAATAAAAACATAAAATAATTACTTCTTACTTTTGACTTTTTCTAGTTTTAACTTTTTTTACTTTTGACAATTTTGAAGAAAGAAAGATCTTTTCTTGGAGATGGTTAGCCCTGAAAAGGGCTTTTTTGAAGGATTTCACAATGACATCCAGCTCTACGACTCTTCTACCCGATCCACTGGGGTGATTTCACACCCACAGTATTCACAGCAAATCGTCAAACCTTCATCATCATCGTAAAATCCTTCATCTGGATCTGGACAGTTATGTTTCTGCCCAAGATACTCCAGGATAGCGAAACATTTCCCACACTCTATATGACACCTGCTTGCGCAGTGAGGGCAGACAAGAATTCGAACCATCCTAAGCAAATATGTTTTTTATGTAAAAAGATTGTCTTTTTTATAGCTTTACAGGAGGATTGACCTGCTTGATTCATGACGTCATTTTCTCCTATGTTTTTCCGCGTCGGCGTTTCATGCTGTTTTGGCTCTGAATTAACATTGCCCAATTGAATCGATAGTTATATCGGTGTTTTGGCTCTGAATTAACATTGTCCAATTGAATCGACAGTTGTATCGGTGTTTTTTCACCACTCCTAATTCAGTGTCCTGCAGTACAATCCTGGTGTTTCCCACCAGGTCCACGCTCTTAAATTTTCAATCCTCTGTAAACGTATAAAACCCAGCGTTATTTCCATACATTCATCATTTCTTCGATTCTCAGCTAACGATCACTTCGAAAGCAGTATCAATATTCGGAAGCAGTATCAATATTCGGAAGCAGTTTCAATATGGAACACAACTTACATGAATTCAAGTTGGACGATTTCCTACCAGTGGAAAACAATGGAGACGTTCTTTCATCAGTTATAAATTCGACAATCATCAATCCGTCGACGGTGTTGGACAACATTTATGAAGAGGTGAAACAGTTAAATTCAAAACAAGATTCCATGATGACTCGGATCTTAGAACAACTGGAGACTTTAAACAAACATTTGGAGGAGATTAAAACTTTAAACACAAACACCGAACAGCTCAGTAGAAATATCGAGACACTACGCCAACAGAGTCAGTGCATTTCACCAGTTCCTGTGAAGATCCCTGTGGAGTTTGACTTTGATAAAACCAATCTTCACAAGTTAGTGGACTCTATCGTTGCTGTTGTGAAGAAAAATCAGCCAAAGGAAAAACAACCAAGAACAACAAACCCAAGAAAAACAACAAAACGGAAATCAGAGGAAGACGATAGCCATCTCCACAAGAAACAGCGAGTTGATCAAAAGAGACCTACACCGATAATGACAGGTCAGGGCAAATACGGGAAAAACATTGATAATCTCGATGACTTCATAATCCCGAAAAAGTCAAAGAAAAGCTGTCGGTAGAGAAAAACACAACCTCCAAAACAAAACAGCCCTTTTCAGGGCTAACCCAACAGTCCTTTTCAGGACTAACCATTTAGCACGAAAGTTCTATCTTTTCTTCAAATTGTCAATCTTCTTTCTTTTAGAAGAGTTACACTCCAAAGAGTAAAAAACTCAGAAAAAAGTCTAAGTCGAACTCAGTGCTCAGGTTTTTAGAGAGAGAAATCATCCATAGGTGAAGAAAAAACTAAGTGCTCAGGCTTTTAGAGAGAGAAATATCCATAGGTGAAGAAAAAACTAAGTCCAACTCAGTGCTCAGGCTTTTAGAGAGAGAAATCATCCATAGGTTAAGAAAAAACTAAGTCCAACTCAGTGATATAGGGACAAATTCCCCCTCAGGGTAGGCAGCCTGGGACACTTTTCCCCCACAGGGTAGTCAGCCTAGGGCGCTACAGGGTAGGTAGCCTGGGACGCGGCGGTTCGGCCGCGTCCCTAGGCTACCTCCCTATACTACTTAGAAGGCACTTTACGACTAAATTAGATTTTGTCCTATAGTAGACTTGCGCAAAAAAGAAGGTAACAAAAGAACGGAAAGTGTCGTTTTGGATTAGCCTGCGCGGACTGCGGAGGCTGGTCCGGACGACACTTTACGCAAATGTCCGAATGCCCCGTTTCGCGTATTGCAGGCCAATGACATTTTGAAAATTGACAGGAAATTACTGGCTACAAGTATCTAAGATAATTAGATTTGTTTTGTGGAGAGTAGAAAACATTGTGGAAAAAGGAGAAAACGCTGATTACCAGTTTACGAGTCCTACACTTTACCACTAAGCCACGCAGGACCCCAAAAGTGTAACGACGGTATGACCTTATCTACATGATTTGCAGAAAAAAAAAAACTTTAGTTATGCATAGCGCTCTGGCATTTAACTTTGTGTTGCGCTTCATGCAACCAGCTAATAGTTATGGTTTTATTTTTTATCCCTGCCAAAGGCGAGGGGATAAAGTTTTTGCGTTGTCCGTCCGTCCGCCCGTTCGTCCGTCCGTCCGTTCGTCCGTCCGGAAGGATATCGTCTAAAGTCCTTTACGAAAATTGATGAAACTTCATACATGTATTCCTTATGATAGTTCCCCCCATATACTTTTTTGTTGTTGTTTTTTTATTTGCTACGGTGTCATAGCAAAAGGGGCTTTCATGTTTATTTGCATTATAGACCATTTTTTCTTGAACAACTGGACAAAACTTTATGAAATTTCATATTTATATCGTTTATCATAAGCCACAAACAATCATTATTTGTTTTTATTTATTGAAAATGCCATGTCATGGAAAAAGGGGGCTTAATGTATAATTTCATTATGGACCAATAACATAAAGTCCACGTGTACATGCAAAACACAATACCTCTTATACGTTTCTATCAAAAAAAAAGGTCTTTTTCGACGAGGGATATGAAATTACTTGCTTCATTAAGTTGTTTGTTGTGGCGCCGCATGAGCGTCGGCACTATATTTTTATTCGCTTTTGAAAAGTGCCTGTGGAGGTAGCCATATTGTTTACTATATGGACTGGTTCAGTGGTTTTTTTGTAACGTACATGTAAAACTACGGTACTTTCATTACCAGATCGAGTCCGTACCAACTTTGTTTTTCTATTTGGACTGATTTTTTTGTTTTTTAACATGTAAAATACTGTACTTTCATTGCCAGATCGATAAAAACCAGATGGCCCAGAGTTTAAATATTTGTCATGTAGTATCACCACGTGGACCTCTACGAAGTTTGTTCAAGTGATGCCCTTGGCGTAAAAAATTAACCCGCTGTATTGTGCCCTATTTCAGAAACAACTGATTTGCGGCGCCATTGATGTTATGCATCAATATTTTCTTGTTCACTCCTTTGTTTGCTTGTGTGTGTTTCTTTGTGTGTTTGAATGGTGTTTCACATCTCATATCTCAAAACTTCTTCAATCATATTCTGTTCTGTTCATATTGATAGGTACGAAAGCTCATTTCATTCAGGTAATTTCTCAGTTTCACCCGTGCCAGGCTTGGACACCGTAGTTTCTTGCAAAAGGACACTCCAGTGTTAAGCAAGAGGCACAAATGAGGATTGAACCAAAGATCTCCAGATAAGAAATATATTACCCTTACCACATGGCCGAGTGCAACCCATTCTTTAATCTCTTACCAAAGAAGCCCGCTTTCTAATGAACTTTAAAAAGAAGGATATTAAAACTAGCATTTTCTCTTTTCCCACAATGTTTTCTACACTCCTTCAAACATTTTTCAATTTTTTCGTCGCATGTATTTTGTCGTCTACAAATGCTTTCAATTTGTAACGGTCTAAAATTTGTTGTTTGGTAAAGAGTTAACCCTTTACCATACAATCCCGAGTTTTAACGACCTTGAGGAAGAAGACTTTTTAAAGCATTGTGGGGAAAGGAGAAAATGCTGGTTACCAGCATTTTCTCCTTTTCCCGCAATGCTTTCTATCCTTTCCAAGACAACAAAGCAGGATTTGATTTTCTTTTGCAAATGTCTTTAGTTTGAATGCTTCTAAAGTTTGTCATGTGGTAAAGAGCTAAATAAGAGTCGCTTTGCAATAGGTAACTCCGCCTATTTTTATGATATCAGATATGACGTCACAATACTTATTTGAATACGACACACACATAAGCGACGTATGTTTTTACCATTGTACAAACCTTTGGTTCGAAACCTCTGGCTCGACACCTAAAAATACCTTGGAGATTTTATGCAGCCCATTTAAGGAAATAGCACTGAAAAATATTTTCTTTTATACATTTGTCTTTCTTTGCACTGATGGTTTGCCAAAGATCGCGTTTTCGTATAAATGATTAATAATTGTTGAAGTTTGTGAAAACATACAGACCTGAATAGTAAACCCCCCCCCCCCACTTTTAGAGAATTCAAGAAAAGAAATGTAAAGGATGAAAATCGTTTGATAATAATGTAGAAGGCTGGTTGGAAAAAAAAAGCGATGATGATGATGATGATGATGATGATAATGATAAAAAATGCTGACATGATAGACTGCACGTTAAAAACACTTTTCTTGAATCTACACTGTCTTAATGGTGATTTCTTTTTCATGAAGATAAATTTAAAAAAGCATTTTTCGATTTTTTTGATTGCCTGGTATGGTGGCATATTTCTGCAGCGAGATACGAAATAGCTACTGCGATAATTTAAGAGAACTATCGTGATAAAACAAGGTTTCCTGGAAATATTATCTAGATAATAAGAATTTTCACGATAAAAATATCGCTATAATTCTAACTGTTATCATTTTTTTTTTTGCTTTAGTGCCCACAACTGACATTCACGGTATTTATAATAAGGTACGGTTTCGGAACATCTTCGTCTACATCCTTATGAATTTCCTTTTCCCTTAATGGTTTTAAAGTTGTTCGTAGGAGGTATTTCGAGTCGTCTTTCTCATTTTACAGACTTCGGTTAATTTCGAGTCGTGTCAAAATTTACCAATTAAGCTACAATCGTTAATAATTCGAATTTTTACTTCCTGCAATCTTGTGAAGTAAAAAACTACCAAGTTCATCCAAATGGTGAATTTTCTATTTATAGATATTTAGAAACGGACAACGTTAGAACTATCACGATAATTTTAACTCTCATGTCAGCTTCGTCCACGATTGAGAAATTTTGCGTTAAATATCGTGATATTTTTTTCAGAAAACTTTTCACTATCTCGATAAAATTTCAAGGAAACTTTAATTTATCGCGATAGTATGGTGGCATATTTCTGCTACGAGATACGAGATAGCTATCATGATAATTTTAGAAAACTATCGCGATAACTTAAAGTTTCCTGAAAATTTTATCGAGATAGTGAAAAGTTTCCTGAAAAAAGTATCACGATAAACTAAATATTTTAACGCAAAATTTCTCACTCGTGCACGAAGCCGACAAGCGAGATAAAATTACTGTGATAGTTTTATCCTTTTCTCGATATCTATATATAGAAAATTCACCATTTGGATGACCTCGGTAGTTTTTTACTTCACAAAGTTGTAGGAAGTAAAAAATTCGAGTTATTAACAATTGTAGCTTAATTGGTAAATTTTGACAAGACTCGAAATTGACAGAAGTCTGTAAAATCACAAAGACGACTCGAAATGCCTCCTACGAACAACTTTAAAACCATTCAGGGAAAAGGAAATTCACAAGGATGTAAACGAAGATGTTCCGAAACCGTATCTTATTATATATACCGTGAATGTCAGTTGTGGGCACTGAAGCAAAAAAAATCATGATAACAGATAAAATTATCGCGATATTTTTATCGTGAAAATTTTTATTATCTAGATAATATTTCCAGGAAACTACGTTTTATCACGATAGTTCTCTTAAATTATCGCAATAGCTATCTCGTATCTCGCGGCAGAAATATGCCACTATACGATAGTTTTCTAAAATTATGATGATAGGTACTCGTATCTCGTATCTCGTTGCAGAAATATGCCACCATAGCCCGGAAACATGTCTGTAATTTTTCTGGCAGTTAACTCTTCCGCTTACGAATAAACGGGTTCAACACCAACAATACAATTTACTCAACCAATGGTTTGACATTTCTCCAGGTTTACAAGTAATTGTTTTTGTTGCACTCGAACACGATTTTGGTCATAGATCAGCAATACTAAGCGGATGATGTAGATCAAAGATCAGACTGCACGTCTGATCTTGATCTACGCCATCCGCAAAACTTCTACAATCTTACATTGGCGTCGAAAGAAACAGGATCGATACATGAATACACGTGAAACGTTGTGGCAACTAGAAGAAATGATTTGTTACCACCATTCATTTGTTTTGCCAGAGTGTTTTCAAAGGGTGGCCAGGTGTAAAACACTGTCTGGCGAAGCTGCGGGATCATGTATTTTACTTTTACCGAACGATCCCGTGTATCGCGATCTTGAGGAAAATGTCTTTTGAAAACTTCGTGGAAATAGAAGAAAACGCATGAAGCCTGAATTTTCTGCCTTTCCCACAGTGTTTTCACCCTATCAAAGACAAGTTCCATCAGTTTAACCACTTTTAATTTGTCTTCGACATCATGCTTTTAACCCTTTATCACACAATCCCGAGTTTTAATAACATTGACGAAGATGGCTTTTGAAAACATTGTTGGAAAAGGAGAAAATGCTGGTAACCAGCATTTTCTCATTTTCACTCTATATTTTCTACCTTTCAAAAGACAAATTTCAGTTTTAACTTGTCGTCTGCAAATACTTTGAATTAGACACGTTTAACTCTTTTTACTGCTCAGAAAACGTGCAGTCTGATCTTGGATCTTGGTCTGACAGGGAGATATTTTTGTCCAAAAACTAAGTTTGAAATAGCATTATTAGGGTTTTTTACTATCGTCCTGAAAGTTTCGTTCAACTAATTGAGAAGGTTAAAGGTAAACATGTTGTCGTTTGGTAAAGAGTTAATAAAGACAGGCTCAAAATTTTGTCGTCTGAAAAAAAAAATGTAGACTCCTTAAACTTCACAAGCAGTTGCAGACGACAAATCAAGGGTGACTAAATTGATTTGAAAAGGTAGAAAACATTATGGAGGGATTTTCCAACGATGTTTTCAAAATTCCCTTTCGCTGGGTCGTCAAATCATGAGATTGTTTTGTAAAGAGTATACACTGCAGTGGAAAGAGATCATCAGATCTACTTCAGTAGGGAAAAAAAATCTGATGAAGTATTATGCAACACTTGGTGCATACTAAGTAAGTAGCATAGATCAACTGATGTCTGAAATGTTACCTTTAAAATGTCGCGTATAATGATCACACTTTACATGCCGAACGTGTTATGTCAATGCAGTTTCTAGCTCGTTTTGCAGCTATAAATAGGATCGAACCAAATGATTATTATCAAATGGATAATCTATGTGTGCATATTTGGCTGATTTAATATTTCTTGACAAATAATGGGTGGATTGTGAAAATGTAACATGATATGATAATTATAACCGTTATAAAATCCACTGCAGGTGCAGTTTTGCATCCATGTTTCCTTTAGTTGCAAAACGTGCACTGCGTCTTTTGAACTTTGAAGTTGCATTTAAAGGGGGATGTTAGATTTGTTGGAAAACTCTCGCAATATAGCGATTTGTGTCTCTCCTTTCTCATGTTTTATAGGGGCTTTTGTGGAAGCTTTTTCGCGAGTTATATGCTTTTGTTAATTAAGGAAAGCGGTTTCATAGTGTGATTAGTGTTTTTCTTTTCATACTTCCATGAAAACAAAAAAAGTCCTCTTCATTCTTTATAATTCAATATCACAGACAACAAATATACACTTAAATTTGACGTAAAAATGACGTAAATTCATGACGTCATTACAGTAGAAAATCTATTGAACATTTGTAGATTTTGTAGATTTATTGTTAAAAAGTTCAATACGCTAGAATTAAGTTGAAAATAAGATATAACCCAGCAAAGTGACAATGAGTTTTAAGCTCTCTCTTTGAATTTACTGTTAGATTTTTTTTTTAATATTCAGAGAAAATTAATTCAGCTGGCAATTTGAACTTCGGACTCGATATAAAATCAGAAAGAAAAACATTATGAAATCTCGTATACATGTTTGTTTACATTAGTTTGACTGCAAAAGTAGTTCCAGCACTGCCTATTTTCTTTTTTTCATGGAGCTATGAAAAAAAACATTTTCAGCCAATCAGAACTCGCCAATGTTCATGAAAAAACTAAAATTGAATTATACACTGATGAATACTACAAAATATACTTTTCTGTTCAAACGTAAACAAAATGGACTCTTAAATGCAGTAAAAAGGTGCATCTGGCGTTAAAATAACGGGGTTTTGCGCTTTCCAGTCGGAAGCTCTGTCTATTTTTATAAGATTAAATATGTTGTTAGCGTACATTTTTGCATACAAACTCTTGTTATCGACGCATGTGATTATTAAACACCTGATATTCCTACAAACCTCATCGAATTTCTGGCTTGAAATCTAAAAATACCCCTAGATGCAGGCAGCCTATTAGGGAAATACCACTGACAAATATATATGAGCCGTGCTCTGTGAAAAGGAGGCTTAATGCATCTGCGAAAAGTATCGACCCAGGTCAGCCTGGGCAGTCCACGCAGGCTGACATGGCCCGAAACTTTCCGATATCTTTAAATTTTCAGCATGTTAAAGGATCATTCTACCTCATGATTCAGTCGGTTGTTTGAAAAAATAGATTTTATGGATCCATATAATTATGTGATGACTTGCTTGGTGTAATGCATCACGGAGATGCATTAAGCCCCCTTTTGCCAGAGCATGGCTCATATACATTTTTCTCGCATTTTCTCACATTTGTCTTTCTTCTTTACTAAAGAATTGCAAGCCGTCGTCTTTCTTGTTCGGAATAACAGAACGATATCCAGACAGAGTTAAATAAAGCATATAAAAATGGAAACTGTAAAGGACATTACACCAATAAAGACATAATAATAAAAAAAATCTAGACAATGAAAACAATCCTCTTGTGCGACTTGAATCCATGACTTCCAAACCATAATCGGCGGCTCTACCCACTAAGCTTTAGAGCCAAACGATCATTTGCCATATTTTAAAATGTACATGTATTTACCCCTTGTTCTAGGCAATAGGGGCTGTACCTTTACCAACAGAGAAGAAATTTTACAATAACAATAAAAAAAAAACTTGGTAAATAATTCCTCGTGTTTCTTACATGTATTTCATATCTAAATTTCAATTGCGAAACCATCTTTGCAAGCGAACGAAAATAGGTAGTCTTTGTGAGGGTTTTCTGAAAAAAAAAAAAGTTTGGTTTGGTTTGTATTGGCTTTTAACGCCATTTTAACAGCTTAGGTCATGTCATGGCGGTCAGTGACGCACCCATGTGTTTTCTGGCAGTCTCACACCAGTACTGACACAACTTTCTTTTCAAAGCCATTGACTACTTTTCTCACATGCATCAGAGATGAGAGGCGAAAGATCGCCGGAGAGAAGGTTGGCCGCAACCGGGTATCGAACCCGCACCCTCCAGGTCACTAGTCACTAACCACTGAGCTACCCGGCCGGGCAAAAAAGAAAAAAACGGAAAAACTAAATCCGGCTTATAGTCCCTTTAAAGAGTTACTTAGCCTTGCTGAATATTATCCTACGGGAACAATTGTTAAAGATGTGCTTAACTACATATTAATGGTACATTCCGTAAAGAAACTTCTGTAGTGGTTTACTTGTATCACAAACTAAAAAAAATGCGGATCACTTATCCTTAGAGAAAAAATAAAACATATAATAAAGTAAAATAAAACAAATAAATATATAGACAGACAGACAGACATATAGGTAGGTAGGTAGACAGACAGACAGACAGATAGATAGATAGATAGATAGATAGATAGATAGAATAAGATAAGATAAGATGGATAGATAGATAAATAGATAGATAGATAGATAGATAAATAGATAGTAGTTTAAATTTAAACTTCCAATATTGTATCGAATGATGAAAATTTGAAATTTTCGATTTTGTTTTTATACGAAGAAAGGGGGGGGGGGGGACTCTTGAACTCTTGAAGTCAGAAGTTACTGTATGAAGTATAGTGCAACTGGGCCATGCTTTGTGGAAGGGGATTTAAGGCTTCTTCAAAAAGTTCCGACCCAGATCTGCCTTCGCAATCCGATTAGGCAGACCTGGATCGAAGCTTTTTGCTATTGGTCATTTTTCTGCATGCAAAAGGGTCGGTCTACCTTACAGTTGAGTCGGTTGTTGGACAAAATGGATTTTATGGATCAATAATTATGTGTTGATGTGTTTGGTATAATGCGTCACGAAGATGCATTAAGCCCCCTTTTGCCAGAGCGTGTTTCAATTACATTTACAAAAAAAGAATGTCAGAAGATTGCTGAAGGTTCCCTCACGAACAGCCCAATATTTTCAACATCAGATACGAAATCAGAAGATTCCTTTATCGTTTGTTTATTCCTCTGTCAGTTTGGGACACACTGACGGTTTCAATGAGGATCATTTTCAGCGACTTTTCAAACCTTGATAACCTCCTTTAACCCCAAGGCTGCTTAGCGCGACTTACTGACCTTTTGCAGACAGTGTAAATCAAGATCAGACTGCACAGAATGTGCAGTCTGATCTTGGATCTACACTGTCTGATAAGGAAATATTTTTCTCCAAAAAAAATAAGTTTGAAGTAGCATTATTCTGGTTTCTACTATCGGCTTAAAAGATTCATTTAACTTATTTAACAGGTTAGGGGTTAAAGTTAAGGCATGGGTTGCAGAGAGCAGCTATGTCTATCAGCATAACATCCTCAAGAATAGAATATTATTAAAATTTGAAATAACTACACAGATTTAATCGAGCCATAATTTTGGTTTGGGCTTTCTTTTACGTATCTTTGTAAATCTAATAACCACCCAATTTTCATAACAAAGATAGTTCATAACGACCTCCCTTTGTGGGAAATTTAAAAAAAAAAAAACACACACATGAATATAATGAAATGAAATGAATTTAAATAAAAATCAAACTGTTGAAAATCAGCAAAAATATAATTGAGCAAAACTCTGTGAAAAAGGGGTTTAATGCACTTGGCTGTTAGATAAAATGGATTTATGGATCCAAAGTTATAATAATTAGCCTGCAACACGCGAAAAGGAACCTTCGGACATTTGCGTAAAGTGTCGTCTCGGATCAGCCTGCACAGTCCGCGCAGGCTAATCCGAGACAGCACTTTACGACTACATTAGATTTTGTGCTACAGAAGACTTGCGCAAAACAGAAAATTGCATAAAAAAACGGAAAGTGTCGTTTCGGATTAGCCTGCGCGGATTGCGCAGGCTGATCCGAGACGACACTTTACGCAATGTCCGAATGCC
Source organism: Hippopus hippopus (assembly GCA_946811185.2). Classification (NCBI taxonomy): domain Eukaryota; kingdom Metazoa; phylum Mollusca; class Bivalvia; order Cardiida; family Cardiidae; genus Hippopus; species Hippopus hippopus. The sequence goes on along the minus strand of OX328108.1, from coordinate 32,262,412 downwards.
CCTTTTCGCGTCTTGGAGGCCATATGATGCACTGCTTTGTAAAATGCGTCACGAAGATACAATAAACAGTTTTTTTTTTTTTGCCACAGCATGGCTTAGCTGTTTTATTGCTGTTCTTTTATTCATTCCACTGTATCAGTTTTAACCCTTTACCAGACGACAAAATTTTAACCTTGCCCAAATTGAAAGCATTTGCAGACAACAATTTCAATTTTGCTCAAATGGTGCAATTTTTCTATGATAGGTTAGAAAACATTGTTAGAAAAGGAGAAAATGCTGGTTACCAGCATTTTCTCCTTTTCTCATAATGTTTTCAAGAGGCTTCTTTCCGTGTGGTCCTTGAAAGTCGGCATTGTGCGGTAAAGGGTTAATTAAGATAGAACTATGCTGGACGTCCCACCTCACATGACTAAAATCCTTTACATCAGCGATGCTGTGTGTCAAGAACCATGGCCAAGTAACGCAAGGGACAGAATGCCACATCAGTTTTTCTCGAATGACAGAACTTTTTGTCTTCCCTTTATATCCAAAGATTTTTTTCTTTCACGTAAAAAGGGGAAAGTAGGAAGAAAACTGGCTTTTTTATTTAGTCTAAGTGAGTAATCTCCCTCTATCCCTTTGACTGATATAATTTCAGTGATTGATTGCCTGGTGTTTTACGCCGCTTTCAATACTACTTCAGTTACATCACAGTGACAGCTCGCATATTCATGTGTTTCCTGAGTTTCACCAGTACTAGGCTAGGGTTCTTCAGCGTCTTGACCGAGGAGATTCCCACGAAAAACCCAGTGGATCCAGCGAGGCTCTAACCCAACATGATTTCAAAGTAATTGTCTATTATTAAAAAAGACCAAAATTGCTGCATGCTACATTCCAGATATCACTGCTAACTAATAAACATGTGTAATTAATGTGAACAATATTAGTTGTACGGTCAGGTGGCAGGGGACTTGGAAACTTGTTCACAGCTGTGGTGAATCATGTCGCCACCTCGCCTTCGGCTCGGGGCGACATGATTCACCACAGCCGTAAACAAGTTTCCAAATCCCCTGCCACCTGACCGTACAACGAATTTATTATACTGCAAAGTTTTACCATTCCAAAGTTTGTTTAGCGAATTTTACCTGTTTTTTGGTTTAAAAAATTGAGTACGCTGACGAAGTAGAATTTCCCTTCTGAGTGCCCCCATTCAATGAAAACTGACGTCACTGAGAACTGACGTCACTGAAACCTTGGTAATACGTGCTAAAACGTGCAGCTTGGCGCATAATCTTGAGGTTAATCTTGATCGACGCCGCCATTTTGGATGTTGTGTTGATAGTGTAGTCATGTATACGGGGCTCCCGAAGGGAAACTGCTTTTACGTTGGTTTTGCCAGTGTACATGATATATATGTTCGGGGCATACTATCCAATCAGATCACGAGAAATTTCTTTGCAGTATAAGAAAGTGTTTTTTCATAGTTTTCATCCGTAATTACTATTATATCAAAAAGACGTTTGGCTTATTTACCCTTAGTCTGCTAAGCGCGATCTAAGGACCTTTAGAGGACAGTGTAGATGAAGATCAGACTGCAGAGGACGTGCAGTCTGATGTTGGATCTACATAGTCCGATAGTAGTAGTAAACAGCCGGTTCTGCCCCAGCCCTCGCAGAGCCCCCCTCCCCCCAAGCCCCCTCTCTCTCTCTCTCCTCCCCCCAAGTCCAAGCCCGAGCCCCCTCCCCCCAAGCCCCCTCTCTCTCTCCTCCCCCCAAGCCCAAGCCCGAGCCCCCTCCCCCCAAGCCCCCTCTCTCTCTCCTCCCCCAAGCCCCCTCCCCCCAAGCCCAAGCCCCCTCCCCCCAAGCCCCCTCTCTCTCTCCTCCCCCCAAGCCCTCTCTCCCCAAGCCCGAGCCCCCTCCCCTCGAGCCCCCCTCTCCTCTCCCCTCGGCCCCAAGCCCCCCTCCCTCGGCCCAAGCCCGAGCCCCCCAAGCCCGAGCCCCCTCTCCTCTCCCTCGCCCAAGCTCGCCCTCGGCAGAGCCCCTTCCCTTGCCCTGCCCCCCCCTCTGCGCTCCTGCGTGCGTGTGGAGCGAAGCGCCCCGGCCTCTCCTGCTTCTGTGTTTGCCTCCTGTGTGTGGCCTCGAGCCCCTCTGCGCTCCTACGTGCGTGTGGAGCGAAGCGCCCCGGCCTCTCCTACTTCTGTGCGCCCCGGCCTCTCCTGTGTGCGTCCAAGCCCCTCTGCGCTCCTGTGTGCGGAGCCCTCTCCTGTGTGTGGCCTCGAGCCCTCTGCGCCCCCTGTGCGTCCAAGCCCCTCTGCGCTCCTGTGTGCGGAGCCCTGTGTGGAGCCCAACTCCCCCACCTGTGTGTCCCGCTCGCCCCATCACATTGAGCGAACGCCCCATCACATGGAGCGAAGCTCATCGCGGTCCCTCCCGCGCTTTCATCGCATTGAGGTGGCCCCGACCAGCCCTCCCCGATTTTCGAACGACCCTCATCCCCGCGGAATTCGATCGTGTCCCCAAGCTAACGTATCGACATTATTTTCCATGACGTAGCGTTTATCGTCGTTTCCGCTCAAGGCGATTTTATTAATCTCTTCGGTGTACAACTCGTGATTATGACTCCTAATAACTTCCATTCCCCTTAATTGCGTCTTATTTTCGAAAAAGCACTCTTTATAATGTTCGTGTTTAATGTGCGCTTTTACTACTTGCTTCGTGATTCCCTTACATTTTTTATTTTCCTTCCAATCGTCGCACATTTTATAGGAATATAGTTTAGACCTGAGGCCCACGAACTCCTCGATAACCCTACCGTTCGTCTCGTCTTTAAACTTGCCCGGGACTTTCTTATTTATTCCCGTAGGAATACCGGAAGAATGATTGGGTGGATATTCGCTCGTATCGAACCAATCTTCAACGTCGTCGCTAATATCTTTATAAAAATCGTCCGTTTCTATTTCGTACATTAAGCTATCCGTATCGGTGAAAAGGAGTTTAGCTTTTTCGCCGAATTTATCTTTAATATAATCGTAATGAAACTCATACATTAATACCTTACTTAATTCTAAAATGCACATCCCGACGTAAATGGGTTTATTAAAAAATAAACGCGTTTTTTTCATTTGGATTATACATAAATTTTCGTCGAGGACATTTATATCGTAATAGTTTGGTTTAGCGGCTAATTTTTCCGCCTTTTCCCTGGTACTAACTAACCTTACGTCCATTCTTTTCCTAATATTTTCCATAGTCTTACCGAATACGGAATTGTTCATGAGTTTGAAGAAATCCTTTTCGAACGCGGATTTAGCTTTCGTTCTTAGGTTAGTATTTTTTTCGATATAAGGTTTTAACCATTCGCTCTCATCGAAAGTTAGCCCCCTATGAATCTTTTTAATCTTTAGACTCTTACTTAAATATAACTTTAAATTTTTGTAATGTAATACATACTTCTCTTTATCGCGTAAATTTAATCTTTCCGGAGCTAACGGGAAATCGTTATGCCGGTCCTGTAATTCCTTCGGATATTCGGAATCGACTTCCAATATACAAGGTTGACTCCGCCAATTTTCTAAATCGTCCATCCATCTAAAATTACCGGCAGGAAGCTTTTGGAGCATCGCGTAACCGTAGAGATTATTCGCGTCCGTATAAATAATATATTTCGAGGGTTTTTCCGGATCGTATTTTTCGAGCATATATTTATTATTCGCTTCCGCGTATCGTTTAAAAATAGTCGAGATGCCTCCCCTTATTCCCTTTTCGAAAAATAAAATCATGTCTGGGTCGGATAATAATTCCAATTTTACCTCGGTAGTTTTTAACATCGCCTCCCAAGCCAATCCGGGCGCCGTATAAAACCAACACGGATCTAGTCCGTAATTATCGAAGCAAACGTTCCTAAAATTTTCGAAAACGTCCGCCAACAGTAAAACGTCGACCTTTTTATATAAGTCGTGATAATCTTTAAAAGTTTTCATCCCGAACGTTTTCCATACGTCTTGCGCGCGTTTATAATCCTCTTCACTTATTCCGGCTAATTTAAGCTTCGAATAAAACGCTTCTCGCGGGGGTAATTTCGTTTCCTCTAATTTACCGAGGCTATCGAACCAATCGTACGGGAATATACCCATTTGAGAGACCAATTTGAGCTTTTCCCCCTCGAAATATTTCGCGAGATTAATCTTGTCCTCCTCAGCTAGATTGCTAGTTAATTCGTCGAAAACTTCTACCTAAAAATTTAAAACTATCGACGAATCTAATCTCGTGCGTTTTAGTTTTCGTAATCCCATCAACGACGTATTCTATCGGCACCTTTTTAGACACGCTCACGTACGTTTCCTTGTTCGAAGGTATACAAGTATCCTCACCCGACGTACGCATTAGATCTTTTATAATTAAATGACAGTCGTACCTAGAAAAATTATGAAAGAATACGGGAGTAAAAGTAGGTTTTCTATATATTAAATTACACTCGTTGTGCGCGGCTCCCCTAAATCTCCCGGTATAATGGCAATGGTCTTTCACCTTTTTCGTCCGGGGAGACGTAGAATCAAATGGCTCCCCGCATATATAACAATCGCTCGCTCACGTAATACCTCCTTTTATCTTCGACCGTAAAAATCATTTCCCTATGGGGTATACTATCTATTTTTCTTATAATTTTTTCTAGTTTCTTTACGAATTTCTCGGCCGCGTTTTTGCCGGAATAACGGTACAATTTCGAAGGGAAAACGTCTTCGTGAAGCATTTTGACGTATAAACAATACCCCGAGGTTTTATGCGCTTGATTTACTTTCGTACTGTTCCCCCTCTTTTCGTCTTTCTTTTCTAACGCGGCCTCCATGTCCGCGTAAATCACGAAGGGGAGTCTCTGTTGTTTCTGGGAATTCTTAAAAAATATCTCGGTACCCTCTTCGGGTAATTCTATTCTACAAACGTCTTTTTCTTTGCAATACTCTATATGTTTGGTTAGAGTTTCTTTTTCTTGGAAATAATTTAAACACCTTTGGCAAATATGAGTTTCGTGTTCATGACCGGATAATTGTTTAGATAACAATCTACTCATATTTTTAATTAAACAATAATGCTTTTTACCGTCCTTCTCGAGAAGTAAAAGATTAACGTGATGTTCTCGTTTATATGCTTCATTACTTACGCCAATCGGGTAGACGTCGTCGGAATCTAACGAGAATATCGATACGGATATCGAAGGATTTTGTTTCTCGAATTTAGTCCTATCTTGAACGGAAACGGGGTAATTAATCCCTTCCATATTTAACGAGTTTAACAGGGGTATTAGTCTATTGATTCTTCCGGGATTATGTCCCGTCGAGGGGTTCAAAGCTAAAAGAATACAATACGCGAAACACCTGTCATCCTCCGTGTTTTTCGGATTAATAACGCTTTTCGTATTCGCTATCTTAGGAGGAATCGGGATCCAAGAACTACCCTTTATCGGTTTAAACTCTACCGTGTATAATCTTAAATCGATCGCGTAAATGACTCTCCAATAATCCATTTGTATTTCTATTTTCGCTATATTATCTAATACCCGTTCCCCCATTTCCTCGTATATTTCCTCGACATCGTCCCCCTCTAAATTAACGATCGGAAATCCGGAATGGAAATGCATAGGTTTTAATTCTTTAGTTCCGGAGTGTTTCATCATACACTTCATAATGAGTTTAACTTTCGTTTGACGATTCTTTCTCATAACGTCGGTTAATTTATCTTCCGCTAAAAGGAGTAATTCCTCCGGCGTATAATATTCGCCTCTTACAATATATACCTTGGTAAATCCTTTTAGCGCCGATGGCCCTTCTTCGATCTCTAGTTCGTCTTTCTTCTTATAAAACTTATCTATCTTTTCTTTTAAAGCTTCTAACTCGGGCGTTACTTTCCTCGGGGTATCGCATTCTAAATATTCGATCAACTTCTTGATCGCTTTTTTAGGTAGTTCCGTTGACTGCGGGATATGCCCTCCCCGACTAATTAGAATATCGATTATCTCGGCTTTTCTGAGTCTAGAGTAACCGCGAATTCCTAAAGATTTACATTTCTCTTGTAATTCTTTTATCGTAAGTCTCCCGAATTGAGAAGGACTATATAGAAGATCGATTAATCCGGCTTTCTTGCGTCCAGAGTATCCTCGAATTCCTAAAGACTTACATATCTCTTTTAACTTACTTACCTTAATCCCGCAAAATAGATCGGCTAGACTAATAGGCGGCGGATTACTTCGAAGATCGACTAATTTGGCTCTTTTAAGCGTAGAGCATCCTCCAATTCCTAAAGACTTACATTCCCGTTTTAAGTCTTTTACCGTAAGTTCCCCGAATTGAGGAGATCGACTAATTCGGCTTTCCTGCGTCTAGAGTATCCCCGGATTCCCCTATCCCTAGCTAAATTTCTTAAACCTGTTACGGTTAACGCTTCGTAATTCGTACTCATTTTAAATTGAGAACTTTATCGCTTAACTTAAAGTCATTTTATTACGATTTTCAATATCGTCGTAATAGAATTACTTAACCTTATACTTTTTATTCCAAATTCTCCCGCGATAGTTACTAACCGTTTGCGGGCTACGATCTATAAATTTACCCGCGCTATAAAGCGACGGAAAGGTTTTTATTTCGCCGGTTTCGACGTCTTCTAAAGTAACTTTCCTAGGATTATACGGAATACTTTTTAATCTATCGTATTTGGGGTTTTTTACTTTTATCTCCTCTAGGCGTACTTTCTTTCTTTTTTTATCGGGTACGTACAATCCACGTTTTTTTGTCATCTCGATTAAACGATCTTTACTCCAGTATGAGCGGAAAACTATACCGTTTTCTTTAAGAACTTTCTTTAAATCCTCGAGAAATATCATTTTTCGTAAGGGCGTGTATTCGCTTAATTCGGAACATTTTGAAATATAAGCGTAATCCTATCATAAAATAAAGAAACCCGCGATGGATTTAGTTATAAAAAATAAACTAAAACATATCCACAATGAGCTTAATCTTTACACGTCTTACGGAGGTAGGCAAAGTTTCGAACGTAGCTATAGATATCGCTTAATGTATTTGTGTGCCTTGTACGATAAACACGTGGAAGCGCTTATCGATTTAAAAACCGAACTGTATTATCGTTACAGCGAATATATACGCGGATACGATGATTCGTGCGCGATAGCCTTTTACGTAGCTCGTCGATCAAACGGCTCAGACGGTGATGGATTTCGATACAGTTACTCGGATATCCCGTTACTAGTGGTTAAAGGTTTAGACCCTTTAAATAAGCTAACTCGTTATTTGCAATTCGATGACGGATTTAGATATATGGCCACGGGGAAATTATTAGAGCAGACGATTTTTTCCTGCGGGTGACATTCGAGAGAACGAGCGCGTTGCCGAGAGGGAAAATCTCTTTGGCTGAGAAGTTCCCGGATAGGTTAGATACTTCTATATTCTCCAGAGTTTTAGCGGAAACGCCGATTAGGCCATGCCCTATACTTTTAGTGGGGACGTTTACGGACCAACACAAAATTATCGACGTTATTTCCCTCGAAAAAGTATTTAAAAAGCGCGCAAAAGAGGAACGCAAAAGAAGAAAAAATATATAACTACCGTTTAACGTAGTTATATATTTCCTAATACACCACGCTCATTTTATTTCCGTCGGATTGGAAGTTAATTAATCTATCGCTAATAATAATAGCAAATGCCTCCGTGTTCGCGGGCGCATTTTCGGTAAAAGTCGTCTTGATTTGAATATCGGTGACCGAGTATTTTAATCTCTCGCTCTGTTTAGAAACGTCAAACACGAACAAAGGATAGAGGGTTTTATAATCGGAGGGAGTAATGTTAGGGTTTGACACCAATTCGTCCATATTATAAAACTTAGATCTAAATAAAGCGGCGTCACCGTACGCTCTACTAAATTGGTTCGCGGGAAACGAAAGATTATAGTCGGCCGCGGGATATCTAATGGAATTTAGCGTAACGTAAATATTTTTAACGTTTCTATGATCGAACACGGCCGGGTTTTGTTGTTGGTTATTACTTTTACCGGTCTGAAAGCCGACGATGATAAAACGAGGCACCTCGGGCGACGATTTAACGCCGAGTCTCCAGGTAAACGTTGTTGCCTGAGTAACCGAGATAGAGTCGCACTGCCTCATTCTATATCCGACCGGTACTTTTTCTTTTCTCTCGATAATTTTATAAAGTTCCATCTTCTCTCCATCCGCGGGTAGCACGTGCGGCATATACCAAGATATTTTAATTAAATTAATACTACCATCGGCGGGGGTGACGCCATCTCGAAAGACCGCGTCATTATCGCCATTTCTCGTCAAGGTAAGAGTTTGCTTCATTCCGTATATTATCTTATTATAATCGTCGCAAAAACCGAAAATATGTTTTAACGGAACTCTGAAGCTAAAGGTACCTCTCGGAAGAGGATTATTAATGATATAATTTCTCCTTACGACGAAACCGGTGTTTCCGGCGGCCGCGTTAGCCGTCGTATCTTTATACCACCATTGATTTAATCCTTGCGATTTAGAAAAATCGTCGGGATATTTTAATAAGCCGAGCATTGTAGTAGCCTGACCGGGATACAATAAGGATTCGATGTCCGTGCCCGAAAGTTGATACTTTATATTTTTAAAAAGATACATGAGACCGTTGTTTATTAAAGAAATATTGGTATTCGCGTCGTAAACCGCCCCGGTATCGCTTCTTATTAATTCGCCTATAAAAAGTAAATAACTCTCGCTAGGATGAGTAAAAATATCTTGGGTCTCGATGTTAATCCTAATATCTCCTCCCGAGTTGTTGAGGTTCGTACCAGTGATCGGTTGGTACTCGAAGTGTTCGTACTCGACGATACTATCGTCTTTTAAAACTGGTTCGGTTATTTTTAAAATGTCCATTTTTTTATACGATTATAATTTTTTTTAAATTAACCAAAGCTGGGGAGAAGACGCGTGTTTGGCATTAACGAACACGCTTTTAAGCCGAATAACGTTCGCAGTAAATACTTTAGTTTTTGCGTAAACTTTGTTACCGTATACGAACGTTACTCGGGGTATACCCCACTTTTCTAAACGTTCATTTACCTTTTTCTCGATCCCTTTCATCTCGGTTATTTTTTCGGGAGATAACTCGACGACGGATTTCTTATAACCGTATTTCGTTTCGTTAGTTTTAAGGATTTTACAATCTTCTAGACTTAAAAACGCGCCTTCTATATTAATAGAACTAGTACCGTATTCTTTATAATATACGCGATTAAACGTTAACATTATCTTTTTTTATAAGTAACGTCTTAACTTATACTATTTTAATGCCCGTTCCGCTATTTAATTTTTTAACTAAGTCTCGAATAGGGATAGCGCTTCCATCTATTAACGTACTAATGTCGACCGGAGCGGAGGTGTGTTCTCGTAAAATTCTCTTCGATTTCGGCGTCAAAGTTTTCGTAACTAATTTTTTCCCCGTTTCTATAGCCGCGCTTTTTCCAACCTCTAAAGCTTTTTTCACGCCTTCCTTAGCTACGCTCTTTCCCACATCGAGGGCGGAACTCGCGAGTTGTTTAGCCGCGCTACTCGTAAAAAGTCTCGCTAAAAAGCTAGCGATACTATCGAAGATTCCGGAACCGCCGTCCGAATACCTTCTTTTAAATCCGTGTTTTTTAACGATAATCATCCTTTTTTTATAACGTAGACATTAATTTTTTATAATCTCTCGAATTTAAAAAGCCTTGTCTTTTTAATTCGTCGCAAATACTCACTAACTCGTTTCTTACGCCCGTATTACCCGCTTTTTTACTCGCCAGCAATAGGTCCATTCTTTCTATTAACGCGTTAGGGTCAGACGGGATAACGACGATACCCTCTCCCGTTATATACTTAATCTTATCTCGCCAAATAGGAGATAGTATTTCCTTCCATTTAGTACTTTTATTGGCACTAGGTCGGTTTTTACTCGAATCGTAATTCCGATAAATAGCATTCGTTCTTACCATCATCCTCGCGTAATTATCGTAATCCGCATTCGTATAAATATAACTATCCGGGTTTTTAGACATGATTAACTCCCATAGACCGGGCGTTCCTTTATATTCGTCTTTACCGATTATAATATCGTCTTCATCGAACATTACCACCTTGTCGCCAATATATAATTTACCGCTATCATACCTTACTCCGAACGTTGTATCCGTTATTTTCGGGTTGCCGAGCCTTAGTAAATAACTCTTCGCTATTTCTCCGAGATCTTTTCCTTGTTTTTCTAACGATTCTTCGATAGCCTTTACAGATGGGTCTGGGAACGTAATAGCTTCCGGTAACTTTTCGATACCCTCTCTAATAGGTCTATGTCCCTCAGTAATCTCCCTCGCCGCGGCTTTTTGCGTTTCCGTAACGGGTTTAAAAAACTTTGAAAGATCGGCTTGAAGTTCCCGTTCACCCGTTTTCTCCGCTAGTAGATTATCCCGAATATTCTTTCTCGTTTCGAGATACTCCTTTACGATTAAGTCCCTTTTCGCGGGATCGGCTATTTTTAAAAAAGACATTTTTTTATATATTATAATTTTTTTAACTCGGTTTTCAACGCGGTTTTCAACACGGTTTTCAACACGGTTTTCAACACGATTTTCAACACAGTTTTCAACGAATATATATTCTTTTTTTAAAAAACCAGAATATATATTTCTCAACTCGTTTCGTAACTAAAGTTACACGAAAAATTTATTTTTCTAGGCACGATTCTTTTCCACCAACCTCCGAAAGGACTCGCGCGCTTCTTGCCTCCCTCTCTCGATTAAACTTTCTTCGTTTTCGGTAGATTTCTTAATTTTTGTTCTTATCTCCTCCTTCATTTTCTTATACTTATCTCGTTCTTCCGTGATAAGTTTAAATTCCTCGTCCGACACGTAATTGTCGATTAAAGCTTTAGATACGTGCGAAGCGATTGTATCGAGCTTAGCATCAGCCGCCATTCGAATCTTTCGATGTTTTTCTACCTTAGTCATCGATTTTCTTACCACGTATTTACCTATTATCGAAAGAAGCCCGGTTACCCCCGCTGCAACTTCTAACGCTATGACGGCCGGAATAGCTACGACGGTAGATAGTAAACCGATTCCGCCTATTCCCGAAGCCATGGTTACCGTGACCAAAACCGTGTCGACTTTGTCAACGACTCTCGCGGCTCTAGAATATTTTTTAGCTAAGGCGTCCCTCTCCCGAATTTCGTTCTCGAGAAACTCTCGTACTTCGGATATTTCTCGTAAACGGTAGGAGTGACCCCCGTTATCCATAGGTGGAGCGCTCGGATATAATTTTTTAGAAGGATGTTCTTGATCCGTTTCTATCATTTCTTTTTATAGAAATAATATTTTTTTTTTTTACGCCAGATAATTTAGGTAGCAAAATAACTCGCCCTCGGGTATTTCGATAGGTTTCCCGGAGAAATTATAAATATAGACTAAGATATCGTCGACCTTATTATCGAGATACATTCCGTTAAGAACGGTTAAACTATCTTTCCATTTATTACTAACGGATATCGCTACGACTCCTCGCGTAAATATATAACCGAATCCTAGCGAAAGTCTCGCGCCATCGCGAGGAGGGATCTTGATAGTTACTTGCGAGTATATTTTCCATTTTAGAGGATCTCGTTTTAAGGGAGGATACCTTACCGAATGAGGTTTCCAAAATATAGTTTTATGTCGAGTAGTATTATTAGGTTTTATACCGAATTTATGGATATCCATTTTTTATTCGTTTTCGTATATAACGAGAAATAATGGTTCGCCTTTCGGGATAGTAATATCTTCGTTAGTAAAATTTGTAAAAGATGTATGCGTGTTTCCCGCGTTAAATCCTCTACACGCGGAATCATCACCGATTCTTATACCCTTTAAGATTAAATTTTTATCGATTAGAACTAGGAATTTATCGCCGGGCCTGGAGCCGATCGGAATATTTACATGAGTTTTAGGTTCTAGTTTTATTTCTCGTCGAGAATATAACTCCCATATATTATCCCTAACTCGCGTAGGTTGGCAAAAATAACACAGGGAAGGAGACCAATTTTCTTTATTACGCATTTTTTATAGTAAAAAAAATATTTTCTTTAAATTAAATTTCATAATATGGCGCCTAAAATAGGGATATTAGCGAATGGACTATTAGGTCCGAGCAAAAGTCCTCTTCCGTCGTAAATCTTTCCCCCTCGCTTTAAATATAAACCGTCGCCGAAAGACTTTAATCCTTTCCCTTTATACGGCTTTAAGTATAATCCGCATCCATCGGTTTCGACTTGACAAACGTTTCCTCCTTTTTTAAGATAAAGGCCCGACCCCATCGCTTTTTGTACGCCCGTTTGAGCTAATCCGGAAAGAGCGCCGACGCCTAAAGCCGGTAAAACGGTTTTCGCGAGCATCGGTAAAGCTCTAGCGGCCAACCCTGCCAACATCCCGAGAAAACCTCCCTCTATTTTCGCGTTATATTTAAGTTGTTTCGCGGACATTTTAATCGTGATACCCTTACCGTCCTCATAGGCTTTAGCCATTTTTCTCGCTTGAGAATCGGTTAACGCTAAAACGTCATTACCTCGTAAATCTTCGCGGCCTAAACGAATACTTACCGGACAACCGGCTTTAACGGCGTGTTGAAGCTTTTGCTTTTGCCCTTCCGATATATTTACTTTAACGTTAGTACTATAACTCCCCATTTTATTATATAATTATTTTTTTATCTCGCTTCTCTAATATGAAACCTAATCGTTAAATTTTCGCCTCTGAGATTTAGTAAATTGCCGTCTTGATCCATAATACTTACCTCAAGGTTATGTATTTCGTCTAACGTTATCGGTAGGTATACTAAATTAACCGGCGACTCGATTATCTTATATCCGGGCGCAACATCTGGGAAAAAGGAATAAATAACGTTTTTGGTCGTACCATTAACGTAACTTCCCGAAATAATATCTATACTAACGAGCAAACTGTTTATACTAAGAATGTTCACTACGTTCTCCGACTCGTGAAATCCTCGCGTATATTTAGCTCTAGTAAATCCTAGTACTTTAGCGATGGAGCTCGGTTGATTGAAATCCACTCGATAACCGTTCTCCAGAGTAAGAACGGACTTTAAGGTATTGGTGTTCGCGAAAATGTTAATATAGTACCCTTCGTTAATTTTGTCGTAATGGCCCTTTTTTCTCATTTCCTGATGAATGGTATCGTTAATGTCGTCGAGGTCGTAACTTCCTTCGGGTATTCTTATTTTAACCCACGAATTACCGTCGTCCGGAGAATAAACGAATATGTTGTTCGTTTCATCGATATTCGGGAACGAGTAGTAAGTTTAGAGTTTTACTAAAGCTATTTCGTACACTCTATCCTTTTCCAGGCGAATGGGAGGGTTAAACCTCGTAGTAAAGCGCGTCTCGTTGTCGCTTACTATAATTTGAAACGACGTTTTATGTTCCGTATTTTTTACGATTTGTTTTAAAAGACCTTCCATTTTTTTTACGTATAAATTAAATTAAAATGTTCCATCGCGATATTAAAAAATTCATCTAACCCTTCTTTCACGCTATATTCGAAACTATAATTATAATAATCGGTAAAAAATTCCATTTTTTCGTCTTCATCAATCTCCCCGTAAGTTTTACACGCGGAGGTAATATTAATAATAAAATATACGTCGAAATAAAAATCGTACAACAATTTTACGGTTCTAATTTTTCCCATTCCTCGCACGATATCCGATCGTTCTTCTAAGTAATCTATTAATATTTTTACTAAATCCTTTTTCTCGCGGTTCTCGTAATTTTTTTTTAATTCCTATTTGTTCTAGTATCATTTTTAAATTATGTCTCGTAAAACGTTCCGCGTTTTTTTCTAGATCGGATTTTAATCTTATAAAAACTAAATCGCAATTTTCTATATATTGTTCTAACATCCTCCTTTTTTATACAAGGAAAATAATTTCTTTAACTTACCGATTGATGCACGTAAAAATTGTCAAAACCGTTTCTATACTTCCCATCGTGTTTTTTACTATTTAAATCGATGATAGCGAAACCGTGCGGTCTTTCCCACGTCCTTTTACAAAATTCTCTAAATTCGTCTTTCGACGTATCATCGCCTACGTGATCGTTATAGATATGATTAACGTTTTTTAGGTCTTGTCGAAAAAGGCAAATAAAATTAGCGTTTTCTCTAATAGTTTGTCTCGGTAGTCTAAAATAATTTTGCGAGAGGTAAAAACAGTCGACATTACTATGCCTTCCTCGAACATAATAACACTCGCATTTATTTTGCCTTTCTAAAAGTAAATCGTCAAAGATCATCAAATTTTTATTTTCCGAGTTTAACTCTCTCGTATCGGGCACGTCGCTCGCATTTTCGAAGAAATTGCAATCTATATCCGATTTATTCTTAATCGTTTTAGTCCATTCTTCGACTAAAGCCGTTGGTTCGACGTCTAGTTCTTGTATCTCTTTACGGGCGTTAAACAACCTTAAGATACATTCTTTCGGTAGTTTTTCTTCGAAAGCCTTTTTTAGTATTCGGTATTCGGGTTGAAAAAGACTTTTTCCGAAGACGCTCAAATCGTTGTAGTCGAGCCAACCCGGTCTAAGTAAAAGGTTTAATAATAAAGTAGTTTTGCAGCATCCCGATTTGCCTATAATTAAACCTCTAATACGTTTCGGTAAAAGGGAATGATTAAATCTCCTCGATAGTCCTTCATTCCACGATAAATTTATAATATCCATTTTTCATATAATATTTTATTCCTTATATAAAAAATGTCTTGCGTTAAATGTAAAAAACGTACCGATACGATTAATATAACTCACGCCGTTAGTAGAAATAACAGGAATATGAAACGCGGAACGTGTGCGGTTTGCGAAATGACTAAAACCCAATTCGTTAAGACAGCGAAGGGTGGATCGATACTAAATAAAGTTATAAACAACATGCCTTTCGAAATGCATCTCCCCGGTCATAATTTTACGGGACCCAGCACTAAATTAAAGGAAAGACTCAATCCGGATTTAACGCCGAAGAAGTGGAGTAAACCGATAAACCGCGTCGATAAAGCCACTTATCATCACGACGTTTGCTATCTTAAGCACGATGATACTGCCACAAGAAACGCCGTGTGCGATAAGAATATGTTAAAGGAGTTAGAAGGGATTTACGATCCTACTATTAGGGAAAAAATGGAAAGGGGTTTGGTAAGTAAACTCATCGGAACGAAGATGAAATTCGGAATGGGAACGGAAAAAAAACTTCCGAAATGATGAAATTAGCGGAAGAATTGCATAAACCCGTGAGAAGAAAATTTAAGAAAAGGAGAGTTATAGTAAACTGTATAGATAAGATATGGGCCGCGGATTTAGTAGACATGCGAGCCTTTTCTAGATATAATCGCGACGTAAAATACCTTCTCGCTGTCATCGACATCTTTTCTAAATACGGATGGCTAGTGCCATTAAAAGACAAATCGGGGAAATCTACCGCTATAGCGTTAGAGAGTATTTTAAAGGAGAGGAAACCCGAAAAAATGTGGGTGGATGAGGGCAGAGAGTTTTATAACAAAGACGTAAAAGCGTTGGTCGAAATATATTCTACCCAAAACGAGGAGAAATCTAGCGTCGTTGAGAGATGGATTAGAACGATGAAAGAAAAGATGTGGAAGTATTTTTCCGCTAACAACACGTACGTTTACATCGACGCGTTACCCGATCTCGTTAAAGAATATAATAATATGAGGCATTCGTCCATTAAGATGACTCCGGTAAACGCGAGTAAAAAAGAAAACGAAACGAGAGTTTGGAGAAATCTTTACCCCCATCGTCCCGAGATAAAAGAAACTCCCAAGTTTTCCGTCGGAGATAAAGTGATAATATCTAAAAAGAAAAAGACTTTCGAGAAAGGTTATACGACGAGATGGAGGAAGAGGTTTTTACGTTTACCGAAGTAAAACGTACATCGCCTATAACGTATAGAATTAAGGATCTTAACGGGGAAGAAATAGGAGGCGCATTTTACGAACCCGAACTTCAGAAAACTACCCAAGAGACGTTTAGGATAGAAAAGGTTATTAAAAACGGGAAAGATAAATCTCTAGTAAAGTGGGTGGGTTATCCCGACGAATTTAATTCTTGGGTCAATAATAAGAGTATCGAACGATTCTAAAATGGCGGATATCGAGATCGGGAGAAACGTAATTTTACCGAATAAACCGTTGAGCAATTTCGAATTGGAAGATGCGGCTAGAAGATTAAAGATTCCTTCCTTTAGGGGAGTCTTTTTATTAGATACGTTACCGAAAAAACCGAGTAAAAAAGAATGCGATTTAGTAAACTTCGATAAAAGCGGCGGGCCCGGCACGCATTGGGTCGCTTGGTATAAAAACGGCGAAACTAAAATTTATTTCGACAGTTACGGAATACAGCCGCCTATCGAGGTTCGAGAGTATCTGAAAAGCCCGATACGGTACAATACCGATCAATTACAACGAGCGGGGCAAGTATTTTGCGGTCATCTATGTTTGTACGTTCTAAAAGAGTTAGGCGCGGGGAATAAATTTCGAGACGTTTTAAATAAACTTTTTTGATAATATATAAAAAATGCCCGTTGACAAATTCGGAAGAATGAAAGGCGATGAAGCAAGTGGTGGTGATGGCGTGTCACTCGCTTACGTAAATAATAATTTCTTACGTATAGACGGAACGACCGTCGTTACCGGTTCTATAAACATGAACGGTAATACGTTAACGAGGGTTAGTAATCCGGTAAATCCTCATGACGCGGCAACTAAGGATTACGTGGATGGAACTTCGGGCGGGGGGTTATTAAAAGAAAACGGCGGATACCAAGCCCTCGGATTTATAAATATGGGTTTCAACGAAATAAGAAACGTTAAGGAACCAACAGAACCGAACGAAGCCGCTACTAAAACATACGTAGATAATTTCAATCGAGCCTTCGTTTATAAAGACGGTAGGTGGTTCGTGGCAGTCGATGAAATCGCTATGGAAGGACGAAGAATTAATAATCTCGGAATCCCTACGAGACACGATCAAGCCGCTAATAAGTTTTACGTAGATACCACCGTTGAGGCGGCTACCGCGGACGAAAAAGCTTTGACTAAAAAACGAGATGGAAATTTTTTAATAGCCGGTGGATTAGATATGAATAATAACCCGATTACTGGGTTACCTAATCCTCCATCCCGCGATGCTGCCGCGAATAAAGATTATGTCGATAATGGTGGGGCCATCGTAAAAAATCCGGATGGAAGTTTCATGGCAGTGGCAGACATAGATCTTCGGCGTTTTTCTCTAAAAAACGCCGCAAATCCTAGAGATGGGGGCGATTTAGTAAATAAATCCTTTGTGGATCAAACGAGAAGACTTCTAGCGCAGGATATCGCTTTAAGACGTCCTATTATAACCGTGTGGGCGGAAGAACAGGGACCGATTGCAGACGGTAATTTCGAATTTTCATTCGGTAACGGTAATTCGGGAAAAAGGCATGGCTTAGGGGATTACTGCATGATTGTGTCGGTTAAAATTTTAGGAGGAAGTTTAACGGTCGTTAAAAGGAATCCTAATGTACAGGAAGAGGTAAAAGTTAACATTACGGTAAACGGAACGGAGCGGGCTGATTACTCTATTATTAAAAAAGCAGACGAAACTTGCAGCTGTACATTTTTACCCCAAGAGGGGTTGGAGGTAAAGCGATGCGACGTGATAAACTTTATTTCGAGATCAAATAACCCCGATGTAACGCACGCTTATATATCTTTTTTGATACTGTATGACTCGCATCTATTTAAATAACTCGTAAAATATAACTCGGTTTTTAGAGTTATATTTTAAGTTCATTCGTCTTCGTCAGAACTCGGACATTCGTCTAAGACACTAGGTAAAATTCCCGCTTCTCTTCCGGGTAATTCTACTTCCTTTTCCATTATTTTTACCGATAAAACTTTAATCTGAATCGTTTCAACCATTTCATTTTTAAATATTCCTTCTACTTTTAAAATTCAAAGCAACTTACAAGCCATTCTCTTATAGAAAAAAGGGTTCACCTCTTTGCCGCTTGCGTCGTAAAAGCGAGTCCTATCTTGACTGTTTTCGTAAAGCTTCGGGTATAACATAGCCGTTCCATCCTCTTTAAATCTTAAAATATTAATTTTGCTCATTTCTTCGATATTTTCTTCTTTTAGTTTCTCGTCCCCTCCGTGTTCTCGGAAGAAATCCCTTAGCTTTTCCAGATCTTCTTTAAAAGCTTTTTCCCTTTTCGTAGGCTTTTTATCGTTATAACATATTAAAGATAAGGAGTAATCTTTTAGTTCATTTCCAAAATCCGTATTAACGCCGTACGAAAACAGAAAGGGGTAACGTATAATCAACGGAGCATTTTTACCGTTAGAATATTTATACTCTATCGGAATCTTAACGAAACCGAATTCTCTGTTTCTATATTTTTTCCCGTAATTTATAGAAATGTTTTCTTTACGAAGTTCACCGTATTTGATGGCACTCATTTCCGTAAGTATTTTTATCTCGCCCTAACTTAAATTCATTTTTCCGGAAATAAAATCGCCTTGAGCGGAAACGACGATAAACGCGACGTCATGGAAAATAATGTCGATACGTTAACTTGGGGACATGATCGAATTCCGCGGGGATGAGGGTCGTTCGAAAATCGGGGAGGGCTGGTCGGGGCCACCTCAATGCGATGAAAGCGCGGGAGGGACCGCGATGAGCTTCGCTCCATGTGACGGGGCGTTCGCTCAATGTGATGGGGCGAGCGGGACACACAGGTGGGGGAGTTGGGCTCCACACAGGGCTCCGCACACAGGAGCGCAGAGGGGCTTGGACGCACAGGGGGCGCAGAGGGGCTCGAGGCCACACACAGGAGAGGGGTCCGCACACAGGAGCGCAGAGGGGCTTGGACGCACACAGGAGAGGCCGGGGCGCACAGAAGTAGGAGAGGCCGGGGCGCTTCGCTCCACACGCACGCAGGAGCGCAGAGGGGCTCGAGGCCACACACAGGAGGCAAACACAGAAGCAGGAGAGGCCGGGGCGCTTCGCTCCACACGCACGCAGGAGCGCAGAGGGGGGGCAGGGCAAGGGAGGGGGCTCTGCCGAGGGCGAGCTTGGGCGAGGGAGAGGAGAGGGGGCTCGGGCTTGGGCCGAGGGGGCTCGGGCTTGGGCCGAGGGAGGGGGGGCTTGGGGCCGAGGGGAGAGGAGAGGGGGGCTCGAGGGGAGGGGGGCTCGGGCTTGGGGAGAGAGGGCTTGGGGGAGGAGAGAGAGAGGGGGCTTGGGGGGAGGGGGCTTGGGCTTGGGCTTGGGGGAGGGGGCTTGGGGGAGGAGAGAGAGAGGGGGCTTGGGGGGAGGGGGCTCGGGCTTGGGCTTGGGGGAGGAGAGAGAGAGGGGGCTTGGGGGGAGGGGGCTCGGGCTTGGGCTTGGGGGGAGGAGAGAGAGAGAGAGGGGGCTTGGGGGGAGGGGGGCTCTGCGAGGGCTGGGGCAGAACCGGCTGTTTACTACTACTTCCGATAAGGAGGTACCGTTCCCCCAAAAAGTACCTCTTGAAATAGCAAAACTCGGGTCTTTACTTTCAGCTTGAAAGTTTCATTCCACTTACTTAGCAGGATAAGGGTTAAAGCATAGAGGATAATCAACTGGTAGTGTGTGATATTAAAAACCTGTCACTAGAATTGGGTGTGATGCGGTTGAAAAACGAGTCCGAAGGACGAGTTTTTTAACCGTATCAAACGCCATTCGAGTGACAGATTTTTAATATCACACACCACCAGTTGATTATTCTATTTATTATAGATCTATTCCTAATTCTCCCTTTGTTTAATAATGATTATCAAGAACGGTAGGTATACATGTATAGGACTTTTCTTTACAAACACATGATCCATTTTCGGCAGAAGCAGCTGACGCAACAGATGACGTAACGCTCGAGGGTATGTTACGTCATCTATCTCTGCATTTGAAGGCATGCATTGTTTTGCGCCTTTTACGATTTAAAACCAACCATATGAAATTAGAAGATGAAACAGTTAACCCTTTCCCACATGACAAGTTTAAGACTTTCCAAAATTAAAAACATCTCCAAATGACAATTACTAAATTGGTACAAACGATGTTAGGTTTTCTGATAGTCTAGGATAGAAAACATTATGGAAAAAGGAGAAAATACTGGTTGGTAGTATTTTCTCGTTTTTCCACAATATTTCCCATGAGATCTCTCCCACGAAAGCTATCTTCTGTCTTGAAACGTTTTCAAAAGATTTCTCCCACAAGGTCGTTAACTCAGGGTTGTTTGGAAAGACTGTATCGAAAATCTTTTCACTGTGCTATTGTTTACTAAAGATGTTTGAAGCAGAGACAGAAACATTAGACTATGAGAAATATAGGAAAAAAAGTAGTTCCGGCAAACATTCTAAAATTGTAACATCACTAGTGATGATACCATATCATCACTAGATCTAGTGATGTTATTCACTGTGAAGAACTGAAAAAATAACATACTGAGAAATCCCAGTAATTCACTGATAGGAATATAATAAATTTCTTTAGCTATGAGGAGAGAGCTATCATCAAGCTATGAAAAAAAGAAAACTGGGCACTTCAATTAAATCTTATTTGTTCTTCTTCTTCTTTACACCGTTTGAAACACTATTCAGTCATGTCACGACGGACAGAGCATCGACATGTATCAGTGCATTCAACGATGCATTTTATCAGTACTTTGTACCACAAATATTCTAAGCCACTGGCTGCTGTTCGTTTTAAAAATCGTCGAAACAATGTCCAGCAACGAGAGGAGGAATGAACCCTGCCACAATGACTATCATCAGTCCCTAAAAGAGTATGGTCTTGCTGGGACTCGAACTCATAAGGGATACTATGTGACTTAGAGGCGAAGGTGTAGGATTCGCAACACGAATGCCCTGGTTTCAGTCGTAGCTCTAGTCACGAGATTTTTCGTTCGGGTGTCCTTCGACTCGACTCTTTAGAGTACATGTGCTTGAAGAATCCAGGTACATGTAATTTGCCTTAAATAATGTTGAAAGCGGTATAAAACACAAATTAATCAATCAAACAACCGAACTCACGGCTCCTGGATATCTAGCCCATTAAGTGACCAACTGAGCAACCAGGACCTGGTGCTCTAAAACAGATAACCTGGATGTGCCATTTTATACATATTGATTTAAAGTCTACTGAGAATTAAAAGAAAATCTGAACATTGCAATTATGTCTTAAGAGTATAAATAACCAACTGGCTGTAAAATATACTGCTCAAAGTTTGCTAGGCACCAAGATTTCCTAGCACCATGGCAGAGTCTGTATTCTATATTTTTGTGATGTTAATATTTGGAATCATTCAGTGGTGACTCGAGAAGGTCTCCAGTACATACATTTCCTTGTATGACAATCAAATTCCTCGTGCAAGTCTCGCGTATGCAGATACCATCAATTTTCATTGTAATTTGAGACACTGCATAAGTGTACCAAACTTAAGTACACTCTTTATTCTTCACTTTCTTTTGAAAGGCTGATTTTTTTTACGTTTATATGGCAAATGCGAATGTCAGAAGACATTTATCAGATGCAGACATGAGACGGGCAGTTGAAATGTTGGAACAAGTGGGTCTTCATGGTTAATGAGGTACTTGGTGTGCACCATACTGTTATCACCAGAACCTGGGCGAGGTACCAGCAGTAGGGTACACCTATCAGGCCACATGGGGTGGTAGGAGAAGGGCTAAATCTGCAACTGACGATCGATTTGTGGTCCATTCAGGCTTGGGCTTTGCGACTGCAACTCAGCTGCCTTCTGATCTTAAAAAAATACTTCTGGGGTTAGAATTTCGACTCAAACCGTTGCACGAAAGTGGCCTCCGATCGAGAAGAAAATGTATTTTTATCTAGCGATGAACCATGTTGGCTGGAGTCCTGTTCTCTTCACAAGTGAGTCCCGATATTGCTTGGACTACACAGATATGCGTGTTCGAGTATGGAGAAGGCCAGGGGAGAGGTTTCATGCAGCAAACATTGCTGAGCATGGTTGATATGGGAGCGGCTCTATCATGGTATGGAGCGGGATAAGCTGGGATGGACGAACTGACCTGGTTTGCTCGATCGAGGCACATTGACTGCCCAGCTGTATCGTGATGAAATTCTCGACACACAGGTAAGGTTATATGCTGGTGCTGTTGGAGATAGATTCATTTTAATAGACAATAATGCTCATCCTCAAACGGCCCATGTTGTCCAAAAGTACTTGCAAAGGGAGGGCATCCAACGTATGGATTAGCCATCCCGTTCCCCTGACTTAAAGCCCATCAGCTCCAGCCACACAGCATTCAGCAACTTGGTGCATTCCCTATCAAGGAATGCATTTCCATTCCACAAATGGCTACCCAAAACCTAATTAGGGGCATGCAAAAACGATGCCAAGCTGTCATTGATAGCAACGGGTCACATATTCGTTATTATTAAACCCATACCAAATTAATCGCTAGCTTTTTTCGCAAATTCCGTTTTTACTCGTTTTTGAAAAACAATGGTTTTAGTGACCATACAGTTAAAAATGAAAATAAAATCAAAAGAGTGCTAAACAAGTGTAAAATCTTGATGTAATTTGATAAATAAAGCACAAGTTGCATGTTCAACAAGAAAAAATACTAAAAATTTAACTACAACCTAAGATATGTACAACAATATCCTTGGTGCTTAGCAAACTTTGAGTAATATATAATGTATATTTTATTACCTTTGTAAATATACCGCTTTTTACTTAATTTGCGACGCGTTTATCCCGATCAGTTTGCACTTATCTGGGTTTTAAAAGTGCATCTGCCGATCTGTTTTGCAGTCCTTGCATTCGTTGAGACCGTGATGAAGTTACTCTGCATACTGGGTAGGTGCTTACTCATGCCCAACTCAGCAGAACATGATAATTCAGAATTATACTTGTACATAATTGATTTGATGCACCCCACGGACTAATTGTTTCTGTCGTTCTTTCGTCGTTTTTCTCTATCTAAATTGATATTAACATCTTGGAGAACCGAGCACTACTTTGTGAATTTTTTAGACAATGTAAATCGGAATCAGCAGAGATCGTATATACAAAGGGACAGGCAACGCGATAGAACTTCCTGTTATTCACTGACTTCTTAAGAATTGACAACAAGGAAAAACGGACGCCATCTTGAATTTCAGTAAAAAAAAAAAAAAAAACGTCACTTTCTAAATCAACATTTTGCGTTGTTTTCCAATACTTCCTTCTCAACAGCTAAGTTGTCGTATTTTGTACAAATTAAAAATATGTGGAACATCGATTACTTCGAAGATTTTATGTTTTATATGCTTGTTTTGGCGTTCAACATTCATGGCCTAGTCATGTTAGTCGCGAAGCGGGTGTTCGGCTGATGAAAGAGATGGTGTTGTTTTGAAATAGACAGCTCATAAATGACTGCGTCTAAATGGCAACATCTTGATAAAAAATCACGATGTAGAATACAAGAATACATCTTGTTGTATAAAAGCAAATTTTGTACTGATTTTCAATTCCTAGGTAAGGTAAAGGCGGGTTCAAAACTGGGCTATTTTCGATATTTCGTTACAAGATGGCGGTACATTGTACTGAACATGGCAAGATCCCGGTCATTTTTGTCGTCATCCCGAACTAATTTCAGAGTTGAGGTGTTGGCATTTGTGTAACATGCAACTATTCCTCTTTGTATCAAAGTCAAATTTAAGCCGTTTTTCGGATAGTAGATAAAGTAAAGAGTAGATTAGAAAGGGGTTATTTCAGTAAAGATGGCAGATTTTTACCGCAGACTGTATTGAAATTGGATTAGACCTACGATAGTAAGCGACGTCCGAAACGAATTCCCTATACAACTATGTAAAAATATCAACATATTTTGCTAGAAAAATTGTTACTCCATGCATTAAAATAATTGTTGTAGTGAATTTCAATCTCTTTATGATTTTATGCCCCACTCAAAAAATGGCTATTTTTAGACAAAATGTTTTCTCTGGGTGTTTTCCAATTGGTGACACCCCTATGATAGACGCCAATTTCAAGAACAATTCATTATTCTAACATGACACGTGCATTCCGCACTATAAACACAGTGCAACGAAAGCGTGGTAAAATATGTGTTATTCTATATAGAGTGACGTCATTCATAGAGTGACGTCATTCTGTATAAAGTAAGTAAGATATTCAATAGAATATAATCTTCATCCGGGTTTTTACTCCGAGTATGAACTTGGTTTCCTTTCATTAAGAGTCGATCATGTTAGAATCGAAATAATCTTCTTTCTATCGTGATTTATCGTTCAATAAACCACGTTGTGAGTTATGAGGCGCAATGAATAAACCACTCGGGCTATCGCCCTCGTGGATTATTTATTGTGCCTCATAACTCACAACAGTGGTTTATTGAACGATAAACCACGATAAAAAGAAGATTATTTCTTAAATGAACTATGATGAAAACATTTTTTAAAAAATAATTCTTTAAAATAATCATGTGTTTGCAAACTGACTTTTTATTAGGAACACTAGAAGATCTACTAGGACACGGTTATACGGATAGCAGTAAATGTTGGTTAAAAATGGCTTAAATGTTGACATACCATTTCGAAAGGGTAGAAATTAATGCGTAAAAGGCAAACTGTGGCAGAAACAGGCCTGTAAAAGCAATTTTACCATTTTCCGTAGGGTAGCCTATTTCACGACAAAAATCATGTCGTGTGCAGGCGGAGATGAGTCAAAGAATGGGAAGTTGAAATGTGATAATGAGAATTGAAAACGCAACTGCAGAATTAAAATGTTAGTTTTTGTAAAAAAGAGAAATTTGAAACTCAGTTAGTTCTCTATTTTAATCCAGATATCTATTGTGACAGTGCAAACACTTCAAAACGTGGTTTCAAGAACTGTCAACATACTGTTATGCTGCATCCTGTGAACAGAAGAATGACGAGGGTTTTGTAATCTGCATAAAGCGTGCCAATATGAAACTGATGCTGGACTTGAAAACTTGAACTAATAAAGACCAAATCAGTCGTGATCTATACAAACCTGAAAGAAAAGAGCTAAAGTGAAGTTACGTGTATTTGAATTTGAAAGCTGTGAGATTCTTCTACCATCAAAGTATATTTAGTATGTACAGCTCAAGAAGCTACTAGAAGTATGAGGTTATTTAATTATCTGTGACAGATGCCAGTATTCCTGAATCCTAAGTTTTCACTACCCTAGGGAATATCCATGCTTCTGAAAAAATTGCGGAAAAAGAAGAAACTACTGGTAAGTACATGTCATACATTCTCATTTCCTAAGGAAAACCAAGTCTCCTCATTCACTCACATTTCATTTTGTCGTTTGCAGATGCTTTCAAATTGGACATGTTTAAAATTTTGTTGTTTGGAAAATGTTAAGGATGGAACCTTACTCAATTTGCATGGTTTACAACATTATTCACTTGTATCATAGCAGCCATTATACTTATCTACTTTTTACGAATTTGCACAACAGTCTTCACAAGCTGCATGTTGCGTTTCCTCATCAATTTTCTAAGAGAGAGAAGTGTGTATCCATATTGTGTAAAATACTCTGAGAATCATGATGTTGGTTCCCACTACTCACACTATTTTAATAAAACACTAAAATTACATGTATTGAATTTGATATACTTTTTGCTTCTTCCAACAACAACAGTACATTCAGTAATTACAGCCTAATAAGCCACTTGAAGTAAGGAGTTATCCAATAATCTGTGACAAATGCCAGTATTCCTGAATCCTAAGTTTTCACTATCATAGAAAATACACATCTGAAAACATTGTGGGAAGAAAATGTTGGCAAGCATGTTTTCATTTTCTCAGCAAAGACACAAGTCACACGTTTCATTCCTTGTCTGCAAATAATTTGAAATCAGACAAGTCTAAAATTTTGTTGTCTGGCAAAGGGTTCAGGTTGGCTGCTTGATGAGCTTTGTTGTTTCCAACATTTTGCAATTGTATCACAGAAAACAATACACCTATCAGTATTCCATATATTACTAGAGTTGGCTTTGTTCCCACATGGAAATCTCTGTTGAGGGAGGGAAGTATATTTTGGGTGTTTGTATGAAATACACCGGGGTCATGATGCTAGTTTCGAGGATGGACGGACGTTTTGGCCACGGATGTTTTGGCCAGGCTGTTTTGGCAACGGGTGTTTTGGCCAACTGAATGTGCAAAGTAGGAAGTTTTGGCCAAATGTTTTTCAAGCAGAACAATGCAATTAATAAACTTTCTATGCTTTTATTTTTAGATGCAGAAAAGCATAGAAAGTTCATTTCATGCATTTTTCTTTTTTTTCTTTTTTTTTTTTCCTTTAAAGAAAATATTTGCCCAAAACATACTTTGATTTGCAATCTTCTATAACAAACTGCTTAGATTTTTTATATTTTGTTGCAAACTATTGTTGCAAACAGAAATTTCAATTTATTGCTAAATCATTATTGATTGACAAAGTTGTTAATTGGCAATTAAAGCTATGATCAAACACAGTTTTGTTCTTAGTTGAGTATAAAAGAAAAATAACACTTGAAAGTAAGTAGATCTATTTAGTAACACCAATGAATCAAAAAATGAAGAAGTTAACAATTTGTTACTCCAATAATTAATGAAATAAAAAGTCAACCCAATACTTCTAAATGTCAAATATGGCAATTTCTCATTTTCCTACAATGTTTTTAAATCATGTTTTATAGGGCTCTAAGTCATAAAATCTCAGAAATAACATTTGGTCAACTTTGCACATTCAGCTGGCCAAAACGTCCTTGGCCAAAATATCCTAGCCAAAACGTCCTGGCCAAAAAGTCCGTGACCAAAACTTCCTACATTCGTTTCATATACCAAACATATTTCATATCATACACAATACTTTTACCATCTTCATTGACTACAACTTACCAAAAGTGAAAAAGTTTTAGGAGGTAAAAGTCTACATTCAATGAAAAAAAAAACATTTTGCGGAAGGAACCAACGATTTGCATGTAACATTTTATAGCAAAAAGATTGGTCCTTGTCTCGTACTATTTTCCAAAGATTTCTACAGTGGATTAATTTAAAATCAAATTTATTGAGCAATAACTTAAAACTTGAAAGAGTAACACATTTTTCTGCACCATTTAATTTTGTAACACATGTGTACATGTAGCTCAATATTCATGGCCTTGAGGTTTTCCAGGGAGAAATTTTAATTAATTTTCAATTTCAGTGTAAACTTACTGTCCACAGTGTGATGGTTTTTTTTGCAAATTTCAAAAATGACAAACATTTGAAGGAAAGACAAACACATATTTTTTTTCATAGCACAGAAATCATTTTGAAAAGAATTGATCACTGGCTGCAACTGATCTTTTATAAATGTTTTCTAACGCTGTCCATTGTATGAAGAGTGAAAAGTCATATTTGTACTAAGTCCTACACAACTTACACTGTTTTCAAATTGGTCCAAAATCAAAGCATTGGCAGATAATGAATTCAGTGTTAGGAGATAGAGTCTATTTCATCAGCTTGTGGTTAATATGGGGAAATATTTGCCGAAAAAGGGAAAGGTATGTGAAAATAACGAGTGCCGTAAGGAGATAGAGTTTATTTCATCAGCTTGTGGTTAATATGGGGAAATATTTGCCGAAAAAGGGAAAGGTATGCGAAAATAACGAGTGCCGTAAGGCACGAGTTATTTTCGCGGACCTTTCCCTTTAGAGACAAATATTTCCCAATATTAACTACAAGCTGATGAAATAAATTATATATTATATTTCCTCTGATTATTTTGTCAACGAATGCCACTTTTAAAACTTAAAAACTTAAAAAAGTTAAGAAAGTAGTTCCAGATTTTCGGCAGAAGGAAAATATTCACTGTGACGGGGAAATAATTCCCCCCAGCTTAAATTACGACATTTCTTTACCCATAACATTTCTAAAAAAAGACACATGAAATGTAATATATAAGCTTAAGTTCTCTGACACGGAATAAATATCCATTGTTGAAGAAGAAAAAATTGCTTGTCACAAGCAACTTTTCCTTTGTGTGGTGTCCGTGGTTGTGGGGTAGAGCGTCAGTCTCGTAACCATAAAGTCCTGAGTTCGATACCCGGGAGCGGGTGTCAACTTTGGGGTTTTTCACTGGCCCACACATTCGGCGCGAGTACTGGTGTAGTTTCCAGGAAGCAGAATCGAGAGAAATAAGTATAAGTTGTAAGAACTTCTTTCTCACTCGATGTAAAATAAATACTCGTATGTTTAAAGTAACTTTTCCTTTGCCACACTGTTTAGTCTTTTTCACACATCAAAGTAGACTTGTACAAAGTGAGAGTATTTGCAGACGACAATTTAAATGTGGCTCAAATTATGGAATTTGTCTTTGATATAATAGAAAGAATTTGGGAAAAAGGAGAAAATGCTGGTAACCAGCATTTTCTCCTTTTCCCACAATGTTTTCAAAAGGCTTCTTTCTCTTGGTCATTAGAACCCGGGTTTGTGTGGTAAAGGGATAATTGCAGATTTGTCTTTTTTTCTAATAATTCTGCTGTTGACTATTTTTTACCAAAGAACAATTTTTTGGGTGCCTTTGGAATTCCCAGTTGAAAGTATTAGCAGACGACAAATGAAAGTAGATTCAAATGATTGGATTTTTTTGTCTGTGTGTGTGTACTTTTCAGCAAGTTCACCAGTTGCTTTCCTTTTAGCAGAAAATGCTTCTTTTTTCTGTCAAAGACATTGATTTAAGAGTAGCTGCAAGGGCTGAACTGAAATAACTGGAAGGTCTGTTTAATGGGCAGTGAAGGGAATTTTCTGTTTTTATATGCCGTTTGTGTAGTTTGCAATTGAAAAATGGGTATATATCTATTAATAGATCTATGTGTTTACCAGCCTAATACATTGTGCTACATACAAGTGAAATATTTTTCACTCCTGGTAACATGACAAGCTTTTGACTTGTCCAAATAGAAACATTTGGAGAAGAAAATAAGAAAACAAATGTTTAATTTCAGTGATGGGTATTGTCTATCAAAAAGAAGAGGACACTAAATGTGTCTTGACAGATACACAAATTGATATATCACACGGAGGACGGATGTTTTGGCCACGGACGTTTTGGCCAGGACGTTTCGGCCGGAACGTTTTGGCCATAGACGTTTTGGCCAGCTCAAAGTTCAAAGCAGGACTTTCTGGCCAAATGTTGTTTTAAAACAGAAAAATGCAAAAAAAGTGAACTTTCCATACTTTTATGTATACGGTTTTAGAAAAAGAAAAGCATAGGAAGTTCATTTATTGCTTTAAAAAAAACAAAAAACAAAAAAAAACAGCATTTGGCCAAAACATATAAAAAATAAGATATATCATTTCAGGATCTTCTTCTCTTTATTTCAGTATTACTGGTATCTGATACCATATCATTATTATCACAATGAAATTATTTCGTATCCAATGATTTATAATTTTCAAAAGATGTGAAAAATTGTGAATTGTTGTGAGAAAAGGTGAGAATGCTTGTAACGAGTATATTGGCCGTTTCACACAATATTTCTCAATGTCTTCAGCTGCAGAAGAAAAAATAATACGCATATCTCAAGAATTTTCTTTTTTTCCACATATATTATCAAATAATCATGCATAAGTCCTTTAGCACTCCTTTCACAGGAAATTTCTCCTTTTACCTCAACCCTTTCAAACGACATCTACAGCACACATGCTAGAACAATTTTTGGCCAAAAACGTCCTACTTTGCATTTTCAGCTGGTCAAAACGTCCTGGCCAGAACGTCCTGGCCTAAACGTCTGTGGCCAAAACGTCCTACATTCATATCACACTTGTGATCATGTCAAATACAGGGAGTAGACAAAAAAAAACAACTTTAGAAAAACATGGACCAGCTGTTTTCATATTAAACGCTTCTTTGGCGGATGTAAAAATTGCCGGAATCGGCAAGAAATTATATTATCTGAAAGGAAGATAATGACTCGCAAGGAACGACAACGGATTAACGGACGCCGTACAGGTAAGTCAGTGAAAAATCGATAATTGGTCTGAATTTGTCTCTAGTCTTGACTTGAGGACGGAGAGATATCTAATGTGAACTCGTGTATTTTTCCGGTGACCATGCTTACAAATCCTTTAAAAAAGAAAACAAAACCAAATGGAATATAATAATTAAACCGTTTCTTTAAATCCATTTAAACTTTGGGACCAGTTTCAAAGACAGAAAGTTGAGCATTTTGTTCTCGTGAACCATTATCACATTCAAGTAGTAAATAACGGTAAACAACAATAACAACACATTTGTATATTGAATCTTCTGTAGCCTTTACTTTGACACTAAGGTATAAATTATGGTCAAATTAGAAACTTTCTGTGCGAGACAGCGGTGTAAGGGTAGAACGCTGGCCTCACACATCGATAGTTCTTGGTTAGACACTCGTAATGACTAGAGTCAAGTTTTGGATATACCAGTATCACGCCGCGAGCACTGGAAAGGTTTCCAAAATTCAATCATCGAGAGTAATTAATAGAAGTTGTTACAATTTGTTTCATAATCGATTTGAAATAACTACACATTTTTTTTTTTTTAAATAAAAGAAAGAGCTCTGAAAATGAAAGTACTTTAGTTTACTTCCATCTCAAACTGTGTGACCATCTTTTGGACTCAAATAAGCCAAGGCTCCTGTATCTGTTATACAGTGACATTTAACTAGGGCGGTTACCAGTACAACTAATGGGCATTTTTACACAATATTTGCAAACTTTACATCAATACAACCTTTCATCTTTTCGCCACAAAAAGTCAACGGTATGTAGGTTACATGATGGTAATAAACACTGCTGTAAAATTTGTACTTCATAGGGCAGCGTCCTAGTTATCAACCGTTTCCTTACAGACCCAATTAACGAATGTTCGAAACAAAAAACGAACAGCTTATAAACCAACCTGCCATTTTGCGACAGTCTCTGGAGGGATTATCTTGCGCAGACTGTGGCATCTAATATTTCAAAAGAAATGCCGAAAGTGTCACGACCATTAAGCACAATATGCAAGTGTATATTGTTGAAAAAATCGGGATTAGATCGACGGTGCTTTTGGTTACTTTAGAGCATTATTCTCACCATTAATCTCTAGAACGTTAGGTACAACGTTTCATTTTGTTGACAATTTCAAAACAGTATCAGACTGCACAAAACGTGCAATGTGATCCTGGATCTGCACTGTCCGCTATTTCGCTAAATTCACTGGCGAACATATCCCTAGGATTGAATCCTTGTCTCTTCTTTTTCCTGGTATAGAGAAAGTCCATTTATTTTCAAATAAAAGGATGGTTAAAAGGAACACTTCACTCAAATTTTTTTCACACTAGTAATTAAACCTTATAAACAATGTAAAAAAATTATATGACAAAGAGCTTATTCGGCAATCATTATAACAATTTAGTTTACGATTCATTGCCATTATTTGTTAATAACAGTCACATAGCAGTTAAATCCTCATCATAGACCCACAATAGTTCCGTAACAGGTACCGGCAAATCCTGTCCCATTTATGTTCGAGCATCTGCCGTCAGTTGCTGGATTGTTCTAGGCTGATTTTTCAACGGTTGGAACAATCTTCATTAACTCTTTACCAAACGACAAAATTTTGGACAAGTCAAAATTGAAAGCATTTGCAGACGACAAAATAAATGTGACTGAAAAATTGGAAGTTTTTTAGGAAGGGTAGAAAACATTGTGAGAAAAGGGAAAAATGCTGGTTACCAGCATTTTCTCCTTTTCCTACAATGTTTTCAAAAGCTTTCTTTCTTGGGTTCGTTAAAAGTCGGGATTGTGTGGTAAAGAGTTAAAGGAAATCACAGGTCCAAGTACCATTACATCATCTAATTTATCAATAGGAACATTTTAAAGACAAGAGACGTTGACACCTTTCGTATTTGTCGTATGAACGACTTTAGCCCAGTATCTTTACCCGTTCATTCCGACATTCCTTACCGCCTTATTTTACATGAGAGCCATGCTCTGTGAATAAAGGTTTGATTCTTCTGCAAAAAGTGTCAACCCAGGTCAGCCTGCGCAGTTTGTAGCAGCTGACCCGGGTCGAAGTTTTTTGTTATTGGTAAATTTTCCGCATATCAAAGGACTATTCTACCTCAGGAATCAGTCGGTTGCTTGACAAAATGGCTTTTATGCATCAGGAATTCTATACTAATTTTCTTCACGGAGATGCCTCAAAAAGCCCTTTTACCCGGGGCGCTGGTTATATCATTTACAAAGCTAAGCACAATATAATGGGAGGTTTGCTTGATATATCAAAGGCATAATTTGTTCCACATTACAGATTCCTCATTAAAGGGCTTTTTGAATTAGCTTGACCCCCAACATAGCTAGAGAAAGGACATGCGCACTGGGTCAGAGGTTTTCAGTCTGACAGCCTAGAGATTTGCAAAAGAGTTTGTCATCTGTATCCTGCCACAGCGCACAGGGTTGGATCCTCTCCTGTTCCCTGTGTAAATCAATGCAATCAAGAGCCAACACCAAAACCTGCCTTTTTGCTGACGATTGCTTGCCATACATCAAGCGTGTAGTCAGGCAGAAGTATGGAAGCCCGGACTTCAGCATTAACCATCAAAGCATCAAATTAACGAAATACGCTTTCTTAATCAGGAAAAAGAGACCAAATCATCTTAATTTCAAAATGCTTGTGTCAGAAACTAAAAACTACATAGCAGACAATGTAGTTCACGATCAGACTGCACGTTTTAAGCAGACTGATCTTGACCTACATTATCCACAAAATGCTGTCTGAATCCAAGGATCCTATACATAGAGGGATAGGCAACGCAACTGGAGATAATGTAAAATATACCAAGTAATCAATAATAATTGTAGGTAGAAACGGGTACTTTCTGGTTGATGCCTTAAAGGGTTTGTGGTCATGGTCATAAAAAGGGCTTATTACAAATTGATGTTGTAAACAGCTACATATACATTTTCTGATTGATGTTTTTTTAGGCATTGACGTAACGGTAACATGAAAACAAACGTGATGGTGCGACTTGCTGTCTTTCAAAATGCAGATAATTTGATGCATTTATCGTTGTTTACATACAACAGTATGACAAATTATAAAAAACCTTTTGACTGTTTCTTATACCACTGAAGCACGCAGGACCCCTTGCAGTGGCAAACAAGAGATGTTATACGTAACGAGCTACTTCTCTTTTTGTCACATGTTTTTACCAGCTGCTTAGTGTAAAACTATGACAACAAGAATAAAAGCCATGCTCTATGAAAAAAGGGGCCTAGTGCATTTGCAAAAAGTATCTGCTCATTTCAGCCTGAGCAATTCGTGCAGGCTGACATAGGTCGATAATTTTTGCTGTGTGTAAATTGTATACGTGTCCAAGGACCATTCTACCTCCATATCCAGTCAATTGTCAGATTAATTTGTTACGAGCCAAACGTAACTAGAAAGAAAACCAGCAACAAGCCTTTAACAATTAACAATATTTATTAATGAATAAAGACAAAAGAGTACAATAAGAGTTAAGTTTGAATGAAATTTTGACAATTTTTAATCTTAGAACAAGAAATAGAATAAGTCCCTCAAAATTAAGAATTATGTTTAGACTGCAAAAAGTATGAAATTTCTGGTTTCTAAAACCTAAATTAACAATAGTTTTAACTTGCAGATAGATATGAGCAACCTGTTTAATAAAAAAATAATTCCAAATTAAATCCAACACTTTTCAATAATTCTGTATCCTCAAAGCCACAAGTCTAACTTCAAAATCCAAATCACCAAGTAAGTCTCTCCTATTTATATCAGCTTGGAAAATTCTAGATTAGTCTTTTCTAGAAAGATGACAACAAGCTGTTTATAGAAATGGATTGATAAACAACTTGTTTACTACCAATCCTGTTTCTAAAAATAACCACAATGAAAAACCAATGAATGTTCTTTATGTATCTAGAATATTCTGTATTCAGAGTGATAATGAAAACAGTTTACATGTATATCCTATTACATTATTTGTTGTACGGTCAGGTGGCAGGGGACTTGGAAACTTGTTCACGGCTGTGGTGAATCATGTCGCCCCGAGCCGAAGGCAAAGTTTTACCATTCCAACGTGTGTTAAGCGAATTTTACCTGATTTTTGGTTTCAAAAATTGAGTACGCTGACGAAGTAGGATTTCCTTTCTGAGTGCCCCAATTCAATGAAAACTGACGTCACTGGGAACTGACGTCACTGAAACCTTGGTGAAACGTGCTAAAACGTGCAGTTTAGCGCATAATCTTGATGTTAATCTTGATCGACGCCGCCGTTTTGAATGTTGTGTTGAAAGTGTAGTCATGTATACGGGGCTCCCGAAAGGGAAACTTCTTTTACGTTGGTTTTGCCAGTGTACATGATATATATGTTCGGGGCATATTATCCAATCAGATCACGAGAAATTTCTTTGCTGTATAATAAAACAAAATGGATACTATGGATCCCTAATTGTGTGATGTCTTGC
This sequence comes from Hippopus hippopus, assembly GCA_946811185.2. Lineage (NCBI taxonomy): Eukaryota > Metazoa > Mollusca > Bivalvia > Cardiida > Cardiidae > Hippopus > Hippopus hippopus. The sequence goes on along the minus strand of OX328108.1, from coordinate 32,227,806 downwards.
CTTGTATAATGCATTACGGATACGTCTTAAGCCCCCTTCTGCCACCAGAGCTTCAGAGAGAGGGATCAATTTTGATTTCAAAACTGAAAATAATAATTATTCTCCACTAAACCCTATGTTGTAGCTACTCCTTAGAATCGTCACATGGAGACGATTCTAATGAGTACCCACAACATAGGGTTTCGAAGAGGAATAATGAATTTAGAATATCATCACTCCCTATTATCCGGAGCTCTGGCCATATCTCATGGAAAAAGATGGCTCTTTTAGGTTGAAATTACTCCCCTTATCTGTGCACTTTTCCCACAAGATGGCGGAGTCAGTCATGTCTATGATCACTCGTCACAACTCGGCTGATTCCGTACCTACATCTAACCTCGTTTGTATAACGGTCGTTTCCATTTGAACTGCGAATCACGTGATCTTATACATGGCGGCGCCACTGTCAGTCGTTTAGCAACGACATAAACAACCTCGATGAAGTTATTCACAACTATCTGTCTGTCGGTGAAAACTTCAATCGCAATTGATAAATCACTTTAAAAAATGAATGTACGAACTGTTTGTCAACTGAAATATAGTTAGAAAGATTTCGATAGAAAACTGAGACTCAAGTTGTCTTTTCTACGAGGAGCCTTACAATTTTCAGAACGGTAATCTGGCGTATTTCCGGCGATGAAATGTACCGTGTAGGTGCATATCAAGCTACCAGATACAACCGAGGGACTTGATGGCTCCCATCACCAAAAGTATGCCGAATGGTCAATGATATGCGAATGTATTGATCCATGACATGCTTTGTGGCGATGTGGGCTGCTTTTTCGGCCGGTGTTGATCAAGATCAAACTTAACAGAATGTGCTGTCTGATCATGTATCTGCATGTCTGATAATATTTAAGATATTCTGGTTAACAACCTTCAAGTAGGGTTTTATCTCCTGTCCGGGAAGTATGTTTCATTAAAGTTTGGGCTCAACTCTTTACAAAACAACAACATTCTGGATTTGTCCAAATTTAAAGCAATTGCAAACGATAAATTAGATGTGACTGAAATGTTGGAACCTGTAGTTGAAAGGGTAGAAAACATTTTGGGAAAAGGAGAAAATGCTGGTTGCCAGCATTTTCTCCCTTTCCCTTAATGATTTCGAAAGCATTCTCCCACAGGGTCGTTAAAACTCGGTATTGTGTGGTAAAGGGTTAACCTTTTTTTTTTCAGACGAAAATAGTTGATACTGGTCCAAATTGCAAGCATTTGCGATCGAGAAATTGAATGTGGCTTAAATAATGGAATTCTTTTGAAATGTATAGAAAAACGTAATTCAAAAATAAAAGTCCAGTTTAGCAGCTTATTCTCCTTTCTCCAATAAAGTTTCGAAACCTTTTCTTCCTCAGGATCTTTCAAGCACAGGATTGTTTGGTAAAGGGATTTATGGATCAAAAGTAAGTTAATTTATGGAATAATTGGCTTTTTTATAGGCCAACGTGACTTTCTGTGGTTGTTTTAACACCACGTTTGTACACGCGTGCATTATATTTGCCAAAGAGATAAAAACTCAACTTTCCATATATATATATATTTCACAATAAAATAATTAAAGGGAGGTAACTTGATTTTTTATAAAATATATATATATATAAAACTAACGCATTTCTGTCCCAATGGCAACAGCTATCGTCTGGTAAATTATCTTGGGGAATTTTTATCCTTTCATATTTGTTTCAATTTAACTGTTTCCTTCGAAATAGGAGAACACAAGGCCTTTAGCGGACGACATGAAGTCTGATGTTGGATCGTTAATGTCTGCTTGTTTTGTCAAATCTACAAAATAAGGAAAAAGATTGTGAGCCATATTTAAGGTCTACGGCCCCTAACTTATCGTGTAACATCGACGTTTTCGTAAAGGCTATTCGACCAATCTCGGCAGTTCCGGCTTTTAATATGAGAGTTAGGGGCCGTAGACCTAAATTCAAATTTTGTCGTCTGCAAGTAGATTTCTATCGTCTGGGTTTCGGTGATAAATTAATTCTTTACAAAATACCAATATTTACCAATATTTACACTTGTCTAAATTGAAAGAATTGGAAGACGACAAACTAAACGTGGCTAAAAGTCCGGGTTTTGTTTTAGAAAGGATAGAAAACATTGTGCAAAAGGAGGAATTGCTAATAATCATCCTTTTTTTACCTCATCAGTGTTTTCGAAAGCCTTCTTTCTCAGGGCTATTAAAAAATGACATCCTCCAATCTAAAGGTTTTTTTTTTGTCTCAAAAAATAGTAGCTCGTCACCATTCTTTACGAGGCCTACACCAGCATACATGCATATGCTGGTTAGAAAACATGTGGGAATATTGAACAGTGTAAACCCCAGATAAGAATGAAACTTTACTGCCATGCCTTGTTCGCTACTATCGATATAGAACAGGCAACTGGAATGTGCCCCAGTGCTTTCAGAACTTTTCTTAATCAAAGCGTCGAAAACACTGGAGAGGCACTTGTCAAGGAAGCCATAGTGTGGAATTAATAATTGGAAAGAAAAAGAAAAGTATTATTCAAATATTGGCTTGAAAGTCAACCTACTAAGCAAATTAATACCTTTTTGGTTGAAGGGAGAGTGCTCTTGACAAAGTTAGGATTATTTGTGTATTAGTGGTCTCCCTTTGATCATTCAGGAGGAGTCAGTAGTAATGTCCCTTGACAGTAGAATACATGATGGGTAGAGAGAGAAACCATATAAATATGTCGACTAAATTAAGTTTGTACCTGAAACTATGAATTTGAGATATCTTTGGCCGTAAAGATCTAATTCCCAACAATACAATCAATTTTTTTGATCTATAAAAATTCATGCACAATCAAATGGAGTTGCGTGCAGTCATGGAACGAACAAGCCCAGGGACGAACTGGTTTTGGAACGAAAAAGCGCGGAAACAAGCGGTCAGTAGACAAACTTTGTATATATCATTGCGCCGATAGAAGGCTATGAGCGGGTGAAGCTATTTTCAATCAAAAAGAAGTATTTCCACGATCCATGGTCTCACCCAGTGTATTTTAATATGCCATTTCCAATTACATATCTGTGTGCTATCGAAAAACTCATTTGTCTGAAAAAAATGAGTTTAATTAGGTTTATTTCCTTCGGCTTTGCACAAAGTACGATACATGGTCTTGAAAATTCAATATTGAACTCATAGTGGCATTGTCTTCGACAAATGCCACAAAAATGTATTTGATAGAACTAGTTCGTGTGTTTGTATTGTGTTTATCGCCGTTTCTAACATTATTTTAGTTATATGGCGACGACCAGTGCACCTCTCAATGCTTTTCTGGAGCTCCTTTAACCAACACTTCGCACAATATTCTTCCCTGGCCACTGGCTGCTTTCCCACATAACGATTGTCCAAACAGTGATAAATGGTGAGAAAGGATCAAATATTATCGCAGTGACTATCCTCATTCGTCTGATCGAATTACTATACAGAACTGGAGCATTTGTATTCGAGTCGACATGCTCTGGCAAAAGGGGGATTAATGCATTTCCGGGATGCACGATACACATGTATAGGTAGTTTTAAGTTCATAGGGACTCCTCTTTCGACATATCTTTAAAAATGCTTTAGCTATTGTACTGAAAATGTGCATGGTTAATAATAACAACTCTAGGTGAAACTTTCGGAACTTTTGATTGCTTAATTTAATTTTTTGGCCCCCATTGCAATTAAAACGTATGAACAACACGACAGAAAAACGCTGAAAAGGGGGTGGGGGCGAGAGAAGGCTATTCCGAATAAAGAGTTTACCTGTTTGTGAAAACAATTCTCTTGCAAGTACATCAAACGTGGTCGTCTTTTCTTTCAACAGCTAAAACTCTAACTTCTGAGGCCCTTATCTTGTGTGTGTGTGTGTGTGTGTGTGTGTTTTTTTTTTTTTTCCATTATTTGGGTTTCATAATTTTCATAATGATTCAATGTCCGAGACTTGCAGGCACTTGTTTACACTGTGTTGTCTTTTCCATGCCCAATCATAGTTGCTTTCAGAAAACCCAGTCATACGTTAGCTGCACCATGTGGTATAGCATACAACAACAAAATGAAGTAGTGTGAGATGTATGAACTGATTAAGTTCCATAAACAAGCTCCAAAGTATTGTGTAGATGAGCTATATGGTCAAAGGGACACAATGTCCTAAGATTACCACCTTATGATCGTGATCTAAATCATATTGAGCTAATAATGGACGAAATGGACTAACTCATCGTGAAAAACAATTCAAAACAAACTCTTAAGGACTTCTTGTCAGATGAACATACATTTCAAAAGAAGTGGTATAATACATGAAGCCATCCGGAAAAAATAAAATTGAGACCAAATATTGGGAAGCAGGCAGCATAAAAGAGAACATTCGACAAATTACTTCAGACTTTGAAGATTTGTATGAAAGTGACGAAAGCGTTATCTAAGGTATGGTATACATCTACATTTTTTGCACGAAAAACAATGCCAGGTCTCATAGTTTAATATTTCGGTGATGTACTGACGTCATGCACTTGTCCAGTTAGATTTGCTGTTCTGGAAGCTGTGGGAAACCGTTGCAAGAAGGAAAGCTTCAGAACAAAGAATTAACACTGCCGGGATGGGCAAAATACTCTTTCTTGTGGTAGGTTGATTCTAATTTTCGCTATGAGTTGGAAGGGGCATTTTAAAAGATTTCGAAAAGTTCCATGAACATTGATACTGGATTTTTCAAGATATTTCAAAACTCAGTGGATCCCTATGGACTTCAAACTATCTATACCAACCAAGTCATCACATCATAATTAATCCATAATACCCATATTGACTAACAACCGACTGGGATTTCACAGTGTAATACTTTTCAGTTTTTGACATTGAATAACATCACTAGAGATGATATGGTATCATCACTAGTGACGATATAGTTTTAGAACGACTGCAGAACTACTTTGTTGCTCACAGTCTAATGTTTCTGTCTCTGCTTCAGACATCTATAGTAAACAATAGCACAGCGAAAAGATTTTCAGTTAAGTCTTACCTTAACCCTTTACTAAACAAGCCGGAGTTATAACAACCTTTTGGGAGAAATCTTTTGAAAATATTACGGGAAAAGGAGAGAGCTTTTGTGGGAGAAAGCTTTCGAAACATTGTAAAAAAATGAAAATATGCTAGTAGCTAGCATGTTCTTCTCTTTAAACAATGTTTTCTATCTTATCAGAAAACCTAAAGTCTGTTGTACCATTTTTGTATTTGTCATCTGGAGATGTTTTGACTTCAGGAGAATCTGAAATTTGTCATGAGGGAAAGGGTTAAATATTCCATCATCCTTATAATTTCATATGGCTGGATTGGAATTATAAAGGTACAGAACAATGCGTGCCTTTCAAATTGAAAGATAGATGTAATTTACACGCATTTACTTTAAATCCTTGCGCTTTACGTCATCTGATGCGTCAGCTGCTTCAGCCAAAAATGGTACTGTATTTGCAAAGAAAAGTCCATTGTACAGTTCTTGATATTTGTTGACAAAGGGTGAGTTAGAAATATTAGGCCTTTAAATAGAATAATCAACTGGTTGCGTGTGATATTAAAAATCTATCACTCGAACAGCGTTTGATGAGGTTAAAAAACTCGTCCTTTGGACGCGTTTATCAACTGCATCAAGCCCCACTCTAGTGACAGATTTTTAATATCACATACAACCAGTTGATTATCCTCTATTTATCATGCAGAAAATTTATTAATAGCAAAAAGTTTCCATGAATCGATAAAAGCAATGAATGTTTTAGTAAAGAGTGTCAGTAGTATAGGGAGTCTCTTTGTACATCAGACAGGCCTGGTCTGATGTACAAAGAGACGTCCCTGTAGTCCCTACGTTGCCTACCTTACAGAGAATTTGTCCCCAGTTTGCCTACCCTGAGGGGAAATTTGTCCCTATATCACTGAGTTGGACTTAGACTTTTTTCTGCATCTATGCTGCAACAGTTCACAAAGGGTCGAGTAAACGATAAAGTCCGAGAATCCGCATGAAAATGTTACTATAAATAAAACATTTATTTCGCAATAAAAGGCTAAGTATTGGCCACTGAGGGGAGCCCAGCCTAACCATTGAGTTGGACTTAGTTTTTTCTGCATCTATGGATGATTTCTCTCTCTAAAAGCCTGAATACTGAGTTGGACTTAGACTTTTTTCTGCATCTATGCTGCAACAGTTCACAAAGGGTCGAGTAAACGATAAAGTCCGAGAATCCGCATGAAAATGTTACTATAAATAGAACATTTATTTCGCAATAAAAGGCTAAGTATTGGCCACTGAGGGGAGCCCAGCCTAACCATTGAGTTGGACTTAGTTTTTTCTGCATCTAGGGAGGATTTCTTTCTCTAAAAGCCTGACCATTGAGTTGGACTTAGTTTTTTTTATCCATATGCTATTAGGATTGCTTTATTGTTTACTTCTATCCACTACTTGGCCTTTAAGTGGTTTCTCTCTAAAAGCCTAACCATTGAGTTGGACTTAGTTTTTTCTGCATCTAGGTATGATTTTCTCTCTCTAAAAGCCTAAGCATTGAGTTGGACTTAGTTTTTTTTACCCATATGCTATTAGGATTGCTTTATTGTTTACTTCTATCCACTACTTGGCCTTTAAGTGGTTTCTCTCTCTAAAAGCCTGAGCACTGAGTTGGACTTAGACTTTTTTCTGAGTTTTTTACTCTTTGGAGTGTGGCTCTTTGGAGTGTAACTTTTTGGAGTGTAACTCTTCTAAAAGAAAGAAGTTTGACAATTTGAAGAAATGACAATTTGAAGAAAGATAGAACTTTCGTGGTAAATGGTTAGTCCTGAAAAGGACTGTTGGGTTAGCTCTGAAAAGAACTGTTGGGTTAGCCCTGAAAAGGACTGTTTTGTTTTGGAGGTTGTGTTTTTTCGTCTCACGTTGTTTTTTCCACTTCTAATGACAACATCCGAAATTCGCCTGACAAATAGGGCATGCTTCAACTCTTTTTCTGATTACCATTGTTCCATTATCGAAAGTAATCTTCCTCCCAAATTCGATATCAACCAAAATGACATCCGGCGTTGTCTTTAAAAATAATTGAACTAATCTTTCGCCGAGATCTTTGTATGGCTGTGTTATACGTTGTAGTTGGTTTTGTTCCTCCTCTCCTACGAAATGAGTGTTTAGTTGCAATAACTGCTGACCAGCATTCAAATAGTCTTGGAGAGCCTCACGTAGTTGATGATTTATCTCCTCCATATTGATACTGCTTCCGAATATTGATACTGCTTTCGAATATTGATACTGCTTTCGAAGTGTTCGTTAGCTGAGAGTCAAAAAATGATGAATGTATGGAAATAACGCTGGGTTTTATACGTTTAAGGAGGATTGAAATTTTTAAAGAGCGCGGACCTGACGGGAAACACCAGGATTGTACTGTGTGACACTGAGTTAGGAGTGGTAAAAACAGCATGAAACGCCGACGCGGGAAAAACATAGGAAAAAATGACGTCATGAGTCAATCAGTTCAATCCTCCTGTAAAGCTATAAAACCCAGCGATATTTTTACATAAAATCATATTTATGGTTCGAATTCTTGTCTGCCCCCACTGCGCAAGCAGATGTCTGATAGAGTGTGGGAAATGTTTTGCCATATTTTTTTACCCTTGTGTTTTGTTGATTTGCAAAAGAAACAGTTCTTTGTTACTCGTTTTTTCTTCTTTTCGTTGTTTTGCTTTTTCTCCTCTTTTAGATCCAAAGTTTGTTGTTTTCTTAGATTATCGCTTGTAGATATTTTTTTCTCTGCCTGTTCTGTTATTTTGCAGATTTTTGAATCGGTGATATCCGTTGTGTCGGACTGTATGTCTACGGTCTGATTTTCAACCGGTGATATTGTAGTCTGTAGTGAACTTGTTTTCCATGTATTTTCGTTGTAGAATGAATTTAGTGTGCCGACGAATTTCGTATGTTGGAGACCGACAACGTTGTAAAACGATGGTGAAATTTCAATGTCATGACTGTGTGGATTCACGTAGACAAAAACAAATGTTCCTGTCTGATTTTCTTTTATTGGACAATTTCTGGCCCAATGTCCTGCTTCGTTGCATGTAAAACAAATATTTGTTCTCTCACCATTCATCCCATATCGTTTGTCGAGCGTCGCTTGATCTAAAACTCTGTAGCTGATAGTACGGCGTATAAAGGTATTTATAAAAAGCTTTACTAGACGCTGACGTAGTGTACCTCTGCCCAATGGTCTATTTATAGCAACAGACGCTAACTATTGTGATCTAACCCCTTGTCACACTAAACAGCATTTCCACTGAGTTGGCACGGTGTTGTTTAAGTTCCCAGAGTGCCAAGAGATCGCAGGAAAAATGCGAAGCTCCGTGGCCTATTATCGCGTTCCTGATGTTGATGAAAAAAAGCAAGAAGGACATCAAGTACATCGATATCTGTTCTCTGTACCCTTATGTTTGTAAACACAAATCCTATCCTGTAGGTCAGCCAGAAATTTTGTCTGCTGAGAATATCGACATGAACAATATTCGACAATATGAGGGCTTAATCAAATGCAAAGTTTTGACTCCAACTGATTTGTTTCACCCCGTTCTCCCAGTTCACTGTAACAACAAAATGATGTTTCCACTCTGTATGAAATGTGCAGAAGAAAGTTCAAGCATTTGTAGCCATGGTGAAGAAAAGAGGGCTTTGGTCGGAACTTGGGTTACTTTTGAATTATTCAAGGCTCTTGACTGCGGTTATCGATTATTGCAAGTGTATGAAATTTGGCATTTCAATTCTGTGTCAGATCAGGTCTTTAAACGTTATGTGGCCAATTTCTTGAAAATTAAGCAAGAAGCCAGTGGTTATCCAGATCGGTGTCAATCAGACTCAGAAAGAGCAATTGCACAAAGACATTACGGAATATGAAGACAAATGTGAAACTCGTGGTATTTGCGAATTTGCATTGTAAAAAAATATTTCATTGTGATTTTTTTCATTGTCAAGAAAATGTTTTTTACACTGTATTGTAAAAAATGTTTCCTTATGAATTTTTTCATTGTCAAGAAAATTTTTTATGTTGCATTGCAAAAAATGTTTCATTGTTTAGTTCTATTCAATAAAAATGCTTTCATTTTCAATGATGTTATCATTTTATCATTAGCCTTTAAAGAGTAAAGTAAAAAATGGATGTACAATCCATATTATTTCAACATCCTTGTACTATTTTCATCACAGGGCCGAGCGGTTGTGGAAAAACAGAGTTCGTTCATAAATTAATTGAGTATCGAGAAGACTTGTTCAACATCGTTCCTGAAAGAGTTGTTTGGTGTTACAAAGAATGGCAACATGCCTACAGTGTTATGCAGGAAAAGTTTAATTCACAATTTGAATTGATAAAATACGTGGAGAGGATTCCTGCTACATTGTCGGATCATGGATATCTAGTCGTAGATTTTCATTCACAAACAAACAAAGAATTAAGACTCCGAACAGATATATTTTACCGTTGGTATACACAAGGTAATGAAAGAGGACCTGTTATTTATTCTTCTGCTTAAAAAAGTTTCTTTAAAAAAAGTTTTTTTATGCAAAAGTTCTTGCTTTAAAAGAGAATTACATTTTTAAATATAAATCATTTTTATGATACCCATCCGTGAGTAAACATGGACTTACCACCTACACCAAGATCGGTTTTAGCTGCTTTGCGAAATTTAAGTCAACAAACCGATAAACATGAAAGAGAAGCTGTGTTAAAAGCAGGATTAAAAGAAATTTTAAAATGGTTTACATTAGCTGCGCAAAACATCATCGAAAATAAAATCAAATTACCAAAACAAACCATAACGTACATGACAAAACATAGAGCAGATATTGAACAGCTAGCAGATCCGTCCATAGATGAGGAAAGTAAACGTAAAATCATTTTAAAACCTGGAGGGGGTGGATTTCTAGGTGGTTTGATTATCAGAAGTTTGCTGAGATGGGATGGAACAAAAACCATCAGAAAATTTGGAGCTGAAAGACAAACTCGAAAACGTGTTCCACGAAAGCGTGCTCCGCAAAAGAAGAAGTCTCCGAAAAAGAAAAAATCTCCAACAAAGAAGAAATCTCCAAAAAAGCTTACTCCAAGAAAGCGTGCTCCACCAAAGAAAAAATCTCCAAAGAAGAAGAATTCACCACCAAAGAAGCATGCCCCAATTACGATTGATGAAAGATTTGTTACTACCCGAAAACGAAGTTCTGTAGGAAGCAACATTTCAGAACATCAACAGTATCCGAAATCCGAAGAGGAAAGAATGAGAAAAAAACTGCAGGATTACGAAAGAAAGTATTCAAGATTCATATTACCAGGTAAAAAATTATCGTTTCAAGAAATCCCCTCCAGCACGTGGTCTCCAAAGACATTAGCTAAACATAAAAAAGGGTTAAAAAAATATAAACGAATGTTTTATGATATGGTGAAACACAACCTTGATACAGGGAGATATAATCTTGACGACAAAAATGAGGTGCTCCACCTTGGGAAAGGAAGATCTGTTCCCGTGGATTCATCTTTATCTACAGCCACTACATTAGCCGACGATCTCTATTCACAGTTTTCTTAAGAAATTTTAACAACAAATTTTGTCTACAAAAAACATTATATTAGCTATAAATGTTAGTGATATGGAACTTGTATTATCATTTAATCCGAAATCGAGATCAAGTCAACATGAAGAAGAAAACACCTCTGATAAAAAAACATGGTTCAATGGTTATGGCTATGATACAGGCTAAACCAAAAGCACGTAAAAAACTTGTAAAAGATTCATCACCTGAAGTGATAAAATGCATATCGGAATGCTGTCATAATGTTTTAAAAGGCAATGTACATTTATCATCACCTCAGAAGAAGAAATTGTATTCAAGTAGGAAGCATCTCAGACGTTTAGCTTCGAAATCAGTCTCAGTAAAAAATAAAAAAACAAAGATTAAATCAAAAAGGTGGATTTCTTCAATTGCTTGGTCCTGCATTATTACCATTGTTAGGAAAAGCCGTTATCGGAGGAATAGGAGGAGCTCTTAAGGCCTTGTAATTTTATAATTTTTAAATTATGTCTGTTAAAAAAATGGTTATTGTGCCTTACCAAACCTTAGAAAATATGAATCGTTGGAAAGCCGAACAAGCTCAAAGACCTCGTTTACCACCCAATCCACAAGTTGTAGATGTAATACATCTTCAACAGGACATGGGACATATTTTACAAAACACCAATTTATCAGAATCGGAAAAAGCTCAAAAGTATGGTGAGACTTTGTTTAAGTTACAAAATTCTCTTCAAAAAGCAAGACCGACTTTGAACAATTTACTTTCAACGACAAAAAGTGATGATAGTGCACAGAAATCAACATCTGTTACCTTGCATGATCAAATTTTGCAAAGTGTACCAAAAACCATGAAAAGAAAAGCCGAGTTACTTTTGAATATGATAAAAGATAACAATAATTTAACTTGGGATGAACAAGGAGTTGTGTCATATAAAGGCGGACGCATTCATGGTTCCAATATCATCGATCTTATCAATGATGCAATACGTCAAAGAAAAGGTGTTGAACCCAAAGGCTGGAAAACTTTTTCAAAGGCATTACATGAAAGTAATATTCCGCAAGAAGTCATTGGCAATCCAAGCAGATGGAGGTGGATGCATAAAACTTATGATAAAGCTTATGATAAGCCGCTGAGTGAAGATGAAGAATCCCATGGTGAGTCTGATTACTTATTTCACACACCAAAAAGTGTACAAAAAACTGCAAGGAAATCGCCTGCTAAAAGTGTTAAAAAATCTACGATGAAAACTCCATAAATGAAAACTCCATACATGAAACCTGAAGAAAGAGAAAGACTGAAGCAATTCTATACTAAAGAGTTGTTAACTCCACCAGAATCTATAAAAAAGACCCCTAGTCGTAAAACGGCTCAGTCATGGGAGCCCTGGTAAAGCCTAAACTTGATTACGTGTTAAGAAAGTTATTTTATGATCCCAAAAGTACTGTCGCATTTACTGGAATAAAGCTATTTGTATCACGCTGCAAAATCTGTTTTGAAAGGAATAAGATACAAAGATGTTCAAGAGTGGTTACGAGGTGAATCCACCTATACCTTACACAAACCAATCCGTCGACGTTTCAAAAGACGAAAAACTATTGTAAGTGGTATAGATTATCAATGGCAAGCTGATTTGGCCAATATGCAACATTTAGCAAAACAAAATGATAACAAGAAATATTTACTTTGTGTAATCGACGTGTTTTCAACATTTTCATGGGTTGTCCATATTCCAAATAAAATGGGAAAAACTTTGATTCGAGCATTTCAATCTATTGTTCAGAAATCAAAACGAAAACCTTTGGCACTTCAAACAGATAAAGGTTCGGAATTTAAAAACAAACTGTTTCAACAATACTTGAAAAAGAGTCAGATTCATTTTTTCACCACCGAAAATCCAGAGACAAAAGCAAGCCTTGTTGAAAGATTTCAACGAACTTTAAAAACGAGAATGTGGAAATACTTTACGTACAAGAAAACAAGACGTTACATTGACGTATTAAATTCTTTAGTTCAGAATTACAATCATACTTTTCACAGAAGTATTAAAACATCTCCTGCAATGGTAACAAAATCAAATGAGGCAGAGGTTTCGAAAAATCTGTATCCTCGATTATCGACAATCGCTATGACGAAAAAGCCAAAATTCAAAATTGGAGATCGTGTTCGGATCAATAAAACAAAACGTACATTTGATAAGGGCTATTTACCAAATTGGACGCAAGAAATATTTGAAATCACTCATGTTAACAAGACATTTTCACCTATCACCTATAAAATAAAAGATTTACAGGGTGAACAAATTTTGGGAACTTATTATGAATACGAACTTCAATTAATAAAAGATGATGAAGTCTATGAAATTGATTCAGTTCTTGATGGACGTACAAGGCGTGAGGGCAAAAAATTAATCAAAGAAATAAAAGTCAATTGGAAAGGTTATCCAAAAAAATTTCAAAGTTGGATACCAGAATCGCATTTGGTGTCTTTGAAGGGGAAAAAATCTTATAGATAAAAAATCTTATAGATAAAAAATCTTATAATAAAAAAATCTTATAAAAGACAGTACAATTATGATGAATTCACAGTCAAACATTGAGTGTGCGACAGAAAGTGTCGATAGTGTTGGTACTAAAATTTACAGCTGCTGTGGAAATCGTGTTCCAAAGAATCAGTTTACATATACTTCACAGATAATAGTCATTTACGCAATTATTGCAACCTCCATAGTACATTTAAGTATTCAAAGTCAGGATCGTGAACTGTGGTTGATACTGTTAAGTAGTTCACTCGGATATATTCTCCCATTTCCAGGGTTAAAATTCACAAAGACAGAACAAAAACAACCAGGACTTGATTTCATTGACAGTAAAAAATAAAATATTTAAAATTGAATTCATTTTATGTTACTCTACCTAGCGATAGTTCCATAAACCTTTATCCGAACAATACACAGTGCTGTTTTAAAGTTCATTTACCAAAGACAGTTCATATTGATAGGGAAAATTGGGAAGTTGCATTAGTTCAACTTATTACCCCCTCTCAGTTTTTAAACGTAAGTGAACAAGAAGCAAAGTTCGAAATTATAACTGCAGATAACGCTTTATACAATGCAGTAGCAGCGGCAGATAAAAAAAGAGATAATATGGAGATATCTGTATTAAGGCGAGACGATAAAGGTAGAGCAGAAAAATGGTCAATTCTATTTACCTTTCCACCGGGTAGTTACACTTCACCAAAGCATATTATAGAGGTTATCGATGATTTGGTTCAAAATAACCTATCGGGTATCCTTCAAAAGAATTCAATGCTACTGTCTATTAGCTATTCAACCTCATCCAAACGTCCGAAACTTGCAATCAGAAATATTACAAAACCCGGAATCAAATTCCACTCATCGCTGTTTTTAAAACTGGGAGGATCGCCAGAATTTCAAAACGAGGCGATTTATCCGGGTAGAAGATTTTTAAATGCATTTAAATACAGTCCTAACATCGATGCTGGCTACAACCATCTGTTTGTTTATTCAGATATTGCCGAACACACTATAGTGGGTGATACATTCGCTCCCATACTTCGTGTTTTACCGTTCAAACCAACCGAATCAGTTGAAAATAATTATGAAACCCAACATATCAACCATGATATTACATTACCGCATTATATCCCCGTTTCGAAATCTGATTTCGATACTATTTACATTCAAATAACAGGGGATTCTGGCATATCGTTTCATTTCATTACTGGTAAGACAATCGTCAAGTTACATTTCAGACAGAAAAAATAAAAAATATTTGATATTTTGAAATAATTAAACTGATACATTGACAAAAAAATGCTGCCAGTTTATCGTGGCGTAAAACATCAGTATGGGTATGGATTAGGTTCCCTATTTAGATCAGCACTTAAAACAGTGACACCATTGCTTAAACCCTTGGTCAAATCTGGTTTTAATGCTATAAAAAAAAGAAGGAATCAAACAAGGAATACGTGCAGCAGAAGATATCCTTTTACGTGGTAAAAACCCAAAAAAAGTTGCAGTCTCGCGGGGAAAACAATATGTTCATAATTTAGCGCAACAGTTAATACCTGGGATAAATAAACGAAAATCACAAAAGACAAGTCATTTATCTTCTCGATCTCACAGGGGTAAGATTATTAATAAAAGACAAAGAAATCATTACACTAGACCGAGACCTCTTGATATATTTGATTGAGAGAAAAAATCTTTTGAAAAAATCTTTTTTTGAAAAATCTTTTTTGAAAATGATGCAAAGCGGATCTTGCGAATGCAGTAAATCAGAACTCGATGTTCTTTCTGTACCACCCACATTGACAACGATGCAAGAAAGTCAATGGGTTGAACATTTTCCAATATCATCTTTGACAAACAATTCACCGATAGAATTCATCATACCACCTCAAACCGAACATTGGACAGATTTATCACAATCGTATTTGTATATCAAATTCAAAATCGTTAAAGCAGATGGCAGCAATTTAGATGCCGGCTCAAATGTAGCCCATGTAAACAATTTCATGCACAGTATGTTTAGCAGTATCGATTTGTATCTAAATAATAAACTAATCAACAGTAATTCAGACACCTATCCATACAGAGCATATATCGAAAATCTTCTGTCATATAATGCCGACTGCAAGACTACGTTTTTGAAAGGTGGTGTACTTTGGATCGAAGACACCAGTGGGCAATTCGGAGCACTCAACCATGATGGGAATAATGAAGGATTACGAGGAAGAATCGGTGTAATTACACTAAGCAGAACTGCAGAGCTTTTCGGACGATTGCATCTTGATCTATTTCAGCAAGAAAAATATTTACCTAACGGTATTGAAATCAGACTTAGATTAAACAGAGCTTCACCAAACTTTTGTCTTACGGGAGGTACTGGTGCACCAGCTGCAAA
The DNA here is from genome assembly GCA_946811185.2 of Hippopus hippopus. Taxonomy (NCBI): domain Eukaryota; kingdom Metazoa; phylum Mollusca; class Bivalvia; order Cardiida; family Cardiidae; genus Hippopus; species Hippopus hippopus. Next base: position 32,212,281 of record OX328108.1, on the reverse strand, counting down.
AATTGTATTGGAATCTGTCAGTCTACATATGCGAAAAGTCAAATTGTTGCCTGTTATTGCGAATGATCTAAATCAAATTATTTCTCAGCAAAACATGAAAATTCCTATCCGCAGAGTAGAAGTAAAGACTTTTACCATTGGTAACGGACTTCAGTCTAAAGTTGAAGATCATTTGTTTCAAGGACAGCTTCCGAAACGTGTTTTCATTGCAATGGTAACAAATGCTAGCTATAATGGAGGTTATAATACCAATCCATTTTTCTTTCAACATTTCAATTTGTCAAAAATAGATGTATCATGTAATGGTCACAGTATTCATAACAGACCCTTTGAGCCTGACTTTGAAAATGGCTTGTATTTGAAATCATATTTGTCAATGTATCAGGCTGTCTCAGCCTTTGGACTCAATAAATCATTTGATATTGCCAAAGAAGATTATGCTGGTGGATACTGTTTGTGGGGGTACGATTTGACAGCTGATCAAGGCAGTGAAGAAGGTCAACTTCACCCTATAAAAACTGGAAGTCTTCGAATTGAGCTTCAATTCGCCCAAGCCTTGGCAGCAGTGGTCAACGTTATTGTTTTTGCTGAATTTGAAAATCAGATCGAGATCAACAGTTTGAGAGAAATCATCACAGATTACTAACTTCGGAAAAAAATCACATCAGAAAAAACAGTCTTTTTCAGGACTAAAGAGCATATATAGAAAAAACGATGCTGGGACTCAGATTTGCTATATCACTGAGAGAAGAAGCAGAAAAAATGAAATATTCTACTTCAAAGTGCATCTCTACTCGGAAAAATGACATTCACAATAGCTTCGAAAAACATATGATTGAAGAATTACAAAATCTTATTGCCAGTGAAGTTCGCAACCAGTGTTACGGATGTCAAGTGGATCACCCCAGTCAAATACAGCACGACCTGTGTTTATTTAAGAACAGACAAGAACATACGGATATGTTCATAGAAAAAGCTATGATGGAATTAAATCCATACAAAATCATGGAAAAATGGTATCCTGAATTAATGGAAATGAAACTCGAGGACAGTGACTATGTGGAAACCTACAGATTGTGGAAGGATATAAAACAAAACATTTTATCTGAATTTGTGGATTCGTCTTGGTTACATAACTGGTGTAACAAAGTAAAACAATCCTGGGAAGAAAGTGACTAAGAAAAAATGTGATGTATACTTATGAAATTCAATACATACTAGATCACGGAACCTGGATAAAAAATCTACAGGCGAAAGTCTGTGCAAAAGATCAGTTGCCTCGACAGAAACCCGAACATGTGAAAGCTTACATTGTGAATACAGAGAGATCAAATAAACCAGGAGAACACTGGGTGGCAGTGATATTCAACAATAATGACAATGTGCTATACTTTGATTCGTATGGACTACCACCACCTGAGCCAGAAATCATTAACTTTTTAGACAATCATTCTTCAACGTGGAGATACAATCGACAAACTCTTCAGAGTCTACAGGGTAAAGTTTGCGGACTTTACTGTATCTTTGTATTGGACGCTGGTGCTAGAGGATACAATATACAGAAATATCTTCAACAGAAATTCCTCTCAACGAAACACCATCGAAACGATCGAGATGTATCATTGTGGTTTAATCAACACTACGGAATTCTATACAAGAAAATTTCAGAGACTCAAACCCACAAACAGTGAAAAAATGATCTTCTTTTTTTGCTATCAATTCATTGTGAATATTTCATTTTTTGTCTTTTTTTACAGGTCATTGTAAAATATGTTCATTGTAAATATGTTCATTGTTCAGTTCTGTTCAATAAATAAAAGTTCAAAAAACAATAGAGTTCTTCATTCTGTTTTTTCCCAAGACTTGTTCTGTCTACATTTTTTCCCATACATCGGGTCATAACTTTTTTGCTATATTAGCATGAAACGTAGGATGGAAAAAAATGTATGTGCTTTCTGCCAGGTCCGAGCTCTTTAAAAAATTTCAATCCTCCTTAAACGTATAAAACCCAGCGATATTTTCATACATTCATCATTTTTCGACTCTCAGCTAACGATCACTTCGAAAGCGGTATCAATATTCGGAATCAGTATCAATATTCGGAAGCAGTATCAATATGGAGGAGATAAATCATCAACTACGTGAGGCTCTCCAAGACTATTTGAATGCTGGTCAGCAGTTATTGCAACTAAACACTCATTTCGTAGGAGAGGAGGAACAAAACCAACTACAACGTATAACACAGCCATACAAAGATCTCGGCGAAAGATTAGTTCAACTATTTTTAAAGACAACGCCGGATGTCATTTTGGTTGATATCGAATTTGGGAGGAAGATTACTTTCGATAATGGAACAATGGTAATCAGAAAAAGAGTTGAAGCATGCTCTATTTGTCAGGCGAATTTCGGATGTTGTCATTAGAAGTGGAAAGAACAACGTGAGACGAAAAAACACAACCTCCAAAACAAAACAGTCCTTTTCAGGGCTAACCCAACATTTCTTTTCAGAGCTAACCCAACAGTCCTTTTCAGGACTAATCATCTACCACGAAAGTTCTATCTTTCTTCAAAATTGTCATTTCTTTTAGAAGAGTTACACTCCAAAGAGTTACACTCCAGAGAGTTACACTCCGAAGAGTAAAAAAACTCAGAAAAAGACTAAGTCCAACTCAGTGCTCAGTCTTTTAGAGAAATCATTCATAGGATGAAAAAAGACTAAGTCCGGCTCAGTGCTCAGTCTTTTAGAAAGAGAAATCATTCATAGATGCAGAAAAAAGTCTAAGTCCAACTCAGTATTCAGGCTTTTAGAGAGAGAAATCATCCATAGATGCAGAAAAAACTAAGTCCAACTCAATGGTTAGGCTGGGCTCCCCTCAGTGGCCAATACTTAGCCTTTTATTGCGAAATAAATGTTCTATTTATAGGAACATTTTCATGCGGATTCTCGGACTTTATCGTTTACTCGACCCTTTGTGAACTGTTGCAGCATAAATGCAGAAAAAAGTCTAAGTCCAACTCAGTGATATAGGGACAAATTTCCCCTCAGGGTAGGCAAACTGGGGATAAATTCTCTGTAAGGTAGGCAACGTAGGGACTACAGGGACGTCTCTTTGTACATCAAACCAGGCCTGTCTGATGTACAAAGAGACTCCCTATACTACTAGTGTCAAGCAATATGACACGCCTTCAATTGCACTTCAGCTATTTGACTCATTTGTTTCATCGTCTCTTAATTATTCTAGCCCTGTGTGGGGTTTTTCAAAATGCAAAGATATAGAAAGAGTCCATTTGAAATTTTGTAAGAGTATTCTTGGAGTTAAGCAAACAACTTCTACGACAACTATTTTTTGCGAATTAGGCCGTTATCCTCTTTATGTCCAAAGATATGTCCAAATAATCAAATATTGGTTTAAAATAATTAGATCCAGTAACATAATATTGTCCTCTGTCTATAATTCGTCAGTAGAGCTACACAGCAACGATAAAAACTCTTGGGCAGGAAGAGTCCATAAATTGCTAGACGAGTATGTTTTTTTCTGATGTATGGGCGAATCCATTTAATTATGATGACATACTTTTTTCGAATCTTTAGACAGAGGGTAATTGGTTGTTTTCTCCAAAAGCTACGACCAGATCTTGAAAATAATACTTTGTTATGTCATCTATATTTACATTTAGTCAGTTCCTTTTAACTGGTCCCTTATCTTGATCTGCTGTATAATAGAACATTTAGAACCTGTCTATCAAAAATCAGATTATCGTCACATAAACTTCGAATAGAATCTGGCAGATACGGACCAAATAGACTTCCCCGAAATGAACGACTGTGTCAGTTTTGCAATGAACTAGAAATATTATTCATCATTAAAATGTGTGTGTGTTCATGACTAGTGCCTTACCCCAATGATGGCATTTTGTCTCGCCATTCATACTGTAATGTGCAGACATGCACGGTAAATCCGACTAATTAATGGTAATGGCAAAAGCTAGGTGCACTTAGATCATGGTAAAATTCTGCAATATTCAGTCCAGTTGTATACATTACAACGTTAACAAAGTCGCTGGAATTGACGAGGCGCGTCGAGGTGGTTTTGTTTAAATATTTACGAAACGACAACGTTTTTGGATTTATTCAGATCTACAGTATATACAGAGGATAAATTCAGTGTGGCTAAAATGGTTGAAATTGTCTTTTTAGGTACAGAAAATACTATGAAAAAAGGATGAAATACTGGTAACCTGCATATTCTCCTTTTTCCACGGTGTTTTAAAAAGCCGTGTATCCCAGGGTTTTAAAACTCAAAATTGTGTGGTAAAGGGTTAACTGGCCTACCCTATACAGAAAGTCATCTAGAAATTCAAAGTCACTTCTCCTCTTCACTCACAGGCGTAATTTTCTCTTGTGCCTATAATGGACCTTATAAATCGTACCCAACCCAACAACGAAATAAGCGAACGTAAACTGAAATAAGGTTTTCTGTCTGTCCGTCAGTCTATTTGTAGACGACGAATTTGAGACATCTTTAACTCCGACAATTTTCAACCAATTTAGCTGAACTTTACAAAGAGTACCTCATACCATGGAAATGTATACAGCTGCAAAATTAACCCATAGGCTACTAACGGCGACTCAGTGACCTTTGACGGACAGCGTAGATCAAGATCAGACTGCACAGAACGTGCAGTCTGATCTTGGATCTACACTGTCCGATCAGGAGATCACTCACCTGAGCCATTTGACCATACATGACCCATTTCCAGTCTTTTTCCGCGATATTATGACAAACATTCTAAAGGATACACAAGGTATTTCAAAAGATTTGACCTGATGACCTAGTTTTTTACCTAATGTAACCCATTTTTAAACTTGATCAGGACATCCTCAAGACAAACATTCTGACCAACTTTCATGAGTGCTGGACTCAAAATGTGGCCTCTAGAGTGTACACAAGGTTTTTCTAAGATTTGACCTAGTGAGCTAGTTTTTGACCAGATATGACCCATTTTTAAACTCTTCCAAGATATCATCAATACAGAGATGCTGACCAACTTTCAGGAGTATTGAACTGAAAATTTGCCCTCAAGAGCGAAGTCATGGCTTTTCAAAGATTTGACCCGGTTGCCTAGTTTTTGACCAGGCATGACCCATTTCCAAACGCATCAAAGATGTCATTATGACAAACATTCTGACCAATTTTCAAGAGTATTGGACTCAAAGTGTGGCCTCTAGAGTATACACAAGGTTTTTCTACGATTGACCTAGTGACCTAGATTTGATTCGACATGACCCATTTTCAAACTCGTTGGAGATATCATCAAAACAAACGATCTGACCAAGTTTCATGAGTATCGGACAAAAACTGTGGCCTCTAGGTTTTTCTAAGATTTGACCTAGTGACCTAGTTTTAAACCTGACATAACTCATTTTCACACTTGTCCAAGATATCATCAAGACAAACATTCTGACAAATTTTCAAGAGTATTGGACCCAAAATGTGGCCTCTAGAGCGTACACAAGGTTTTACTAAGATTTGTTCTAGTGACCTAGTTTTTGACCCGACATGACCCATTTTCAAACTCCTTCGAGATATTATCAAGACAAACAATCTGATCAAGATGCACGAGAATCGGACGAAAAATGTTGCCTCTAGAGCGTATACAAGGTAAAAATTGACCACGAACGACGCACGACGGACGTCGCACGACAGACGACGCAAGTCACACGACGGACGACGGACACAGTACGTAGGATCGTGCTCAGGTGAGCCACTTTTCCCTTTTGCCATAAGGTTTTTCAAAAGTGACCTGTGCTCGATGTATGAACATTACACCCTCAATTGTGCCGAGATTAACAATTTACAAGCCTCACGTACAACCACTCGAGATATTCCGGTAATCTACTTTTTGTTCTCGTGCACCTACCGCAGTTATATGACAGGCAAAAATTGGCAGCGTCTTTAACCCTAAGAATGCTGAATTAGTTAAAATATGGTGGCATATTTCTGCCGCGAGATACGAGATAGCTATCATGATAATTTTACAAAACTATCGTGATAAAACAAAGTTTCCTGGAAATATTATCTAGATAACAATCAAAGCGTTGAGAACGGTGAAGTGGTATTTGTCAAGGAAGCCATTGTGTGGAATTAATAATTTGAAAGAAAAAAAGAAATATTATTCAAATATTGGCTTGAAAGTCAACCTACTAAGCAAATGAATATCTATTTGGTTGAAGGGAGAGTATTCATGACAAAGTTAGGATTATTTGTGTATTGCTGGTCTCCCTTTGATCATTAGGAGGAGGCGGGAGTACCGTCCCTTGACAGTAGGATGCATAATGGATATAGAGAGAAACTATGTGAATATATCGAATAAAATTAAGTTTGTACCTGAAAACTATGATTTTGAAATATCTTTGGTCGTTAACATTTAATTCCCAACATCACAATCAATTATTTCGATCTATGAATATTCATGCCCAATCAAATAGAGTAGCGCGCAATCATGGGACGAACAAGCCATGGGACAAACTGGTTTTGGAACGAAAAAGCCCAGGACCAAGCGATCAGTTAACAAATTTTGTATATATCATTGCGCCAATAGAAGGCTATTCTCGATATGAGCGAGTGAAGGTATTTTCAATCAAAAATTAGTATTTCCACGATCGATGGCCTAACCAAGTGTATTCTAACATGCCATTTCCAATTACATATCTGAGTGCTACCGAAAACTCATTTGTCTAAGAAAAATTGAGTTTAATTGGGTTTATTTCCTTCGGCTTTACACAAAATACGATACATGGTCTTCAAAATTCAATATTGAACTCATAGTGGTATTGTCTTCGACAAATACCACAAAAATTTTCACGGTAAAAATATCGCTGTAATTCTACCTGTTATCATGTTTTTTTTTTGCTTTCGTGCCCATAACTGACATTCACGGTATCTATAATTAGATACGGTTTCGGAACATCTTCGTCTACAACCTTATGAATTCTCCTTTTCCCTGAATAGTTTTAAAGTGTTCGTAGGAGGCATTTCGAGTCTTCTTTGTGATTTTACAGCCTTCTGTTCATTTCGAGTCTTGTCAAAATTTACCAATTAAGCTACAATTATTAATCATTCGAACTTTTACTTACTGCAGTCTTGTGAAGTCAAAACCTACCGAGTTCGTCCAAATGATAAATTTTCTATTTATAGATATCGAGAAACAGGTAAAACTATCACGATAATTTTATCTTGCATGTCAGCTTCGTGCACAATTGAGAAATTTTGCGTTAAAACATTAAGTTTATCGTGATATTTTTTTTTAGGAAACTTTTCACTATCTCGATAAAATTTCCAGGAAACTTTAATTTATCGCGATAGTTTTGTGAAATTATCATGATAGCTATCTCGTATCTCGTGGGAGAAATATGCCACCATATTAAAAGGACCTTTTTCAGTGAGTCAAAACAGCCCAAATATTGGTATTTCAAATTTGTTTGGTATGTAATGGTAAGTTTATTTTCGAAACCTGGGTAAGGATAAATAGACAGTTTCTGCTAACTGAACATATCTGATCAACTTCTTTGTGACTCCATACTGAACATCACTATTTTTTTTAAATGTCATGCTGAAAGAATGTATGGTTAGACAACAAAGTCAAAGTGATTTTCGTGACAGGACCTGTCTTAAAAAAAAATGTGGGCATTTTACGAAAAAGAGAAAAATACATGGAAAAGGGGAAAAAAGGACAACTGAAATAGCAAAAGCTTGATTGAAACAGAGACGAGAAAACATTGTTACGATAGAAAACAGACTCATATTCATTTTTATTGGCAACATTTTCATTTGTCACTATAGTAATCGTATCTTTTTTTTTTTTTCAATTTTGTCACACGGCACATCCGACAACACCCATCTAAATAACCGGCCACAAAGAGAGGAATAGTTCCAGAAATCATATGATAATTATGCATATATAAACGTTAGTGGTTGCCCTTAATTGTGCATGCTTGTGTCAAACCAGGCAATACAGATAAGCCAAAACACATTGTTAACCTTTAGTTTCGCTTTCAGTTTAATGTTGCCAATGCTTCTAAGAACAGTGTAGATCAAAACTCAGATCTCACAGTCTAATTTTTTTAAACTACGCTGTCCGTTTATATCGTGACGTGCAGCCAACTCCCAAAAAATTATCCCCCAAAATGAAACATTTGGTTGTTTATTACCTATGAAATATTTCCATCCCTCTTATTTTGGGCTCAATGAATGAAGAAACAGTCATAATCAAGCACTGACATGACCTACTTTTAAATATCACATGGGTGTATAGCCCTTTCTAGACTTTCTTATGTCTGATAGTCTATCAAAGCACTGACAAAAGTGCTAAAAAAAAGACTTCTACAAGACTTCTACCAATAATCGTGTCATACCTCTTTAACACTTGTAATTGTTGAAAAAGAGGGCAAAAGTTAAGTCTCCTTAAAGTTTGATCATTGTAGAAAGACAAGATTACACGTAAGCATCACCTATCTACTTTAGTATCGCAATGATACATAATGGCGACGGTGACACTATCGGTAGAAGTCTGCGGTTAAGCGGCATATAAATAGCGACCTCGCTGAAGAAAATTGTCCATTTCATTCACTAAATGTGTAGAAGTTTAAATGCAATTTCAGAGGGAGATATTTACAAAAAATCTATGAGGTTTTTTGCTATCAATTAGACTTAAAACTCCAAAGCTTATAAATGCTTGTTTTGTATACATATTCGCTGTCATCGCTATCACGAAGTAGTTATTTATGAACACAAAAAAGATAGAAAAACATTATGGGAAAGGAGAAAATACTGGCTACCAATATTTTCCCCTTTTTCCTCAATGTCTTCATTTTTTTTTTTTTTTTTTTTCACCAGGTCGTTTAAACACAGAATTGTTTGGTAGAGGCTTTAACAATGTCCATCGAGAAAAAATTAGTTAAAATTTGTCTCAAATAATATGAAATTGTTTATATGTGTATTCCCAGTCGCAAGAATTCTTATTTTCTTTACCTGTATATGTAGATGGTACATGACCCTTTTTAAAAGAAAACTTTTGAATGCGAAAACCTGCGGATAAATACCATGTTTACAATGAAATGTTATAATTACTGAGTACTTTAAGCACACGAGCCCTTAAGCTTTTCATAACTAGTAATGGAACATTCTCGCATTTTTATCATTTTGATGTTATCAAAATACAGCCATTTGTATACATTGTTGGAATTAAATAGGACACATGACCTTTTCAACGGCTCATTAGCGTCGTATGGATTTATACTGCCACCTTAAATGTACGGACATAATGGTTGAACTCTTATAATCCTGTTTTATCAGCGAAATTGCACTTTGCGTAATGACGCAGAGTAAGGATAAGCAAAGCAGCTTATGATATGTGTATCTTTATTAATGCAAAACTAGGTCATACACCCATGGCGCACTCAATAATATATTGTAAGAAGTGATGTAAAGTTATCCTTTTATAATAATTACCCCCTCATTCCATCACTGTCAAACTTGTTCGAAACGAAAGACAAAATGGCTGATAAGGAATAAATCCTATGTAAAAATCTACTGCGTACCACATAAATGCACTCTTAACAATGATATTTCAAACAACTTTGCAACATGTATCATAATTAACCATCACTCCATATGTGCCCGACTTGTCTGTAACGAGGAAAATAAAACCAAAGGAATTGATAGAGAAATATCATGTTCAAAAACGTTTTGGAAAATGACATACTGCACGTGTATAAAATCAAACAAATATATGCGCTTTACATAACGCCTATTCTGCAATACAAAAAGAAGAGACCAAAAGTGATTTATTTCACAGCAGTCAAATATCAGTTTCAAGGGGTGCAAACACAATAATCTAGAATAGAAAAGGGCGAAACAAGATCAAGCTGTACATACATGTATCTGCAGGCTAATCTTTGTACAGACTTTTCACAAAAAGCGGCCTGTGTTCGCGGACACTAGCATCTTCTTCAAATGTGACCTATGTCCGCAAGTATTATGATAAGAGTTGACAAGCTATAAGCAACTAATTAAATTTACATGTACCTTAGTATGTTACAAGCCTTCTGCATTTTATTAGCACTATCAACATTATGTACTCAACAAAAAAAAAGTTAAGGAAATCTCAGAACATGGAACAAAAGAATACTAAAACGAACAATTATTCAATGTTTACTTATTTCATTAGATACATTTCATGGCTTGAAAAAAAAATGTTCCCTTTAGTTTGATAGCATTAACAAATTTGTTATGGTACTGTGTCAAGTAACCTGAGGATCAGTCACATTTCTCAAAATAAATGTGTACAGAGTGTTCCTTCTTTTTAAGCAAAACATAGTCATGAAAAGGTTTTCATAGCTTGAAAATTCAATTCGCATTTAAAAATGTCGCATGAAATTTACGCAAGTCCTATCTCATGATAGCCCCAAATGTCACATATGGAAGATGAAAATGTTCAAATATCCCTTCAGTAACGAGTGTGTCTCCTTCAGTGGCGAACAAGTGGCGTTCCATACGCCGAATAATTCTGGCAATTTGGGGCTGAGGAACCGGCCTCCATTCCTCCTGTAGCGCCACAGCATGAGCCTGGAGGTGGTGCCAGTATTTTTCGTGGGACTGTCTGTGCCAGAATGTCCTACACATGTTCAATTGGAGGCATCTCTGGCGAGTGCGATGGCCAGTCAATACGCTCAACATTGTTCTAACGAAAGAATCTTGGACGATTCTAGGCGATAGCAATGGAGATTTTGACCTGATTTGAAAATTGAAATGTCGGCTCAATCTGAAAGTACTGCTCAAAATATCTGAGATGAGTAAATACCCTACGGGTCAATTTTTAATGCCATTTGGGTAAGACTTTTATGTGATACTCTTTGCTCAAACCAATCAATATTGCAATTGTCGAAAAATGGAAGACTGGTCAAATTTGACATTGATTCCTTAAGCCGCTAAAAGTGTTATTAACTCAAACATCCATCTGAAGATAGATGACACCTTCATCCTTTGGTCTCTAAGCGCGACTCACTGACCTTTTACGGACAGTGTAGATCAAGATCAGACTGCACAGACCGTGCAGTCTGATTTTTGATCTACACTGTCCTATAAGGAGATATTATTCCCTAAAACATAACTTTGAAATAGTAATATTTGGGTTTTAACCATCGAAATGAAAATTTCGTTTTAGTTATTTCGCAGGATAAGGGTTGAAATACTGTGAGATTAAAAATTATTAAAATATTTTAGATCTTTTGTCATAACCCCAAAACACAATTATCTAGCTAAGCATGACACGCTAGTAGACATTTTATAAAATTAGGTTGAAAACGAACTGTATCAATCGCTATCCTGCAACACAGAAGAGTCAAATTATTATCTATTTCAACCAGTCTTCTATTATTTTCCACGGGTGCGAACAAAAAGTTAACTATGTGCAGGCAGATCTTTGTCCACACTTTTCAGGAATGCGGCCTGATGATATTCAAGATACTACGTTAGGATCTAAAGAAAAGATTACCACATGCAATGATTAGAACTGCAGTATACGTTTGATTCAGTCCCAGAGAGGTTTTTTGAAACACATCATCAGAATCGAAAGAGATTAGTATAAGTTGTAAGAACTTGTTTCTCAATCGATGTAAAATAAATATGTTTAAATTGAACTGAACACATCATAATGGTATTGCATAAAATGCCGACAATGGAGCAAATATTGGAAAGTAAAATATACATAGACAAACTCCTGAATGGCTATATTTGTACACTATTCTGATTGAAGCTTTTATTTCAACATTTTGGTTTTTTCCCCCTTTTTTTTTCATACGACATAGACAAACACTGTCCTTTGTTAACATCCCTGCATGTGCTTGTATGTTTTCAGAGATGTGTGGAATGCTATAAGAAACCATAAAGGAATAAGTATATAGGTAGCCGTGTAATGTTTTCAATAAATAAAAAAAAAAAAAACATACATGAAAAATTGTGTACGTGCATACCAAGTTTTGAATAATGTATTGCATATCTAAAAAACAAAACCTTCAAGACTGTAAGGGAAAAAATCTACTCTTGACAAAAATATGCATAAATCTCAGTAACTCATTACTATTATATAAAAAGAAATCTAACTGCCTGACATAACGGCCCGTAGAAACACCGAGAGAAAATAGCAATTGTTTGTTACGAGCACATTTTGCCGTGACATTATTATAATGTGAATTCATTCAGTCTTTGGGTCACTGCAAGCTACAAGATACTCCGGGCCTTGAAGATGGTTCAAATTCCTATGTTTCTTTCATTTTCTTCTAGTTTAGATTACAGAATCTTCTCTGTAAGCAACAACGAAAATATTAAAATATCTCTATCAACGGTCGCAAAACAGATTTTCCCGAACTGGCCAGCTGCAAAGATTATACGGGATACAACGATTCAATACTTAAATTGGATCTAACCCATATGTATTCATAAACAAGTAAATATTTCGTAGGAGCCGATGCAGAAAGGAGATATTTGCATATTATTCACCAATGTACATGAGTCATTTCGTTTATTCAGCTTGCACCGACTGCGAAACAAGTTAACGTGCCAGTGTTCCAAAATACACGTGTTACATCTGATATAATCTATGTGGTATATTCGTACTTGCACATACACGTACTGGTTATAGATGGACGTATATATTTTCCCGCTTTTTTATGGGCAAAAGATAAATTTCCCTTTTTTTCAGTTTCTGGTCTGTATAAAGCAAATTTCAAATACTTTACATTACTTAAATTCAGTAGGTAGTTACATAAATGTTTTGTGTGTATTTGTGTGTATATGTGAGAAAAAACATCGACGGTCAATGTATCATTTCAAAGTTCTTTATACACTCTGTGGAACTCTGAAAGCATAAAACCTTTCTTGGCTCAGTATGTGGCTTGTAGTTATTGCATAATTAAAAAGCACAGACAACTCGGAGAAATGCAAATCAAATTTGAGACTGAAAATCTAAATATCTTCTTTTGCTAGTAAGATATACGTTTTTGTACTGTTTTAGTGTCACCAGTTTTCACATGACCCGCCAGTATTTAACTTTTGGGACAGCTTTGCCTAACAATATCTTTGCAGCCGAGTCTATAGGTTTTATGCCAAGGTCCCAGGCATGAAAGCACCAATGAACTGAGCAAACCAAGACAATGAATACATTTGTCATCAATTACATGTCTTCAACCTGTTATCTGTGTTATATTATGGTATCATTTGAATTATCATCTTTGTTATGATACGCATATGTGTCTAACGGTTATAAATTTTTTCACTTTCTTTTCTATGGAGTTAAGGCACCCTTTATACCACACAGTCATGTACATGTTTGCATGATACATGTATATATCAAGCCGATCGTGAAGTGTCTTTTTCGAGAACAATATTCACAACCAAACATTACTTATACTACCTATATTTGCTTCTACGGGTTGTGATTACCAGTTACCTTTGTAATGAAAACATAGCGATTGTTTACTTAAAAGGTTGATTAAAAGAAAGCAATGCTAAAAATTGTAGTTCGGTTTACGTAGATGATTCATATTGTAACCACATCATATTCTTTTGGATGCCAGTATTACAGACATATTATTTCTTCATTGCCAGTGGCATATCCTAGATGAGCTGGGCTCGAGACCCGGTGACGGTTGCACAGGGGTTAGGATAGCGGCTTTCGCCAAGACACCGCAGACTTTCGCAGATTTTCGGCCTAGTACCAGGGAAACCTATAAAAAAATAAATAAATGAGCTTTTTTCCCCGTGATATAAATGAAATACTTTAGGGATCGGCATGGAGACCACTCAAACAAACACAACACAGGAAAATTTGTTGTTGCTGCTGTTGTCGTTGCTGTTGTTGTTATTGTTTTGAAACAATGTCATGTCACAAGCAGTATTTATTGCTCCTTTTCAGCGCAATTCTTATTTTAAGGTGTTTCGCTTCGGGGCCCGGAAAAGTCGGTACGTCGTACTTTTACTGTATTCAGTACATTAGGTTGTAGAAGGAAGTCAATTGGTTGCTTCTTTCCAAGGCAAAAATTTCCCTCACCAAATTAAAAGCAGTCCACAAATTCATTTAGACTAAAATGGCGAGAGTCGTCGGTGAAAGGGTAGGGAACATTGTGGGAAAAGGGGAAAGTGATGCTTATCAGTATTCTCCTCTTTTCCTACAATCTTTTCAACACCTATCTACCTCAGGGTCGTAAAGTCTGTAAATTGTTTTGTAAAGGGTTAACTAGAGAAGAAAAAATGTCGTATGACGGCATAACGCCAGAGATTTCTGTGATGATATGATATGTTTACCTCGCTTTATGAATACTTAATCATCCACAACATAAAGAAGTTGCCAGGCTGTTATACATTCATATAAACTGTCACTTCAGTTCTCATATGATCATCTGAAAATGGATACTCAACTTTTACATATAGCTTTGTTAGTTTCAGCTTATATTAGACCAATTGAAGGTTTAATTATAAATCAAGGTAAATATCTGTGACATGGATTAAATTCGGTGTTCATCCGCTAAAGGGGGGTACAGAATTATTTGTCAAAACAATAAATTTTCGGTATTTCTTTTCTTTTTTTTTTTCCTTAGATTTTCATATATTCAAGCTTTCGTACATTAATTTCTCTATGCACGAGGAAATATATTTTCAGAGCTATTTTGAATGTATATGGAATCTTAAAACTGTTGCATAGCCTTTTAATATTTTCCTACGAAAATCAACACATTAAGATTGATAACTACACTTCGCCTTTAAGCAATTTATGCTGTAGTTTACATAACTAGAGGCGCTTGAGCGCCTGTATCGCTCCACAGGCCTGATATTTCTATAATGGCGAAAGGAAGTTTTTAACAATTATCATTCAATCCTGCATTTTAGCTCACTGAAGAAACAATTTGGTAGACAACCACCATAGGAACTTACCTGCAAAACAACAATGAAATCCAATGAATAGTTTTAGAGAAGAAATTTTTCAAAGATTTTACTTTATACCATAAAAGGAAAATGAGTCTCCCATAAAAGCCATGTTTTTTGACAGATCTTTTTTTTTTTTTTTAAGGAATTCTGTAAACCTGTATCTAAGGAACATTCCTGCAAAATGATAATGCTATCCAAATAGCGGTTTGGGAGAAGATTTTTAAAGGTTTTTTACTTTGGTTGCCATGGCAACCAGAATTCTTCATGGAACACAATTATTTGAAGGAATTTGAAAGAGGACCGCCAAAGGAACATTCCTGTGAAATTTGGTAAAAATCCAGTCAATAGTTTCTGAGGAGAAGTTTTTTAAAGAAAAAGTTTACGGACGCACGCACGGACGAACGAACGGACGCACGACGGACACAACGCCATGACAATAGCTCGCTGGCCTTCGGCCAGTGGAGCTAAAAATTGAAGCAAACCCAAAGTATTGCAACTTATATTTTGACAAAAGCAATCTAAATACCTGGACCCGGTTTCAAAAAAAAAAAAACCTCAAGTCTCTTATTTTGCTCAAATCTACTGAAAGACTCATTTTCTGACATAAGCTGGTTTGATTATTTGAGACGCATTTTGCTTTCATAAACACATCTTAGTAAAGTACTCAAATCCTGGGCTAGCACAACGTTTCAGACTCAACTAAGCTGAATAAATAGTAATTCTTTACCAGACAATCCCGATTTTTAAGACCTTGTGGGAGAAGCCCTTTGAAAACATTGTGGGAAAAGGAGACAATGCTGATACCCAGCATTTTTCCTTTTCCCTCATTGCTCTGTACCTTTTGAATGAGAAATTTCATGTTTTAAGTAACATTTATTTTGCCATCTTCAAATGCTTTCAACTTGGAAACAGCTTTAATTTTGTTGTCTTGTAAAAGGTTAATTCAGTTAACAGACACAAGTCCATTATTTTGCCGAGTTGAGTCTGGAACGTTATGTCAACTCAGGACTTGAGAACTAAAGTCTGTTAACGTTAGTGAAATGCGTCTCGAATAACGAATTCAACTTAATTCGGAAAATGAGTCTGCTAAAGCACATTTAAGCGAACAAGAGACTAAAGTTCTTTTGTTTTTTTTCGTAAAAACGGATCCTACCTTTTATAAAATAAAATAGGATGTGCAGATCTTTTTAGCGAAGAAAAAGTCCATGGTGGTAAGGAACATAGTATTACGTTGAGTAGAGAGAAATGCATAAAAGGCTCACATGCTTTTTTGAAAGTCAGGGGTCGGCAACGGGGTCTGCCAGGTTACTATTTTTGGCTCTAATGTTTCCATTGAAAATGATCGATTTGCAAAAACCATTTTTAGATCTAGCCAGAGTTAAGTTTTGCATCGATGAATGTTTCCCAATTGACAAAATATATAGAACGAAAAAGAAAAACGAAATAAAAAAAAAACGAGGAAAACTATATGAGGAACACGGGCAAAAAAACAAACAAACAAAAACCAACGTTTTTATCAAACCCAAAGGAATTTTTACTTGCTTATGTAAACATTATAGATGCACATTAGACGACAATTCTGTCTTACATCCTCGGTACGGTCAAAACAAAGACTGTTTTATTGACTGATTATAATGTCAGATAAAAAGATCAATAAAGCACAAAAAAGTGTAATTCACTGTATTTCCTGGAAGATCAACAACACAATGTACTACATACTATTAAAAAAAAAAAAATAATACTTGAAAAAATTTTCCATATGATTGATTGAATAGTGTTTTACACCGCTTTCAACATTATTTCAATCATATCACGGCGACAGCTCACATATTCATGTATTGCCTGGGTTTCACCAGTACTATGCTAGGGCTCTGAAGTGTCTTGCCCAAGGACACTCCCACGAAAAAACCAGCGGATCGGGTTGGGCTAGAACTCGGGGCCTCCTGGTTACTAGGCCCATACTTTATCACTGAGCCACGCAGGACCCTTTTTCCATTTGAATTTCATAGTACTTAAGAGATCAAACCAAACAACAATAACAAAGATGTAGAAAATATTTTCATTAAAGTTCCATGGCAATGTTCAGACATTAGTAATGACCCAACAATTGGATTTAAAATGAATGCTTTTTTAATGCGGAAAGCCATCTGTCACAAAAATGTCTGACTTCGTAGATCTGAATTTACACTGCTTCCGAAATTACTTGCAGGGCTCAAGTCTATAACTTAATTTTCATGTTTTTGTCAGATATAAATAAATGCCTAATAAACAATGGTGGATGTTCGGATACATGTAACTACAATAACGGATCTTATTTTTGTTCCTGTGCGGAAGGATACAGTGTTGAAATCGACGGAAATATCTGTAACGGTAAGTTTAAATCTAGTAACTCTTTATCAGAGTATACGAATATTATTATAGTCTGGTCAGTATTGAAAGAATTTGCGAAAACAAATAAGTCATGCTCTGGCAAAAGGGGGCTTAATGCATCTCCGTTATACATGATGCTAGCCCAAGTCATCACATAGATATGGATCCATAAGAGCCACGTTTTTCAAAAACCGACTTAATCATGAGGTAGACTGGTCCTTTGACAAACAGAAAATTGACAAATAGCGAAAAGTTTCGGCCCAGGTCAGCCTGCGCGGACTGCGCAGGCTGGCCTGGGTCGATACTTTTCGCAGATGCATTAAGCCCCCTTTTCACAGAGCACGGCTCATTAATAAAAAGTGACATAAGCGATGGGATTTTTCCTTGAAAGGATAGAAAACATTCTCAGAAAAGGAGAAAATGGTATTTACCAGCTTATTCCCTTTTTCAATAAAGTATAGCTTCCTGTCACAAGGATGGGTTCTGTAGAGGGTTGATAGATAGATACATTCATAATAATTTTGCCGACAGCAAATTTTTTTTTTAACGAAAAAGAGAAGAAATGAGCCATCCTCACAATCGAATTATAAAGTCCCATAACTCTGTTGAGTCATTCGTTGAATCAAAGCATTGGTTTTTAGTAAATATTGTAAACTTTTTCTTAAAACAAGTTGCCCCCTGCAGATGGTCATATTTGTTCTTTAGGAGACGATCGTTGGAAACAATGGGACAAGAAATGCAAATGCTTCCATTTTCTACGTATGTTTAAAGGACGTATATGACAAATGTTCGCGCGCATCCTACTGCGCATGTATTTTTGTTGTGAATATTGAATCAAAAGTGCACCTATGTATTTTTTGCACATAATGGTAATACTATTGGTGCGCTGAAACAAGTAGCACTTTCTTTGGGTAGTATTGGTGAAGAGAAAAAATGGATCTTTGAACTGTCACCGTCAAATAATTAAAATGCTGCTGACACGGCCTTACACACCAAACAAGGAAACAAAGGCAGGAAATTTAAAGCTGTGGAAGTATAGCTGTTTCCACTTTGAAAATTATTGTTGGAAAAGCAGAAATCGCTCCTATTAAGCAATTTCTCCTTTTCCCACCATGTCTGCTGAGCTTTTATCCTATTTTTTTCCTTGAAAAAATAACTTCCACAGTGACCTTCAACCTTGTTTCTGACGAAAAAAGCACGGATAGGTGCCATTTTTATTTTTTCTTATTGTTCAGAATTATAAACACTATAAGTGTGGAAAGTTTAAGAAAAATCTGTCCGTTAGAAAGTATGTATTTTTTTAAGATTAACCCTTACTTCGATCAAATTATCTCCCTTTTTATATATGTATATTTTTAATATATAACATGCATATTTGTACAATCACCATGCTCAAAACCAGGCTTTTATATATTTTTTGTGCAAAAGTATATGAATTTTCATTAAAATGATGTATATTTATATATTTTTCCAGTAATTTTCCTGTTTAACTGACTGTAAAAGAAAGGCGCTTTAAATCCAATATAAGCTGATTTTTGGAACTGTATATACCTTTTTCAAAGGCAAATTTCTCAGAAACGAGCACAGTGACCCCTATCTTTTTTTACTGTAATCTCCTAGAGACATAATGAGCTTTGTATATGCAAAGTTTTAAAAAAATCTGTCTGTTAGAAAAATTTGTCATATACGTCAATAAAGGCATACTACGCCGACATATCGTCCTTTTCGTGATGTTTCCTGCTCAACCAGAAGTTTTCTGTTATTTCAGACATAGACGAATGTTCGGTCAACAGAGGTGGCTGCTCAGAGAAATGTATCAACACGATTGGTAGTTATAAGTGTGCTTGTTATATCGGATATGTGTTTGTCGATGGGCTTTGCGAAGGTATTGTCCTTTTCATCTTTGTTCTGACTTTTCATCTCTAACCTGCCAAATAAGTTAACTCCTTACCAAACGACAAAATTTTGGACTAGTCCAAATTGAAAGCATTTGCAGACGACAAAATAAATGTGAATCAAAAATTGAAATTCAGTTTGAGAAGGGTAGAAAAAATTATGGGAAAAGGAGAAAATGCTGGTTACCAGCATTTTCTCCTTTTCCAACAATGTTTTCAAAGGCTTTCTTTCTCAGGGTCGTTAAGAGTCGGGATTGTGTGGTAAAGAGTTAAAAGAAACTTTCCAGCGTTTAAAACTAAAAAAGAAAAAAAAAAGATGCTATTTCAAAGTTCTCTTTGGGAGAAAAATATCTCCTTATCGGACAGTGTAGATCAAGATCAGACTGCACGTTCTGGTGAAGTCTGATCTTGATCTACATTGACTGCAAAATCGCCTTGAGTGGCGGCTAGCAGCCTAAAGGATAAATACGAATACACTTACTATATTCGGTCTTACAACAATGCCCTACAGGTGGAATCACATTCCTACACTTTCTTTATGATGAAGGCAGATGAAGGCAAGGACGTTTTTGTTATTGTTGTTTATGTACAGAATTTGCAAAGAAAAGCCATTGTGAACATCTGTTCTGCAGCAGTAACGCATAGCACTGCAAGTCCTTTGATTTTTTTTCTTTCGACTCTTTATCAGCATTTTTACGAAACATATTCAATATTATATGCTTTTGCGGACAGTACTGATTAAGATCAGAATACACGAATCGTGCAATCAGTGTCCGTATTCACAAACCATTCTTAAGAACGTTCTCAGTCTCATTCTTCAGAATTTTCTAAATTTGAAAGTAACACAAACTTCTGATTGGCTAAACCAAATGGTTTAGCCAATCAGAAGTTGTTTTACTTTTAACTTTTGAAAATCTTGGAGAATAAAGCAAAGAATGTTCTTAAGAGTGATTGATGAGTACGGACCTAGGTCCGAGATCAAGGCAACACCATGTTTTGAGACAGTCTGATTAAACTAAGAATATTTGTGAATGTGCATTAACGGCGTCTCATTATTTAACCCCTTACAAACCAATCCCATATTGCAAAGACCCCGAGGAAAAGGGCTTTAAAACCCATTCCGGAAAAATTAGATTTTGCTGGTGATCGGTATCTTCTTTACTAACAATCTTTTCTGTGCTTTTTACAAACAAATCCCGTTATTTTAAGCGCACTTTTTTTCCCGCTGCAAATGCTTTCAGTATTTTTTTTAATCTGTAAGAGGGTTAATACCATAATGATTTCATTAAAAAGGCATTCTGTTTGCAAACAGCTTTTTATGAGATTGTAAAGAATATTGAAATTAACTACGTTGAATCTAACCGCTTACAATTTCATGTCAACGTGCTTGCAAAGAGCATGCATTTTTTCACACCACTATGGTATTAAATCTAGAAATTATTTCGCCTGTATATGATGCATTGTTCGATCAGTAAAATTACACACAACATACAGAAAAGGTGATTTATCATAGCATTTCTTCAAAAGTCGACAATTTTCTCGTGCACATGTTCGTTCGATAAATTACACATAACAAACAGAAAAAGTGATTTACCTTAGCATTTCTTCAAAATTCGACCATTTTTTCGTGCACATGTTCGTTCGATAAATTACACACACCACACAGAAAAGGTGATTTACTTTAGCGTTTCTTCAAAATTCGACCATTTTCTCGTGCAAATGCTCGTTCAATAAATTACACACAACACATAGAAAAGGTGATTTACCTTTGCATTTCCTCAAATTTCGACTGTTTTCCGGTACACATGATTGTGTGTTGAATAGGCCCTGTAAGTGCTGAACTACTCAAAAATTCAATTACAATTGCCACTTAATGAAAAGGCGGTTTGTGCATTAAAACACTTGGACAATATGCTGAAACCAATCAAGGGAGACAGCTGTCTTAATTTTCTATCTATAACTTATCTTACATTTAAAATTCAAATTGGCATATAACCAGGTTTCATTTCTAAAGCTTTTGAGATATAAATCTTCTATTAGATGGCTTTAAGATAATTGAATAGACAGAAAACCATGTAAGAAAAAACAACAAACTTCTCATTTTTTGATTATTTTTTTCTGTTGAATGCCTTTCTTCGTTTTTCACAGGATGGCTATTATTGCGTAAAAAGGAATAAATAAATTGTGAACACGCTTGATAGGTACTTAAACGGACAACTAAGTCAATAAAGTCGCTAGAATATGGTTTTGGAGGACACAGGCTCAAATTCCAGCGATGGAAATCATTACTTTTATTTTCTTACAAACTAGCAAATTTCTTTCAGAACAATATTTTCATTGCAAAAGATTGGTTTTACATATTTTTATTTGAGTTATGCGAGATATTGTTGGTTCTGTACTCGGTTTCCCGATATTTTACAACGCAAAACGACCATGCCTGACCAAGAGGATTACATTATATATCTAATTTCTAGTTGTATTTCATGTATAATAGATGCAGACGAATGCAAAATTGATAACGGTGGATGCACAAACAGCTGTTTGAACTACGAGGGAAGTTACAGCTGTGCATGTGATAAAGGATATTCTTTAGATGAGGACAGGCGTGCATGTAATGGTAGAGTATTGTTTTACTAGTAAATAATATTGGCACTTAATGCTTTTTGCCGACAGTATTTGTACTGTGCATCTATTCGTGCATTCATAGGGTTCCTGAAGAAGCACTATGCAAATTATTCTCTCAAAGCCACTGGCAGATTTCCCACACAAAAACTGTTAGCACATGAAAAGTTGTGGTCAAGGTATTAAGTATGAAGCGATTTAAGCTTTGGTAGCACAAAACGCGCTATGTTCCAATAATAAGCACTCATTCTCTAACTAGTCTATGAAAGTGTGATATACTGTTAGTACACCTTCTAAAAATAGGCCATGAAACTGTGGTGTACTCTAAGTACACGTGTTCAAAGTAGGCTATGAAAGGATGACATAGTCTAAGTGCACGTATTCAAAAAAAAAGCCATGATATTGTGGCTTGCTCTAAATACACATTCACAAAGTAGGCTATGAAATAATGGTATACAGTAAATACGCGGTCTTAAATTAGGCATTGCATTTACGGTGTACACTAAGAAAACGTAATTAAAGTAGTAGTATAAAAGTATAATGTACTTTGAGTACACATTCTCAAAGTAGTCTATGAAAGAATTATGTTCTCTTCGAACACGTTCCTCAAAGTAGTCTATGAAAGTATTTAGTACTCCTACGACACATTCCTCCAATAAGTTTATGAAAGTACGATGGACTCAATGTTCATGTTCTTAAAGTACATGTAGTCTATGAAAGTGTGATGTACTCCATTATCACGTTCTCAAAATAGGCTAAGAAGTAGTAATATATTCTAAATGTACGTTTCCAAAGTAGGTCATGATAGTGTCGTATACTCTGAGTCCACGTTCTCAAAGTAGTCCCTGAAAGTATGGTGTACTTTAAATAATAGCGCTTAAAGTACCCTATGAAGGTGTGATGATATCTAAGTGCATGTTCTCAAATTAGTCTATAAAATTATGATTTACTCTATTGTCTCGTTCTCAAAGTAGGCAATGAAGATCTGATACTCGTTAAGTATACGTTATGAAATTTGCCCATGAAACTATGATGTACTGTAACTACAAGTGCTTAAAAAAAGTAGGCTAAGTAAGTGTAATGTACTGTAAGTTCATACTTTCGAATTGGTCAATGAATTTTTATAATATACTATACGAGGGCTGTCCCAAAATAGCGTGGACTCTTCTAATAAAATTGTTTATTATAACATTAGAGACAAACGCTCTTAAGAGCATATGAACACAGGATTTATGACGGACTATGTGAAATTTCAACGTTCTAGCTTAAAATATAATTAGCACAGAGAAGTTTAATTTGCACCAATCATATAACCCCGGCCCACACTTTCATAATAATTAAGACGTTAACGTCATTAGCGTTACTCCTTTTCGAAATACTCGCCGTGGTGATCGATGCATTTTTGGTGCCGCACAACCCACTTGTCGTATACGTTGGTAAACCAGCTGGTCTGTAGTCCGCGAAACACTCTAATTGTTTCTTGTTTAAGCTCATGTAAGTTTTCAAACCTATGTCCTCGTAACTGTGACTTAAGATAAGGAAAGACGGCAAAATCTAGCGGAGCTAGGTCAGGGCTATAAGGGGCATGCTCAAGTCTTTGAAAACCCAAAAGATCCAGTTCCAATAGTGTGTGTTTAGAAGTGTGGCACGGAGCGTTATCCTGGTGGAAGATAACATTTTCTAAGTTGTCAATAAGCCCCGGTCGCTTTTTTCGAATCGGACGCATGAGGTCTCTTCTGATGACCTGAAAGTAAAAACGAGCTCAAACTGCGGACACTATGTAAACAATAATTTTGATTTAAAAATAGTTTGAATGAACAAGTTATTTAGAAGCGGTTTCCGTTCATGAATGAAATGGAAATAAGTATAAAGTGTGGACAGATTAATAAACTTTACCTTTGTGTAATATGTGGAGTTTACCGTCTGACCCAGTGGTACAGCGTGGCAAGGAAGAACGCCCTGTCTGTCTATGAACACGATGAACATATGCTTGCCCATGGATTTAACTACCTCGGCCTTTTTTGGAGGTCGGGAATCTGGGTGTTTCCATACACTTGATTGTTGCTTGCTTTTGGGATCATAATAATGAAGCCATGTTTCGTCGACTGTGATAATCTTGTTCAAAAAGTCCCGATCTCTCGCATACCGTCTCAAAAAGCGCCTAGAAACATATACACGTCTTTCCTTTTCATCTGCAGTAAGCAAGCGAGGCACCCATCTTGCACAGACTCTCGACATGTTTAGTGTCTCACATAAAATCCTGTGAACAGATGACTTGCTGATTCCGACAGTTTCCGCAATCTCTCGCACAGCCATTCGCCGATCCCCTTCGATGACGTTCCTGACGCTGTCTACTATACGGCTGTCTATTTCTTTTGGTCTACCCGACTCCACACATTTTGCCTCTCTCCATCCTTCAGAAAATCTTTTGTGCCATTTGAATACTGGCGAGCGAGAAACAGATTTATACTTCTCCGTAGTTTGCAATTGTTTAAACGTCTGTGTCGGTGTCATTTTTAGGTCAATACAAAATTCGATCAGATTTCGGTGGGCCGCCATTTCTTTTGACGTCGACATTTTTTATTATTTCCAAATAAGCTACCATTCGTGTTTTCGCTATGAAATTTTTCAAAATAAGGCCACGTGAATGGTTTCTTTTCAGTAATAACGTCATATTTGATAACGGCAACATGCATTATTCAGTTTCGCGCAATTCTATCGAAAACCTCTGATACTGAAGGTTAAAGTAACCACACAGTTAAAACCTTTGATAAAATCTTAGGTTGGGCCGCAAAACGTAACCTGTAAATAATATTTGCATGTAAAATAGACTCAACTGTATATAACTACCTCACTATTTCTTCTTCAGATGCGCAAATGATTAAAATAACATCGGTAAAAATATCATGAAAAAAAAACGCCGGGTTCCGGAAAATAAAAAGTTGTCCACGCTATTTTGGGACAGCCCTCGTATGTATACGTTCACAAAGCATTCCATGAGGGTTTGATATACTCTAAGTATTCGTTTTGAAGAAACCTATGAAAGCAGGCTTTGAGAGTATGCTGCACTCTATGTTCACGTTTCAAAAGTAGACTATGAAGGCGTGAGATACTGTAAGAGTACGTTTTCAATGTAGGCTATGACAAAGTGATGTATCTTTTATACACGGTCCCAAGATAGGCTAAGAAAATAAAGAGTACTCTACTCGTAAGTACACGTATTCAAAGTTGTCTATAAAATGCGATGTACTATAAGTACATGTTTTTAAATAGGCTTTGAAAGGGTTGAGCACTTTAGGTGTACGCACTCAAGTTGGCTAAGAAAGCATGGAGTGCTCCAAGTACAAATACTTACAGCAGGCCATGAAAGTGTGATTTACCCTAAGTGAATATGCTCAAATAGTCTAAGAAGACATGCTGAACTCTAAATACACGCCCCCAAAGTAGGCTATGAAAGTGGAATATACCCTATGTACAAATTCTCAATGTTTGCGAAAGTATGATGACCGTCTATGAAAGTGCTGTGTACTCTTAATACACGTTCTCAAATTAGGCTATGGAAGAATGATGTACGCTAAGTATACGTTCTTGAAGTATGGTATGAAAGTACACATTTTCATAGTAGGCTATTCAAGAGTGATAATCTCTAAATACACGTACTCAAAGCAGTATATGAAAGTATGGGGTATCCTAAGTACATGTTCTTAAAGTAGACTATGAACGTGTGATTTACTGTAAAGTAATGCGGTCACAGTATGCTGGTAGTGTACGAAAGTGAAGTGGAAATACTTTTTAACCACAAAAGATATATCGAATGCTATGACAAAAATTCATTTTTCAGATATGGATGAATGCTCCATATACAACGGTGGCTGTTCTCAAAGCTGTACCAACACACCGGGATCGTACATTTGTTCGTGTCGCCCTGGTTACGAGCATCATGTAGACAACCATTTATGCATAGGTAAACCAACATTTGTTCCCAGCGTTTTTATCTTTTTAAAGCGTCCATACGAAACTATAAACATATAATGAAAGCTACCACACTGACAAATGTCCCATATGTAACGGTTGATGTTCTCATAATTATACGAGGACATATAAATTTCTACACTTGCACCTGTTACTCTTCAGCCGTATTCACCAAGTCTTCCAACTTGTTTTTCTTTTTTCTTTTTCTTTTTTTTTCATTTTATCATGATTTTCTGAATTTAGAAGAAACAAAGTTTCTGTTTGCCTTAACCAAACTGTTTAGCCAATAAGAAGTTGTTTTAAATTTTGAATTTAGACTTGGAATTAGAAACCAATTTGGAAAGGTTTAAAGGTAAGGGACCTGGTTGTAAGCCGCCTGTAGACAACCGTTTATGCACAGGTAAGTCGTCGGTTTCGGTTGATCAGTACAACATTATTAATGCTAGTGACAAGATTCGCTGTAGATATTAAGAATCCGACATAAAAGGTCAGTTGATGTATGGTTGATGAAACCAGTCAAAAATACATTGTGGAGCAAATTTATTCCCATACTCAAAGGATGGCTGAATGCTTTGTATCAACTACCTCAATCTCAGGAATTTCAGTTCATAATGACAGCCTAACCCTACTTCAAAACGTCAGCAGTATTTCATGAATAGAAAAGCTCAATGGCTTTGTTTATTCTGAGTAAAATAGCTGAAAAGAGGCTAGCATAATCATAACAACTTCATTATAAAAAAAAAATAATAGTAAAACTTTACCTTTAACCCCGATCAACATTTTGACCATTGAATTGAGCGGTCAATTTGTTTCTAAAATGTTCAGGAAATAACGGTAAGAAATACTAAACTATATAAGATGACTTTACATTATGTTTATACGACCTCACATAATCTTTTCTCAAACGTGTGGAAGATAAAAAAAATATTCGTATTGGCTATATATTATATTGAAAACAAGAGTGCGTTTAGTTTTTAGATAAAAGTAGAATAATCATTTATGTGTAGGTATCAGAACATCTTTTCCACTAATACTGTCAACGGTTTGGTAACATAATGCTATCCATAGCACATTACCACTTGCACAATCCCACGCGCGGTCAGTTGTCGTTGAACTAAGCTGCGATTCTACTGATTAATAACAAATCTAGTGCTACAAAGAACCCCAATATATACCCTCTGAATAATGAGAAACGCTTTTTTGTCTCAGATGTTGACGAATGTGAGACAGACAATGGTGGGTGCTCGGATATCTGCCACAATACGGGAGGTAGCTTCTTTTGCTCCTGCTATAAAGGATTTGTGTTGGAGGCCGATGACGAAAATTGTGAAGGTATGCTAGATTTTAGCAAAGCTTTAGGTTGTATACTTTCTGTTCCACCATTAAATATCACTAAATATCATTCAACAATATTCATCTGGCGAAGCATCGTTCGTTTCTTCAACGGCTGCATCGGGAGTATGCATAAGACTTTCCAGCTATTTACAGTTTGCCCACACATCAGAAGTCACAAAAAGGTACAGTAGTTAAAGAGGAGTAACCGGGTGTCGCGAGCCCGACACAAGGAACTTCACAAAGAACAAATTTAGCTACGTATAAGCGTCGTCCAACCGTTCATTTATCGTTCTTCCGTAAGCACATCTGTCCGTTCTGAGTGATATCTCCAAAGTCCTTGACCACATTCAATGGACTTCATTATGTTTTCTTGATTATATAACACCGGAAATAATATATTTATACAGCGTAATGTCCTGAGTCATATAAACATATTTTCAGTTGATCTCAATTTTCTGCTTTTTCGTTCATTTTGGTGGATTTTCTCCATCATCACTGAATGATATGAAAACAGACTCCAAAAAAAAATTTTTTTTTCATGACAACTGTTCTTTTTTTTCCAAGAGAATGTTAAAGATGGTTGACTGGTGTTCATCTGAACAAATATGAAATCAGAGCTTTACTGAAACGCTCTCAAACAGCTTTACCTCATAGGTGTTTTTTTTTTTTTTTTTTTTACAAAATTGCTCAAACTGTTCAGCTGAACAGATAAAGGGCAACACACCTCACATTACCTAGCATTTCATTTGTACAGCTTTGATTGGGTGAGCAATATAGGACCATCATGGCCCTCCTGTTTACGTTTATTTTGTTTTGTTTCCACTTCTTTATCATTTTGAAAGTTCTTTTAAGTTTACTCTCACAGGTCATGAAAAGCACCTCTACTGACACGACATTAAATTGTACTAAACACTTTTTGGACATGCAACTGATGTCGTCATACAAAGAACCCTTTTCGGCGGTAGTGTATTAATTTGCTTCTTGTTCTTGTAAACGACAGTGCACTTGAATTAAAGATACACTTTTGTTTAAACGTCGACAATAGCAAAAAATAAATTGTTCAAAGGCCTCAATGTGCTCGTGCAAAGTTTTTATTGGAAAGAAACAATGTTCTATGCATTCTGACTTTGTTCTGCTCAGTCAACAGTGGTATTGATCGTTGTACTTGGCGCTCTAACAGCTTATGCTTTTTTTCAAGATTACGAATATTTTTTTCAGACATAGATGAATGTTTAATCGAAAACGGGGGATGTTCGGAATCATGCAACAATACGTTTGGAAGTTACCTTTGTTTTTGTAGTCCGGGATTCTCATTAGCTGAAGATGCTATTTCTTGTGTAGGTCTGTAAAATTTTACCTGACAAATGTATATTTATTGCATAAAAGGCGTACTGATCACAGTTCAATCGTTGAAGAGTAAATAATGTAAAATATATATTAGGCTTTGAAAATGATGGCGTTCATTTCTAGATTTAGATTTGATCTTGTTTGGACACTTTTTTCCTTCTATTACAAGCTTTTGATTTGTATATATTTCTTGTAAAAATAGTACCGTTACTACAACAAAATTATTTTTAAGAAACTGAAATAAGAGAATGTGTTGTAATGTTGTAAATAGAAGTCTTCTTCGGTTTTCTGTCTTGGTAAAGTAGCCAAAACCCAAATGTACCTGTTTAATATTCTATGTCATCGATTTTACTCTAAGCTACACAACTGCATCCCATATGCAGTTCATATACTGTTTTATAATGTTACATTCTTCACGTAAAGGGAATTTTGTACTATAATTACAGTTTTCTCTTTTTATACGCCCGAAGGGTCGTATTATGTTATGGCCCTGGTCGTCCGTCCGTCCATCCGGCCGTGTGTCCGTCCGTCCGTCCGTTAGCAATTTCTTGTGTGCGCAACTCCTCCTACAGTTTCCATTGGAATAAGTTCAGACTTACAACAATGAATCTCAATGATGTGTAGTTGTGCATGTAACTCTTTATATTTGGATCTCTGTAGGCGTTCTAGAGTTATTGCCCTTTATTATTTTTTATACTTCTATTTTATTAGGAGCATAACTCAAAAACTATTAGAGATGAAACGTGATACTTCACAGGTGATAGGTCTCATCAAGGAGATGTGCAGTGCACAAGAACCGTAACTCATGATTGCATAATTTACGAGTTATTGCCCTTTTTTTTTACTTAAATTTTGTCCAGAGCGTGACTTGAAAGTACACGAGATATAAACACGAAAAGTTACAGGTTGATAGATGACATGAAGGAGAAGTGCAGTGTACAAGAATCATAACTTTCAGCCCCATACTAGTTTAGGAGTTATTGCCCTTTGTTATTTTTTATACTTAAATTTTGTCAGGAGCATAACTCAAAAACTATTAGAGGATTAAACATGATACTTCATAGGTGGATAGATCTTATCAAGGAGAAGTGCAGTGTAAAGGAAACATAACTCTTGATTGCATAGTTTAGGAGTTTTTGCCCTTTTGTTATTTTTCTTAATAAATTTTGTCCAGCGCATAATTTGAATACTACATGAGATATAGACCTGAAACTTCACATGTTGATAGATGACATTGAGGAAAAGTGCAGTATACAAGAACCATAATTTTCAACCCCATAGTTTAAGAGTTATTGCCCTTTATTACTTTTCATACTTAAATTCTGTCCGTAGCATAACTAGAAAATTATAATAGGTATCAGTTGGAGACTTCAGAGGTAGGCAGATTTTATACAGGAGAAGTGCAGTACCATGATTTTGGAGCTATGTCCCTTTGTTAATTTTTTAGTCTGAAGGTTTCTTTGGAGAATAACTCGAGCCGCATTAACTTAACAGCTGGATAGTTGTCTTTGAGTGCCGTACACAAGAATGATAACTCTACCTTTCATAATTTTTTTTCATTTTTGCTCTTTTTTGTTTTTCAGATTTTCTTTCTGTCCGGTTTCATATATGTTTTTACATTTAACAGCTATATAAGAAAAGTGTACCTTGTTGAAGTTTTTTTTTTATAGTACTTTGTATTTAGCATAGCCAGAAAATAATTCTTAAATCTAGCTGTTTTAGCATTGAAACAAACCTACAAGAAGACACACATCTTCTATTGACCAAGCATTTGGCGGGGGATAGCCATGTCAACATGGCTCTTTTCAGTAATTTCTTCATTTTCCACAATGTTTTCCGTAGCCTTGACTCATAGGGTGGTACAAACTTATGATTGTGTGGTAGAGGGTTATTTTTTTATTTATTTTTTTTTTTTCTACAAACTATTACAGATGATCAAGACTTACTTCCTTATTATGCAAAATAATTCCATGGTCTCATATGTGATCCCTAACTGTCCAGTGTCTTGTTTTTTAACGATGCATGCTTCATTTTAACCCATTTCACTGACAAGCCCCTGCGGGCGTATATATGCACCTCTCTGCGAAGCTCTTGTTTTATTCCAAAAGGGCTGAATACATCCCTGTGTTGCATTTTACCAAGCAAGTAATCACATAATCATGGATCAATAAACTCCATTTAGTCTAACGATTGACTAAATCTGGAGAAAGAGTAGTCCTTGCATATGCAGAAAATTTACAAATTGCAGAGTTTCGACCCAAGTCAGCCTGCGCGGACTGCGCAGGCTGACATGAGTCGATACTTTTTGCAATTGCATTAAGTTCCATTTTCGAATAGCATGACTCACTAACTGATTGTTAGAGTAGCTGAACTTTATCAATATGTGCTCCTCTGGAAAGAGTCTTTCAGTTAACGACGTATATTACAAATTTTTCTAACGGACAGATTTTTTTAAAACTTTGCACATAGAAAGCTTATCATGTCTCTAGGATATTACAATAAAAAAGATGTGGGTCACCGTGCTCGTTTCTGAGAAATTTGCCTTCGAAAAAGGTATATACAGTTCCAAAATTCAGCTTATATGGGATTTAAAGCGCCTTTCTTTAATAGTCAGTTAAACAGAAAAGTTACAGGAAAAATATACAAATATACATCATTTTAATGAAAATTCATATATTTTTGCACAAAAAATATATAAAAGCCTGGTTTTGAGCATGGTAAATGTACAAATATGCATGTTATAAACAGATCATTGAGTTGAAAAGGGAGATAATTTGACCGAATTAAGGGTTAATCTTGAATAAATACATACTTTCTAACTAACAGATTTTTCTTAAAATTTCCACACTTATAGTATTTATAATATTTATTATTGTAAACAATAAGAAAAATAAAGATGGCACCTATCCGTGCTTATTTCGTCAGAAAACAAGGTTGAAGGTCACTTTGGAAGTTATTTTTTCAAGGAAAGAAATAGGATAAAAACTCAGCAGACATAGTGGGAAAAGAAAAATTGCTCAATAGGAGCGATTTCTCCTTTTCCAACAATAACTTTCAAATTGGAAACAGCTATACTTCCACAGCTTTAAATTTTCTGCCTTTGTTCCTTGTTTAGTGTGTAACGCCGTGTCAGCAGCATTTTAATTATTTCACGGCGACAGTTCAAAGATCCAGTTTTTTCTCTTCACCAATACTACCCGAAGAAAGTGCTACTTGTTTCAGTGCACCAATAGTATTACCATTATGTGCAAAAAATACATAGGTGCACTTTTGATTCAATATCCACGACAAATATACATGCGCAGTAGGATGTGCGCGAACATTTGTCATATACGTCGTTAAGACATGAACTTATATTTATCGTACAGACACTGACGAATGTAACAATACAAATGGCGGATGCACAGATATTTGCATCAATGAAAATGGCGGCTACTCATGCTCTTGTTTTTCTGGATACTCCTTGAGCGGAAACAATCATACGTGTTCAGGTTTGTAATATGAACTGCTCATATTCCTGTAAGATTTTCTAGTAAGTTGAGAAAAAGGAAAAAAACAACATTTTTTTTTTTTCATTTCCTGTCGATGTTTGTCCTTCACTTTTCGTAACTTGTTTTGTAGATCTAAAGGTTGGGTTCACAGAAATTGGTTCACACCTTATCTTCTGAAATTTTCAGAAGGTGACTTTAAAATTATATATGCAGATCATGGGTTTTCAATATTATCAACCCCTTACCAAACAATCCCAAGTTTTTATCACCCTGAGAGTGAAGACGTTTGAAAACATTGTAGGAAAAGGAGAAAATGCTGGTAACCAGCATTTTCACCTTTTTCCCACGATGATTTCTACACTTTGAAGACAAATACTATCATATTCACCGAATTTGATTGGTCCTCTGTAATTCTTTTCGATTTGTACCAGTCTTAAGATTTTGTCGTTTGGTAATGAGTTAGGGATTTGACACATGCGCGTAAGTTAAAACGTTTTGGCAGAAAGGAGAAATAGCTCATTTCGATTACATGAAAAATGTATGGGTGAAGTAAGAAGTAAAATTTCCCTTTTCTGAGTTCGACGTCCTGTTCTTTCCCTTAACAAGCATGACCTTATGAGATATATTGGACAAGAACGTTCCAGATCAGAAAATTTGTAAGCTATAATCATAGCCATGCAACGGTTAAAAAGTAGTCGAAGTGACTATACTATAATCGAGAACGTTCTCAAGTTAGACTTAAAGTAAATTCTTTA
Organism: Hippopus hippopus; assembly: GCA_946811185.2. Lineage (NCBI taxonomy): Eukaryota > Metazoa > Mollusca > Bivalvia > Cardiida > Cardiidae > Hippopus > Hippopus hippopus. The sequence goes on along the minus strand of OX328108.1, from coordinate 32,179,510 downwards.
AAAAAGATAAACAAAAGGGCATTTTTACATGAACAACTTTTGTACATACAAACAAAATAAATGTGTTTCAGACATCAATGAATGTGAGACCGGGACAGCTAACTGCTCAGACATCTGTTTCAATACAGAAGGAGACTACTCATGCTCTTGTGAGCCTGGTTACCGTCTAGAAGAGAATGGACACTCATGCACAGGTTATTCTATATCTGGTGAATTAGCTGGTTTAAAGCTAAACTTATTTATTTCGTAAGGTCAATTATATATGAGTCATGCTATATTAAAAGTGAGTTGATGAATCTGCAAAGAGTATCAACCTATGCCTGCGCAGTCTGCGAAGGCTGACCTTAGCTGAAACTTTTTGCTATTGATAAATATACTGCAACTCAAAGGACCGGTGTGTGTCATGATTCAGTAACTTGCTATACAAAATAGATTCTATGGATCTGTAATCCTGAAATGACTTGCTCGGTATCATGTATCATGGAGATGCATTAAGCCCCCTTTTTCCAGAGCATGGCTCGTATATAACTACAAATTTGAATGCAATAAGACCACTTAGCTCATGAAACAAACCTGCTAGATACGATGGCGTCGCCTGGGTACAGAACTAAGATCGAACAAGAGACTGAGGATTCTGAGATTTCAATACAAAGTTTCCATCCTCATCTTTAACCCTTTTCCTGCTAAAAAACTATATTAAAATTTTCATTTCGGTAGTAAAAACCCAAATATTGCTGTTTCAAAGTTATGTTTTTGGGAATGATATCTCCTTATCGGACAGTGTAGATCCAAGATCAGACTGCACGTTCTGTGCAGTCTGATCTTGATCCACACTGTCCGCAAAAGGTCAGTGAGTCGCGCTTAGCAGCCTAAGGGTTAATCTACATTCAAATGCTTGTAACACTCTGCACTAGTTTATGCTGTTTGCATATGACAAGAGAAACACAGAGTGGGAAGTAAAGTAATGTACTTTAATATTCGCCCCTATACAACGAGTAGTCATTTTTCATGACACCAAGAAAGTCTTACGAAGGCGAAGCAGTCTGTTTCGGACATAAATATTTCAATTCTGCCTATTAGCATTGAACATATCAATCTTTCCACATAATTGAAAAAAAAAAAGCTTCTCTGCTCTCATAGATTTTTCTCGTTGGTAGATGATAACACAAGTTCAGTAAGAATAGTGGACAGTAAGATATATGTGAAAATACTGAGGGAACATAAAAGCTTCTTCCAGACAAATATAATCATTTCATTACGAGTTAAGCATTCTTTCCTTGCAGAAGAAAGTGAATGTTTAATAGAGAATGATAGATGTTTAGACATATTGGACTCTGGAGGGACATTGCACTTTCCAGAAAAAAAAGTTCTATAACGATTCACACATTGGTTCTTTGCAGACAACGACGAATGTTTAGAAGAGAACGGCGGATGTTCAGACATATGTGACAACACAGAAGGGACTTACACGTGTTCTTGCTACCCTGGCTACAGGCTTCTTGAAAACAAACGTAATTGCTTCGGTAGGTTTGACACTTGACACTTGTAGAACATGTAACTATTACGATACAAATCTGCTATCAAAATGATAGACACCACAAAGCCGTTTTGAAAAAGAACGAAAAGGGTAAACTTATCACTCTGTTTCCTTTGCGTCAGAGCGACCGAAAATGCTCTGTTGTGCGGGCTAATGTATACAATAACACCTGATTAGGTGTCCACTTAATCTTAGCAGTTCCCTGCAGGTAAAGGTCATCATTTCCAGAATAAATTTACTTTTCCTGCTTTGTTGTAAGAGGTAATGCGTAAATAGATAAATGTAATAACTCTGATATTTCTTGAATAGATACGGATGAGTGCGTCACTGAAAATGGCGGTTGTAGCGACATCTGTGTAAATACTGTCGGAAATTACACGTGTGAATGTCGTATAGGATATACGCTCGATATGGACGGATTTACGTGTAGAGGTTTGTGTGCTATATCTTCTTCATGTTCTTCTCGTCCATCTTCGTTGTTATCACAAGCTTCTTTTCCTTCTTCTCTTTTGTCTCCTTCTTCAACTTCTTCTTATGATGCAACTTGTAGATGCTGAAGTAATCACACGTCGTTTCCACCACTGTAGTAAAATAACCAACCAATGAAATGAAGGCCGGAGATTCAACCAGTTAATATGACGAGTGCTGTTAACTGAATAGGGTCTGTAAGTCTCGTTTAGATGAAATGCACTTCCGGGATCACTGGTCGCCATATTGAGATTTTTTCCACTATTTTGCTTATGTATGTACCGACATACGTGACGCTACACTGATGTGTATGTTATTCAAATTCTCAAAAATGGGTTTGGAGAGGAAAAACCGGAGATGAAAGGTGTTGGTAAGGGTTAAAATATTGTTGAGAAATAATGCTGTGATTTAAAAACAGGCCGTGGAAATCAGCGAAAATCCGTAACCCAGTTTTCGTACATCGTTGCAATGGACATGTACTCGGTCGATTGCTGATCTAAAGAAGTCAAACTAACCTAGTTATGGCAATAAAATAATGTTTTTAAGCATTTCATTCTAGAAATGCACTCTGATTGCGTCTTCAGGGGCGTTTAGAAACATATTGCCGTTTTGATATGTTTCGCAGCAGTGCAGTTTCGCACCTAAGTCGCCTTTGCACCATATTAAATGTTGCCGATAATTACAGGTGCAATTACTCGGCCTCATTTTATTCATTGAATTGCCTTAGACAGCCAATTACATACATAGGACCAAAGAAAATTCATAACTGGTCATGAATTCATGGCTTCAAAACCTATTTTGGCATCTTTTGTTGAATTATTTCAGGTAAATTCATCATTTCACTGGGAACTGAGTAAATAGGCTTAACCCTTTCTAGAGCGCCGAATAAATCAAAGAGGCGTTTTCATTCTATAAATAAGATCGTAAGAATAATGTTGAAGTTGCCCTTGTCTGGAATGTCCTAGCAAAGCGATCAATGTAGATCAGAGATCAGACTGCACACTTTGTGCAGTCTGATCATGATTTACATTGATCGCAAAAGCAACTAAAGTGGTCAAAGGCACTTTGAGTGTTGTAACAAAGAATTGTAGACTATCTGAATACTCAAGATCAGTACTTGTGCTTGCCCATTTAGATGTAGCCCTTACAGGTGTAATGTTTCTAATGATGAAATATTCTGCAGAAAGTCTTTTTAAATACATTGCTTTATACTATTTTTTCTGCAGGAGGGCAGATAGTCCATAAAATCCTAACTTCAGATTCTGCAGTTGTCACTATGATGATGGTCTAAGAGGAAATGGGCCAAGCTTGTTTTTTTTCAGCAAAGTGAAATTTCCAGATAAAGCTACAGCAATGAGGTTACTATATTGCAGTACATGTATTTTAATTATCTAGAATTCTGAAATATTTAACAAAAATGATCTATTAAGAGGATTAAAGGCAAACTTGACTTACACTTTATAGTTTTAATGTTTTAATATTGGTAAAAGTGGTTAATGAGACACATATTACAATACTGTTTTAATTGATATTACAAATGAAATTAACGTAAACCTGATATTGATTGTGCAATATGTTTTGAAAACATTTCCACCTCCATTGCCTTCATAATGCATGATTGCCGTCGCAGGGAGAATCATACATTGATGAAACATAGTACATGTGGCTTTAAATGTCACTCTCTAGGTTTGTTTTTCGTTTTTACACATGTAACTCTTTAACAAATAATTAAATTTTAGACTTGACCAAGTTTACAAATAGTATTTGCAGAGGGAAAATAAAATTTGGCTCTAAAGATGGGCTTTGGCAAAGAAACAAAGAAAAGGATAGTAAACATTGTTGTAGGACAAAATGCTGGTAACCAGGAATCTCTTATCCAACAATTTTCTCAATACCTTTTACCTCAGGGTACTCCCATAAACACTGGAAAAAGACCAAACTTTGCAAAAACTGACATGCTATGTTTCCCAATCAAATCATATCTAATGTAGTACATGAGTTAGCAAAGTGTGCAGGAAGACACTCAGGCTTTGATAGAATTCTGGTCTGATTAATGTTCAAAGAAATGGGTATCTTGAAGGACTGCACTCGTATTTCAAGTTTATAATTTTTATAATTTCATTTCAGATGCTGTTGTTCATTTCTAATATGTTACACAGGATGTCACCTTTAAATGTCTGGTTGGGTGGTCACATATTTGAAGATCAGAAACTGACCACTTTATTCAAGCCAATACATAATTCCATGGATGTTGGCTCTACAGTGAGAATCAACAGCTTCAGAACAATCACAATAGCTGTCCAAAACATCTGTACAGTGCCACATGAAACATCTCCTACTTTAGAAGCTTCGGAAATGCCAAACCACTAAAGTACAAGATTAATTCATGACTGTCCAAATGACAGCAGATGCAACAGGATGTACCACAAGATATGATTTGCAAGGCATTTTCCTGTACTCAGAAGAGTAGGCATCCTGTTAGCTCTTTATCAAATGAGCTTGTGTTAAAATAGCCAGGGGGAGGGAAGCGGTAACAATTGTGAGAAAAAGAGAAAATACTGGAAATCTTTTTTCCACGGTGTTTTCTACCCATTCAAAGACGAATTTCACCAGTTCAGCTACATATCACCTGCTAATCCTCTCAACTTGAACCAGTCGAAATTTTGTTCTGTGAGTTAACCCTTTACCAAACAATTCTGTTTTTAATTACCCCTGATGCGGAGGGCTTTTGACAACATTGAAGGAAGAGGAGAAAAAAGCTGGTCACCAGCTTTTTATACTTTTCTCACAATGTTTCCTTTCAGAAATAAACCTAATCATTTGGGTTACAATTGTTTCATCCTTCAACTTTGCTTTCAAAATAGACATGATGAAAATTTTGTTAAATGATAAAAAGGTTAAAATGGTTGCATGTCTACTTCTTATACAGCCCTTGTTTATTTCAACCTTGCAAGTTGTTGGACCAGAGACAGCCCAGTGATATGATACCAGCAGATAAAGGGGTCAGTGGGCTGTCTCCTGTAGATAACTTTTTGTGTCTTGCAGCAGACCAATTTTGAAAACATTTTGACCTAAGGACAAATTGGTCAAAATAAGTAATATCTGCTGTTGACATGATTTAATGAATACTCAAGCTTTGCACTTTGATTAATTTTGTTCACATTTACAAGAATGCTTCTGAAGTTTTATGCTGCAAATATGTTTCAGAAGCTGTTAAGTATATTTGATGACTTGTAAGTCTTTGCCAAAAAATCCTGAGTTTTAACAACCCTGCAGAAAAATGCTTTAGGAAACATTGTGGGAAAAGACAACTAACAATTTCTCCTTTCAACACAATGTTTCCTACCCTTTAATAGGTAAATTGTAGAATGTGAGCCAAAATCAATGAGTCGTCTGCAAATGCTTTGAATTTGAAGAAGTCCAGAATTTTATCAGTTGGTAAAGATTAAAATAAATAAACTTGAGAAGTCTTGAAAATTTTGTAGATATCTATCTTTATTATATTTGTAGTAACATAACACTTTTATATTATTCTCATGTTATTCGGGTCCCTTGATGGAGCAAATTTCTGCTTCAGAAAAATATTGTTAAAAAATCCAAAATTGTTTATTAATTTGCCATTTCTCACAATGTTTTCAAAGGACTATTAATTTTGTGCAGCTAATAAGACTTGTATACATGTAACGGAATTTCTTTTCTCACACAATGTCAATGACTGAATTTTACTACATGTATTTTGCTTTCACTCTTAAAGGGCATTAAGGATTTTTGTTTTAAACATAAACAAGACTATTGCTTTTCCTTTATTTAACAAATTTTGAAACCTACCTTTGCTTTCAACACGAGATAAAATCTGGCGCCAATGGAGAAAAATAATTGAAAGATTGAGATGAAAACATTGTGGCAAACAGATATTGCTAACTGTGAGCAGTATCATATTTGGTCACAATATTTTCAAAAGCAGTCTGCTGCAATGCTGTTTTAATTTAGTGGCATTTCGTGGTTAGGATTTAAATACCCTTTTAACTATTACTGATTTTGAAAAGTACTGGTAAATATTAGCATGAACTTCTTTGCAGTGCAAAGATGGTAAACATAGAACATTAATATACTGAGAGAAAAAAGTTTAGCAAGTTTTTTACACCTTTGGTTTTCGTCTATAAATCAATGTCACTAAAACGTTTCTGTATTGTGCCCATCCATTGACAGCATGATTTCACTTGTTTTTGTACACTACGCCATTATGTAATCGTAAATCTTAACTTTCACGAAAATCACGTGCAGTATGTGCACAGCAAAACGGATGATCCTCCGCGGGTCACACAGTACACAGTTCGAGAGCTTTCTTGTCGTAAGCACAAAAACTGGAAAAAAAATCTTTGAAAATCAATGATGGGACGTCGGCCTGGAATGACGTTTGAGCAACGTGAGAGAGCCACCAGTATGCTTACCGCTGGCATGTCGGCAAGAGACGTTGCTCGGCATTTCCAACGCCACGAATCGACAATAAGTCGACTGCTGAACAGATTTCAGCAAACTGGGAACGTCGCGGACCGACCCAGATCAGGCAGACCGCGTAAAACCACGCCGCGGGAAGACCGTTTTCTCACGACTTCATCTCGACGCAATAGATTTCTTTCTAGTCGAAAGTTAGGTCGTTTGCTGAGGAATGCTACTGGCACAAGAGTTTGCGACAGGACGGTCAGGAATACGCTACACGCCGCTCGATTGAAAGCGTGCCGTCCCTACGTTGGCATTCCGCTGACGTTGCGACACCTTGAAACAAGACGCCAATGGGCCAGGGTTCATCAGGGCTGGACTTGCAGGCAATGGCGCAACGTTCTGTTTTCGGACGAATCCAGGTTTAACGTGTCATTTGCTGATGGCAGGGTTCGAACTTGGAGGAGACGAGGGGAGAGGCTGGACCAAGATAATGTCGTCGAACGTGACCGTTATGGGGGTGGTAGCGTGATGGTTTGGGCGGGCATACATCATGATGGGAAGACAGATCTCGTCATAGTGCCTGGTAATCTCACTGCTCAAAGGTACTGTGACGGAATCATCGAGCCTGCTGTTGTATCGTATTTGCAACAACATAACGTTGGGATTTTCTAACATGATAATGCCCGTCCACACACTGCAAGGCATATCCAGAACATTTTACGCATCCATAACGTCAATGTGTTGCAGTGGCCTGCAAGATCACCGGATCTCTCTCCCATTGAGCACTTATGGGACCACTTAGGTCGTCAGGTGAGACAGCGCCATGATGTCAACAACATCCGTGATCTTGAACGTGCCTTGCAAGCTGAATGGGTCAGGATCCCATTGCAGGTCATTAGAAAACTGATTTGCATCATGAGACGTCGTTGTCTGGCAGTCTTGGCTGCGAATGGTGGGCACACTAGGTATTGAGCCGTGTCTGAATTTTTACGCCTGACCCCCTAGTTCATTTCACGTACGCCGGAGACTAAACGCCGCAAAATTATGGAATAACATTGATGCGAGTCATTGGTGATAAGAATCAAATATCTGAAAATGTATTTGATTTTATGATTTCGTACCTACCCTTTCCCCAAAAGTCAATCCGTTCTGAACTTGTTAAACTTTTTTCCATCAGTATATATACTATAGCACTATTTTTCTTTAATTAAATGTTTTAATGACTGCATGCCCAATGATATATGAGACCACCATTGCACAAATTATAACATGTGGTCCCTGTGAGGTGTAGTTGTCTTGCAGTCATAGTTCCTTTTTAGTGTCATTCTTCTAGCAGGAGAAAGCTCTGAAAGTATATTGGTAAGAGATGTTTGTAAATATAGTATCTCAAGAAATACAAGTTTTTAGCTCACCAGAGCAAAAAGTGCTTAACTCTTTACCACAGGACAGATCCTAGACTTGTCCAATCGAAAACATTTGGAAACAACAATTTAAATGTGGCTGGAAGGATGGAATTTGTCTTTGAATGAGTAGAAAACATTGTGGAAAAAGGAGAAAATGCTGGTTACCAGTATTTTCTCCTTTTTCCGCAATGTTATCAAAAGGCTTCTTCATCAGGATCGTAAAAATCGGGATTGAGTGGTAAAGGGTTAACAAAAGCTTTTTTTGTCTCATTCATTTACATATATCTACATGTATCTGTTTGTGAGCTTGTCTATTGTTGACAGTTTCTTTGAAACCATCTTGAATTGAGTTTGAAACTGCTTTCAACAGAATTTCTATCAAATCACAGCTGCCAAAATTTAATGCTGAAAGCAGCCAAAAACTTGATTCAATCAACAATTAATCACACCTGTAAGTTCACCTTCCCAGGAGTTGCTTAACTCTCCCTTGTAGGTATCCCTCACAGGATTCTTCCTCAGCAACTGGCTGTTTTTCAGCCAACAGATTTCTTTACCAAACTGACTGAAATTGCATTGATCTTCATCAAATGGATGGATCACAGCTCAAAAATATTGTGTGGACAAGTGTATTACTGGTGTGAGATGTTAGAAACATAGGGATAAGTGAAGTGGCTGTAATGATTATACCAAAATACTCTTGCAATTTTGTTATATACTTCACAAAAATGGTAACAAAAATTTCATCATAATATTATATTGTGACAACACTGTGAATTTCATTAATAATTTTAGTAAGTCTATCCTAGTGGGTCATTTTTTTTCCCCTTCGAAAAGGAGGTAATGCTTGAAATTTTCTGTGAAGTAAAGGTTTAGAATTGGTCGCGTAACACGAATTAAATGTGACAAATTATGCTTGTACATGTATAAAATAACTTTTAATTAAATAATTACAGAATATCTTGAAAGTCTTTGTATTGTCTCAATAGCTGTTGTAAATTATTATCCTTTGCTGGATTACACAGGGCATAATATCTTTCCGATCAAGATTTGCTGGTGAACTTCACTGATAACAAAGTTCTCTTCCACAAACCCACCCTGGGATACTCGAAGAATTTCTATACCTGCAATAAATGACAAGAGAGCCATTGTTATAACCACTGACATAAGCCTTTCCATCTTGTGTCTGTTCGTCTGTATGTGTAACACACCAATATGGCCTTGCACTGGGACGTACTTCATGCAAATTGCATGTTAGATTTGAATGTGTATAGTCTATTTCAAAGATCTGGGTAAGCTGTTACCAAACAACAGGGTTAATGACTTGTATAAATTGAAAGCACTAGTAGACGAAAAAGTAAGAGTGGCTAAACAATTGAAATTCATTTATGGAAGGGTTGAAAATATCCTGGGAAAAGGAAGACATGCTGGTTAACAGCATTTTCTCCTATTTCCATAATGTTTTCATAAACTGTTTTCTTTAGAAGTAAAGGTAAAGGGTTAAACATTTCATTCATGTGCCATTTAGTGCACCTGGTCATGGGTATCTTTCCAAAGTACCATGCACAACACTAATATTCAGTGTGCATAGTGGAACAAGCATATTGCATTTTTCTTAAATGACCCTTGGCCTGTGAAGCACAATTAATCCTTTACCAGAGTCCTGAATTTTAAAGACTCAGAGGAAGAAGCCTTATGAAAACATTGTAGGAAAAGGATTAAATGCTGGTAACCAGCATTTTCTCCTTTTTCAATAATATTTTCTACCCTCTCAAATAAGTTTCCATCATTTGAACTATACGGTATTGATTGTCATCTGCAAATCCTTTCAATCTGGACCAGTCAAAGATTCTGTCTTGTGGTAAAAAGATAAATATACTTTTCAGCAAAGTGTCGGTCGAGATCAGACTGCACTGAACATGCAGTCTGATCTTGAATCTGAACTGTCTTATATGGTTTGATCTTTGAAAACATAATACTGGAGTGGCTGTCTTTAAAATACTTGAATATTACCAGAGGCTGTTTCACAGCGGAAACGTAAATCTTTGCGATCGCCCTCGGCAAATCGAGGATTACAAGTATAAATATCAGCTTTAAAACGTCTTGCTTCGTACTTATGCTTTCATTTATTGCCTTCACACAGCTGTAGTTTTATGAAAGAAACGTGATTCACCTATTTTGATTTAAGTCCGTCAAAAAAACATGATTCTATTGAATACGAAACCGAAAGTAGGTTCAACCATCAACCTGTTTACCTGCGCTGAATACGATCTGTTCTTTACTGTGGCGTATTCAGTCACATATCGTTATCTGATCGATTACTGAAATTTTCAAATCGCTCGGACTTTTAAAAACTGACTTAATCCTTCGTAATTGCTTCGTGTATCTCTCCACATACTGTGATGAAAAGGAGATCAATTTACGATAGATCCCGGAAGTGATGAACTCTCGCGGTCATGTGACGAGACTTACAGACCCTATATAGAAACACTATCTTTGTTAAAGAATAGCTATAATTAGTAACATGATGGCCGCCGACTACGTCCTATTACGTCAGCTTCGTTTCCAAGTAAGAGGTCCCTACACTACTATAATTTTTTGATATTACCTCCCCCGTTTGATATAGATTACCCTTGCAAGAATTAGAGAAATTAGCGCCCATTGGAAAAAAAAAGTTTCTGGGATTCAGTTCAGTCAAAAAAAGTCCTACATGTATACTCTTTCACTTTCCCGCTGCCAGTACCGGACAAGACATTTGGCATATTTCGTACACGATATTTATTAGCAATGATCACGGAAGAAATCAGGCGAGAGAAAACGCTCAACAATGCCAATGTAACTATACGCCGGATACATAAGTTACCTTAAACCCAAACTAAATAAATTATCACGTTCTGCACAGTTTGATATTTGGCTGTGCTGTCTGTACAGGCTTTTTCCCTAGGATACAAAGAATTTATATAAAAAGAGTTTTGCTGATTTTGGAAATCTTATCTTTGCAGTTCTTAATAAGTTCAGGTCATGTTTTATCTCTAGATTTTGACGAATGTCGAAAAGAAAATGGAGGATGCTCGCAGACATGCGCAAATACAGACGGAAGTTACTTTTGTTCCTGTGACCTTGGTTTTGAGTTGACCTTCGATAATCACACATGTGCAGGTGAACATTTATTCCTATGGTGCCAACTGCATGAATTTGATATTTTTCCAGGTCTAATAGTAGATTCCGAGGCAAGTGACGACGATTGGCAACAGGTAGCGGGCCGCGAATATCGAAGATCAGGCTACACAGAACGTGCTGTCTGGTCTTGGATTTTCATGAATTTCTTTGACATTTCAAGGAGCGTGCAAGCGTGAATTTTTACAATGCTGAATGAGTACCTAGAATGTATTCAAGTCATGCACTGTGGAAAGGGTTTTAATACATCTGCGAAAAGTATCGAGCCAGGTCAGCCTGCACAGTCTGCGCAGGATGACCTAAGTTGTAAACTTTTGCTACTGGTCAACTTTCTGCATATTAAAGGACCAGTCTAACCCATGAGTAAGTCGGTAGTTTTACAAAATGGATTTTATGGATCCAATATTATGTGATGACTTCCTTGGCATACACTATCACGATAATATAATGGCCTGCAACACGCGAAAAGATGCATTCGGACATTTGCGTAAAGTGTCGTCTCAGATCAGCCTGCGCAGTCCGCGCATGCTAATCTGAGACGGCACTTTACGACTACATTCGATTTTGTCCTACAGTAGACTTGCACAAAACAGAAAATTACATTAAAACGGAAAATGTCGTCTCGGATGAGCCTGCGGGGACTGCGCAGGCTGATCCGGGATGACACTTTACGCAAATGTTCGAATGCCCTTCTTCGCCTGTTGCAGGGCATATTACACCCCTGTCTTCCGAGCGTATCTCATTTGTGTGTGTGTTTTCTTTTTTTAAGACATCGACGAGTGTCAAGAAGACAGTGCAGGATGTTCCGATACTTGTGTGAACATTAACAGTAGCTATTATTGTACGTGTCCCGCAGGATTTCGTTTGGCCGACGATAACCATACATGTGTGGGTAGGTTTTAGTTGTCGTTGTTATCTGTTGTCGTTGTTGTTTGTCGTGGTCAGATTTTGTTGTTGTCGTTGTTTTTTGTTGACAGTTTATATTATTTAAAGTTTCCGACAAGATTTCATTTGAAATCAGGGAGAATTTAATAATACCTGTGAAATTTTGTTGGTTGGTTGGTTGATTGGTTGGTTGTTGTTGTTGTTGTTGTTTTTCTTCATCTCGTTCGAATGAATTCACACTGAAGACATGAAGCACTACTTCCCGTTATATAATACACATGATAAGTTGTTGTTGTCGTTCTTTTGTTTTCAGATGAGGATGAATGTTTAGTCGAGAACGCTGGATGTACTGATATATGTGGTAACACCGAGGGTACATATGTATGTTTTTGTTTCGATGGTTTCAGTCTACTACCGGACAAGCATAACTGTGCTGGTAGGTTGAACACTTCTTGTGGGCCTTCTCCATTGATCAGTGGGAGGGACAATGAATTTTAACCATACTCTGACAAAAGGGGGCTTAATGCATCTCCTTGATGTATTGTACCAAGTAAGCCATCACATAATTATGGATCCATAAAATCCAGTTTGGCTCACAACCAACAAGGTCATGAGATAGATTGGTGCTTTGAAATGCTTAGAAATGCCCGATAACGAAAAGGTTTTGCAGATGCATTAAGCCCCCTTTCACAGAGCATGGCTCACGTATAATTGAACCATGCTCTGTCAGAAGGGGGCTTAATGCATCTCCGTGATGCATAGAACCAAGCAAGCCATCACATAATTATGGATCGATAAAATCTGTTTTGTTTAACAAACCGACTGAATCACGAGGTACACTGCTTCTTTGACATTCAGAAAATCTAAAGATTGCGAAAAGTTTCGGCCCATGTCAGCCTGCGTGGACTGCGCAGTCCGCGCAGGCTGACATGGGTCGATACTTTTCGCAAATATATTTAGCCCCCTTTTCAAAGACCATGGTTCAATTATAAGCCTCCGGATTTGATTCAAGCCAATGGATTTGTCATTATAAGCCTCTGGGTTGGTGTAGCGCCTGCTGAGATTTTTCTCATGCCGAAAAGCCATTTTTGAACAGTATATTTTACTGTACATTGGAATAGCTCTGCCAGGATAGTTATGTAAATCATTTCTCATACAACACGATTTTCGAAGTTTTAAAGATACCCATTTACTAATTTTAAGTCAAATATAACCAGTTTCGTCGATATTTTATCAAACTATAGTCATTCTTGTGGCTTCATGACAAATATTACACCTGGTGGTTGCGACATTGCATAAATTACTACGGATTTAAAATGTAATTTTGGACTTGGCTCCTATCACTCGTTCAACTGAGGATACTGCATGGTGCTTGTCACGTGACTGTGCACGACCTTCGCCTTGCATATTCATGTTGCTGGAAAGAAAGTGGAGGCGAGATACACAACATAGGTCTACTGCCGCACACAATGTATGTCACAAGAACCCAACAGCAATTTACTCGAGGATGTCGGAATTTTATCTCGAGAGTGCAGTGGAATTATTTTTAAAAAAGAACAGTATACATGTTCACATTAATATTTGGCGTTTTAGGATTGCTGAAGGAAGGGGAAAGACATGATCCTACAAATAGGCGAGTGCGCCATTTCCCGCGTTTAAACAACAAGTAGTCTATCTTTCTATTTTTAGATGGGGTATACAAATGACTCTAGTGATACACTCCCCCATTGTTTCCAATTTTGACCTTACGTAATTTTCTCCTTACTAAGATTCATTTCAAATCTAAAACTTCTTTTCATATTTAGGGGCCATGATATTGCAAATTAATCGATTTAAAAACAGTTCAGTATATTTGGCTAAAATGAGTAAATGGGCATCTTTATGCAGTTTATTTTTAAAATTATAGATATTGATGAATGTGAAAGAGAAAACGGCAGATGCACACAGGTCTGCGACAACACGGAAGGAAGTTATCTTTGTTCTTGCAATCCAGGCTTTCAAATGACATCGGATAAGTTCAGTTGTATTGGTAAGTTAGTTTTAAGTTTTAATGGGAGCAGCGCTATAGAAAAGGGGGTTTAAGACATCTCTGTGATGCATTTTGCCAAGTAAGCCATTATATGGCCTGCAACACGCGAAATGGGACATTCGGACTTTTGTGTAAAGTGTTGTCTCGAATCAGCCTGCGCAGTCCGCGCAGGCTAATCCGAAACGACACTTTCCGTTTTTATGTAATTTTCTGTTTTGCGCAAGTCTACTATAGCACAAAATCTAATGTAGTCGTAAAGTGCAGTCTCGGATTAGCCTGCGCGGACTGCGCAGGCTGATCCGAGACGACACTTTACGCAAATCTCCGAATGCCCCGTTTCGTGTGTTGCAAGCCAATCATCATATTCATAAAATCCATTTAGTCTAACAACCGACAACCATGAGGTAGAATGGTCTTTAGACCAGTAGAAAAATTAACAAACAGCAACATGTTTAAACCCATGTCAGGCTGCACGGACTGCGCAGGCTGACATGTGCCGATAATTTTGCAGGCATATTAAACCCGCTTTACACAAAGCGTGGTTCATTTCTTTACTCTGTCGCTGTCAATGATTAAACTCGACCTTTTTTTCGAGGTCGAAAAGTAGATTTCAACTGTAGTTGAGGATGACTTTGATCATACATATAGGATCTGACATGAGCTGGTGTTCGAGACAAAATTTTATTAAACGAGTCTGGGGAAAATGTTACTAAGCGAGCCTTTGGCTTTGTGCTTGCTGGTAAGGAAAATACCTCCCACCTCATTATAACATTTCAGATCTTACCTCGAAGTATGTATTACATGAATTTCCCTTAATCATCTTATTGAGATTTAAGCGAGGACAATAACAACATGGTATATTGTTTGAAACTATTAAGCCCACTTGTTTCGGCTCAGGCTATTTTCTATGCACACAGAATTAGTTGTATGGGATAGAAAACGAGTGCCGTGGTATATGGGAAATATACACGAGCGTTAGCGAGTGTATATTTCCCATATATCACGGCACGAGATTTTCTATCTAACTTAGACCACGTGACTATTTATTCGTGCTTTTCATGTCAAATGTACATGTGCGTATGAGATAAAAAGCTTGTTACAAACTGGAGTCATTCTGTTCGTTGCAATGAAAGGTCTTGCACCAGATTCCAAAGAAACAAATAAAAGGTATAATTTCTATCAAAATGCTTAATTATTCATTAGGATATTTAATCAAGGTAAACCTCATTGTGGAGTGTTCAAGATCGAACTAGTATTTGTCTTCATTATTTTGAAAACGTTATTTCGACTGAACTTTCTATTTTATTAGGATAAACATAGAATGTTTTTGAGAAATAATGTTCTTTTTTATCAAGTATGTTCAGTACTTGAATTTCTGCCCGGCCTGGTAGCTCAGTGGCTAGCGTATCTGACTTGTGAGCTGGTAGTTGCACGTTCGATACCGGGTTGCGGCAAGCTGTCTTTCCCTCGATTTTTCGCTTTTCACCTCGGATGCATTTGAGAAAAGTAGACACTTGGAAAGAAGTTTTTGTCAGTAGTGGTGTGAGAAAGCCAGAGAGTATAAGCATAGGTCCACTGACCGCCGTGATTTGACCTTATAGCTATTAAAACATCGTTAAACTCTTGTAAAAACAAACTCCAGAGCGCAGTGGAATTTCTTATTTTTTATTTAAAATGAATTTTTACTTTTTTTGAATTATAGAGAAAAATTGCCTAGTTGTTTTGTTATGTATAGGATATTGACTGGGTATGAGAAAGGCAGAAAAGATATGCATAGGTTCACTGACTGCCGTGATATCATCTAATACCAAAATTAGTTTTTTCCTTACTGGAGTCTTATTTTTTCTTCTGTCAAAAATACACTCCACTGAAAAGGTCACTTTAGTAAATTGATAAGTAAGTGCAGTACTATTCTAAGTGCTTGTATATTGTATACGCACTTAGAATAGTATTGTACTCACCCATCGAAATGCAGTATCCGATCCCCTGAAGCATATTTTCCAAATTGTGTTTTACCGCGACAGGTACGTTTTGCTCTGACTCGGTATTGCAAACAAAACTTGTCGGAATTCACGTGCAGGATATACTAGCATTGTATATCTAGTGATACAACTGTGGGAGTTGTATCTTCGATATATACTTTTGAAATACTGATCGCTGATTGGTCAATTTGCTACATGCGTGGTCTAAGAAAGGGGTATGAAGTTTAAGGGACAAGTACAGTTCGAGTACCTTGACATATAAGAACATCTAACTCTCCTGAAATAATTTGTAGCAGCTTAATTTTATGTTTAACAGATACTGATGAATGTGCCCTATATAATGGCGGATGTTCCGATATTTGTGTCAATACAGATGGTAGCTACAGCTGTGAATGTTATAACGGCTATATGCTAGATGTGGGTGGCCGTAACTGTCTTGGTGAGTATTGGGTTTGTTTATCAAGGGCGTAGCGTCCATAATGTACAATACGCAAGTGAGTAATGCAGAAAGGATTGGAACGGGCGAGACATTCTTTAATCACTTTATAGAACATTTCCATCATCATAAATAATCCTTCAAAAAATGACAATTTCCATCCATAGTAAAAGACAAATATTTCGATTTCATGATCCTATTTCTGATCGGTGGAAATCTCACTGTATCGGACAGTGTAGTCTGATATTAATCAGAGTGCCCGCAGAAGCGCACTGCGTCGCAATTTGGCAGCCTAGGGGTGAAATAGTACTCTCAACTGAGAGTTCATAATGATTTTAAAACCTGGTTATGGTACGTTCTGCTAGTGTACTGTCTTCCAAATGTACATAAGACATTGATGACAGTAGATATAAAAGGAGAGTTCTGGGACAGACCTCCCCCCTTGTCCCAAAAATCGCGTTTCCCCAGCGCGGATCCTCAACCGTTAACTCAATTTCCTTAAGCCCAAAAATTGCGTTTCCCCTGCGCGGGGCGGCTTCGCAAAATCTAGGTCACTCAAAATCAATTTTTCCCTGGCCGGGGGCAGGCTTCGCAAAACCTCCGACTCTATATTTTTATAGCTATATGTCCCCAAGCTAGCGTATCGATATTGTTCTCCAGAATATAGCGTTTATCATCGTTACCACTCAAGGCGTAGAAAAGTTTAAAATATATCTTCAATATTACTGAGAAGATATATTTTTTATATAT
Organism: Hippopus hippopus; assembly: GCA_946811185.2. Taxonomy (NCBI): domain Eukaryota; kingdom Metazoa; phylum Mollusca; class Bivalvia; order Cardiida; family Cardiidae; genus Hippopus; species Hippopus hippopus. The sequence goes on along the minus strand of OX328108.1, from coordinate 32,162,403 downwards.
CTAATTCTATTACAAACGTAATTGCTCCTTTAACTGCATCAGCCATATCTACTTTTGAATAAACACCTAAAACATCTCCTGCGCGAAGTATTATCGGATTTGTTAATAACGTGTCTAAATCGGGTGGGAATGAAAATGCTAGGTCCTCTTTCCTATCTATAGTAAGTTGAAAATCAAGTTTACCTAAAGTATATTCTCGTTTCTTTACTCTTCCGCCATAGGAAAAAGTATAAGAATTATAAAATTCCGATTTTATTTTTATTACTTTACCATCTATCGGCATTGTAAAAATTTCTTCACCATCATAAAATTTAAGTTTTTCATCGACAGTAAGGCTGCCTTTATGATTACACCATATGGTTATATGATGTTTAGAAAAATAGCCTCTTTCATCCATAATTTTTATATTTTCTTCTGTAACTTTTTTTACATTTTTATCAACTAGATTATCCACATACTCTCTATTCACCGCATCATTTTTACTAGCAAATCTTGTTTGGTACAAACCAATTAGATTCGCTGTTGCCAATTCAGCTTTTGCTACATAGTTTGTGTTACCACTTAACAGTAAAGCTACTTCATTTCCAGCTAAATCTCTTACAATATTTGAACGAGTAAATGCTTTGTCTTTTTCTACTTCATCATCCACATATTTTTTGTTAGCGGCTTCAGCATCATTTACGGGTCGTTTGACATTTCTAATTTCGTTAAAATTCATGTTTAGATATCCTCCGAGAACATTATATCCGCCATTCTCTTTAATCAAAGCTTCTTCCGCCGTAACACTTTCGATTAGTTTGTCAACATATCCTTTGTTCGCTGCTTGGTATTGAGTAGAAGGTTCTGGCACGTTATCAACCCCATTAAAATCTATATCGATATCGGCCGTAGCTCTATAATGTCTGTTTTCCTTTAAAAACACTCCTTCCTTAGAAACCAAAGTATCACCTTCAACAATACCTCTAATAGCTTCATCTACGTAATGTTTGGTAGATGCGTCTTGAGGTTTGAGTAGATCCTTTTCCTCTTCTATTTTTTTCGCTATAGTTTCATCCACATATTTCTTGCTAGTGGCTTCTCTTTCGTTAGTAGGATCGCGTAAACCGACTAACTTCTTTTTTCGTAAAAATATATGACCCTTCGCTATGTATCCTCCATCTCGATCTCTTAAAGCGAAAGCCGTAGACTCATCGACGTAAGCTTTTGTAGCGACATCTCCATCGTTACTAGGTTCTTTTAGATTAGATATTGTATGAGTATTTTTCATATTAATGTTGGCATTAGATTCAAATTCTCCTTTACCCGTTTTTATCAAAAGCCTATCTGATTTCTCTATATCTTCGCTAACTTTTTCTACTGTCTTTTCTATATTTTCATCCACATATCCTTTGTTTGCTGCATCATTATAATCAACAGGCGTAGGTAGTTCTTTTAATGGAAAACTTCTCATTCTAAGAGCGTTTTTGACAAAATACTTTTTTTCTCGAACTATAAAAGGATTTTCTTTTTCTATTTTCTCTTCTAGCTTTTGATCAGCCTTGTCAACATATTCTTTGTTTGTAGCGTCTTCAGATTCTTCAGGAGGAGCAACGTTTTTCACACGAAACCCGCTCATTCGAATATTGTTTTTAGCTTGAAACTCAAAATCTTTTTCCCGATATGTAAAAGCATTGTTACCTCCTAGTTTCCTTTTTAATTCATCATTAGCTGTATCAACATATACACGATTTACAGCATCACCAGCTTCTACGGGAGGGGGAAGGTTTTCTATCTTGTGGGTGTTGCCAAAATTTAAAGATCCTTTGATTGGGAAGCTTCCATTTTGTTTCGAACCTATCACTCCGATACCTTTGGTATTATCGACGTATTCCTTAGTTGTCACATCGTGAGGATTTACCGGATTACTAACCCTCGTTAATGTATTACCGTTCATATTTATAGAACCAGTAACAACGGTTGTTCCGTCTTTACGTAAAAAATTATTATTTATATAAGCGAGTGACACACCATCGTCGCTTACTTCATCATCTTTCATTCTTCCAAATTTGTCAACGGGCATTTTTTATATTACTAAAAAAGTTTATTTAAAACATCTCGAAATTTATTACCCATGGATAACTCTTTTAGAATGTACAAACATAAATGACCGCAAAATACTTGCCCCGCTCGTTGTAACTGATCGGTATTGTACTGTATCGGGCTTTTTAGGTACTCTCGAACCTCGATAGGCGGTTGTATTCCGTAACTATCGAAATAAATTTTAGTTTCACCGTTTTTATACCAAGCGACCCAATGTGTACCGGGTCCGCCACTTTTATCGAAGTTTACTATACCGCATTCTTTTTTATTCGGTTTTCTCGGTAACGTATCTAGTAAAAAAACTCCTCTAAAATAAGGAATCTCTAATCTTCTCACCGCATCTTCCAATTCGAAATTGTTTAACGGTTTATTCGGTAAAATTACGTTTTCGATCGAAATACTCGACATTTTTTAATAGTTAAATATTTCTAATGTCTTTATTGTCAACCCACGAATTAAATTCATCGGGATAACCTTTCCACTTTACGAGAGATTTCTTTTTTCCTTTTTTAACAACCTTTTCTATCCTATAAAGCTCTTGACTGGTTTTCTGCAGTTCAGGTTCATAAAAGGTACCTTGTATTTCTTCTCCATTAAGATCCTTAATTTTATACGTTATGGGTGATGTATATTTTACTTCTGAAACTGTAAAAACCTCTTCAGTCCATCTTGTTGTATAACCTTTCTCAAAAGTCTTTTTCTTTTTAGTTATTCTTACTCTGTCTCCAACAGAAAACTTAGGATCTTTTAATTCGATATTATCGGGGTAAAGATTTCTCCAAACTTTGGTTTCATTTTCTTTTTTACTCACGTCTACGGGAGTCATATTAATAGACGAATGCCTCGTGTTATTATATTCTTTAACGAGATCCGGTAGCACATCGATGTAAACGTTTGTGGAGTTAGCGGAAAAATACTTCCACATTTTTTCTTTCATTGTTCTAATCCATCTCTCAACAACGCTAGATTTTTCCTCATTTTCGGTAGAATACAATTCAACCCAGTGTTCAACATCCTTGTTATAAAACTCTTTACCCTTATCCACCCACATTTTTTCGGGTTTTCTCTCAATACTCTTCAATGCTATAGCGACAGATTTCCCCGTTTTGTCTTTTAATGGTATTAACCATCCGTATTTAGAAAAGATGTCAATGACAGCGAGAAGGTATTTAAAACCATGATTAAACTTAGAAAATGCTTGCATGTCTACTAAATCGGCAGCCCATATCTTATCTATACCGTTTACTATAACTCTCCTTTTCTTAAATTTTCTCCTTACGGGTTTATGTAATTCTTCCGCTAATTTTTCTATTTCAGGGTTTTTTTTTTTAATTCCCATTCCAAATTTCATCTTCGTTCCAATGAGTTTACTTACCAGGCCCCTTTCCATCCTTCCTCTAATATTAGGATTGTAAATACCTTTTAACTCCGTTAACATATTTTTATCACACACCGCGTTTCTTGTGGCAGTATCATTGTGCTGAAGATAACAAACATCATGATGATAAGCGGCTTTATCGACGCGGTTTATTGGTTTACTCCATTCCTTTGGGGTTAGATCAGGATTTAACCTCTCATCTAGCTTGGTACCCGGTCCCGTAAAGTTGTGTCCCGGTAGATGCATTTCAACGGGTAAGTTGTTTATAAATTTGTTTAAGATGCTACCGCCATCTAGTTTTTTTTTTATAAATTGCGTTTTAGTTATTCCGCAAATAACGCATTTCCCCTGCATCATATTTCTTCCATTTTTTGAAACAGCATATTTTATATTGTTCGTATCTGTACGTTTTTTACATCTTACGCAATACATTTTTATATAAAAAAATAAAATATTTAAATAAAATGGATATTATAAACTTATCATGGAATGAAGCAGTATCGAGGAGATTTAATCACTCCCTTTTACCGAGAAGTATCAGAGGTTTAATTATAGGCAAATCAGGATGTGGCAAAACTACTTTATTGTTAAACCTTTTACTTAGACCAGGTTGGCTCGACTACAACGATTTGAGCGTTTTCGGAAAAAGTCTTTTTCAACCGGAATATCAAATACTAAAAAAAGCCTTTGAAGAAAAACTGCCAAAAGAATGTATCTTAACGTTGTTTAACGCGCGTGATGAGATACAAGAACGAAACATTGTACCAACGGCTTTAGTCGAAGAATGGATTAAAACGATTAAAAACAAATTGGATATAAATTCTAACTTTTTCGAAAATGCTAGTGATGTGCCTGATCCGAGAGAGTTAAACTCGGGAAATAAAAATTTAATGATTTTCGATGATTTACTTTTAGAAAGGCATATTAAATGCAAGTGTTACTACATTCGAGGAAGGCATAGTAATGTTGACTGCTTTTACCTCTCACAGAATTATTTTAGACTACCGAGACAAACTATTAGAGAAAACGCTAATTTTATTTGCCTTTTTCCGCAAGACTTAAAAAACGTTAATCATATTTATAACGATCATGTAGGTGAAGATATGCCTAAGGATGAGGTTAGAAAATTTTGCCAAAGAGCGTGGGAAAAACCACACGGTTTCGCTATTATCGATCTAACTTGTAAAAAACATGATGGAAAGTATAGAAACGGTTTTGAAATTTTTTACGTACCAAACTCGGTATAACTCGTTTAAATTAAAAAAATTATTTCCTATATAAAAATGGAAATAACTAAATTAATAGATAATACAAATATAGGTATGATCGTTATCGATAATGTAATAAAAGAATATCAAACAGGTGAAGGTGAACTTAAAGCTCTATTAATACGCAGACAAGAGTTATTTAATTTAATGCATAAGATTGGGGTAAGTGAATATAGAGATAATGAAGATGATATTAACGATATTGAAAGTTTTAAAGAACACTTTTTAAAGATAGCGAGAATTTGCTCTAAAGGAGACATCGATAAATTTTGGGAAATTTACAATAATTTGCAATCAACCGTGATTCCAATCTTTTTCCCAACATATGTATATAAAAAATAGAATATCGTATTTAAATATTATATTCGTAATTTATAAAATGGATATAGATCTTTTAAAAAAAATTGTAAAAAATACGGAACACAAAACATCGTTTCAAATTATAGTAAGCGACAACAAAACGCGTTTTAGAACGAGGTTTAATCCCCCAATTCAGCTGGAAAAGGATAAAGTATACGAAATAGCTTTAGTAAACCTCGAAACATACTACTCTTTTCCAAACATTGATGAAACGAACAACACATTCGTTTATTCTCCAGACAATGGTAATTCATGGATTAAAATAAAAATACCTGAAGGAAGTTATGACCTGGTTGACATTAATGATACCATTCACCAGGAAATGAGAAAAAAGGGTCATTACGATAGAGTTAATGAAGAGTATTATATTAACTTTTCTGCAAACACCAATACCCTAAAGTCTGTTCTTACTCTGGAAAATGGCTATGAAGTAGATTTTAATCAACCAAGCTCCATTGCTAAAGTATTAGGATTTACTAACGCTAAATATACGCAAGGATTTTACGAGTCAGAAAATGTAGTGAACATTCTTAGTATAAATAGTTTGCTCGTTAACATAGATATTATTTCGGGAAGTCACGTTAATGGTTCAACAAAAAACACTATTTACTCTTTTTTCCCGGGTGTTGCACCTGGATATAAGATAATTGAGTCACCAGTTAATCTGGTATATCTACCAATAACATTAGATGAAATACATAACCTAGAGGTAAATATTACGGATCAAGATGGCAATTTACTAAATCTTAGAGGCGAAAATTTAACAATTAGGTTTCATATTAGAGAAGCGAGATAAATAAAAAAATAGTCATATATAAAATGACGAGTTACACTAATGTTAAAGTAAATATATCGGAAGGACAAAAGGAAAAGCTTCAACATGCTGTTAAAGCCGGTTGCTCAGCAACAAGTATTCGTTTAGGTCATGAAGATTTACGCGGTAATGATGTTTTAGCAATTACCGATTCACAAGCTAAGAAAATAGCTAAAGCCTATGAGGAGGGTAGAGGTATAACTATTAGAATGTCCGCGAAACAGCTTAAACATAACACGAAAATAGAAGGAGGTTTTCTCGGAATGTTGGCTGGGTTAGCTGCTAGAGCTTTACCGATGCTCGCAAAAACCGTTTTACCGGCTTTAGGTGTCGGCGCTCTTTCTGGATTAGCTCAATCGGGAGTATCGAAAGCGATGGGATCGGGTCTTTATCTTAAAAAAGGAGGATGTGTTTGTCAAGTTGAAACTGATGGATGTGGATTATACTTAAAACCATACAAAGGTAAAGGATTAGCTTCCGTTGGTGATGGTTTGTATTTAAAGCAAGGAGGGAAGATTTATGATGGAAGAGGACTTTTACTCGGACCTAATAGTCCATTCGCTAATATACCTATCTTAGGAGCTATATTATAAAAATATTAACGATATAAAAAATGGATATACATAAATTCGGTATAAAACCTAATATTACTACTCAACATAAAACTATATTTTGGAAACCCCATTTGATAACAAGATATCCTCCCTTAAAGCATGATCCTCTAAAATGGAAAATATACTCGCAAGTAACTATCAAGATTCCTCCTCGTGATGGCATGAGACTTTTGCTAGGATTTGGTTATATAACTACACGAGGAGTTGTAGTGATATCTGTTAGTAATAAATGGAAAGATAGTTTAACCATTCTTAATGGGACACATCTTGATAACGAGGCTAATGATATCTTAGTCTATATTTATAATTTCTCACAAGAACCGATCGAAATACCTGAGGGAGAGTTATTCTGCTATCTAAAATATTTGGCATAAAAAAATTATTATTTTAATAAAATGGCAGATACAGATCAAAAACACCCTAATAAAATATATCCTCCGTTACCCCGAGAAAGAAATACTGCAAGCGCCCCACCTATCGAGATGGATGACAAAGGTCATTCCTACCGTTTGCAAAAAATATCTGAAGTACAAAAGTTTCTCGAAAATGAAATTCGAGAAAGAGATTCCTTAGCTAAAAAATATTTTAGAGCCGCGAGAATCGTTGACAATGTTGACACAGTTTTGATCACGGTAACCACGGTTTCAGGAGTAGGTGGAATCGGTTTACTATCTACTATTGTAGCTATTCCAGCAGTCATAGCATTAGAAGCAACAGCTGCGGCAACCGGACTTCTTTCAATAGTAGGTAAATATGCAGTAAGAAATTCGAGAACCAAGGCAGAAAAACATCAAAATATTAAAATGATAGCTGATGCTAAGTTAGATACAATTGCTTCACATATATCGAAAGCTTTAATTGACAATTATATCTCTGATGATGAATTTAAACTAATCATGGAAGAATTAGAGAAATATAAAAACATGAAGGATGAGATACGTACCAAGATCAAGAAGAAGATTTCCTCAGAAAACGAAGAAAGCTTGATCGAAAAGGGGAGGCAAGAAGCGCGTGAGTCCTTTTGGAGGCTTGTTGAAAAGAATTCGACCTCGAATTAGTCTCCCTGAAATTAGGTGTAAGTGTATTTGTGAAATAGGTGATACCTCAGACATGTAATATATAAGAGAATATATAATGCTCTTATATATTAAAACTGCGATGAAAACTGCGATGAAAACTGCGATAAAAAACTATTTTAGTAATTAAAAAAAATGTCTTTTCTAAAAATCACTGATCCCGCAAAAAGGGACTTAATTGTAAAAGAGTATCTTGAAACGAGAAAGAATATTCGGGATGATCTAATAGCAGAGAAAACGGGTGAACAACAACTTCAAGTCGATCTTTCAAAGTTTTTTAAACCTATAACGGAAACGCAAAAAGCTACAGCGAGGGAGATTACGGAAGAACTTAGACCTATTAAAGAAGGTGTAGAAAAATTACCGCAAGCTATTACGTTTCCAGCCTTTCCTTCTATCTCAGCTTCTGATAAACCATCAGAAGAAGGAGGCCCGATATTTATTGGTGAAATAGCGGAAGACTATTATGAAAGTTTGCTACTAAGTCTGGAGCTGATACAACATATGGAGTATATGATAAAAAGGGTAATTTTTATATCGGCAACAAACCAATTATTATTCGAGACAACGATATTATTGTGGAAAATGAGGAATACCCTGGTACCCCTGGTCTATGGGAGTTAATCACATCTAAAACTCCGGATAGTAGTATTTTTACGAATGAAGATTACGAGAATTACGCGAAGTTGTTGGTAAAAACCAACTCCATTTATCGTGACAACGACCCAGGAAGTAAATATCCTAAATCTTCTAAAGGTAAAAAATGGAATACTATACTCAGACCTATTTGGGATAATAAAAGATTATACGAAGGAAAGGGTATCGTTGTTATCCCGTGTGACCCTAACGCATTAATAGAAAGACTAGACCTATTGTTAGCAAGTAAAGAAGCGGGTAACACAGGCGTAAGAAACGAGTTAGTGAGTATTTGTGATGAATTAAAAAGGCAAGGTGTTTTAAACTCAGACTCTTATAAAAATTTAATGTCTCTATTATAAAAAATGATTATCACTAAACACGGATTTAAAAATAAGTATTCATACGGTGGTGCCGGAATCTTTGATAGCGTTGCTAATTTTTTAGCGAGGCTTTTTACTAGTAGCGCGGCTAAACAAATTGCGTCTTCTGCCCTTGATGTAGGAAAGAGTGTAGCTAAGGAAGGTGCAAAGAAAGCTTTAGAGGTTGGAAAAAGTGCGGCTGTAGAAGCGGGGAAGAAATTAGTTACGAAAGCTTTAACGCCAAAATCGAAGAAAAATTTACAAAAATACACGACACCCCCTACTAAAACGCGAGACATTAATACATTAATAGATGGGAGCGCCATTGCTATTCAAGATTTAGTTAAAAAATTAAACGGGGGAGCGGGTATCAAAGTAGTATAAATCGTTTAAGTTAAATAATTATTTTCTATATATAAAAAGAGAATGTTAAAATTTGATCGTGTAGAATATAAAAAATATAATACTAGTTCTATTACTATAGTAGGCGCATTTTTAAACCTAAAAGATTGCAAAGTCCTCGAAATTAATAAAACGAAATATGGTTATAAAAAAGTTGTTGTGAAGTTATCTCCCGAAAAAGTAATCATGATGAAAGAGATTGAGGAAAAGGTGAATGAACGTTTACAAAAGTGGGGTATACCTCGAGTAACGCTCGTATACGGTAATAGAGTTTATCCTAAAACTAAACTGGAAACCGCGAGAAACATTAAACTTGAAGGTGTGTTTGTTAATGATGAAAATAAGTCATTCCCCCAGCTTTGGTTAGAATAATTTTTATTTAAAAATTATAATTCTAATAATAAAATGGACATTTTAAATATCACCGAACCAATTCCAAAAGATGATAGCATTGATGAGTATGAATACCAAGAGTATGAACCGATCACAGGTACACACCTCAACAACTCAGGAGGAGATATTAGGATTAACATTGAGACCCAAGATATTTTTACTCATCCTAGTGAGAGTTATTTACTTATTGAAGGACAATTAGTAAGAAGTGATGATGGAGCAGCTTACGCTGCTAACGCCAATATTTCTTTAACAAACAATGGTCTCATGTATCTTTTTAAAAATATTAAGTATCAACTTTCGGGTATGGAGATTGAATCCATATTGCAGCCTGGCCAGGCTACTACAATGCTTTGTTTGTTAAAATATCCGAATGATTTTTCTAAATCACAAGGGTTAAATCAATGTTGGTATAAGGACACCAACACCGCTGCAGCTAGTAATCCTGGTGATCTTAATACCTATAACTTGGGTTTTGTTGTAAGAAGAAATTACATTATTAGTAATCCTGATCCAAGAGGTACCTTTAGCTTCAGAGTTCCATTAAAACATATATTTGGTTTTTGCGACGATTATGATAAGATATTGTATGGAATGAAGCAAACTCTCACATTAACGAGAAATGATGATAATGATGCAATCTTTAGAGCTGCCGCTGCTCCTGCTGATGGTAGAATTAATTTAATTAAAATATCTTGGTTTATGCCACACGTGCTACCCGCAGATGGAGAGAAGATGGCACTTTATAAAATTATCGAGAAAAAAGAAAAAATACCGGTTGGATATAGAATGAGGCAGTGCGACTCGATCGCGGTTCCTCAGGCAGTATCATTTACCTGGAGACTTTCTGTCAAATCATCACCCGAAGTGCCGCGTTTTATTATTGTTGGCTTTCAGACTGGTAAAAGCGGTGACCAACAACAAAATCCAGCCATATTTGATCATACAAACGTTAAAAATATATATGTTACGCTAAATTCTACTAGATATCCCGCTGTAGACTATAATCTTTCATTCGTTGCGAACCAATTTAGTAGAGTGTATGGTGACGCCGCTTTATTTAGATCTAAGTTTTATAACATGAATGAATTGGTGTCAAACCCTAAAATTACTCCCTCAGATTATAAAACCCTTTATCCTTTGTTTGTGTTTGACGTTTCCAAGCAGAGTGAGAGATTAAAATATTCTGTTACTGATATTCAAATTAAGGCAAATTTTACTGAAAATGCGCTTGTGAACACAGAGGCATATGCCGTTATTATTAGTGATAGGTTAATTAATTTTCAGTCTGATGGTAATAAAATGAGCGTAGTGTTTTAAGTTAAACAATTATTTTCTATATATAAAAAATGATAAAGCTTACGGATTTAAAAAAAATTCTTAAAGAAAACGATATAAAATTTTACGGATACTGGAATAAAAAACGCTTATTTGAGTTGGTGGAAAAACACGGATTGGTACCGGAAGAATCGCCTAAGTTACCTAAAACAGAAAGAAGTAAAGACTCTAAGTTTCATAAATTAAAAACTAGTATGTATAATCCTAAAAAAGTTAGTTTAGAGGATGTTGAAACTGGTGAAATAAAAACCTTTCCATCAGTTTATAAGGCGGGTAAATTTATAGATCGCTGCGCACAAACGATTGCGAACTGGAATGGGAAAACTTGGAATAATAAATATAAGATTAACATTCAGTAATTTTATTACGGCAATGACAAAGTCATAATAAAATTACAAAAAAATTTTAAGTTAAATATTATTTTCTATATATATAAAGAGATGAGTTTATTTAAAAGATTTACGAGTGCAGCTAGACAAGCTGCGTCTAATGTTTACTCAGCGGTCGTTCCGGAATCCGTGCAAAGAAGAATAACTGATTTTGGTAACTGGCTAACTGGTAATGTGGAGACGTCACAGATAGCACAAGCGTTGGATGAAATTGTTGAACATGTTAGACAAAATTACCCTCCTAGGACCCAGATTAGTAGAGAGGGCCAATCAGCACTAAGAGGATTTACGAAAGAATATGTTATAGAAGGTGTAGAAGGGCTTACACCAAGCGGTTTCCTCGATTTAGCGAAAGATAAACTAACCAATGTTATGAGAAATAATCGTCAAACAAAAGTTAAACTCGTTATGAAGCGTATGATGAAACACTCTATTACTAAAAAATTACAAAGGATGAATTTTGATTCCGGTTTTCCACTCGTTAATTTAGATGGGGATGACGCGGGTGAAATATATGATGAAATGAGTGAAGAGATATTAGCCGCTATAGCGGCTCAGGAAATGAAAAAAGATTATTGGAGAGTCGTTTACGTAATCGATTTAAGATTACACACAGTAACATATAATCCGATAAGAGGTAGTTCTTGGCTTCCAACTCCTCCTAAGGTAGCGAATACAAAAAGTGTTATTAATCCGAAAAATATGGATGATGATATGTGTTTTGGATATTGTATTGTTATAGCTTTAAACCCAACGATTAAACATCCTGAAAGAATCGAAAGACTAAAACCTTTGTTAAACAGTATAAATATGGAAGGGATCGATTACCCCGTTTCCCTTCAGGATAGAATTAAATTTGAAACCCAAAACCCATCAATATCCGTTTCGATACACGGATATGATAATAATGCTGTTTATCCGCTTAGTTTAAGTAAAGAAGTTTATAAAAGAGAACATCATATTAATCTTTTACTCCTCGAAAAGGATGGTAAAAAACATTATTGTTTAATTAAAGATTTGAGTAGATTGTTATCTAAACAAATATCCGATCATAACGGTAAAACTTATATTTGCGAAAGATGTTTAAATCATTTCCAAACGAGAGAAACTTTAAATAAACATTTAGAGTATTGCGGTGAAAAGGATGCTTGTAGAATAGACTTACCCGAAAAGGGTACCGAGATATCTTTTAAGCATTTTTATAAACAACAGAGACACCCTTTCACAATTTATGCGGATATGGAGTCTACATTAGAAAAGAAATACGAAAATAAAGGTGGTGGAACGAGAGTAATTAACGCGCATAACATTTCGGGGTATTGTTTTTACGTTAAATCACTTTACGAAAATGTTTACTCTTCGAGAGTTTTCCAATATTCCGGCGAAAATGCGTCTAAGAAATTCGTAGAGGATTTAGAAAATGTTATAAGAGAAATAGATAGGATACCAACGAGGGAAATGATTTTTAAACTTCGTGATAAAAGAGAGTTTGATAGAGCGAAAAATTGTTGGATATGCGGGGAGTCATTTTCGAGGGACAACAAAAAAGTGAGAGACCACTGTCATTATACCGGAAAGTTTAGGGGAGCCGCGCACAATGCGTGTAATTTAAAATATAGAAGACCTACTTTTACACCCGTATTCTTTCATAATTTTAGTAAGTATGATGCTCATTTATTTATAAAAGATTTAATTAATACACCCGGTGAGACGAGTTGTATACCAACAAACAAGGAAACGTATATAAGCGTTTCTAAAAACATGCCGATAGAATACGATGTTAAAGATAAGAAAACGCATGAGATTAGATTCCTCGATAGTTTAAAATTTCTAGGTAAAAGTTTAGACGAGTTAGCTAGCACACTAGCTAAGGAGGACAAGACTAATCTCACGAAATATTTTGAGGGAGAAAAGCTCGAATTGGTCTCGCAAAAGGGTATATTCCCGTACGAATGGTTCGATAACCTTAGTAAATTAGAGGAAACGAAGTTACCCGGGCGAAGAGAATTTTATTCGAAGCTTAAATGTAGTGGAATTGAGGAGAAGGAATATCAACACGCTAAAAATGTATGGAAAACCTTCGAGATGAAAACTTTTAAAGATTATCACGACTTATACAATAAGACCGACGTTTTACTTTTGGCGGATGTCTTCGAAAATTTTAGGAACGTTTGCTTTAATAATTACGGGTTAGACCCAGCTTGGTTTTATACAGCGCCGGGATTAGCTTGGGAGGCGATGTTAAAAACTACTAAGGTAAAATTAGAATTATTATCGGACCCTGACATGATTTTATTTGTCGAAAACGGAATAAGAGGAGGTATCTCAACCATTTTTAAACGATACGCGAGAGCGAATAATAAATATATGAACGAAAAATATAACCCGAGTGAACCATCTAAATTTATTAGTTATTTAGACGCGAATAATCTCTACGGTTGGGCAATGTGCCAAAAACTTCCCACCGGTAATTTTAAATGGATGGACGATTTAGAAAATTGGCGAGATCAACCTTGTATATTAGAGGTTGATTTAGAATATCCTAAAGAATTACATGACTGGCATAACGATTTCCCATTAGCTCCCGAAAGATTAAAGATTGATAAAGTCGAAAAACTTATACCTAATTTATACGACAAAACTAAATATATACTACATCGCGAAAATTTAAAGTTATATTTAAGTTTAGGTCTAAAGCTTAAAAAGATTCATAGAGGGTTAACTTTTGATGAGAGTGAATGGTTAAAACCTTATATCGATAAAAATACTAACCTAAGAGCAAAAGCTAAAACCGCGTTCGAAAAGGATTTCTTTAAACTTATGAATAATTCCGTATTTGGTAAGACTATGGAAAATATTAGAAATAGAGTAGATATAAAATTAGTTAGTACCTGGGAAAAAGCGGAAAAATTAGCCGCTAAACCGAATTATTACGATATAACTATCCTCGATGAAAATTTATGCATAATTCAAATGAAAAAATCGCGTTTATATTTTAATAAACCTATTTATGTAGGGATGTGTATTTTAGATTTAAGTAAGACATTGATGTATAACTTCCATTATAATTATATTAAAGATAAATACGACGAAAAAGTTAAACTTCTCTTCACTGATACAGACAGTTTAATGTACGAAATAGAAACGGAAGATTTTTATAAAGATATTAGTGACGATGTTAAAGATTGGTTTGATACGAGCGATTATCCGTCCGATCATCCTTCGGGTATTCCCACAGGATTAAATAAGAAAGTTGTGGGTATGTTTAAAGATGAGACGAGCGGTAAGATTATTGAGGAGTTTGTGGGTCTCAGGTCTAAACTATACTCTTATAAAATGTGTGATGAGGAGGGTAAAAAATGTAAGGGAATTAAAAGGCACGTAGTAACAGCATTTATTAAACACGATCATTATAAAGAGTGTTTGTTCGAAAATAAGACGCAATTAAGGAGAATGACAGTTATTAGGAGTTATGGTCATAAGTTGTATACTGAAGAGGTGATTAAAGTCGCCTTGAGTGGTAACGATGATAAACGCTATATTCTGGAGAACAATATCGATACGCTAGCTTGGGGACATATAGCTATAAAAATATAGAGTCGGAGGTTTTGCGAAGCCTGCCCCCGGCCAGGGAAAAATTGATTTTGAGTGACCTAGATTTTGCGAAGCCGCCCCGCGCAGGGGAAACGCGATTTTTGGGCTTAAGGAAATTGAGTTAACGGTTGAGGGTTCGCGCAGGGGAAACGCGTTTTTTGGGACAAGGGGGGAGGTCTGTCCCAGAACTCTCCTTTTATATCTACTGATGACTGAACACAAAGGTCAGTGTTTTGCCATTTGTGTCAATATGGGTAGCAAATACATGTTTACGGTGTTATTACGGCTACATGTTTCATGTAGGCAGACGTTACGTTACAGAATTGGATTTATTAGGGTTGTGATACTCGCACGAGTTCGGAAAGATTCACAAGCTTTTTTGGACTTTTATTGAAAAAGATATACCGTATCTCAACCTAAAATATTTTATAAAATTATGTAAAATGTTCTTTTATAACTTTCTCGTCTGATAAAAAGCTATTTCGTTCTAGTTAACTACATTACATGTACATTTTAGATGTTAATGAATGCGACGAAAAGAACGGCGGATGTACTCAAATATGCACAAACCAACCTGGAAGTTATTTCTGCGCATGTGAATCGGGATACAAATTGACGGGCGATAAACTGACCTGTACAGGTTAGTTACACGTAAATTATGAATTTCGTTATCTAGCAAATCTCCATTGCGAGCGTTCATTTTCAAATGGTTAAATACAGACAAAGGTGTTGCCTTTCAACGTAAAATATCTCACAAAAAAGTGTGATCGTGTAGATCAAAGATCTTTGTTTACACTAAGGTATTTAAAATGGCTATAATTGATACACTGAACACAAGTGAGTTAGTAAGCTGCAAATTTCTTTCAAGAACAAAAAATAGTCATTTGTCGTGCCTTTTTTTTTTTCTTTTTTTTTTAACAGACATTGATGAATGTGAGGATGGAAATGGAGGATGCTTGCAGATATGTGACAACAAGATTGGAAGTTATATTTGTTCTTGTAATGACGGATATAAGATACAGTTGGACAATTTTACATGTATAGGTCAGGGAAATTATTTGAGTTCTTCTTCTTCTTCTTCTTCTTCTTCTTCTTCTTCTTCTTCTTCTTCTTCCATTGGAATCAGCAACCCTATTATTATTAGATCAGAGTAGACGTCAGAGTGATTGACATGTTGATCATGTGATATGCCCACGGTCCTTAAGTTATGATAAGCTAAACGGTCCTTTTGATATGCCCACGGTCCTTGTGATATGCCCATGGTCCTTGCGATATGTCAACGGTCCTTGGCAAAACCCGGGTGCGAGGTCCAAAATACTTTTTAAAAAATCCCGGAAGCTTGGTTAAGGCAGCCATCTACGAGGTTTTAAGGATGAAGTTTCGAACAAAAGAGACAGAGTGTGTCATTCTTTTATGACTTGTTGGTTAGCCAGGAAATAAATGTGCCAGCAAGCGTGTCTCGCCAGGCAAAAGTTGGCCGGTCCCTTTAAGGTGAGTAGCACTATAGTAAACCATATAGTTGTATTCCAGAGATCGACGATTGTTTATCGTCACCATGTCAAAACGGGGGTAGATGTACAGATTTACTGATGTCGTTTAACTGTTCGTGTCCAGCTGGGTATACCGGGGACGTTTGTGAAACAGGTTCGTGAGTTGATTCTTCTCTATAGTTCGATCAACTCGAAGCTTTTTGGACTGTGTAGACCAAGATTAAAATGTATAGAGCTTGTAGACCGATCTGACCGCTCTTTGGTAGGACGTTCTTTCCTAAATGATAAAAGGAAGCTTAAAGCGTCAGCAAAAAGTATAGCGCAGGCTGACATAAGTCGAAACTTTTTACGATTGGTTAAATTTCTGCAATGCAAAGGACCAGTGTATCCCACGATTCAGTCAGTTGTTATACAGAATGGATTTTATGGATCCATAATTATGTGAAGACTTGCTTAGTATCATGCATCACGGTGATGCATGTAGCCTCCATTTTAGAGAGCATGGCTCAATTATTTGTATATTTTTCACTAAATCTAGAATAATCATTTTCTTCAGCATACTGAAATATAGCCTTTATATATGGCTTGCGACACGCGAAAAAGGGCATTCGGACATTTGAGTAAAGTGTCGTCTCGGATCAGCCTGCGCAGTCCGCACAGGCTAATCCGAGACGGCACTTTACGACTACATTAGATTTTGTGCTACAGTAGACTTGCGCAAAACAGAAAATTACATAAAAACGTAAGGTGCCGTCTCGGATTAGCCTGCGCGGACTGCGCAGGCTGATCCGAGACGACACTTTACGCAAATGTTCGAATGCCCCTTTTCGCGTGTTGCAGGCCATATCTGGTAACCGCCCGGCAGACAAAAACCCACACCAAACCTATCGATGGACGCTGTTGGACGTAAAAATATTCACCAATCAGACATATCCTTGACAGTGTCCCTGGAATTTTGTTTTAACTCTTTACCAAACGACAAAAGTTTAGACTTGTCCAAGTTGAAAGCATTTGCAGACGACAAAATAAACGTGACTCAAAAATTGAAACTTGACTTAAGAAAAGTAGAAAACATAGTGGGAAAAGGAGAAAATGCTGGTTACAAGCATTTTCTCCTTTTCCCACAATGTTTTCAGAAGGCTTCTTCCTCTGGGTCGTAAAAACCAGGGATTGTTTGGTAAAGGGTTAAATGGCAGAGAAATTCTATACCAAGTCAATAATGTTCAAAGCAATAGCAATTGCAAAAAGTTTAAAAAAAGAAAATATGCGAAGAGGAGAAAATGCTGGTAACCTGCATTTTCTCCATTTTTCCTCAATGTTTCCTATACTTTCAAAACAAATCCCACCATTGGGGTTGTATTGAATTTATAGTCTGCAAATGATTTTACACACCCTTGTAAGAATGTGTGGTTTTGAAAAAATGAGTTAGATAATATCTATACAGCCATATAACTTCTGTTGTTACAGATATTGACGAGTGTGTATCGGACCCCTGCCAGAACGACGGTGTTTGTGAAGATCTGGTGGACGGGTTTCAGTGTAATTGTACATCAACCAAGTTCGCGGGGCCTTTATGTGATATCCGTAAGTTTTGGGGGTTGTTATACCCCCCACAAACGAAGTTTGAGAGAGGGGTTTACTGGAGTCACCTCGTCACGAAAAGCTTGTCTGGGGCATAACTTCCAAAGTATAAAAGCTAGTGACTTCAAACTTCATATACAGATAGGCTACATTAAGAAGAAGTGCAGTGTACAAGAACTATAACTCTGTCTTCAGTATATTCAGAGTTATTGCCCCTTGTAAATTTTTAACTTTGGATTTTTGTCCGGGATATAACTTCGAAAGCATAGAAGCTAGTAACTTCAAACTTCACACACAGATAGATCACATTAAGGAGAAGTGCAGTGTGCAAGAACCATAACTCTTTTCCAACTATTTTTGGGGTTATTACCCTTTGTAAATTTTAACTTTGGTTTTTTTGTCCGGGACATAACTTCCAAAATAAAAAAAAAGCTAGTAACTTCAAATTTCATATACAGATAGACCACATTAACGAGAAGTGCAGTGTATAAGAATCATAACTCTATTCCCACTATTTTTAGAGTTATTGCCCTTTGTAAATGTTCACTTTGGAATTTTATCTAGGGCATAACTTGCAAAGTACAAAAGCTAGTAACTTCAAACTTCATATACAATTAGATCACAATAAAGCAAAGTGCACTGTACAAGAACCATAACTTTATTCCAACTATTTTTAGAGTTATTTCCCTTTGTAAATTTTAACTTTGGATTTTTGTCTGGGGCATAACTTCCAAAGTATAAAAGCTAGTAACTTCAAACTTCATATACAGATAGACCACATTAACGAGAAGTGCAGTGTACAAGAACCATGACTCTATTCCCACTAGTTTTTTTCAACTCTTACTTTTGTACTAAACCATTCTGCATTCTGTGACAAAGAGCTGTTTTGTGAAAAGGAACTGGTGGGGGGTATGATCACGTTTAGTGATAGCTCTAGTTTTATCTGACAAAAAAAAAGTGATTAAAAGAAAAAAAAAGGAAAACATTGAAATCATAATTTGAGAAAATATGTGCTTACTATTGAACTTTATTTCATGCTTTTCGGTAGTTTATCGGGAAATAATAGTGGATTATGGTTTGATAATTTCATGATTTCGACCAGTGAAATTTCCGGTTTGATCAACTCAATGGTATGCAACTACATGGATTCTTGCACCATGTTTATAACTTCGCTCTTTCAAGCGCATCAGATCTATTTCAGACAAAGATTAAATTGAGTAATCTAAAATAAAATTCTACCTATTAAGGCTGTTTATTAATCCTGATAAATTCAGGCTTATGAGGTTTGTTGATTTGTTGTGTCACTTCGAATGTAAATAAGAGGTGGACAGTATAGACACTAACACGGAAGGATATATTTGGCAATCGGAAGATTAAAGATTAAAAAGGAATGTCAATTTGAAGAAAATATTTTTGTCTTTTTTTTAATATTTCACTGAACATTATACTCTCTCAAATTGATTAAAGCACAATACTTTCATAACTCTGGTCTACACCAACAAACTGTTTTCTTTGTGAATCAGTAAATACATTCTCATTGTAATGTGGTCTAAAGTGTGTGGGGGGGTGGGGGCGGAGGAGGGGTGGGGGGGAAGAAGAGAAGCCACGGGGAATTACCGAAAACAACTGTACTGGATTTTGATTAAAATCTTATCGTTAGAAGCATGAAATAAATATAATATTTGTTTTTTCGGTGAAAGATCGAAATTTATTTCATCTCGTGAACATCATACGGTATTATATTCACTTGTGAAAACATTACTGGCGATGTTCACTCGATGAAATAATTTCAATCTGTCATCGAAAAAAACAAATATCTTCTAGTCTTTGGGTCAAAGCATAAGACGACACGTGACCAAAAAAAAAAATGTTTGTTTGTTTGTCTTTTGATGGTCTGTCTGTCTGTCTGTCTGTCTGTCTGTCTGTCTCTTTGCTTGCTTGCAAGGCGGAAGCATTTATATGAAAAAAAAATAACAAAAAAGAAGAAATAAAGTCTTTATCAGACTACTGTTTTCAAGGGAGCATTTACCTATTCACCAAACGTCAAAGTTTTAGACTTGATCATTATTTGAAGCGTGTACCGTTGTTGAATTAAATGTGGTTCAAATGGTAGCATTTTATCTTGAAAGGGTAGAAAACATTGTGAAAAAATTGAGAAAATACTGATTACCAACATTTCTTTTTTCCCAACCATCTTGGACCGTTCAGTACATGGTTAAAGCGCCGATAATATAAAAAAAAAAAGTATTTATTGATGAATTCTTTGATACACATTTTTTCTTTACAGCCGTGATTCCAATGAAGCTCGCTAAAGTGATTTCTCTCTCATTTGGTGGGTTGGTGTTGTCACTGGCGGCTGCCTTTGTCCTTACAAGTTGTATCTGCTATAAAAAGTATGATATTAATTATATTTGAGTCATGCCATGTGAAAAGGAGGTTGAATGCATCTACAATAAGTATCGATCCATGTCAGCCCGCGCAGTCTGCGCAGGCTGATATGGGTCGGAAACGTTTTGCTATTTGTAAATTCTATGCATGTCCAAGGACATCCTACCTGTAGATTCAGTTAATTGTCAGTCGAAATGAATGTTATGTATCCCTAATTAGGCGATAACTTGCTTGGTAAGTTGCATCACAGAGATGCATAGTACCTCTTTTGCCACAGCGTTATTATGGTCTCTCATAATCGGTATTTTCTACCCAAACTGAGAAATAAGCATGTCCCTCTGCCCCACCTCTGTCTGTCTGTCTGTCTGTCTCTCCTCTCTCTCTCTCTCTCTCTCTCTCTCTCTCTCTCTCTCTCTCTCTCTCTCTCTTTCTGTCTCTCTTGATTCATTCATTCAGGTGCTGAAATATCAGAGAATCAAAATACAGAAAGTCCAGATACAGTGTATTGGCGGTAAGAAAGTAGATCTCTTTCAAGACTTACTTCCTAGAGCAACAACAACAACAACAACAACAATACCATTTATTCTCCCAGTGATATGTACATCAAACATGGGAATATGACATAAGTACATGTAGTAGATTAGTGAAACATCAATACAATGCCAATGATTATTACTAAGAAATAAGAAAAAAGAAACATTGAGAAAAACAGTTTATCTTCTGAGAGTCGTGGGTAGGGGAGATTTCAAAAAAGAAAGAAAAAGTTAGGAACATAAGATAAGAGTTAAATGGAAAGCTGTTAAAAAATCTGAGAGAAGACTTAAGGAGGTAGGGATCTACAGAGAAAGGTTTGTTCAGATAAGAAGGAAGCGACCTGTAAGGATGATAAAGAATGACCACGAGCAGATATGCTATTTTCTTAGCCGCCATTCGCCCCGCATTTCAAAGTTGCTTAAATTCTGATCCGCTGAACCAAAAACAGCGAAACTTTCTCAGTCTATGTAATTGGACTTCGGATGAAATATAGGCTAGACTGGTGAGTGATTACGGACGCATTGTCTTGCTCTAGATGGGGTCGATCAGGACTCATTGTAATTTTATGCCCATTAGCCTCAGTTGCTCGAATAATTGTATATAAATTAATACTAATTGTAGGTATGGCGAGGAATTTGCGACAAAATCAGAGTCCAAAGAGCCAAATAATATAATACACCAAAAGCTGGGACCTATTTGCCAGCAATAGTGCTTCCAAATCACCCTACAGACTCCAATATGATAAACAGGTTTTAGGATTATGTAGGCTCAAAGACACCGCCGGTCCCCGGACTTTCCGTCTACACTTCATTTCTACCAGTGGAGATACCGTTTCATAAGTCGATAGGTTCATCTTTAGAAAGGGGGGATTTACATCATAATAAAATGATTGGCCTGCAACACGCAAAAAGGGGCATTCGGACATTTGCGTGAAATGTCGTCTCAGATCAGCCTGCGCAGTCCACGCAGGCTAACCGGAAACGACACTTTCCGTTTTTATGTAATTTTCCGTTTTGCGCAAGTCTACTGTAGCACAAAATCTAACGTAGTCGTAAAGTGCCGTCTCGGATTAGCCTGCGCGGACTGCGCAGGCTGATCCGAGACGACACTTTACGCAAATGTCCGCATGCCCCTTTTCATGTGTTGCAAGCCATGTAATAGTTTTGTATGTGAGCGATGCTCTGTGAAAAGGGCGGCTAAATGCATTTGCAAAAAGTATCGACCCATATCAGCATGGGCAGTCAGCGCATGCTGACTTGGATTGAAACTTTTGCTATTAGTGAATTGTCTGTATGCCAAAGGACCAGTCTACCTTAAGATTCAGTCAATTGTTTCACTAGATTTTATGGATCTATAATTATGTGATGACTTGCTTGGTAGAATGCATCACAGAAATGCATTGAAAGCCCTTTTGCCATAGCTCACAATTTTTTGAAATTTTGTACTCCATTATTTGAAAGCAATTTGATTGGCTGTCAGAAATGAAGACCGTCCTTGAATGCACGCATCTAATAGTGAGGCGCTGACTTGTAACGATATTGGTTATCTGTACAATAACAGCCCGATTACTAGACATGCTGTCTAATCTTGGTATATAGTCTCCACTTAACCAGCATAATTGCAAGTTATAAAATTACCACGAAACAGCCATTAACTTCACGTAAGCTTTTTGATAGCCAACAATGTGAATACGGCAGGATATGTCAGTGAGATAGCATCTTACCTTTCGCTCATAATTGCACCTTCAAAATTATTATCCATTGGAATTAGGTGTATTTATATAACTATTCTGACTACAAAGGAAAGAAATCACCATAAAGTTTCACCCCAATTAATCGTTAAATAATAGATATCTATATTAACATATGTAAGTGTCAACAAAAAATAAGATAACCGAGAGATTGGGAACTGGATTACAGTACATAGGATCACGTGCCGTCTTTTATCACCGCTGGTTGGTTGAGGGGCTTTAAATAGTGTCAACAGTGTGGACAAAAAAAAAAGACAGCTAAGGCCGTATTACATGGATCCGTGGTGATAAGATAAACCGACTTCCTTGGTTACTGTTGCCAAGGGCTCCCAAACAACCACAGTAAATACATATACAGCATAACAGATAGGCTACTTAAATCGTGCTGTCATGACTATTTCTCTCAATAAAATTCCGAAAAAAAATATTTCTACTATAACTATGTTTCTGCCGTTGATGAATTCTCGGTAAGAAATTTAAAGATGCTTGAACTAATTTACGGGGGCTACGAAAAATGTAAAAGATCTACTTGTTTTAGCAAAGTTTTGAACTTCACTATGAAAAAAGAATAAATCACCTCAACAAAACACACAATAATAGAATTAAAGATACTTATTGTTTTCGTAAGGCTAGTAAAATCGTCTCTACGAGTACATCATACCCAAATAAACAACACTGAATTACAAGCATTTTGAAAACATTATAGATTGTCTGATTCTACAGAGAGATGTAAGTTTATGAAAAATTGACTATGACCTGACGGTGAAAAAATTCAATTTCAGGTTCAGGAAAAAGGGTTGTCTGATGATTTCGAAATGTGTTAAGTGTGCTGTCAATTAACAAACTTATTAACATCAGTGACGGTAGTTTGTTTTATCTTATGATATACTGAAGACAACGGGTGGTCAAGTTGCCGATTAGAGCGGCAAATTGGTTTGCAATCAAACACTTCTTATCAGTTAACTGTTTACCGACACATCCTTTGAAATGGCAGATGTGCTAATCCACTTTAATACGACTAAGTAAAAAGTTTGTTTAATAAACATAAGTTGCCTTTTTTAGCTGAACTTTCACCGGTACAGAATAGAGTTAGACTAAATTTCAAAACTGAACTCTACTTTTAGTGAGGAATATGTACAGTGAGGAATACACGCCAATATGCTTATTGTAAATAGCAGATAGTATTTAATCCAAGATTAAACTGCATGTTTTTTTGTTTTTTTGTTTTTTTTGCAATCTGACCTATATCTACATATTTAGCATATTCTTCATCCACCAAGGGTTAAGATTAACGTCAAACTGAAACACTGATGAAAAGTGCCACTTTTTGGATGTGCATAGGTTACTGAAAAAAGTTAGCTATTCAAGTAAACATATCATATTTTGATTAGTATTTCATATAGATCTATTTTAGCTTTGTTTTCCACTTTAAAACTTTTTTGTCTCTTTCCAAATCTTTCAGAGGGGAAAAAATTAAAGCAATAATTAATCCATTGTGTAATATAGCGCTGATCAGAACTCTTTGCATATGTCCCATTTTCAGTCATTATCATAATTCAAACTTGTCTACAGCCTCTGCGTGATCTCACGTCAGCGGTACACGTTCGCAAAGCACATATTTTAAACTTTTTCTTAAATTCAAACGTTTAAAATACAAAATAAATAAAAACTATCGCACCCCTCCAACGTTAACAATCGTTTGTTTGGGAGCCGAAATAGCAGACAACAAGGCTGCACATCGGGTAAAATAAATGCGATGACCTGATTGGTCAAATATCGATTTCCACGGATCCATGTATAGGCAACTGTTTCGACTCAACCAATCAAATTTTGTGTCTTGGAATTTAGTTTTTCATTTTAACTATGTCTTAATAAGCGTTGTAAATAATTCTATCTATTGATTGAAATATTGATAATAAAAAATGTGTGATTTTAGGAGTATATATTTCTTCCATTATTTGAATGCATTTCAAGCATGCACATTTGTAGTTATCGAATAGTTCAGTGGCAGTATTCGCCGTCATGTCAAGATAATGTTCAAATGCCCAATTCCAAGTTGACCGTCTCATTGGTTAAGACGTTACGTCTTAGCAAATCAGATTGTTAATCCTGAAATTAAGCACGAAAGGTGAACACTGCCCTATGTTTTGGATTTTGCATTTGGAAGACTTGGGTATATATGGCCTGCAACACGCGAAAAAGGGCATTCGGACATTTGCGTAAAGCGTCGTCCCGGATCAGCCTGCGCAGTCCGCCCAGGCTAATTCGAGACGACAGTAGTAAAGGGTAGTCACATAGGGCAAAATAGGCGATTCTGCCCCATGTGACTACCCTTGAGTGCCCCATTCTGCTACCCTGACAGTAAATGGGGCCCCGGGGTAGCAGAATGGGGCACTTTTGGAGAAAAATGTGTCATTTTTGGCCGATAGTTAACCTTTTATTGCAAATATCCTACCCCCCATGTTCTATTTATAGTAACATTTTCATGCGGATTCTCGGATTTTATCACTTACTCGGTCCCCTTGTGAGCTGTTGCAGAGATCGGACAGTCCCTATCTGACTTCCCCTGAGCCCCTATTCTGCTTACCCTGAGTGGGGTTGTACCAATTTTGCTATAGTAAGACTATATAGGTTCGCTATGCTAAGAAGGATTGTCACATAGTTTGTAGTTTAGTCAGCTGTTGGTTGAGACCGTGATATGGAATAGGGTTAGGACTGCTTTATTGTTTACTTTTAACCACTACTTGGGCTTTAAGTGGGGTTAGGGCAAAAAAAAGATCAGGGTTTGACTTAGACT
Organism: Hippopus hippopus; assembly: GCA_946811185.2. NCBI lineage: Eukaryota > Metazoa > Mollusca > Bivalvia > Cardiida > Cardiidae > Hippopus > Hippopus hippopus. The sequence continues at coordinate 32,137,160 of OX328108.1, read as the reverse complement.
TTTTTTCATTGATTTGATATAGAAGACAACCTGATCTTTAGTCCTTACCACACGTCAGAGTAGAGATCAATGGGACTGTGTTGTACTTAGACTGCTTTATTGTTTACTTTTAACCACTACTTGGGGCTTTAAGTGGGGTTAGGGCAAAAAAAAGATCAGGGTTTGACTTAGACTTTTTTTCATTGATTTGATATAGAAGACAACCTGATCTTTAGTCCTTACCACACGTCAGAGTAGAGATCAATGGGACTGTGTTGTACTTAGACTGCTTTATTGTTTACTTTTAACCACTACTTGGGGCTTTAAGTGGGGTTAGGGCAAAAAAAAGATCAGGGTTTGACTTAGACTTTTTTTCATTGATTTGATATAGAAGACAACCTGATCTTTAGTCCTTACCACACGTCAGAGTAGAGATCAATGGGACTGTGTTGTACTTAGACTGCTTTATTGTTTACTTTTAACCACTACTTGGGGCTTTAAGTGGGGTTAGGGCAAAAAAAAAAAGATCAGGGCCTGACTTAGACTTTTTTCATTGATTTGATATGGAAGACAACCTGATCTTTAATCCTTACCACACGTCAGAGTGGAGATCAATGGGACTACGTTGTACTTAGACTGCTTTATTGTTTACTTTTAACCACTACTTGGGGCTTTAAGTGGGGTTAGGGCAAAAAAAAGATCAGGGCTTGACTTGGACTTTTTTCATTGATTTGATATAGTAGACAACCTGATCTTTAATCCTTACCACGCATCAGAGTGGAGATCAATGGGATTGTGTTGTACTTAGACTGCTTTATTGTTTACTTTTAACCACTACTTGGGCTTTAATGGACTTTAGGATTGATATGGAATACAGTTTGATCTTGATCTCGCTGTACCAGGCTGAGGCTAGGGGAATGGTTGCCCTTAGGCTTTTTTGAGTTAAGTCTTTGACTGAAAGTCTTTTGACTGAAAATTGACAAATTTGAAAAGAAAGATCTTTTCGTAGTGTTGAGTAGCCCTGAAAAGGGCTGTTTTTGAGTATTGATTTATCTACCAAGTTTACTGGTCTTTTGGAATGATTTTACACCCACAATGTTCGCAGCATACTGTTTTTGGCTGTTGATTTTCCTTTGATTGTTTTTCTTCCCTTACAACAGTCACGATTGAGTCTGCTAGTTTATGAAGACTGCTTTTATCAAAGTCATTCTCCACTGGAAGCTTCACAGCAACAACTGAAATACGCTTTCTCTGTTGGCATAATGTCTCAATGTTTTTGCTCAGTTGTTCGGTGTCTGTGTTCAAAGTCTTTTTTTCCTTCATTTGTTTGTTGAAAGTCTTCAGTTCTTCTAAAAGCTGAGTCAGTATAGAATCTTGTTTTGAATTCAACTGTCTTACTTCTTCAAAAATGCTATCCATTACCGTCGTTGGGTTGATGAGTGTTGAATTCATCGCTGTCGATGGATTGATGAGTGTTGAATTCATTGCTGTCGATAGAATATCCCCATTGTTTTCTTTCGGTAGGAATTCATCTGTGTCGAAACCATCCAAGTTAATTCCGTCCAAGTTGAAATCCATTTTCTCCGTTAGCGCTTATCCGTACTACTGGAGAGCTGAGAGACGAATGATTCATTATTTGGAAAATATCGTTGGCTTTTATAAGCTGGTGGGAGGATTGACCTACTTTGGCTCAGAATTAACGGTGACCAATCAAAATGTGTAATGATATAACGAACGAATCGATTGGACAACGTTAATTCTGTGTCAAAGTAGGTCAATCCTCTCGTCAGAACTAGGATTGACCTACTTTGACTCAGAATTAAGGGGTAATTTTGGGAAAAAAGAATGAAAAACTCCGTTGTTTTTAAACAGTAGAACTTTTATTTGAACAGAACTGAACAATGAACATATTTACAACAAGACACATAAATAAAGAACTGTTAACAATAAGAACATTGAAAATATTTTTTATGTCTTTTTTTCACTGTTTGTCGGAAGTCTCTGAGAGTTTGTTGTATAGATTTCCGTAGTGCTGATAAAACCATGATGATACAGCTCGATCGTTTCGGTGATGTTCCGTTGAGAGGAATTTTCGTTGAAGATATTTCTGTATATTGTATCCTCTAGCAGCAGCATCCAATGCGAAGATACAGTAAAATCCGCAAACTTTCCCCTGTAGACTCTGAAGAGTTTGACGAATGTATCTCCACGATAAACAATGATTGTCTAAAAAGTTTATGATTTCAGGCTCAAGTGGTGGTAGTCCGTAGGAATCAAAGTATAGAACATCGCCACTATTGTTGAATATCACTGCCACCCAGTGTTCTCCTGACATATTTGATCTCTCTGTATTCACAATATAAGCTTTCACATGATTGGGTTTTTGTCGAGGTAACTGGTCTTTTGCACACACTTTTGCCTGTAGATTTTTTATCCATATTCCATGATCCAATATATATTGAATTTCAGAAGTATACATCACGTTTTTTTCTTAGTCACTTTCTTCCCGGGATTGTTTTACTTTGTTACACCAGTAATGTAACCAAGACGAATCCACAAATTCAGATAAAATGTTTTGTTTTATATCCTTCCACAATCTGTAGGCTTCCACATATCCACTTTCTTCGAGTTTCATTTCCATTAATTCAGGATACCATTTTTCCATGATTTTGTATGGATTTAATTCCATCATAGCTTTTTCTATGAACATATCCGTATGTTCTTGTCTGTTCTTAAATAAACACAGATCGTGCTGTATTTGACTGGGGTGATCCACTTGACATCCGTAACACTGGTTGCGAACTTCACTGGCAATAAGATTTTGTAATTCTTCAATCATATGTTTTTCGAAGCTATTGTGAATGTCATTTTTCCGAGTAGAGATGCACTTTGAAGTAGAATATTTCACTTTTTCTGCTTCTTCTCTCAGTGATATAGCAAATCTGAGTCCCAGAATTGTTTTTCTATATATGCTCTTTAGTCCTGAAAAGGACTGTTTTTGATAAATATATACTCCTTAGCCCTGAAAAGGACTGTTTTTTGTGAAAGCTGTCTTTTTGTTCCGGGGTAATGAATAAGAGATCTGTTCAGAGTCCTGAAAAGGACTGTTTTTTCTGTTGATTACAAGATTAGTAATCTGTGATGATTTCTCTCAAACTGTTGATTTCAATCTGATTGTCAAATTCAGCAAAGACAATAACGTTGATAACTGCTGCTAGAGCTTGAGCGAACTGAAATTCAATTCGAAGACTTCCAGTTTTTATAGGATGAAGCTGTCCTTCTTCACTTTCTTGATCAGCTGTCAAATCGTATCCCCACAAACAGTATCCACCAATATAGTCTTCTTTGGCAATATCAAATGATTTATTGAGTCCAAAGGCTGAGATAGTCTGATACATTGACAAATATGATTTCAAATACAGTCCTCCTTCAAAGTTAGGCTCAAAGGGTCTGTTATGAATACTGTGACCATTACATAATACATCTATTTTTGACAGATTAAAATGTTGAAAGAAAAATGGGTTGGTGCCATAACTCCCATTATAAGCAGCATTTGTTACCATTGCAATGAAAATACGTTTTGGAAGTTGTCTTTGAAACAAATGATCTTCAACTTCAGACTGAAGTCCAGTGCCAATGGTAAAAGTTTTTACTTCTACTCTACGAATAGGAATTTTCATGTTTTGCTGAGCAATAACATGATTAAGGTCATTTGCAATAACAGGCAACAATTCAACATTTCGCACATGAAGACTGACTGTTTCCAGTACAATTTTTGCAGCTGGTGCACCAGCACCTCCAGTGAGACAAAAGTTTTCCGAAGTCCTGTTTAATCTAAGTCTGATTTCAATTCCGTTCGGTAAATATTTTTCTTGTTGAAATAGATCAAGATGCAATCGTCCGAAAAGTTCTGCGTTTTTGCTTTGTGCAATTACACCTATTCTTGTTTTTAAACCCTCATTATTAGCATTATGGTCGAGTGAATTGAAATGACCAGTGGTGTCTTCAGCCCAAAGTACGCTAGCTTTCAAATGCGTAGACTTGCTATCGGCATTATATGACAGAAGATTTTCGATATACGCTCTGTATGGATAGGTGTCTGAATTACTGCTGATTAATTTATTATTTAGATACAAATCGACGCTGCTAAACATACTATGCAGGAAATTGTTTACAGGTGCCACATTTGAAGCGGCCTCTAAATCGGTACCGTCTGCTTTAATGATTTTGAATTTGATATACAAATACGATTGTGCCAAATCTGTCCAATGTTCGGTTTGAGGTGGTATGATAAATTCTATCGGTGCATTGTTTGACAAAGATGATATTGGAAAATGTTCAACCCATTGACTTTCTTGCATAGTTGTCATTGTAGGTGGTACAGAAAGAACATTGAGTTCTGATTTACTGCATTCACAAGACCCGTTTTGCATTATTTTCAATTTTTTTCAATCAAATATATTAATCAAATATATTAATCAAATATATCAAGAGGTCTAGGTCTACTGTAATGATTTCTTTGTTTCTTATTGATGATCTTACCGTTGCGAGATCGAGAAGATAACTGACGTGTTTCTCGCGATTTTCTTTTATTTATCCCTGTCATTACCTCTAACTTTTGTGCTAAATCATGAATAGATTGTTTTCCCCGTGAAACTGCAACTTTTTTTGGATTTTTGCCTCGTAAGAGGATATCTTCTGCTGCACGTAATCCTTGTTTGATTCCTTCTTTTTTAATAGCATTAAGCCCAGATTTGACTAGAGGTTTTATCAATGATGTTATTGTTTTAAGTGCTGATTTAAATAGGGAACCTAATCCATAGCCATACTGATGTTTTACACCGCGATAAACTGGTAACATTTTTTAATTATTTTTCAGTTGAACGTTGTCTGAAATGCAACTTAACGATTGTCTTACCAGTAATGAAATGAACTGGTATACCAGAATCCCCCGTTATTTGAATGTGAATCATATCGAAATCGGATTTCGAAACGGGAATGTAATGCGGTATTGTAATTTCATGATTGATATGCTGACAACCATAATTATTTTTAATCGCATCGGATGTTTTGAAAGGCAGAACACGAAGTATGGGAGCAAGTGTATCACCCACTATATTGTGTTCAGCAATATCTGAATAAACGTACAGATGATTGTAGCCAGCATCAATGTTAGCAGTGTATTTAAAGTAATCGAAAATATTTTTACCCTGAAAAAATGTCTTATTTTTGTATTCTGGTGATCCACCCAGTTTTAAAAACAGTGATGAATGTAATTTGAGCCCCGTTTTTATAATATTTTTGAAAATAATTTTCGGACGTTTGGATAAAGTTGAATATTTAATGTACAGAGTCGCCGATCTCTTATGAAGGGCATCGCCTATGTTATCTTGAATCAAATCATTGATTACCTCTATAAGATGCTGTGGTGAAGTGTAACTCCCAGGTGGAAAGGTAAATCGAATTGACCATTTTATCGGTTTACCTGCACTATTTCGTCTTAATGGAGATACCTTCATATTATCTCCTTTTTTGTCTAGATCTGATACTAATTTGGTAAAATCGGCATCTGTTGTTATAATTTCGAACTGCGCTTCTTCTTCACTTATGTTTAAGAACTGAGAGGGAGTAATAAGTTGAACTAACGTAACTTCCCAATTTTCCTTGTCAATATGAACTGTCTTTGGTAAATGAACCTTAAAACAACACTGTGTGTTGTTCGGATAAAAGTTTATGGAACTATCGCTAGGTAGAGTTAGATAAAACAAATTCATTTTTTACTGTCAACGAAATCAACACCCGGTTGTTTTTGTCCTGATTTGGTGAATTTTAACCCCGGAGATGGAAGAATATACCCAAGTGAACTACTTAACAATATCAACCACAATTCACGATCTTGACTTTGAATACTTAAATGTACTATCGAGGTTGCAATAATTGCGTAAATGACTATAATCTGTGAAATATATGTAAACTGATTCTTAGGAACACGATTTCCACAGCAATTGTAATTTTTACTACTGCTACTATCCACACTTTCTGTTCCAGTCTCAATGTTCGACTGTGAATTCATAATGAATGCAGTGACTTTTTATCTAAAAGTTTTTTTTACTGTTCAAGACACCAAATAGGATTCTGGTATCCAACTTTGAAATTTATTTGGATAACCTTTCCAATTGACTTTTATTTCTTTGATTAATTTTTTACCCTCACGTCTTGTACGTCTATCAAGAACTGAATCAATTTCATAAATTTCATCATCTTTTATTAATTGAAGTTCATGTTCATAATAGGTTCCCAAAATTTGTTCACCCTGTAAATCTTTTATTTTATATGTGATAGGCGAAAATGTTTTGTTGACATGAGTGATTTCAAATATTTCTTGTATCCAATTTGGTAAATATCCCTTATCAAATGTACGTTTTGTTTTATTGATTCGAACACGATCTCCAATTTTGAATTTTGGCTTCTTTGTCAATACAACTGACGATAATTGACGATACAGATTTTTCGAAATCTCTGCCTCATTCGATTTTGTTACCAGTACAGGAGATGTTTTTATACTTCTGTGAAAAGTATGATTGTAATTTTTAACTAAAGAATTCAAAATGTCAATGTAACGCCTTGTTTTCTTGTACGTAAAGTATTTCCACATTCTCATTTCTAAAGTTCGTTGAAATCTTTCAACGATACTTGCTTTTGTCTCTGGATTTTCAGTGGTGAAAAAATGAAGCTGATTCTTTTTCAAGTATTGTTGAAACAGTTTGTTTTTGAATTCCGAACCTTATCTGTTTGAAGTGACAAAGGTTTTCTTTTTGATTTCTGAACAATAGATTGAAATGCTTTAATCAAAGTTTTTCCCGTTTTATTTGGAATAGGGACAACCCATGAAAATCTTGAAAACACATCAATCACACAAAGTAAATATTTCTTGTTATCATTTTGTCTTGCTAAATGTTGCATGTTAGCCAAATCAGCTTGCCATTGATAATCTATACCACCTACAATAGTTTTTCGTCTTTTGAATCGACGACGGATCGGTTTGTGCAAGGTATAGGTGGATTCACCCTGCAACCACTCTTGAACATCTCTGTATCTTATTCCTTTTAAAACAGATTTCGCAGCGTGATACAATTGGTTTATTCCAGTAAATGCGACAGTACTGTTAGGATCATAAAACAACTTTCTTAACACGTAATCAAGTTTAGGCTTTACCATGGCTCCCATGACTGAAGTGTTTGACGAGACGGGGTCTTTTTTATAGACTTTGGTGGAGTTAACAGTTCTTTAACATAGAATTGCTTCAATCGTTCTCTTTCTTCAAGCCTCATGTATGGCGATTTTTCTTTGATCGTTTCCATACTTTTTTTAGCACTTTTTGTAGAGGACTTCCTTACACTTTTTCGTACGCTTTTTGGCGTGTGAAATAAGTGATCAGATTCTCCATAGGATTCTTCATCTTCACTCAGTGATTTATCATGAGCTTTTTGCATCCATCTCCATCGGCTCGAATTGCCAATAACTTCTTGAGGTATATTGCTTTCATGTAATGCCTTCGAAAAAGTTTTCCATCCTCTGGGTTCAACATCTTTTCTTTGACGTATTGCATCATTGATAAGATCAATAATATTGGAACCATGAATGCGTGTACCTATGTATGACACGACTCCTTGTTCGTTCCAAGTTAAATTATTGTTATCTTTTATCATACTCAAAAGTAACTCAGCTTTTCTTTTCATGGTTTTTGGTACACTTTGCAAAATTTGATCATGCAAGGCAACAGATGCTGATTTCTGTACACGATCATCAGTTTTTGCCATTGGAAGAGAATTGATCAAGGATGGTTTTGCTTTTTGAAGCGAATTTTGTAACTTAAACAAAGTTTCACCATACCTTCGAGCTTTTCCTGTTTCTGACAAATCGGTACTTTGTAAAATCTGACTCATGTCTTTTTGAAGATGTGATACATCTACAACTTGTGGGTCGGGTGGTAAACGAGGTTTTTGAGATTGTTTGGCTTTCCATCGTTTCATATTTTCTAAGGCTTGGTAAGGCACAATAACCATTTTTCTAACAGACATGGTGTGATTTTTTTAAAAAAAATAATGATAATTACAAGGCCTTTAGAGCCCCTCCTATTCCACCGATCACGGCTTTTCCTAACAAAGGTAATAATGCAGGTGCAAGCAATGGAAGAAATCCACCTTTTTGATTCAAAATTTGTTTTTTTACTTTTTTCAGAGACCGATTTCGAAGCTAAACGTCTGAGATGTTGTCGGCTTGAATACAACTGCTTCTTCTGAGCTGATGATAAATGTACATTGCCTTTTAAAACATTATGACAGCATTCCGATGTACATTTTATCACTTCTGATGGCGAATCCTTCACAAGTCTTTTACGTATTTCTGGTGTAGCCTGCATCATGGCCATAACCATCGAACCGTGTTTTTCAATCAGAGGTGTTTTCTTCATGTTGACTTTATCTCTATCTCGAATTAAATGATGATGTAAGATCCATATCACTATCATTTATACCTGTTGTAACATCCTATCTTTTACAGTCAGAATTCTTTTTTAAGAAAACTGTGAATCAAGATCGCTGATTAATCTAAACTTGCTTCCTAGGCCTGCGTTCATGGGGATGGTTTTTCCTTCGCCAAGATGGATCATCCCATTGGGGTAGTCAAATTTTGTATCTTCCTGTGTCAAAGTTATATTGGGCCATATCCTCCACCAACCGATTTTTTTTGTGTTTACCTCTTTTGTATTTAGCTAATGTATATGGAGACCATGAGGCGGATGGGATGGGTTCAAACTGCAATGCTCTACCTGGTACCAGAAATTGTGAATACTTTGTTTTGAGTTTCCGCAATCTTTCACTTAACAATTCCTTTCTGGACTTCGGATACTGTTGATGTTCTGAAATGCTACTTTCTCCAGTTTTTCGTTTTCGGGTAGTGACAAATCTTTCATCAATCGTATGTGGTCTTTGAGAATCAACAATTCCAAATTGAGTTGAACCATTTTCTCCACCCCAGTCTATCGTGGTTGGGCCTGCTATTGATTCCCTACGCGGAGTGATCTTTTTTGGAGATGATGTGGTTGGGGCTGGTATTAGCTCCCAGCGCGGAGTTGATGTGCTTGTGCCTGGCATTGGTTCCCAGCGCTGAGTGATCTTTTTTGGAGTTGATTTGCTTGGGCCTGGTATTGGCTCTCTGCGCGGAGTGATCTTTTTTGGAGATGATTTCTTCTTCGGGGATTTTTTCTTTCGTGGAGCACGCTTTCTTGGAGATTTCTTCTTTTGTGGGGATTTCTTCTTTCTTGGAGATTTCTTCTTTCGTGGAGCACGTTTTCGAGGTTGTCTTTCAGCCCCAAATTTTCTAGCGGTTTTTGTTCCATCCCATCTCAGTAAACTTCTGATAATAACACCACCCAGAAATCCACTCCTCCAGGTTTTAAAATAATTTTACGTTTACTTTCCTCTTCTGTAGACGGATCTGCTAGCCGTTCAATATCTTCTCTATGTTTTGTTATGTACGTAGTGGTTTGTTTTGGTAATTTGATTTTATTTTCAAGGATGTTTCTCGCTGCCAGCGTAAACCATTTCAAAATTTCTTTTAATCCTGCCTTTAACAGAGCTTCTCTTGCATGTCTATCGGTTTGTTGACTTAAATTTCGCAAAGCAGCTAAAACCGAAGTTGGTGTGTGTGGTATAGCCATGTTTATTCATTGACGTGAAACATGAAAATGATTTATATTTAAAATGTAATTCTCTTTTAAAACAAGAACTTCAAATAAGGACTTTTAAATAAGAACTTTTTTTGAAAAAACCTATTTTTAAGCAGGAGAATAAACAATGGGTCCTCTTTCATTTCCTTGTGTATACCAACGATAGAATATATCTGTTCTCAGTCTTAATTCTTTGTTTGTTCGTGAATGAAAATCTATGACTAGATATCCATGGTCCAGCGATGTAGCGTCTTCATAAGCGGGTAACAAATGTGGGGCTTGCATTTGGTGAGCCAGTGTTTTAATTTGATTCTTATCTCGTTCATTTCGAAATAAAATCATGTATCTGGAATTAAGACTAATGGTTCGACTCGATTTCGACTGCTGAAACATATTTTGTGTGATATAAATCACACTTGCATTACCATGATGGCCTTTTCTTGTAAACCAAAGTTTAATTTTTTCCTCGTCTTTTTCACCCAACATGTCATCAAAGACGATTAAATGTGGAATGGATACATCGCTGACAATTTCGTTTTCATCGTCAGGAATTCCCTCCATGAAATTTATCAATTCAAACTGTGAATTAAATTTTTCCTGCATAAGATTGTATGCATACTGCCATTCTTTGTAACACCAGACAACTCTTTCAGGAACGATGTTGAACAAGTCTTCTCGATAGTCAATTAATTTATGAACGAAACTCTGTTTTTCCACACCCGCTCGGTCCTGTGATGAAAATATTACAAGGGTGTTGAAATAAAATAGATTGTACATCCACCTCCATGTTTTTTTTACTTTTCTCTTTAAGGTCTAATGATAAAATGACAACATAAATAACAATAAAAGCGTTTTTATTCACAAAAAACATTTTATTCAGAGTTGACAACGAAATATTGACAATGAATTATTTTTACAATGAATTATTTCTTATAATATGGCATAAAACATTTTTTTAACAAATATAACATTTTACAATATAACATTTTAAAATATAACATTTTACAATGCAAATTGACAAATCCCTCGAGTTCTCCATTTGTCTTCATGTTCCGTAATGTCTTTGTGCAATTGGTCATCACCCAAATAAAATGGATATACACTGTCCATTTCACTGAATTCACGTGTTCCACTAAATGGATAAACATGTTTTAAAACGTCTTTCGTTGAAAGAGATGAATATACAATTTTCTCTGTAACATCTCTATCAAATAAGATATAGCCTTCCATAGTATCCACTATTTCCTCAGAGTCTCGAATAGATCCTTTTTTGTAGCGGAAGTAAAAGTTAAATAAAACTGATTTCATTTTCAGAACGTTCAGAAAACTTTCTTCGGTTCTTCCTATGATCATGGAACACCATCGACTTGTGGATCGCGTTTGTTTACCATTAGCACCGTCTTTCCACCAGTAAATTGCTAAATAAGTTTTGATGATGTGTTTCAAATCTGAATCGTCTACCAACATCCCAATAAAGTGCTGTATACCATACAATTTGCAGGACTATTCTCCTTTTGCAAACCCTCTGTGCAATTTATCTATCCAAAGTTCCACACAGCGGAGTTTAATGTTAAGCTGCATTCGTTCATCGAGCGTATGCTGTTGAACGAATTCTCCATAAATCTTTTCACGTAGTTCTATTGGTAAAGGCAGCATATTTTTCAGCGATATTTTGCGTCTTACTCGGACCGTTCAGTTCAAAACAATGTAACATGGAATTATTTCCTTAAACTTTTATAACCATAATCGTCACTTTCACTGTCTGAATAGGGTACTATTCTTTTTTCTTTTAGCCATCGTTTATGTCTGATTGTAAGACAATGACACGGTAAGTCAGAAAACTTGGCATTTTATAGAGTCTTTCACCCCAATAGTGTATAAATAGAGACGATAGCTACGAAATCTATATCATTCCTTTGATCGACTTCAGACAGTACAGTTGACAAAAAATAATGAGCGAGTTTAAACTACAAAGTACACCACTGCTAGGAAAGTTGATGTATCTGTATGTTAACCCATACACCCACGATTACGAGATCAGCAATGTTCCGTTAAAGTATCAAGTTCAACATATCGGGAATTACGTGGGATCATTTTTATCCCATCAACATTTAACAGAAAAAGATGTTTACCGTATTACAGATACAGAGTTTTGAATCAAGCAACGATCGATAGACGATATGGGATGGATGGAAAGAGGACAGATATTTGTTTTACATGCAACAAACCAGGACACTGGGCTAGAAATTGTCCAGAAAAAGAAAAGCAGACAGAAACAGTCGTTTTTGTCTATGTGGATCCACGCAGTCATGATATCAAAATTTCACCAACAATGAATCTGGGTGGTGAATTTCACTACATGAAATTCGTTGGTGTTTTAAAATCATTCTGTAACGAAAATAAATGGAAAACATTCACACCACAGACTACAAGATCATCGGTTGAAAATCAGATCGAAAATATGCAGATTGACAACACGACTATCAGCGATGCAGAGATCTGTAAAATAACAGAACAGATAGAGAAAAAAATATCTACAAACGATAATCTAAGAAAACAACCAACTTTGGAACTAAAAAACAACGAACTTTCTTCAGAGGAGGCTCTTTCACCCAAAGAGGAGAAAAAGCAAAACAACGAAAAAAAGAGAAAGCGAGAAAAAAAGAAGTGTTTCTTTTGCAAATCAAAAAAACATGGAGATAAAATCTGTCCAGATATGATATTAAAAAACAATGAAAGGGGAAGAAAACGAAAGAGTGAATGTGAATCGAACATTCCAAAGAAAAAAAGAAAAACAGTGAAAAACAGTTTCAATTGTTTTAACAAAAAAAAGGCTGACTTGTTTAAATGTTTTCATTCCATTGTTTTTTACAGTTCCTGACTTGTTTCATTCTACAAATGTTTGAATAAAAAAACATATGAAATAATTCTGGGCTTGACTTTTTTTGTTTGACTGTAAGTCTTTGACTGTAAGTCTTTTGAGTGAAAATTGACAATTCGAAAGAAAGCTCTTTCTTGGGGAATGGTAGCCCTGAAAAGGGCTGTTTTTCTCCATTCACTGGTTGGATAAATTAATTCCATACCAGTGAAGGATACAGCTTTATCAGCTTCTTCTGCCATCCACGATGTTCAGAGGGTGGTATGAAATCCCTCAGGTTGGGGTAAATGTTCCCCATCTTGACTCGGGGGTGCTTTCGCCCGGGAACGCGCTCTTAATTCTGAGTCAAAGTAGGTCAATCCCACTGCAAACGTATAAAAGTCGTCGATTTTTTCCAAATAATGAATCATTCGTCTCTCAGCTCTCGAGTAGTACGGATAAGTGCTAACGGAGAAAATGGATTTCAACTTGGACGGAATTAACTTGGACGGCTTTGACATAGACGAATTCCTACCGAAAGAAAACAATGGGGATATTCTATCGACAGCAATGAATTCAACACTCATCAATCCATCGACAGCTATGAATTCAACACTCATCAACCCAACGACGGTAATGGATAGCATTTTTGAAGAAGTAAGACAGTTGAATTCAAAACAAGATTCTATATTGACTCAGATTTTAGAAGAACTGAAGACTTTCAACAAACAAATGGAGGAAAAAAAGACTTTGAACGCAGACACCGAACAACTGAGCAAAAACATTGAGACATTATGCCAACAGAGAAAGCGTATTTCAGTTGTTGCTGTGAAGCTTCCAGTGGAGAATGACTTTGATAAAAGCAGTCTTCATAAACTAGCAGACTCAATCGTGACTGTTGTAAGGGAAGAAAAACAATCAAAGGAAAATCAACAGCCAAAAACAGTATGCTGCGAACAATGTGGGTGTAAAATCATTCCAAAAGACCAGTAGACTTGGTAGATAAATCAATACTCAAAAACAGCCCTTTTCAGGGCTACTCAACACTACGAAAAGATCTTTCTTTTCAAAGTTGTCAATTTTCAGTCAAAAGACTTTCAGTCAAAGACTTAACTCAAAAAAGCCTAAGGTCAACCATTCCCCTAGCCTCAGCCTGGTACAGCGAGATCAAGATCAGACTGTATTCCATATCAATCCTAAAGTCCATTAAAGCCCAAGTAGTGGTTAAAAGTAAACAATAAAGCAGTCTAAGTACAACACAATCCCATTGATCTCTACTCTGATGCGTGGTAAGGATTAAAGATCAGGTTGTCTTCCATATCAAATCAATGAAAAAAGTCCAAATCAAACCCTGATCTTTTTTTTTGCCCTAACCCCACTTAAAGCCCAAGTAGTGGTTAAAAGTAAACAATAAAGCAGTCCTAACCCTATTCCATATCACGGTCTCAACCAACAGCTGACTAAACTACAAACTATGTGACAATCCTTCTTAGCATAGCGAACCTATATAGTCTTACTATAGCAAAATGGGTACAAACCCCATTCAGGGTAAGCAGAATAGGGGCTCAGGGGAAGTCAGATAGGGACTGTCCAATCTCTGCAACAGCTCACAAGGGGACCGAGTAAGTGATAAAATCCGAGAATCCGCATGAAAATGTTACTATAAATAGAACATGGGGGGTAGGATATTTGCAATAAAAGGCTAACTATCGGCCAAAAATGACACATTTTTCTCCAAAAGTGCCCCATTCTGCTACCCCGGGGCCCCATTTACTGTCAGGGTAGCAGAATGGGGCACTTAGGGGTAGTCACATAGGGCAAAATCGCCTATTTTGCCCTATGTGACTACCCTTTACTACTGACGACACTTTCCGTTCTTATGTAATTTTCTGTTTTGTGCAAGTCTACTGTAGGACAAAATCTAATGTAGTCGTAAAGTGCCGTCTCAGATCAGCCTGCGCAGACTGCGCAGGCTGATCCGGGACGACACTTTACGCAAATGTCCGAATGCCCATTTCGGATGTTGCAAGCCAATTATTATTCCTACCAACGCTACTGAATTTCATTTTGCCCTTAAATATTAATTAGTCGGTAGGGCGCCAGAAGCTAGATATTGGTGAACACTGCCCTAGGAGTTTAATTTGTATCTGAAAGACTTGGGTATTCCTTATTCCTATCAACCCTACTGAATTTCCTTTTGTTCCTTTTAGTTCAGTGAGTCGTTATGGCGCCGTCGGCTAAATAGCAAAGTATTCCCTAAATATTTACATCAGCCGCTATGAGCATGCTATTAACAGTGAGAGCACTGAATTAATGACATGGATCTTTTCTGTGAGGAAAAAAAGACAAATTTCATGGGGTTTCTTTGGCCAGAATATGTAACACAGTGGCGGACAGTGAATAAAAGAAAACTTAAACTGGGATCAGTACTTAAAGGGTTAAGTTATCCGCGCCAAATCATGGCGCACTGAAAATACACTCCATTCTTATGTGCCATTCGACATCAAGATCACGTGGCTAGATTGTCCTATGAAAATTTATATAGGATTTTTTCATTGACGATTCTCACGGCTAATCAAAGTAATGACTGTTTTCTTCGTATTTACCCCGTTTTAAAAAAAAGTTTCAGTTATATCATTGAGACCAGTACATCTCTGTTCATTTGTTCCTGGTGTTTTGGTCTTTTCTTTTTACCGCTATCATGTACACCATTCTTTTAAAGCCACTGGCTGCTTTCCCGCAAAAACTGTTTTTACACAGTTTTCAACAGTGAGAAATGATTGAACTCTGTCGCAGTGATCATCATCGACACCCTTAAAATTGGTTTTCCGAGCTGGGATTCGATTCAAGGTTAAGACGAATACATTAAAATAAGGTCCTTTTGGAAGAAATTACCCCAAAGCTGCGAGGCGTGATTGTGGAGAGTGCAGATCAGGATGAGACTTCACAGAACGTGGAGTCTGGTCTTGAATCTTTACCATCCGATAAGGTTTTTTTGTTGCAACAGAACTTTGAACTCATAATATTTGGATAAATTTTTTATTGTAACCTGTTTATTTTCATTTGACCTTTTAGCAAAAACAATCCCATTTTTTAACGACCCTGATGAAAAGGGTATATGAAAACATTGTGATAATCAACAATACACCTTTCCCACAGTGTTTTCTACTCTTTTGAAGACAGTCTATCATTAAAGTCACGTTTTAGTCGTCTGTAATTGCGTTCAATACGGGCACTCCAAGTCAAAACTTCAGTAGTCTGGTGAAGGGTTGACTTATCTAGCAGGGTAACTCTTTCAGCATGAAATATATAAGCCACGCTCTGGCACAAGGGGGCTTGATGCATTTCCGTCATGTATTATACCAAGCAAGCCATCATACAATTAAGGGTCCATAAAGTCCATTTTGACAAACAACTGACTGAATCATGAGGTAGACTGGTCCTTTGACTTACCGAAAATTGAGTTATAAATAGCAAATATTTCGACCCATATCAGCCTGCGCGGACTGTGCTGAGTGACATGAATCGATGTTTTTTTTGCAGATGCAATAAACACCATTTTCACAAATCATGGCTCAATCATATACTCGACTTCTTCAGTCGGCTGAAATTACAGTTTCAGAGGTTTATCTTATAGGCTTGGCTAAACAAGCGTTTGGTATATATTCAAGATCAGACTGTACGTTGTGTTCACTCTGATCTTGATCTATGCGGTCTGCACAGGCCCCTGTTTTTACCAATAGCACTGACCGGGGTTAAGGGGTAAAATGGATCCAAGATCAGATTGCACGTTCTGTACAGTCTGATCTTGATCCATGCGGTTGCAAAAGCCATTGCTTTGGCCAGTAGCACTGAAAGGGGTAAATGTTATAACAGAGGAAAATCGCAAGAAGAAACAGGCGATGTCATGCTCATATAAGCATATTAAAAGATATATACCAAAAACATTGAGACACAAATGTACATGGCCCATGCTCTGGCAAAAGGGGGCTTAGTCCATCAGCAAAAAAGTATCGACCAGGTCAGCCTGCGCAGTCCGCGCAGGCTGACCTGGGCCGAAACTTTTTGCTATTGGATAATTTTCTGTATGTCAAAAGGCCAGCCAGTCTACCTCATCATTCAGGTGGTTGTTAGACAATATGAATTCGATGGATCAATAATCATGTAATGTCCTTCTTGGTATAACCTCAGGCCTTTGAAGCTGTATTGGTCTATCACGGAACACTTAGTTTTCCTTGGTCGATCATCGAACACTTACAGCACATTGGTGCATCGCCTGTATATCACGGAAAATACTCAAATTTTCATTAACACCGTTTCTATAAATAGCACATTGGCAATTCCCTCTATACCGTATATAGTAAGACTTACTATATACGATAAAGAGTGAATCGCCAATTTGCTATTTATAGTAACGGTGTCCGATGATGAAAATTTCGTTATCCCTTGATCTAGACCAATGGAGCTTCAAAGGTCTACGGTATAATGAATCACGGAGATGCATTAAGGCCCCCTTTTGCCAGAGCATGGCTCAAATTTCTGTTAACCACATGACTTGTCCAAGGTGAAGCGGTGATAAGCATATGATAGGTCACAAAATTTGAGATTAGTAGCCCAACAAAATTGCTAGTCTAATGCCATCGACAGTGACCCAGATCCAAGTGTAAACACAAAATCTTTCAGACGCTAAACACTGCCCCATAGAAAGTAATTCTTTCCTTTAGAAATCGTAAATCTGTAAAATATGACAATGTTGAATCAACAACAAACTCTCAACCACTACAATTTGATCGATATCTACTTAAAAAGTCTTAGACTGAACAGAATATCATCGATATGGAAAAAGTTGTTTGCTTATATGTAAATCAAGCCAGTGACCGATGCAAATAAGGTTCATCTTTACTTATCCCAACTCAACTCTTTTTATCCTCGTGTTTGACGCTTGTGTCCAAGATCTCGTCCAGCTACGAGTTCTTCCAACCGATTTATAAGTGAGTGAAAAAGCATGGATAGTTCAGCTACAAGTGACCTCTAGAAAGTATCTTCAATTAAAGATCAAGAAACAGAATTTTGTCCCCTTATATTTTCTATTGTGACAAGTAAATGACTGTGAGAGGTGGGTAAGCCAGAGGATCGAACCGGTTAGGACTTTCGGCCTGATCGGACCGGATCGAACCGGATGAGACTTTTTTAAATCGATCGGATCCATTTTCTTCAACCTTGTATAGTCCAAATAAGTTCTGTCTTTACGAAGGCCGTTTATTCCACATTCGCTAGTTTGATAGTACTTTCAGTACTTTTATTTATTTATAGCACAGATGTATTGTTCATTCTCACTCTCAATCGCCGTAAACAACTGATTGAAACAATGCATGTTGTAGAATTAAGTTCGATTCCTGTAGCCCAGCTGGGTAGCTCAGCGGTAAGTGTATCCGACTCGTGACCTGGTGGTTGCAGGTTCGATACCCGGTTAAGGCAAACTCTCTCTCCGGCGATTTTTAGCCTCTCATCTATAATGCATGTGAGAAAAGTAGGCAGTGGCTCAAATAGAAGTTGTGTCAGTGCTGGTGTAAGAAAGCCAGGAAACACATGCACAGATGCACTTACCGCCGTGATATAACCTAAGCTGTTAGAACGGCGTTAAACTCCAATACAAACAAACAAAATCGATTCCTGCGACGGTCATTTAACAAATAGCTGTTCTAAGTGTTTACTCGTGTATGTAAATTCGGAGTCTTTGTGGCATATCTAAACTAGATTAAGAAGAGTTCTTTTTCCATCTTGAAGCAGACCAGTCTGAAAATATTGCTGAAAAGAAAAAAAGAGAATTTGGTTGTAACGATTTTTTTCCCTTTATCCACAATATTTCACATGTATTAATGTGCAGTAAAGTCTATCTTAATGACCATTTGTATTCGAATATGCTGGTTACCAGGATTTTCTCCTTTTACCTACAATTTTTCAACACTTAACAAAAAGCAGATTCAATGCTGTTTGTTGTTATTGTTGTTGGGTATAAAAGTTTGGTTAAAGATTAAGCAAAAGTGCATTAAGTATCCAGAGAAAACAAGTAAGCCATGCTCTAGCAAAACAGGGCTTAATGCATCTCCGTAATGCATTTTAGGCTTACCATGCATGTCATCACAGGATTATGGATCCATAAAATCCATTTGTCTAACAACTACCTGAATCATGAAATAGATTAGTCCTTGGACATACAGAAAATTGATCAATAGCGAAAATTGATCAATAACGGACTGCGCAGGCTGACCTGGGTCGATACCTTTCGCAGATGTATTAAGCCCTCTTTTCACAGAGCATGGCTCAAATCTATTTGACCCTTTTCCAAACAATCCCGACTTTTAACGATTCTCAAAGAGAACGCTTTTGAAAACATTGTGGAAAAAGGAGAAAAATGCTGGTAACTAGCATTTTCTCCTTTTTCCACAATATTTTCGTCCCTACAAAAGACTGAAATCATCATTTGAGCTACATCTAATTCGTCGTCTGCAAATGCTTCCAATTTGGTCCGGTTAAAAATTTTGTCGTTTGGTAAAGCAGGTAGACAAAATTTTATCCTTGTCCAAAGTAACTGGACAAGTAATTGGTGGAAAACATTGTGGGAAAAGGAGAAAATGCTGGTTACCAGCATTTTCTCCTTTTCCCACAATGTTTTCTAAAGGTTTCTCTCCTAGGGTCGTAAAAAGTCGGCATTGTGCGGTAAGAGGTTAAAAAAACGCATTTTGAGTGTCGATGGGGTGCTTGCTAAATACTCGTTACACTGTGTCAAATATAACTTCATTTCGTCTATCCACATTTTTTAAAGGGATGTTGTACAAAATGTTTGTCACTGGTACACTGCATGATTTACTGCAATGTTTTGTAAATGTCAACTGTGCTATAACAATAAAAAAATTAACATGATAGGAAGAATTGCGCGCATGACGTGTTATGAACCCGTAACTTAGCATGAAAAAGAAGTTTTGAAAATGTCACCTATATTTTATTGAACTTATCAAAGACATGGATCTAGATCTGTGTTTGCAAGTATTTTATTGACCCAATACGAAAGCCCAGCAAAGTTCAGTGTTTGCAAAAGGACATAACTTTATACTCGTCCATTTTTAAAGAGACATCTCTACAGCCAGAGAGTCACAAACGCTGTTCAAACTTGACGGTGTTATAATCTAGTTAGCTGTGTAAAGGTAAATAAAAAAATCAATATAAGGTGTATGGGGTAAAAAAACTGTAGGAATTTGTCCTCGATTTAAACCAGAAACTGTGGTTGTTATGTCTATGGCTAGCCGCAAGAGAATGAAATGCATTTTCTATCTGCCGTAATCTGTGCAACCTTGCAACCATCAGAGGCAATATTTGGCATGAAGATACAAAAGTGGTTATAGTTTCATAAAACAAAGAATATAACGGTTAAAAAACTGGATGAGGCTTTTATGATAAAATTTGTCTGTTGGAAGAGTATAAAAAACATTACGAGAAACGAAGTAAATTCTCTTGACCAGAATTTTCTTTCCCCTCCCCCCCCCCACAACCTTTTAAAAGCCTTTTTTTTTAAAGGAGGCGTATCTAAACAAAAGAATGTTTGGTGATAGCATAAGGCAGTGGATTTGTATTCCTGAGGTATTAGATTAACTCTTCATTAAACGACAAAATTTTAGATTGGTCCAAATTGAAAGCATTTGCAGACGGCAAATTAAAGATGGCTAAAATAACAAAATTTGTTCTTGAAAGGTTAAAAAAAACATTGTGGGAAATGGAGAAAATGCTGTTTGTTACCTGCATTTTCTCCTTTTCCCACAATGTTTTCAAAACCCATCTACCTCAGAGGTGTTAAAAGTCGGGACTGTGTGGTAAAGGGTTAAAGAACCGATGGGTGCATTGGTTGCGTGGAAGAGTTATTGGGTCGAGGAGCCCTGGGGCCGTATTCACCTTACATTCTGATTTGTATTCTTAGTATAATTCTGGTCTTAGAAAGTAACGCAATTTTTGATTGCCTAAACCATTTGGTTTCCTGGAGTCTCTTTTACCAGTACTCCGCACAATTTTCTTTCCAAGCCACTGGCTGCTTTCCCACATTACCATCGTCGAGACAACGGTCAGCGGTGTGAGAGGAATGAATCCTGTCGCAATGACTATCATCAATCCTCGGAAAGAAATTGGCCAAGCCGGCATAACCGGTCAAACCTACCCGTAAGAAACAAAAAGCGAAGTCGTTGCCTAGATATATATGGAATAGTTTTTGAGGGACGTGAAACGCAAACCTTTCGACGCTATTGGCTGTTTTCTCACAAAAAACATCGTCGAAACATTTCTCAGTGGTGAGAGTGTGAAGAGGTCTGTCCCCATTTCAGGATAAGCAGTACTTGAATAGAGTTTGGAAAAAACTGTGATTCGAACTCTCGATTTCTAGTTTGCTGACCCTGTGTGACACCAACCATACGCAAATACATGCATCTAAAACTCGCATTTGGCACTGACAGGGTCAATGCAGGATTTCTCCAACGTCCTCATAACGCAGTCCAAGGGTCGAAACTTTTTGCTTTTGGCTAATTTTCTGTATGTCGAAGGACCAGTGTACTTTGTGACTCGGGCGGTTGTTTTACAGAATTAATTCTATGGATCCATAATTATGTGATGACTTACTTGGTATCATGCATCACGAAAATGCATTGAACCTCCTGTTGCAAGAGTTTGATATAGAATGATTAACCAGGACATGAGAAAATATGTAAAAATTCCTGTTAACTTTTCTGTCATATTTTCCGACGTTCTCTATTGTAGAGAGTATAACTGATGTCCGGCTTGTGTTTTTGCAAGATTTAAAAACGGGGCCCAGTAATTTGAAGAGTTTATTCTGCGGGTTTGAACAAAAATTGAAAAGGGGACTTAATGCATCTGCGAAAAGTATCGACCCCGGTCAGTCTGCGCAGTCCGCGCAGGCTGACCTGGACCGAAACTTTTCGCTATTAGTCAATTTTCTTTATGTTCAAAGACCAGTCTACCCTGAGATTAAGTCGGCTGTTAAAAAAAAAGTGGCTATTATGGATCCATAATTATGTGATGGCTTGATTTGAATAATGTATCTCTGAGATGCAATTAGCCCCCTGTTGCCAGTGCATAACTCATATGACAAAAAATATTTTCCTGCGGGTAAAGTGCAGGGCTTGAAGAGATGTGGTCGCTGGTTCGGATCTGTAGGTTAACCAATACCTTTTCAACGATTTGCAAAAGTCTTTGTGAGGGGATTCGATCCTGCTTGTCGCTTACCATTGTTGGGAGAGCAGCCAGTTGTTTAGTAAGAATATTATCCGAGGTATCCATAAGAGCAACTCCAGGAAAGCGCATATATATATAAGTGCACTAGCCGCCAAGATGTAACTGAAATGATTTTGAAAATACCCTAAATTACCGTCCAAACAAACAATTTTAGCTTGTTTAAAAGTTTGCAAACACAAAACAAGAACCGAGAAGATATAATCATCAAACAGAAATCTGTAATCATTGTCTTCCGGAGTTATTTTCACATGATGATGATGACGAAGACAACGTCGATGATAACGACGACGATTGATGATGATGATGATGATGACGATGATGATGATGATGATGATGATGATACAAAACACCGAGGAAAAAAAAGTCTGATTTCTTTTCCCGATTCGCAAAAATTTTTGTGAAGTCGGATCAATTTCAAAAGGTGTGGCCGTATGTGGAGACAAAACATGATGAAAGGTGCGAAAAGAAGAGGGCGGGGTGTGAAAACGGTTCATGAATACCAACTATAAAAGAAGATCACCTCTGTCTATCTATTAGAGCTGCACATGTTTAGTGAATACTTTTATGCTCAACTTCTGCCTGAACTTCTGCAGAATCGCGCAGGTCTGTAAACTTTTCTTTTTCCTATCTTCTTATTCATAATTATGTATTATGAGTCATGCTCTGTGAAAAGGGGGCTTAATGCATCTGCGAAAAGTATCGACTCAGGTCAGCCTGCGCAGTCCGCGCAGGCTGACCTGGGCTGAAACTTTTCGCTATCGGTCAATTTTCTGTATGTCCAAGGACCACTCTTCCTCCAGATTCAGTCATTCGTTAGAATAAGTGTATTTTAGGGATCCCTAATGACGTGATGACTTGCTTGGTATAATGAATCACGGAGATGCATTAAGTCCCCTTTTTGCCAGAGCATGGGTCATTTGTAATTTACCATTTACTTCAAATACGGCTGATAACATTTTTCCACACAATCACGAGCTTTAACGATCTTAAAGAAAAAGGCTTTTGAAAGCATTGTTGGGAAAGGAGAAAATGCTCGTAACCAGCATTTCTCCTTTTCCTATAATGTTTCTACCCTTCCATTGGCAAATTTCAGTTTTTGAGTCAATTCTAATTTCTTGTCTGTAATTGCTTTCAATTTGGGCCAGTCTAAAACTTTGGTGTTTGGTAAAGAAATGAACGCGACTCAGTGCACATTTGCGGACATTGTAGATCAATGATTGTGCACGATTGTGCAGTCTGATGTTGGATCTACACTATCCGATACGTTTAGAACATGCAATCTGCTGTCTGATCTCAGATCTGCACTGTCCAATACTGTGCGGTTTACAGGTGAAAACAGCTTTGAAAAAAAATCGCAATATTTGGGATTGTATTAATGGTTTGCAATTTTAACCCTTAGGCTGCTAAGCGCGACTCAGTGACCTTTTGCGGACAGTGCAGGTCAAGATCAGACTGCACAGAACGTGCAGTCTGATCTTGATCTACACTGTCCGCAAAAGGAGATATTTATGCTTCCAAAACACCTCCGAAACAGCAACTTTTGGATTAAGGGTTAAATGAATTTATTCCTAGAATATCTCTTAACCCTTTACCAAACAAATACTAGTTTTACAGAGACAGAGACCTTTGAAAACATTGTGGATAAAGGAGAAAATGGTGGTGACCAGCGTTTTCTCCTATTCCCATATCTTTTACCCTTCCAAAAACAAACTTCATCTTTTGAGTCACGTTAAATTTTGTATTGTCATTTGCAAATGCTTCCAATTTGAAATAGTCTAAAATTTTGTCCTTTGGTAAGGAGTTTATGAAAACTTGGTATTATGTACAGTTATAGAACAACAATGATTGCTTCTTTAAAATTCATCTTTACAAATTACTCTAATGTTTTCCTCTATAAATATTGTCCGATGGGAGGTAACTCTTTCCTACATTTCAATATAAATACGGTGTTGATCTTTTTATCTATCAGGATAATTTAACAAAAGCCAGGCTCAGAACTGAGGCTCTGTTAAATGTATGTAACTTTTTTCAAATTTCAATAACATCAAAGAATTGAGGATGCCATTATAATAAACATAGCTGTTTCCCCATTACCCATATCTTAACTGAAGGTGGCGGGCAGATATTACTCTCAAGTCCTCATTGACCGCGTAAAAATTCTCCATACATGAGGAATTGGGCTAAAATAGTTTATTATTATTATTATTATTCTCAGGACCCTCCAAGATGGCTAGCACAAGGATCTTTCCGCTGTTACTGCTCCTATTTCTCTACGTCGGCTTATCTAGATGTAGCATAATGGAGAAGCTGAGACATTTATGTCCAATTTCTAACTTTTGCATCGGAAATCGCACAATGGCAGATGGCTTACACGCGGGTTCCATTTCCTGTTGTCTCGAATGCCACTGTGACGAAACATGTTACGAATACGAAGATTGTTGCCCGGATTCTGAATCAGTAAAGCTTCAACCTAATAACACCAGGAAGTTACAATGCGCACCGGTCATAGCTCGGAATACCTCTTTTATCTCAGAAGTAAAGTACCCATACCTCGAGTCGTATGTCAAGAGATACCGTGTTGTGAACTTTTGCCCAAAAGGCTACCAAGACAACAGCATTGTTGAGAAATGCATTATGGGAAGCCAAAATGCCAAAGAGTATGATGACGTCACAGTGGTGTCCGATGTGAATGACAGGATTTTCCAAAACAAATACTGTGCTCTTTGTCATGGTTCCAGCGATGTGGTACCGTAAGTATTTTTACAAGTGTTTATAGTTCATCAGATTTTAAGCTTGCTTTGTTTGATAATTTATTATTATTTTTTTATCTGTCTGTCTGTCTGTCTTTCTTGTCCGTCCGTCTGTTGCAGTGTTATTATTAGCCTTTAACAATCTCGTTTTCTATTACCCTGATGAAGAATCCTTTAAAAAACAACAAGTATTAAAGGTAGAAATGTTGGTCGTTACATGAATACTGAAAGCGTTTGAACCCTCAACAAGATGACAACATTTGCACTAAGTCAAATTACATACTTTAAAATGGTTGGTGGATGCGGACCCAGGAGAGATATGAAAAAAAGTGTGCTATCGTAGACTCTGTTGTTCATACTATTATCATATCATAGATTTTGAATTTCTTACAACCTAAATGTGTCGATTTCGCAGTTTGTTCTATCAGCATATATGCTAGATTCTGCAATTCGTAACTGTCACCATATCATAGTTTTCTGCTTTTTGTACCAACACCACGTCGTAGATTCTGAAGTTGCTCTTTCAGTCATTTCATAATTTATCTAGTTCTCAAATCACTAGTTTGTAGACTGCATTTCGGATTACGACCATATCGTTTTTTCCCATCATTAGTATCACCACATCGCAGATTCTTCATTTCATATTTTCACCATATACTGTAGTAGATTGCGCATTTCCTCTTTTTACAATTTTGTAGATTCTCCGTTTTGTACTATCACCATATGGTCTGCAACACGCGAAAAGGGGCATTCGGACATTAGCGTAAAGTGTCGTCTCGGATCAGCCTAGGCAGTCCGCGCAGGGTGATCCTAACGACACTTTCCATTTTAATGTAATTTTCTTTTTTGCGCAAGTCTGCTGTAGCACAAAATCTAATGTAGTCGTAAAGTGCCGTCTCGGATTAGCCTGCGCGGACTGCGCAGGCTGATCCGAGACGACACTTTACGCAAATGTCTGAATGCCCTTTTTCGCGTGTTGCAAGCCTTATGGTTGATTTCCTATTTCGTATAACATCATATGGTTGTTTTCTCATGCCGGACCATCACAGTATCGTAGATTCTGCATTTCGAACTATCAGCATATCATAGATCCCTCATGTTTCGTAATTCACCAATCGTTGATTTCTCATTTCGTTCTTTCACCATATTGTAGATTCCACATTTCTTACTTTCACCATTGTTTAGATACAGTATTTCGCAATACCACCATTTCATAGATTCTATATTTCGCTTTATTGCCATTTCGTAGAGGGCAGAGTTTGTTCTATTTCTCCTTCCTAGATTCTTTATTTCTTACTTTTACCATTTTGTAGATTCCAGATTCATAACCATTTGACAGAATCCGTATAAGAACATTTTGTAGACATAGTACGGATTCTGTTACCTTTCCGAAGATTTCACATTTCACTGTACCACTTATGCGAAAATTCAGACTTTCGTTTGTTTGTTTGTTTTTTTTTTTTTCTCTCTCTTTCATGGGTTACATTTTGCGCCGTCAGTGAACCCATCCATGCTTTCCTGGCTGTCTTTTTTACCAGTGCTCAATTTTTTTTCTTTCCAAGCCAGGGCAGCTCTTCCAGATAACCATGGTCGTAACCATGATCAACGGCGAGAGAGAAATGAACCCAATCGCAATCCCGGAAAAAAATGCCGTGACAGGGATTCGAACAGGAGTAAAGCACGTTAACGACGGAGCTATCGGGCTCAGCTTGCACTTCGTATTTATATCATCACGTGGATTTGGTTTACTATAATAGGCCTGCAATACGCGAAAAGGGGCATTCGGACATTTGCGTAAAGTGTCGTCTCGGATCAGCCTGCGCAATCCGCGCAGGCTGATCCGAAACGACACTTTCCGTTTTTATGTAATTTTCTTTTTTGCGCAAGTCTACTGAAGAACAAAATCTAACGCAGTCGTAAAGTGCCGTCTCGGATTAGCCTGCGCGGACTGCGCAGGCTGGTCCGAGACGACACTTTACGCAAATGTCTGAATGCCCCTTTTCGCGTGATGCATAGAGAATAGATGGTTGGTGTCTTGGATTGGTTAAGTTTATCGGGCAAGGCG
This sequence comes from Hippopus hippopus, assembly GCA_946811185.2. Lineage (NCBI taxonomy): Eukaryota > Metazoa > Mollusca > Bivalvia > Cardiida > Cardiidae > Hippopus > Hippopus hippopus. Next base: position 32,110,485 of record OX328108.1, on the reverse strand, counting down.
GAGGAATTTATCTGGTGAGCCGAAGGCGAACCGGATAAATTTCGGAGCCGAGCCCGATAAACTTGACCCATCCAAGACACCAACCATCTATTCTATTTATCCTGTCACTCACTGTAACGGAACAAAACAAAACAAACAAACGGAAAAGAAAACATTGATAAAGAACGTACCTTTAATAAATTTCCGGAGCCGAACCTGATCGACTTTCCCAATCCAAGACACCAACCGTCCATTTCATTTATCCTTTTACTCAGTTATAATCCAAAATCCGACTAAATTGAACATTTCGCTCGAAATAAGGCACATATTGACATCTTTCTCACTAGATCTATGAGAAACTTTAAAAAAGGAAGAATCGTGTTTACAACACCCTCTGGATATGCAGCTGCAATAATGACGTCATGAATGATATTGTCTAGGTCATAATTATTAAACGTGACGTATATCCACATAAAAATAATGTGGCCAAGAAGACAATGTGTTTTAACATAACAGACTAGATCTATTAATAAAACGAGCAAAGGTATTCGCTAGCGATTGATTGATTCATTACGGCAGGAAGACGCTTGGTTGAAAATAATCCCAGTTAGCGGGTGCGCACTTAGCGGTCACGTGACCAACTGACGGATATCAAAAAAAATATACAGCACCCTGTTATCGGGTCGAAATTGTAGAAGGTGACAGGATAAAAGCCAATATTATACTGTTAACATCTGAGCCGTGCTCCGGCAAAAAGGGCTATATGCATCTCCTTGATACAATATACCAAGTACGTCATCACATGATCATGGATCCGTAAAATCCTTCTAACAATCGACTAGATCATGAGGTAGAATGGTCATTTGACATGCAGAAAAGTTACAAATTGCAAAAACGTTTTGACCCGTGTCAGCCTCCTCAGACTGCGCAGGCTAACATGGGTCGATACTTTTTGCAGATGCATGAAGCCCCATTTTCATAGAACATGGCTCGAATTTTCGTTTTTCTTAGATGGCAGTTGCGGATACTTACTTGTAGAGACTATTTTAACGAACTACAGCTGAAAGGTTCTGAGATGAAGGACTATATTTTGAATAATTGCCTTCTTGAATCGTTAGCCCCTGATACCTTGGCGTATAGCAGCAGGCTGTTTTCATGTTCAAATTTTGATGTGTCCAGTTGCAACAACCATCCAGATAAGGACGTAAGAGACGGGTGCAATAACGGCCCATGTGAGTTTTTTTCCTTCACTATACAGTCTTATTATTTATTGTTGTGACGCCGCATGAGCGGCGGCACTATATTTTTATTCACTTTTTAAAAGTACCTATGGAGGCAGCCATATTGTTTACACGGCTTCCAGTCATTTCGTAACTAGGTCATTTCGTACCTAGGCCATTTCGTACGATTTTAGTCATTTCGTACCCACCTATACTTTTTATTTTTGGTCATTTCGTACTCACTTTGATCATTTCGTACCCGCTTTGGTCATTTCATACCCAGTTTTTAATATCAATTTGGTAATTTAGAACCTAGTTTCAATATTATTTTCTTGTGTTGTTTGCCGAATGACAACCGCTTTTGTACATAGCTCCAATTGAAATTATGTTAAATTTCGCCGAAGAATGGCTATGATTGTGTCTTACCATTACTGGTTCTTTCTTTTTTAAGTTTTAATTTGCATTCTAAAGATTGTTTAGGACTTCTCAGCTCATTTCTCACCGAGTTCTGCATAAATTTACTTTGGTCAATTTGAAATGCGTGAAAAATTTTCTGGAGAGAGGCCACATTTTCGTTGTGTTCTTCATAAATCATGTTGCAAAACCATTAGGGCCTACTCTTTCTTAGACTTTAACTCTTTACCAAACAACATAATTTTAGACTTTTGAGAGCATTTGCAGACAACAATTCGAATGTGGTTACCATTTTCTCCTTCTTCCACATTGCTTTCAAAATGATTCTTCCGCAAGGTTGTTAATACTCGGGATTAACACAAGGCCTTAAATGTTGCAAACTTTAAAAATCTTCTTGTCCAGAACCAGATGGCCCAGAGTTTAAATATTTATCATGTAGTATCACCACGTGGACCTCTACGAAGTTTGTTCAAGTGATGCCCTTGGTGTAAAAAATTAACTCGCTGTAATGTGCCCTATTTCAGAAACAACTGATTTGCGGCGCCATTGATGTTATGCATCAATATTTTCTTGTATTAAAGCTTTATACCCGTTTCATTGTTTACTGTTGGTATAGACAATCGAATATGCCGCTACATTGGTACAAAATAAAGTGTTGTTATTTCCTGCGTTGGAAGTGACTATAATAACGTTACTCGATTTCAGTCAACTATAACCCAATTTACAGAAATTGAATATTTGTGTTTAAATCAATAAATAAGCAATATCTATGGCCCCAAAAAATGAAAAGAAGTTTCAGATTTGTTATTGGAAATTAATCTTGGTCAGGAGAAAATTTTGTAAAGTCGAAATTGTAAACAATGGGGTAGTCATGATGGTTTCTAGCTGGAGTCATTCGCATACGGGTCCCCCTCCCCATCTAAAAATAGAACGACATGTAACGTTACTTGTGGTTCAATTCAGGAAATAGCCCATTCCTCTTTTTGTAAGATCATGTCTTTCCCCCTTCTTTCAGCAATTCAAAAACGCTTTAAATGTTAATGTACATATACGAAATTTACATTTCTTCTGTCCTCGAAATCATTCCACTGCAGTTTCGGTATAAAGTTCCGACATTTTCGAGTGATTTACCGTTCGGTTTTTGTGACACAGATTGTTGCAACAGTATTCACCTATGTAGAGTACTTGTAACTCAACTCCACTTTCGACCAGCCCGAACATCTCAGTTGTAGAGCGTCAAGTCGTGAACCTCAAGTTTCGAGCCATTTGAGGCAGTGGGTTCAAGCACTACGGCTGACCATCTAAAATTACTAATTGTCTTTCGGATGCGGCGTTAAACCGTGGCCCCGTGTGATGATGTTATACACCGAGCACGTTAAAGAACCAGGCGTAATTTACGATGCGGTTCGTCCTGAATCTTACACTATCCACCGTAACAGTTATAAACGCAATCTCAATCAATGACTCCACGTTCTTGCTAGCCGCATAAATATGCAAAGCGAAGGGTCGTAGACAGTCGCGTGACAAGCATCACGCGATATCCTCGATTGAACGAGTGAATAGCCGCAAAATTCGAAATTACATTTTCTCTCCGACGTAATCTTTGCAATCTCGCAAGCGCAAGGGATAATATTTGTCATGAAGCCACAAGAATGGCTATGGTTTAAAAACCATGTCGTTTAATAGGCCTATCTGGCTCCTAGTTTTTCTTCACATTTGTTCTGTTTTGACAACCAAATCTCAACAACAACAAAAAAAAAAAAAACAGCGACTTATCAGTCAACCAGCACTTGTTTCTTGGATTTATTTCACAAAATCTTTCAATAAATTTTCATTTTCTTTGAGTAAAGTTGAACAGTCAGAAGGGTATGACGCTGTAAGCTGCCACCTGAATTAAAAATCAAATAATGTGATGTTCGAAATTGTAGTTTGGGCGGCGCCCTGGCAAAAGGGGGTTTAATTTATGATGCATTATACCAAGCAAGCAATCACATAATCACATAATTTTGAATCCATAAAATTATTTCTAACAACCGACCGAATCATGAAGTAGAATGGTCCTTTGACATGCAGAAAATGTACAAACAAGAAAAGGTTTCGACACTTTTCAGCCTCCGTAGTCCTAGTGGGCTGACAGGCATTGATACTTTTTTGCATCTGCATTAAACCCCCTTTTCACAGAGCATTCCCCCTGCTGAGTGATAAATTTGTTTAAACATACATTTTCACTCGTTTTCATCCAGTTTTTTAATCGTTTTTCTTTATTTTATAAAACTATAATCACTCTTGTATGTTCATGCCAAATGTTGCCCCTGATGGTTGCAAGGTTGCACAGATTATAACAGATAGAAAATGCGTTTCATTCTATTGCGGCTAGCCATAGACATAACAACCACAGTTTCCGGTTTAAATCGAAGACAAATCACTACAGTTTCTTTACCCCATACACCTTATATTGATTTTTTATCTACGTTTACACATCTGACTAGATTATAACACCGTCAAGTTTGAACAGCGTTTGTTAACTCACTGGCTGTAAAGATGTCTCTTTAAACTTTTGTAGCGAATGGACATCTGGCATTTACAATACATGTACTTGTAACAATCACGATTTGTGGTATTACGACTTGTCGTCGTCACAAAACTTGTGGTTATTACGAAATATGTCTTGCACAATCGTTGTTGTAATCAGGACCTGTGGCTTTTACAAAACATGTGGTCATTACAAATTGTGCCTTGTAAAATACTTGTACTTATTGCAACATTTGACATGTAGAATACGTTGAGATCTGGGTTCGTGTTCTGACACCAACTTTTCTAAAATACAATGTACATTCTGAGTCTTAGTGTCAGGAATTTTCTAAATTTGAAAGTAACGCAACTTCTGATTGGCTAAACCAAATGGTTTAGCCAATCAGAAGTTGCATTACTTTCTAAATCTGGATTTAGACAAAGAATCCTTACAGGAATGGTTGGTGACTACGAAGCCCCTCCCCTTTTTTTTCAGACATGCCTTACTTAGATATGTATATGGGTAATATAGAGGCACTTTACAAGAATGCGTTTTGCTATCTATGTGACAATATGGTGGAAGGTCCTGTCCTCTGTCTAGATGGGGACACTGTAGTTAGAGGCCATTCGAGAGGAATCTCCAGCCTTCTGAATCTGCATGAAAGTGTCACAGAAAAACCGCCAAACAGCGTATGCGGAGAAGACGAAACCTGGAATTATTTCAAGGTAAGACAGATAAGTTAAAACAGCTATAAAGCTTGGTAGTTTGATCAATACTGGAGAAAAAAAAAGGAAGTACATTTATCACATAACCTCCCTTGTTTTCAGTGTAATATACCCATTACGAATTTTCTTATACACGTTTGATATCATATTTGTGTGACGTCATTTTTGACGTCATTTTGTATGTATTTCATAGAAGTGAATGGGTTTTATGGATATTACCGCGGGTGCATCTATAGATGGTTTTGCATCACCTGATCTATATTTCGTGAATTATCGTTATGTGATAGAAAGAATCTGACATTCGTTGGCGTTTGAGATAAAATTTTATTAAACGAGTCAAGGAAAAATGTTATTAAGCTCGCCAAAGGCTCGCTTAATAACATTTTCCCTGGACTCGTTTAATAAAATCTTATCTCAAAAGCCAACTCATGTCAGATCCTATATGTATTACACGTACATGTTTTCAAAACCATCTGCCTCGGACACGTTTTGGAGAAGAGGGGTTTTTATTCTTAAGTTTTAAGTTACATGTTTAATAAGTTAAATGATAATTTCACTTTTGAACAATATGCAAAACAATGTGGAACAAGAGGCAAATGCTGTCGTGGTTACTTTTAATCACTGTCTTCATGTTGAAGAACAAAATAATTTCATTATTCATATCCCAGTACCTCCTACGTTGTCTGTCAATCCTTCAAAGATCTGTTTTGTTTCTGGTTTCAGAAAGAATGCACAGTGCTGCTCTGTCCTCAATATGAAGCGGTTTCGTATGGTCAGTGCCGTCCTATATTCAAACCGAGTTCTGTTAGTATACGTCTACAATTGCTATTCTTTTTGTCCAACTCTGTCGTTATACAAGGGCCCATAAATACGTATAACGAGAGCGTTGAGAAACACTATCTTCGCGAACTTGCGGGGTTCTACAAGGATGCTAACTGCACAATACTCTCTCTGTTTATCGTGGCTCTCAGAAAAGTAGAAACAGCTGAAGTATTTGCAGTCGAAGTGGAGATGAATTTGAAACTTCCTGATGACCAATCTTTTGATGTTCTGACACAGAGTCTAAGGAAACGTTCCCCTTGGGCAGAGGTCTGGCTGGTTAACGATATGGTCGTGGAGACGAAGGGAAAGTTGGACTTTTATGAGAGCCGATATAAAGATGATAACACAATAGAGGTCTCACCACTCCTTGTTCTGTCTCTACACAGATATTCACAGCCCTTTCTCCAGCAGTTTTTCTTATGTCCCTATCTTGCACTTAAGCCCAAAGAGTATAACGCGATTTTGAACAAACTTGGAGGAGCAAACAGGACGAATTACAAGCTTAGCATCTTTTCTCCCTCAACAGAGACGCCAAGTGGATTTTTTGTCCTTTCAAAGACCAGAGTTGCGGTGTGTATCGACACATATCAGCAGATTTACAACACGGCCAGTAGGCAGCACGGGTTCGAATCTCTTCTTGTTTTTGTGTTTTTGCACGTTTTGCATGTAAAACTTTGGGATTAGGTTAGGTCTTCTTCTAACTGACACTTTATGTATCCCCTTTACTGCATAAATATGACGTCATAAGATAAACATATTCTTAACATTATTTATGTTAAAACAGAGAGAGAGAGAGAGAGAGAGAGAGAGAGAGAGAGAGAGAGAGAGAGAGAGAGAGAGAGAGAGAGAGAGAGTTCTTATTCTCAAACTTGGTTCAGTAATATTTCTAGTTCTACAAGACGTTACTTAGTTGAAAAAAAAAAGATACATGTAATTATATTGTGTTCCATGTCGAAAATGTTAAGAGTTTTCATTGTTTATTTATAAACGATATGATTATTATAAGTTGATAATGCACAGTTTATACTTAAGCACTCATTTCGTCCGTTTCCATGAAGATACATTCAATATAGTTTTACCAGGGTCAAATAGGATAATATTTAAATTGTTAACCCTTTCCCAAACCACCAGTTTTAGACCCTTTCAAATTTAAATGATCTACAAACAATAAATTTAAAATCATTACAAATGAACTTAATTCCTCTAATAAGGTAGAAAACATTTTTCCTTTTCCTTAATTGTTTTCAAAAGCCATCTTTTTCAGGGTCGTTTAAACTCAAAATTGCGTGGTAAAGGGTTAAATTTATACACAGATGCTTTCTTCAGACTACGAGTAGGACTTGTTGCTAAAGCTGCACGACGTTTCGTCGAAAAACATTTTCGTCGACGAGCCATCTTGCCGAAGTGACGCGTTCCCGAAATCGACATTTCGCCGAAAATGACCAAAAATTTTATCCAAAGTACGACGTTTGGTAGAAAATATTTTCGTTAAGTTTCACTTTTTTCTTCGTTTCTTTAACGTTAGTGACAGTTGATTATGTTTACCGGTATTTGTCGTGAGCGTTTGTTCTTGTTTCCTCGATCTGCGATGGCCGGACTTTCGAAAAGGATTGCTCATAACATTAGCTACTAGATTGAAGACAAAAATCTGTATTTTCTTAATGTAGAATATACGAGGGTTGTTCGGAGAGTTCGTAGAATTTTGTTATATCTCTAGAATTGTTAATCAGATATACATGAAATTTGATATACTTGAACCTTAAGCAATTTTTACAATAATCAAACAGAATTAGCCTAAACTATCTATTTTCAAATGGGTGGTCGGCTGAATAAACTCGTAGCTTCATCAAATGTCTGGCTGTGTTGTTGTCATCTGTTGATCTATAGGCTATTAACAATGAAACGTACACAACCAAATCTAGAAAATCAGATCGAAGTAAAATAATACAGTAATGGAATGATGGTGATATTTATCCAATTTCTTGTCGTCTATCATAGTTTTGGGTAGTTTTTTTTTTTCGTCGAAAATCAACACAATTGGAGGAAGTTCGACAAAGAGTCGCTTCGACGAAACGTCGTACATTCGCCGAAACGTCGCTTCGGTAAGACAGGTCTTTGAAGGAATTGTTTTTCGACGAAATGGTTTTCAACAAAACGTCATGGATACGTGTCAAAAGGAGAACCCAAACCGGAAGGCAGGTAACCCCCAAAAATGTTTCACTTAGTTATGCCCCTTTTCCACCTAAGAATTTTCACAGAAAAATTAACTGCGACTGAGCGTTGGCACCTGCAAACGGTGATGTATTTCTTTTTAGTTCCAAACAACAAAATTTTGCCTGGTCCAACTTGAAGGTATTGCAGACGAGAATTTAAATGTGGCTCAAATTATTATCATTATTATTATTATTCTGAAGGGAAGAGAACGTTATGGGAAGAAGAGAAAATTCTGGTTACGACATTTTTCTCCTTTTTGCCCACAATGTTTACAAAAGGCTTCTTTCCCGAGGTGGTTAAAACCCAGGACTGATTGGTAACGGGTAAAGTGACTTTTCTTCTTTTTTTTTTTTTTGTTCATGGGTTCAAGGCACTTTGAGACTTAATTCAATTTCTAAGACTGTTTGGAAAATGAATAAGGATTAAGTCTTTAATGTAAGACTAACTATCTGTATTGCTGAGACCGATCGTCTTGTAGTGAAAATTTAGAACTGATTTTTGACTGATAGTTGATTCGATCCGTAGCCACACAATTCTAGTGATTATTGCTCTTCTTCAGAGTTCCAAGACAAGCCACTCAAAAAAAAAAAAAAAATTTCATCTTTGAAAAAAAAAAATGAAACTTTCAGCTAAAAGAAGTCCAAACATCTGAAAAAAACAGCTGAGAAAAACAAAAACAGGAGAAATTTTAGTTCTTAGAAAATCAAAGTATCTGTTAAAGAAATAAGAAAAATTCATCGTGATCGTTCACCAAATAATTATATTTTATCGGAGCTATGTGTCATGTATTTTCTTTACGCCGATTAATTATTTTTTCCACATGTCTATGATTTCACAAGACCTGTGAAGTTACGGACATTGAGGAAATCAACACGGGTAAGTGAAAAAACACTTCCAAAGACAAACCCTTGGACATGAAAGACAAAACCTGTTGACAATCATACTTTGACGCCTTTATAGCCAAGTGTCGAAAAATGACACTATTTATGTTACCATCCCAGTTTTTGAAATAAAAAGTTGTGAAGCATATACGTTATGGCAATTCTACATTTGCCTTGTGGAAACTTATTGGTTGTACTCTGCGAAAATGAGGTTTCAATGCATCTGCAAAAAGTTTCGATCCATGACAGCCTGCGCGGACTGCGCAGGCTGTCATGGATCGACACTTTTTGCTATTTGTAAATTTTCTGAATGTCCAGGTACTATTCTACTTAACTATTCTGTCTGTTGTTAGATAAAATAGATTTTTCGAACGATCATCATGTGATAACTCGCTTGGAATAAATGTTTGACCTTATAGTCTATGGGCGGAAGAAAACATGACATTTGTCATAGTTTTAGATTGTGAATTATAAAAATCAGCATGATAATTTACACGTTATCGCAGGATCTGCAATAACGAAATTTATTTATTCAATTCATATTTCTTGAAACCAAGTGCGACCGTTTTATGGTTTGAGAGAGAGAGAGAGGGCACGTGTTTTTTTCCGTGGTCAGCTCGATAAAAAGGCGTAAGAAGGCGCTATTCTCGTCACAATATGAGATTGTCGAGTGATATAGTAGTGCCATACGTCCATGATCTGGCGAAAATATATATCGTGTTTACTTGCAGCTTATCACCTCCTCTGAAAGACTTTTTTTATGACGAGAGAAAGAGAGAGAGAGGGGTGTGAAACAAAGGCGACGACAGCATTGGTGATAAATCTATACATTTATATACGTCAGTAGAGTAAGAAGACACTGTTATCCCCACCTTTCTAAACCGTGAAACGGAAAAAGTGCGATAGCCACTTTTGTACTTAAAGGATCCCCGTCGCGGTTCAATACCTTGCTTTAATGCAAACTGTTTATCACTAATCATCCTACTTTCTCAAAGGTGTTTCAAGTCCTCTCTTTGTTTTAAAAAAAAAAACAAAAAAAGTATTACATGTAGATCTTTGAATCCAAGATGCATTTGGGTTAAGTCATCAGATAAAGGTGTCACACCACTGTTCTTTTGCTACAAATAAAATAGACTCAAAATCACTATCTTTGAGGGTCTGCTGTACTTTCAGTAGCCAAGCTTTACTGTTTATCTCTATCGACTGTAGCCAGTGGCCTACACAAAAACTAAAAACATGGCCTTTACTGTTTGTCTCTATCAAATGAACTGTGCTCTGGCAAAAGGGGGCTTAATGCATGTCCGTGTTGCAATATACCGAGCAAGTCATCACATAATCATGGATCTATAAAATCCTTTTAGTCTAACATTTGACTGGATCTGGAGGTAAAATGGTCCTTACATACAAAAAATTTACAAAAAGCAAAGAAGTTTCGACCTATGTCAGCCTTCACGGACTGTGCAGGCTAACATGAGTTGATACTTTTGCAGAATCATTTAGCCCACTTTTTATAGAACATGGCCCATTGATGTGTGTTCAGTGGCCTACACAAAAGTGAAAAAAGCCCACCTAAACCTATCACGTATAATGCTATTCCACCTCTTACACAACTACACTTGAAAATTCGCAGTTACCAAAGGTCCTTTCAGATTAGGCCATATGTCCCTTTAAGTTTGCACAGGCACAACGTATTTTCCCAACTTTTGAGACAAAACAAACTTGCAACCAGTTTCCAAGACGACACAGACTGCGACAGGGCCACGGCAATACCTCATGTTGTTTATTAACCCTTAGGCTACTACGCGACTCGCTGACCTTTTACAGACAGTTTATATCAAGATCAGACTGCACAGAATGTGCAGTCTGATCTTGGAACTACACTGTCCGATAAAGGAGATATTCAACAAAACGTAAGTTTGAAATGGCAATATTTGGGTTTTTACTATCAAATTGAGAAATTCATTTTAGTTATCTAGCAGAAAAAGGGATAAAACAGCCGAGCTAAAAGGGAGATAATTCTACAACAGAATAAGTTCAGGTCAACATTTATTGAAGCAATTTTCAAACAAAAAGCTCCCGTGAAAAGAACTTTGTGCAATTTTACATTAACTCTTTCCATACCATAGACGACGCCAGAAGAGTTGTGGACAGTGTAGATCAAGATCAGACTGCACAGAATGTGCAGTCTGATCTTTGATCTGCAATGTCCACTGCTACATTCTAGATTATGACAGAACTGTCTCTTGATCTTGCTGAGGAAATATATTTTTAGCCATTGATAATATGCAAGCAATTTATTCGTTCAGTAGAGAAAGAATTAAACATGAATGAGCAATTTCTTTCTTCCAGCAAATGATTATGCAGCAGATGACTTGAACAATATTCTTGTAAAATCTAGCTGACCAACATGAAATAAAGGTTTATAGACCTTCATGAATCTATGTGAAAACATAGTGATCTAAGGAGAAATAGCACATTTTGAGTCATTTCTCCTTTTACCACAATATTTTCAAAAGAGATCTGCTGCAAGACAAGGAAATATGGTATTTTATTAATGTGTATTATGTAAGTGTTTCATATGACTCTATATAAATCCTTTACCAAATAACAAAATTTCAGACTTTCAAACTGAAAGCATTTGTAGACAACAAATGAAAAGTGGCACAAGTGATGGAGCTTGCCTTTAATAGAGTCAAAAACATTGTGGAAGAGGGATGAAATACTGATTACAAGGACCTTCTCCTTTTCCACCATGTTTTCAAAAGTTGTCTTTCACTGGGTCATTAAAACTAGGAATTGTATGGTGAAGGCTTAATCATTAATACTGTGTGCAAACAATTATACAACGTTACCTAAAACACTGTATCCAATCAGAAAAACTGTCCAGAGTTTCACCATTTTCTCCTTTACCCACAATGTTTTCCAAAGCTGTCAATTGCAGGGGGAGTAAAAGTCCCATTTAGACATTAACGGGTAAAACAAGGCACTGGATAGAGTCCAGTCTCTATAAATCACAGTTTATATGCATGGAATAATCAAAACATAATATTTTCACAACAAAAACAATAACAAAATAACGTTTCAACATATTTATACAAAGCTGTTTGCAACGAAATTTGAAAAAAAAAAAGACTGCATTCAATGTCTGCTATAAAACACAGAATTACACAATAACTCATCACCTAGTGAAACAAATTTGCAGCATACGGTTTTGAAAACATACACGTAAAAAAGGAATAATAGACCTGAATTGTTTAAAGCTGCAGATGCTTTTCAGTAAAAGATTTTTATTCTTAAAAGGGGCATAACTGCATCAGAAATATTTTGAGGGTAACCTGCTCTTCTAGTATTGGTTCCCCTTTTTGATAGTTTAACAATCACCTTGAGTCTGATCATTTGTATTGGAGTTTAACGTTGTTTTAACAACCAAGGTCATACCACGGGGGTCAGTGCACCTATGCATGTGTTTCCAGGCTATCTCACACCAGTATTGACACAACTTTCTTTCTGAATCACTTTTCTCACACGCATCAGAGATGAGTGGTGAAAAATCACTGAAAAAGAAAGTTTGTCTTAACCGGGTATGGAATCTGCAACAACTAGGTCACAAATCAGATACGCAAAGCAGTAAGCTACCTGGCCAGATAGCTTGAGTCTGAAGTAAATATCATCAATCATGAAAGAAATATCAGAAAGTGTCAAAGTTCTCACACAAAGATAAAGCAGAGGCACAACAGAAGGTAGACAACAAAGCTATGAAGATACCTCAACATTTTCTCCCAGAACGGCAAGACAAAAAGGCTGTCTTAAGAGGGTTAGGATTTATTTTGCAAAATAATACTGAATGAGGAATGAGTTTTTATGCATAAATTGTGTTTATTTCTTACAAACTGTTTGAAATTGAGCCGCAGACAAAAGGAGAAAATGCTGTTTATAAGCATTTTATAGGATTCTTTCTCCTGGTTGTTAAAATGTCAGACTGTCTGGTAAAGGGTTCATGCTATCAATTTTAAATGAGCCATGCTCTGACAAAAGGGGGCTTAATGCATCTCCGTCCAACCAATCCATCACATACTTATAGATCCATAATATCCATTTTTTTTTTTAACAACCAACTTAATCATGAGGTAGATTGGTCCTTGGACATACAGAAAATTGACCAATAGCGAAAAATTTCGGCCCAGGTCAGCCTGCGCGGACTGCGCAGGCTGAGCTGGGTCGATACTTTTCGCAGATGCATTAAGCCCCCTTTTCACAGAGCATGGCTCAAATAGTTTTGATTTTGGTATTAGTAAAAACTAACAAAAAAATCTGTCATTCAATCTTATTTTAAATTTGACTGTATTGAAGACTAACGGGGTAAAATTGCATTATACATCATCTTCAGTAATTTCAGTGCTTTGAAATCTATGCAACTAATTCAAATAATGACAGATATGTTATAAGCTCTAAATGTAAGTAACTAGAAAAATTATATACTTAATCCAAATTGAAAGTGTTTGTAAACAACAAATTAAATTTGATCCAAATGATAGGATTCATCTTTGAAAGGGAGCAAAATTTTTTTGAAAAAGAGAAAATGTTGGTTACCATAATTTTCCTCTTTTCCCATTATGCTTTTAGGAGCAAATCTGGATAAAGAAAAGATAAACCATAGCTATCATAATTTTTTTGTAAGCTGTTCCAAAAAGGCTTATCAAGGATATGTCTGTTTTTTTGAGGACGTGTGGAAAAAAAAAAACTTATCAACAGAGTAAACTTTATCATAAAAATTCAAGAAAATATAAAAAGAAACAAGAGCTGTCACAAAAAACGTAACATCATACCTCAACTCAATGCATTGATAGAGACAACAGTACATGCAGAATCTAACATAAAGTATCCTTGGAAATGTCTTAGTTCAAGGAAAGATAACTCTTTCATAATTAAATCTTCATCACACAGCAAAAATTAGGCTTGTTCAAACTGGAAGCATATGCTGACAACCATATCAAATCTGTCTATGGTTGGATTTTAGCTGAAAGGTTTGAAAACATTGTGGGAAAAGGAGAAAATGCTGGTTACCAGCATTTTCTCCTTTTCCCACAATGTTTTCTAAAGTTGTCTTTCTTTGGGTCAATAACAGTTAGAACTGTGTGGTAAATAGTTGAAGGTAAACACATGAAAACTGTATTTGCAGTACAAATGAAAAGAAGAGTTTGAAACACAAGGATAACTATGTGTATACTGCAGATGGATGTATAGAAAATGTACATGTAATTCAAGTTTGTGCAAATAACATGAAATCTTTATTTTAACTCTTCACCACACAACTACATTTTAGATTGGTCTAAATTCAAAGCAATTCTAGACAGCAAGTTATTTGTTGCTGGACTTTGTGTCTGATAGAGTAAAAAACATTGTGGAAAAAAGAGGAAATACTAGTTACCAGCATTTTCTCCTCTTCTAAAAATGTTTTTAAAACGTGTTAACCTTCAGTGTTGTTAAACCTGGAGTTGTGTGCTAAAAGGTTAAAAGAGATAGAAAAAGCAATAAAAAGAATAAAAAAGTTAGAAAAAAATGACATCACATGGGCTTTTAATACTGACACTCACTATATACCCTCTCTCATTAACCCTTTACCAAATGACAAAATTCTAGACATGTCCCAATTCAAAGCACTGGCAGACAACAAAATTAATATGACTCAAAAATTGAAGTTTGTTCTAGGAAGGGTAGAAAACATAGTGGGAAAAGTAGAAAATGCTGGTTACCAGCATTTCCTCCTTTTCCCACAATGTTTTCAAAAGGCTTCTTCCTCAGGATCGTGAAAACCAGGGATTGTTTGGTAAAGGGTTAAACATTGAAATATAATCATGTAATATATTCAAAAATCCTTCTTGAACGATGAAAAACCATTGAAAGTTAAAAAAAGGTGTTTTATATTTTTTTCGTCTGGGCTTTGCGAAAAAAAAAAATCACAAATGCACACAAACAATATACATGTAGTTGTACTATTTATATACTTTTATAAGCCTACAAAAATTCTCTGTAAATAGATAGAAAAGTATAATAGATATCACCATAACAACTCTTTTAATACTGATGGTTGTACATGGTAACTACACACTATTTAAGCCTTTACCAAAAAATCCTGAGGAAGAAAACCTTTGAAAACACTGTGGGAAAAAGGACAAAATGCTGGTAACCAGCATTTTGTCCTTTTTTTCCACACTGTTTTCTCCATTCTATTAGACAAATTCAAACATTTGAGCCACATCTGACTTGTCATCTGTAAAGATTTCAATAAATACAAGCCTAGAATTCTGTTGCAAGGTAAAGAATTTACTTGCTGTAAACCTTAAAGGTCCAGTAGCAGCCAACTATTAATTGTTCTGCCAGTTGCTGGAACCATGAATGACCCTACTTAAACAGATCATCAGACTTATAATAAAAAACATACTTTTAAATGGTATGAATGTAATTCATCTGTTTTTGATACACAGAGCTGTTTCCATTGGCCGTTAATAGGCTTTTACTAGTGAAATGAGAAATTTCTGCATATAAAAAATCTATTCACCATAACACAGCAACACAATACAACAATTTGTGATAGTAAAGAAAGTTATATGTTGAGGATTTTTTTTATGCTTGAACAAGATAAAATAGCACACAATCCCAAGTTTGCACCACCTTGAGAGACAGGCCTTCTGAAAACATTGTGGGAAAAGGAGAAAATGCTGGTAACCAGCATTTTCTCCTTTTCCCACAATGTTTTCTACCGTTTCACAAAAAAAATTTCCGAATTTATACAACATTTAGTTTGTTGTCTGCAAATGCTTTCAATTTGGACCAGTCTAAAATTTTGTTGTCTGGTAAAGGGTTAAAAGTGCAATAAAACCAGATTTTGCTATGCAACTTTTTGTAGCAAATCTTAAAGAAGACTTTTAATCTATTTTCATTTCCAGCAAAGATGGCTTTAGAATTAAAACAGAGATAGAAATACATGTAGAAACAGGAGGAACCACAAAATCTTTTGTATTGTTACAGTAAAATTTCCTACTCCACAGAACAGCTGTTATTGTATAAGAAAGGATAAATTTATTTTCAACATGGTAAAATGACAGTTGGCCTCATAGCTCAGTTGTTTTTTTTGGTTTGATTTGTTTTTTGGAGTTTACCCTTGTTTTAACAGCTTAGGTCATAACATGGCAGTCAGTGAACCTACACATGTGTTTCCTGGCTTTCTCACATCAGAAATGATACGACTTTCTTTCCAAGCCACAGACTGTTTTTCTCACTTGAATCTGAGGTTAGAGGCAAAAAATCATTAGAAAGAAAGTTTGCCTCAACCAGGAACTGAACCCACAATCAGCAGGTCATAAGTCAGATACGCTAACCACTGAGCTACCAGGCGGGGCAACTCAGATGGCAGACTTGCCAACTATGGTTTTGTCAACTATGGTTTTGAAGGCCATAGGTTTAAGACCCACAAGAGGCAATTTTTTTTCAGCATTTTTTTTTTCCTCCAACAAAGGGTTAACTAACATATTCTTTACAAAATACAGTATCATCTTTTTCCCAGCAAAAAAACCCATTTTTTGGTCACGGCTAAATGTCCCTTACCATACAACAAAGTTATAGACATATCCTAATTGAAAGCATTTGCCAACAACGATATAAATGTTTCTAAAATGATGACATTTTCTTTGTACAAATGGAAAACGTAGAAAATAGGAGAAAAATGTAGGATACAAGCAATTTCTCCTTTTCCCACAATATCTTCAAAAGCCGTCTTTCTCAAGGCCATTAAATCTCGGGATTAAGTGGTAAAGAGTTGAAGAAAGCATCTCAGCTATACTCAAAATGTACTTCATAAGCACAGGTGCTTGCCTAGTACAGGCATATATCAACACATTTGCATTCTTTGGGACCTCAATTTAATATCATGCTATCTTAATACAGGTTGGCTGCTTAATATAGGTTGGCTGCTAAGTAAAGGTCACTAAAACATGTTGTTTTTTTCTGTATGTTTAAGTATCTCCTAAATTAAATTTGTGCAGACCATTTTGAGAAAAAATCCTTGCAAAATATGGATAATTTAAACACAAACTACAGTTCAATACATAAGAGATTAAGAACACAAATTGCTTTTTGAAATAGCTGTAAAGTTGGTCTGATGCTAGACATGAAGTGGTACTTCTTGGAGAAAATAGTTAAACTTTCAAGCACCATCCAGTGCTCAAGTTACCTTTGCAGCCAGTGTAGATCAAGATCAGATTGCACAAAACATGCAGTCTGATCTTTGATGATCACCATCTGGTTAACTGAGACAAGGGCAACATTAAGTATTGCTCTTATTAGAGTTTCTTATTCCTAGAATGAAAATGCTAGCTCAAGCATTCCTAAGTTTTAATGATTTTGAGGACTACGGCTTTTAAAAACATGGCAGGTAATGTTTTCTACTCTTAACAAACAGTTCCCAACATTTGAGTCAAATTTGATCTGTCATCTGGAAATGTTATCAATGGACAAATCTAAAATTTTGCCAGCTGGCAAAGAGTTAAGACAGCAAAAGAACCAGTTTCAAACACAAAAAACAATACTGGTGTGTAGAAAATATATACCATATAATTATAGTGCATAGACTGACAATAAAAGAAATCTATAGAAATTTTTCAGTCCTTAAACAAGCAGTTCTGCCATCCAGAGAACACTTAACACATCCAGGAACCCAAAAGGGTATGGGCGAGTGAAATGGCACCCTTTCATTTGTTAATACTTACCCTTGGTAACACCTGGTACAGTAAATAAGTAAATGTCAGGTAAAGGATTGTTAATGTAATATACATGTCTATATGTAAGCCTAATTTTGAACAAATTTATTTACCTGCCCTTGTGGTATTACCTTTCTACTTTGAAGAAAATATCTTAAGTTATAAAAAAGACATGAGAAAACATCAAAGTTTTCACACACTGATGATGCAAATGACAACAGGGATACAACAATCTCTCCATGTTTTCTTACAAAACAGTTAAGATAAAAAGTTGTCATCTGCAAATGGTTGAAATACAGACAAATCTGTAATTTTATTGTCTAGTAAAAATTTTAAAAAGTACAGACTATATTTCCTACCTTGTGTAAAATAATACTGATGATAATAAACACTGTTCAGAACAAGAGGAAGAACTATAATTATATGGCTTGCAACATGCGAAAAGGGGCATTCGGACATTTGTGTAAAGTGTCGTCTCGGATCAGCCTGCGCAGTCCGCGCAGGCTAATCCGAGACGGCACTTTACGACTACATTAGATTTTGTTTTTCAGTAGACTTGGGCAAAACAGAAAATTACATTTAAACGGAGAGTGTCAGTTCAGATTAGCCTGCACGGACTGCACAGGCTGATCCGAGACGACACTTTACGCAAATGTCCGAATGCCCCTTTTCACGTGTTGCAGGCCATATAGTTATATGCAAATATTATGCAAACATTTTAAACAAAGTATAACAGTCTAATAATGGTTTTAAATAAAAGGCACTTGTTGTTCCCTTGCATAAATAATCTGTGCAACTTATGAATTAGAACTTTGATTGCATAAATAATACTATTGTATAAACATAGATTGTTGATTTGGAAAATACTTACATGAATTGAGAGAAAAATATAATACTAATTGATAATTTTCTTTTTTCACAAAACTAGAAAAAAATTCTGTATCAAATATGCATCGTTATACAGGTTAACTCTACCACATAGCAAAATTTTAGACTTGACTATACTGAAAGCATTAAATTTTGCAGACACAAAAAAAAAAGTATGACTGAAAATTTGAAATTTGTTTTGGGAACAGTGGAAAACATTGTGGGAAAAGGAGAAAAAGCTGGTAACCAGCATTTTCTCCTTTTCCCACAATGTTTTCAAAAGGCTTCTTTTTCAGGGTCGTTAAAAGTCAGGATTGTGTGGTAAAGGGTTAAACAGCTTTAGCATGTTTCTAATAATTATACATTGATTTAAAATTTTATCATGTTTATAATTATTATAAATTATGTTGATTAAAGACTTAATAAATTTATATGCATGGAAGATCATTCATCAGTGTTACCTTTACTTCTAACTTAAAAATTCAAATATACACATGGAAAAAATGTTTGATAATACTCTAATTAGATATATTTGTAATTTTAACACTATAAATAGACAAAAATTATTCCACCTTATTTGCAATAACCTCCTCTAGTTTGTTTATTTGATTAAACGGATTACATGGCGGTACCAGTGTAACCATTTTAGACATCGTGCCATCCCGCTTGAAATTCTGACTGGTTGGAGAGACAGGCAGTTCCCTGAAATGAGACCAAACCAGAGCAATTAATAGCTGATTAAGAGAACTCCCTATTCTAAAAATCTGACAAACGCCATTTTTTAAAAGTATAAATGCCATTTTCTGAAATTACAATAGATGTAAGTTCATAAAAATCAAACAAACTAATGATTACTTGAATTTATTCATATCACACCAGCAGTACACCTATCCATGCTTTTCTGCAGTTTCTTTTTCGAATACTTTGCACAACACTTTTTCCAAGCTACTGGCAGCTCTCTCAGATAAATATCATCCAATGAATATTCAGAGGTAAAAGTAGAGTGAGTCCTGTCAAAGGGACTATCATCAGTTCATGGAAAGAATTTGGCCAAGCATGGGAAACAAAATGCTGGACTTAACAAAACTGAAACGTTCACAGATAGTATTTAAGTATGTTGCTCAAATGATGAAATTTGTCTTAAAAAGCGTAGTAAAAATGTGAGAAATGGAGAAAATGCTGATTACGCAGCCTTTTCCTTCATTTCCCACTTGGCTGTCATCATTCTTTTTT
This sequence comes from Hippopus hippopus, assembly GCA_946811185.2. Classification (NCBI taxonomy): domain Eukaryota; kingdom Metazoa; phylum Mollusca; class Bivalvia; order Cardiida; family Cardiidae; genus Hippopus; species Hippopus hippopus. The sequence goes on along the minus strand of OX328108.1, from coordinate 32,090,862 downwards.
CTCAGGATTAAGGAAGTAATGAGTTATGCAGAATAAGTACGTACTTGTGAGATTTTTGTGTTGAACTTGTACTACTAGGGGGCGCTGGGATACTGTGAGCTGGGGCATAATGTCCTCGGTACAGGGTGCATCCTTGGTAACCTGGTATGTTTGGTTTACTGAAAATAAAAGATGAATACTGTGCAAGAGTTCATTCTGAAGAAAGCGTATTTCTTTAACATGATGCCTTAAATAAGTTACATCTCTTTGTGTTGAATGGCCGGTAAATCAGGCCTTAAATAATACTTGGGACCTTATACTAATACATTCATTGGGAAAGAGCATTTTAACTCTTTACCACACAATGCTGATTTTTAACAACCCGGAAAGAAGCCTTTTGAAAACATTGTGGGAAAAGGAGAAAATGCTGGTAACCAGCATTTTCTGCTTTTCCCACTACGTTTTCTACCCTATCAAAGAACAATTGCACCATTTGATCCACACTGAAATTGTCGTCTGTAAATGCTTTCAATTTGGACAAGGCTAAAATTTTGTCATGTGGTAAAGGGTTAAGCTCTATTATTCTGTGGTAATTTCATCTAAATTAGACCCAATATAGGCTCTGAAATGGGTCACTGGTTAAAGATTTTGTAGTAGTCAAAATGTTCTTTTTTTCCAAGTTTTAACGAACAAGAATTTTTCACTAACAATCTTGTCATTTCAAGGCACTGATATATGGGTTTTGAATGATGATAAGACTTAACCCTTTCACCAAACAACAAAATATTAGACTTGTCCAAATCAAAAGTATTTGAAGACAATAATTACACATGGCTCCGATGGTAAAAAGAGGTCTTTGAAAGAGTAGAACACATTGTGCAAAAAAAGGAGAAAATGCTGAACACCAGCATTTTCTCCTTCCCCAGAAAGTTTTCGAAAGCCGTCCTCAGCAGGGTCATTAAAACTGGGAATTCTGTAATACAGGGTTAAAGTCTAAGGTCAGCACTATCAGATGGTTACCATCATTTTCTCCTTTTCCCACAATGACTTCAAAAAACTTACTTCACAGGGTCATTAAAACTGGGAATTGTGTGATACAGGGTTAAAGTCTAAGATCTGTACTATCAGATGGTTACCAGCATTTTCCCCTTTTCCCACAATGTTTTCAAAAACCTTACTACAGCGTCACTAAAACTAGAGATTGTATGATACAGTGTTAAAGTCTTGTATGATACAGTGTTAAAGTCAGATGGTTACCAGCATTTTCTCCTTTTCCCACAATATTTTCAAAAGCCTTCCCTCACAGGGTCGCTAAAACTGGGGATTGTGTGATACAGCGTTTAAGTCTTAAATCATATCGTTACCAGCATTTTCTCCTTTTTCCACAATGTTTTCAAAAACCTTCCTTCACAGGGTCGCTAGACCCTTTACCAAACAATCCCGACTTTTAACCACCCTATGTAAGAGGCCTTTTGAAAACATTGTGGAAAAAGGAGAAAATGCTGATAACCAGCATTTTCTCCTTTTCCCACAATGTTTTCTACCTTATCAAGAATGGATTTCGTCATTTGGGCCATATTTAATTTGTCCTCTGCAAATGCTTTCAATTTGAACCAGTCTATGATTTTGTCATGAGGTAAAGAGTTAAACTTGGGATTCTGTGATACAGGGTTAAAGTCGTAGCTCGTATCTCGGTAGTATCAGATGCTTTGCAAGATATTCAACTCGTATGTCACTATGGCTTTTAACCCATTACCACACAATTACACGTTTAAACAACCCTGGGGATGAAGGCTTTGGAAACATTGTGGGAAAAGTAGAAAATGCTAAGAAGCAGCATTTCACCATTTTTTCCCCTTTACCCATTATTTTTTAAAACACTTTCATAGAAAAAAAACCACTCTTTTCTGCATGCCCTGGACCATTCTCTCTCATGATTCACTTAACTCTTTACCAAACGACAAAATTTTAGACATGTCCAAATTGAAAGCATTTGCAGACGACAAAATAAACATGACTCAATAATTGAAACTTGACTTTAGAAGAGTAGAAAACATTATGGGAAAAGGAGAAAATGCTGGTTACCAGCATTTTCTCCTTTTCCTACAATGTTTTCAGAAGGCTTCTTCCTCTGGGTCGTAAAAACCAGGGATTGTTTGGTAAAGGGTTAATTATTAGACAGAATGGATTTTATGGATTTAATATTATATGGCTTGCAACACACAAAAAGGGGCATTCAGACCTTTGCGTAAAGTGTCGTCTCGGATCAGCCTGCGCAGTCCACACAGGCTAATCTGAGACAGCACTTTACGACCACATTACTTTTTGTGCTACAGTAGACTTGCGCAAAACAGAAAATTGCATTAAAACGGAAAGTATCATTTCGAATTAGCCTGCGCTGACTGCGCAGGCTGATCCGAGACGACACTTTACGCAAATGACCGAATGCCCCTTTTCGTGTGTTGCAGGCCATATGAAGACTTTGCTTGGTATAACTTATCACAGAGGTGCACTCAACCCCCATTTCCCAGAGCACAGCTCATACATAAGTGAACGACCATAGACTGCCAGATGGACAGACAGGCTGATTTAAGTTTATGTCCTAAAACATTCATATTCATAACAAAATAAAATCCCATGAAACTTACTGTGATGTCTCACTGTACCTCGGTATTATGACCCGTTTCACAGTAAAAGGTTCAAATTTCTCTTGGACGTTATCTAACTCTTCCAGATTCTCTGCACCAACGGCCCCACCATAACCAGGTATGTGTTGTTTTCTTGGGGGCTGACTACAGCTACAAAGGTAAAGTGTTTGTTTATTATTGTTCAACCATTTTGAATGGGCCAGGAGGTATCGGACATATGACACATATTGGTCATGCATGTTTACTTATAAAGTCAAAAAAATTTTATGCCTAAGTACCAGCCAGGTAGGCAATGAATCTTTATTTGAGTTTGGTGGCATATCCACAGATTGTATTAGAATTAAAGATCCATTCTGCCACTGGGATGAAAATCCTCCAACATCCATACCCCCTCACACAACACACATACACTCTCACTCTCGATAGGGAAAGGGAATAAAGAAATAGGGAAAGATCCCCTCTGCCACTCTCACTCTAAGCTGATGCCTTGAAAGATCCCTTCTGCCACTGGGATTAAATCTTCTAACAACCATACCCACCCTCACACACATACTCTCACTCTCAATAGGATGATGCCTTATAAAATGGGAAGATGGGTCTAGTTTACGAGACATTATAGCAGACAATTGTTTCTGAAACCCCTGAAGACATGGAAGCTTCCTAAAAAAGAATGACTGGTGACCTATGCCTCTTTCAACATTATTTCATTCATATCACATTCACAGTTTATTTAAAAATAGGTCTCCATAGTTTCACTGGTACTGAACGCGGGTTCTGAAATGTCTTGCCCAAGGACACTTCTAGGAAAAACCCAGTGCTCTGAGTGAGGATCAAACTGAAAGCTTCCATGTTTCAAATCCTGAACCCTTACCACTGAGTCAAGCAGGAACCTGAGGCTTTATCAGTCATTGCAAATAGATAAAGATTATGTTGAAATGACAGATTTTTCCATAGATCTGTCGTAATAATACTTTTGCCATCGCCTGATCTGAATTTTGTTTTATTCATCAAGAAAAAAAAGTCAAAAATATCATTTACAAACTTACAAGACAATGGCTCCATTTTTATAGTATCCATTCCTCTTCTGGAACCAGTCCCATGACCTTCCTGTATTCTAAACAAATATAGAAACAACAAATTAACTCGTTACCACACAATCCTGACTTTTAACAACCCAGAGAAAAAAAACCTTTGAAAACATGGTGAGAAAAGGAGAAAATGCTGGAAACCAGCATTTTCTCCTTTTCCCACCATGCTTTCTATTCTTCCCAAAACAAATTTCAATTTTTTAGTAACATTTATTCTGTCGTCTGCAAATGCTTTCAATTTGGATAAATATAAAACTTTGTTGTTTGGTAAAGAGTTAACTCTTTATCACACAAAATGAAGACTTGACCAAGATGAAGCACTAATTTGCAGATGACAAAATAACTGTTGCTCAAAACACAAAATTTGTTCCTGGAGGGTAGAAAACACTGTATGAAAAGGAGAAATGCTGGTTACCAGCATTCCTCCTTTTCCCACAAATTTTCAAATGCCTTCTTCTTCAGGGTCATTAAAACTTAGCATTATGTGGTAAAGGCTGTTTCTTTGTTTGGGAGTGTAACGGTGTTTTAACAGCTTAGGTCATATCACGGCCATCAGTGTGTGTTTCCTGGCTTCCTCACACTAGTACTGACACAGCTTTCTTTCAAAGCCACTAACTACTTTTCTAAGATGCATCAGAAGTAAGAGACAAAAAGTTGCCAGAAAGAAAGTTTGCCTCAGCCAGGTTTCTAACCCACAACCACCAGGTCACAAGTCAGATACTCAAACCATTGAGCTACCTGGCCGGACTATCACGTCGTAAAGGGTTAATACATAACCCTTTGACATTAATATATAACCTCTTGAAGACAAGATTCTGTCCATATGCTGCAAAAATACACAAATAACTGATTAACACATAACCTTGTGAAGACAAGACCTGCTGTATTCTGAACACAAACTCTACCATTAAATCATTTACCACACAGTCCAAAAGTTTAACTACCCATGAGAAGAGGGTTTTTAAAAAGCATTGTGGGAAAAGGAGAAACTGCTGGTAACCAGTATTTTCTCCTTTTCCCACAATATTTCTACCCTGCCAAACAACTTCATGTCGGTTGTATCTCTTTCGAATTTGTCTTTTGTAGATGCTTTTGATTTCAACGAGTCTGGAATCTGTCATTTTGTAAAGACTTAACCCTTTCGGCACCATAGGCAAAAACAGTGGCTTTTGCAAATGGCATAGATCAAGATCAGACTGCACAGAACATGCAGTCTGATCTTTGATCTATACAGTCCGCTTGTGTAGTCAAGCCTATACAATCAAAATCTTTGTAAGTTTCAATGGATTCTATTTAGAGCCATCGAAAGAGGTCGAGTTTATTTATTTGGCACTGAAAGAGTTAATTGCTTACCTGCCATTCTTTTGCAGCGGGATCATAGCGTTTTAAAGTCCAAGTCTGTGAAATCATATCTGGCCTATCCTCTAATGTTGAAGTAGGGGCCCATAGTTTAGGGGCCAGCATTACGTCCCATGGTACCTCGCCGTACGACCTGTGGTAGACAGAAGTGTTAGGGTAGAAAGTCAGCCTCTCATATATGAAGTTTTTTGGTTCAAAACCAGTAACCAGCAGGGTTAAACTTGGCATCAGAGAACTTAAGCTCATTTGAACCAATTTTAAATTTATCCTCTGTAGATTTTATGAAATTCAAGGCGTCTAAAATTTGTCATTTGATTAAAAGGTGAACAGAGATCAACAAGAGCATCGTATGTCGGTACCAATACTCACCCTCAGTTGCTCTTAGTGAAAGTTTTAAGTCAAAAAAGGGGCATAACTATGTCAAAAATATTTTCATTGTGACCTGCCCCTGTTGTGCAGGTTTCCCTTTTGATATTTAAAAACTAGTCCAAGTTTGAAGTAAATATTTCCAGGAATGACAGAGATGTTATAAAATTTCAAAAATGACACAGACACCAACACAATGGCTTTGAAACCAGCTGACCCAATGAAGATGAAAAATTTTGTACGATGACTTACTTTTGGGTGGATGTACTGTACATGTGTTTCATTGCTAAATGATCCCTACCCTCTCGGCTTTGCTCTGACGGAGGCTTCTGAACATACATACTCTGAAAAAATAAGTTTGTTTTATCAATTTTTAACACTGTTTTCCAACAGTTTATTTTTTTTGTAGATATAGCATGTTAGCCAGTGTACCTTTCTATCCTTTCCTGAAGTTCTGCATTCCATGTAGCCTAAACTTGTGGCTGGAGTTTTCCTACATAGATAAATTAGAAATGACCGCACTGAGAGGAAGAAATCTGTCTTGAGATTAGGATTGTAAAATACAAAGAATAAATTGTTAGTGAATGTGAATTAAACGTCAACTTTTTTTTAACTCTTTACCAAACAAGAAATACTTACACAGTCCAAATTGAAAGTAATTACAGATGACAAATAAATTGTGGCCAGAAAGTTGGACTTTTTCTTTGGTTGGGTAGAAAACATTGTGTAAAAGGAGAAAACACTGGTTACCAGCATGTTTTCAATAAACTCTCTTTTTCGTGCAGCCATTTAAACATGGGATTGTGTGGTGAGGGGTTAAGATTCTTGCACTTCAAAGATTTGCTCGTTTGGGATTCAATGCGTTTTCTACAAAACTTCTGTCTTTCCGGCTATTTCCACACACACTCTTTTCAAAAAAGTCACAGCTAGGCATGTCCAGCATTGAGAGAATAAAATACTCATATTAGTCAATGGAAAGAAGCTTTGACCAAGCAGAAATTTGAACTGACAACCTCTAGATTATAAGTTTGCTTGTTACCACTGGGGTGGTACTGTTTGTTTGTTTGCTTGCATGGTGTTTGACTTCATTTTCACATCATTTCAGTTATATGGCTGTGGCCATTGCGCCAATCTATGCTTCCCTGGACTTTCTTTTACAAGTAATTTGCACAATATTCTTCCCAAGCCAGAGGCTGCTTTCCTACTCAACCATCACTGAAACAATGATCAGTGGTGGGAGAGGAATGAATTCTGTCACAATGACTGTCATCATCCTCTGAAAAAAAATAGCTTAGCTGGGGATTTGAACAAGAAAATCCCTAGTCGCAAGTCCTGTATGGCTACCGACTGCACTTCCAGGCATGGCACTGAGCAGTTAGTGCTCAGCGCTATTTGGTGATTACCTTTGCTCTCCGAAAGTCTAATGCTTCAGCTGGAGGTTTCCTGGGATCATGGGCACTGGTCCATCCTAAAATATATATTTATCATACCATTATCTCTTTACTAAATGACAAACTTATAGCCTTGTCTGAACTGAAAGAATTTTGCAGATGACAAATTAACTGTAATTTGAATCGTAAGTTTTCTATTTCAAAGGGTCTAAAATACTTTCATAAAAAGAAGAAAATGCTGATTATCAGCAAATTCTCATTTCCCTCTATGTTTTCGAAAGTCAACTTCCTCAGGGTTATTAAAATTTGGAATTGTGTGGTCAAGGGTTAATCAAAAGGTATGAACTGTTAGTGTTGATGTCAGATCAAGAAATGTGTCATGCTGTTTGAAAAGGGGGTTTAGGCACCTGCAAAAAGTACCCATCCATGCCAGCCTGTGCAGCACACATAGGCTGACATGGATCGAAACTTTTTGCTATAAGTTAACTCTTTACCAAACGACAAAATTTTGGACTAGTCAAAACTGAAAGCATTTGCAGACGACAAAATAAATGTGAATCAAAAATTGAAATTTGATTTGGAAAGGGTAGAAAACATTGTGGGAAAAGGAGAAAATGCTGGTTACCAGCATTTTCTCCTTTTCCCACAATGTTTTCAAAAGGCTTTTTCTTTGGGGTCGTTAAAAGTCGGGATTGTGTGGTAAAGGGTTAACTTTCTGTTTGTCCTAGGACCATTCTACAGCATAATTCATTTGGTTGCTTTTCAAAATAAATTTTATGGATCCATAAGTATGTGGTATCTTGCTTGATATAATGCACTGAGATGCATTAAAGCCCCCACCCCCTTTTGCCAGAGCCAAGCTCACATACTTTTGTAACCAAAACAGAAAAATGCAGTAGCCTGACCTGAACTTGAACCCTAGCCACAAAAGGGTTAACCCTTTACCACACAATCTGAATTTTAATGACCCTAAGCAAGAGAGCTTTACAAAATATTGTGGGAAAATGGGAAACTGCTGGTTACCAGTGCTTTAGTAACCTCAACTCCAACATTCATGTGATTTTTTGCAACAGTGTTTTTCTCTAAATGGCAAAAATATTTATAATATATTCATAAAACAGTTAAAACTATTCATGAATAAGTGAATTTTGTATTTTTTTTTTTTTAATACAAATGTAAATAAATTTTACACTTTTATTTTATAAAAATAAGGGGTCCTCTGTAGCTTAGTGGTAAAGTGTAGGACTTGTGCCCCAGGTTAAAGCCTCACTGGATCCACTGGGTTTTTCATGGGAGTGTCCTTGGACAAGACACTTCAAAGCACTAGCCTAGTACTCATGGTGAAACACAGGAAATGCATATGAATATGTGAGCTGTAGCCATTATATGACTGAAATAATGTTGAAAGTGGCGTAAAACACCATTCAATCAATCATTTAAAAAAATTCCCTCATGCTCAGATAATTTATTGGAATAGTATTCAAATAAGAATACAGGATACGATTACCCCAGGCCCGAGTATCAGGTCATGTCTAGCCATCTATTAGTTCTAATCTAAAATAGATAACCCAACAAAACTCTCCCCCTGCATCTCTGAATATTTGGCCTTGAACAATGCTTAGCTCTTTACCACACAATCCCTAATTTAAGGACCTTGATACAACAGACTCTTGAAGACTTTTAAGACTGGTAACCAGCATTTTCTCCTATTTCACAATGTTTCCTATCCTTCCCAAGACAAATCTTAAACCACAATTAGTTTGTTGTCTGCTAATGCTTTCAATTTAGGCAAGTCTAAAATGTTTTTGCCAGGTAAAGAATTAATTGCTCAGTCTAAAACACACTGATCCATCATGGGTCATTTACGTTGGGCTCTGTGTTACTCTGAGGTTTGAAACACAAAGCTTCTTATTCATCTTGGTATTGAATATTTTGTATGATTTTGATGTGTAGCTGCAGTCAGTTGCAGAAACTTCACATGATCTTCCTTGATTCTTTGCAAGGCCACAGTACAAAAATCTGTAATGCCCATGTAACTTACTTAGTTTACATCATTTTTAAAACAAGCTCTACAATTTACATTGCTTATTTTCGATGATTGCTTCCTCGAAAACATTGGTTGAGTCATGTGTGTGATTCCAAAGGTTGAGCCTGGTTATCACAGGAAACAAACCTAGAACCTGTGATGTGGCAGACCAATTGATGCTTTACCCCCTATACTACTGTCTCCAACAACATAGAATCTGAGAGCATGAACAGAATAACAGGGTCCCTTGAAAGACCGAAAACCACCTTATGACCGAAAAACACCGGAAAACACCCAAAATTTGCATAATAAACTTTTGATATTGTCCTTGGGTTACGCGGGAAGGGTGTTTGGGTTGTTTAGAGGGTTTAGAGAGTATACAAGTGATAGAGTCACTAGACATGATCCAAGTTAAAATGGATGCAAGTTTTCGGCATAAGGTGTTTTTTGGCGTAAGTGGGCAGTGCTCCAGAGCATGTCAAAAGGATTTGAATAGTTCCATTTATAACCTATCATTACCTAATTAAGGGATAATTAATTTACCTTGAACACCAAGGTGATGGATGGATGGATGGATGGATGGATGCAAGCTGAGTGAACGATTTCATGCTATTATAAATGATCAAATATGGCCAACATGATTTTACTGTTCCGTGCATTGAATTCTTTTCAAAAAAATTGAATCAGGATTTACATGTAATTAGGCTACTATAAGATAACAACTACTTAACACTACGACCTTTACAAATATATTTTAAATTTAAGAACTTCTAACAATAATCCGTAAACCCAATCCAATCAACGACACTTTGCCCTTCCCAGTCATTTTCAACAAATTCAGGTGTTTTTCGGCAGTTCAGTGGAACCGGAATTAAAGCTTTTTTTTTTCTGAGATACAATCACTAGAACTAGATGTTTCATCAATGGATGGTGTTTTTCGGGTATAAAAGTGGTTTTCGGTGAAACGAATGCTAGGGCAGATGAGGTATCATCAATGGTGTTTTCCGGCATATTTAGGTGGTTTTAGGAGGGTAAAGGGTAACATTCTACCCTTAATGAATATATAACTCTAACCAAACAACACCCATCCACCCATTTGATATGCTGTTGTTTTTCTGAAGTTTTTGTGCTTTGTGACGGTTTTGGGGACATAAAATTGGAAAAAGATGAAGTAGCAACAATGCTTTTTTTCGGCGAATAAAAGTGATTTTTGGAGAGTAAAGTATAAAAATTTCCTTCTTCAAATACTCCTAGTTCACATATGAACCCATCCTTCGACTCCCACCCCCATTTTTTGTGTTTTCCGGCGTTTTTCGGTGTTTTCTGGCGTTTTCCAGCTTTTTTCGGCGTTTTTCGGTCATTTGGGTGGTTTTCGGTCTTTCTAGGGACCAGAATAACATAATCCTTACACTTAATAGCAGTCTGATTCTAAGTGTTGAACATTTGAATCTAAAAACTTTAGGCTATACCCTACCATAGGTTTGAAAGTTAACTTCAGTATTATTCTTGTGATTCTGTCTTTGCTGACTAGAGACACAATCACAATAATAACCTCGAAGCTACCCTTCAAATCTAGGGTTGGGTATGCCACTGCCCTGAGATGAAGCAAATTTATGACAAATGAAAGAAATTTGTTACCTCCTAATTGAGTTCTTATCCATATATCTGATGTTTTCCTACTGTTCCATGCAGAGGGTGCTCCAGGTTCATAAGTATTGGATCTCTGAAGCTCTGGAGGTGCTGCCCTCTTGCTTTTTCTGTCCGAATCTTTTGTCTGCGGAATAGCAGACTGTGGCGTATCATTAAGTTGAACAAGAGATTTGATTTTCTGGTGGCCTGTATTTCTGTCAACATCCCCGCCTGCACTAACAAACCCCGAAACTGGGTCTACAATATTGTCATAGTCCCTAAAAGGGGCTTCAGCCCTGAAATCCCCCTTGTCATTCCACTTTTTGAATGCGATATTCCGTAAATCTTCTTGAAAGGAATCTGCATCAACTCTACCTGAGAGTGAAGGAAATTTCATGTGCCGTAAACGACGTTTTTCTTCAATTTGTCTCACTGCCGTGCCCCCTGCATTTGCATCTGTGTAGAGATACGTGTTAAAATGAGGTCTAGTTTTAAAAGCAGAGTCCGAGAGAACTGGTCCGCTTGAGTATACCTCAGTCATCCTGATTGATAGTTAATGAAGTCAAACTCCAAATCCCTCACTCTTCCTCGTTAAATCTTCACTAATAGAGAAAATGGCAGTGAATAAATATGACCAAATTCAAGGTAATCAAAGTCAATTACTCCATTTTTCCGAAGACATGTAAACTTCCTCGTTACCCTGAGACACGGCCGGGAATTTCCATATATAGAAATCTCCGTAAAACTTGCTCGAGGGTCTTTAATTGGGTTTATGTTTGGTTCCACGCTCAATTTATTTCTCTCAACCTGTTTTTAGCGCTAAAACAAAACGAGTGCTACATCGCAGAGCACCAGTCACCGCTAAGCGGAAGTAGTTTACACATCAACGATGGCCGTGAGAAGACGACAAATGTCGTCTGAAGAAACGAATGGGAAAAGCAACTCTAAAAAGGGACAGACAAAAGCCAAACATGTTTCTAAAGCAAAGTCTAAAAGTGAAGAAAGATCGAAGGAAAAGTTTTACTCCATAATGTACACGATTCTTCTCATTGCGATCGGTCAGTAACACGATTTCTGATATTTTTCCTTCTTGCGATCTCTCTATCTTCAGTTATTTGCCTCTGTCAGTCCATGTCAATGGCTGAGCTCTTTACCCATCGATTATTATTGTTATTATTTATTTATTTATTTTTTTTTTTTTTTTATGTTTTAACGACCCCGAGGAAGAAGCCTTTTCAAAACATTCCAGGGAAAGGATAAAATGCTTGTAACCAGCACTTCTCCTTTGGCTTTTCCCACAATGTTTTCAACCTTTTCTTATACGAACCTGATCATTTGAGTATAAATTTATTTGTCATTTGCAAATGCTTTGAATTTGGACCAGTTTCAAGTGTTGTCTTGTGGTAAAGTCTAAAGAGTTAAATGCACCAAGTTTGAAAGCATTAGCAGACAGCAAGTTTAATTTGATTCAAGGAATGAAAATTGACTCGTGTAACTGTTAGAATTCATTGTGGGAAAAGGAGGAAATGCCTATTTTTGCTGAGTATCATGAACAACTTATATCTAATCAGATGTCTGTCATCTAACTGTGATGTATTTTCTCGGTAACCCATGCAAAAATTGCACTTGGCCATTGTTTACTAATTGAGCTATGACAAGACAGTTCCCCAACAGATTTGAAGACAGTTACCAACATTTTTTGAAGACAGTTCCAGTGTTCTGCCGAGGCCACATATTTGCAATTTTCTCTCTAAAAAATTCAAAATGTCGCAGAAAAAAATCGGTAAACGGCGATTCCTGCTGCATACCAAAAATCATGGAATCAGCCGCATAACTATTACAATTTAGTATTTTGCATGGGCGCTGAAGGTGCGTATATGCAAAATGAAATTTGATTGGACGCAGACCTAAAACATCAACCAAGTACTGATCGTGTACTTTACTGTCATGACGAAGTATCTTCTGCAATCTCACTCTGAAATTGGTTTCGTCGCCACAGCCAAAAAGCCAGGTATTATCCTAAGCTTCTATGATCAGCCAAAGCATTCCAACAATCAGAGCTCAAAGTCCGATAATGTTTGGATGCCCAGTACCCCTCCCACTCAACCAACATCGTCAGAATATAGTAAAAAATACCTGTACAACAGTTCTTAGTTAAAAGAATATTCTTCGTTGGAATATAGTCACGACTGCAACTTTATGAGTTGTAAAATGTGTTCCAAAAAAAAAAAAGCATTCACTGAAAAAAAAATCTAACTTCAGATCTACTACTCATATGTGCAACATGCAGTGAACGTCTGTCGTAGATCAGCCGTCATGGCCGAGTCTTTTCAGGGTGATTTTAAGAAAACTGTACGATAGGGAAAATGAGAAATAATCAGCCGCGTTAGTCGTTGTCAGCGCATGTCATATTCTTCGAAGATTCGACCTGTCTGCTATGAAGCATCACTGATCCCATATGCCAGGGAAAAGTAGGGCTTATACCAAAGCTATTACCCAAGCCTGTAGGGGCTGTTTTAATAAATGGCCGGTGCATAGATTACATGCTAGCTGATCATAGCTGAATGAATCGCACCAGGTAGCATTTTATTGAGTAAACGTTTATTTGATTTTGAAATTCAAAGTAACGGTTGTCGTTTTGAAAAGTATTCCGGTTCTGTACCCAGAATGCCCAAATTAGATAAGATTTGTATTTGTAGAATGCCATCTAGCTGGAGATAATGCTGCGTTAGTTGCATTTAAATCCACATTTTGGCTAGTGAAAGAGAAATAGCTATTAACAAGCATGGGTATGGGGGAACTAATTTCAATTTCTTATTTTTAAACCATTTCAGTGCGTACTAAATTTTGTCCCCGAATTTTTAAAAATGTCTCAAACTTTTCTGGATGAGGGAGACATTTGTCTCTACTTTTTAAAATCATTGGCAGAACACTGCAGTTCCCCCGACACTTTTGTTGTTAGTTTACTGATTTTTTCTAATTTTCATAGATATTTATCCTTAATAGATGAAGTAAATCAAAATGTTGACGGTTATTAAAGTGTGTAGTTATGACCAATTAAGAATTTTACAGGAGGGTGATAGATTGTGATTGGAATGTTTGTAGCCATGATTGGTGGAACCTTTCTTTATCATGAGTTTGTGTTAATTGTGTATAATTGCCATGTAAACTGTCAAAGTTCATTTCTATCTGTATTCTGTTTTACATATGCACTGTAATTTTTTTTAAATAAAGTAAATATATATATTGAATAATTTCTTGTTCCTTCTAGTTGGACTGTGGTAAAGTCATATCAAAATTGCACATAAATGAAGGGTCCATATTTATAATTTCCAATATTACATATTCCATTTCATTGTTTGCGGGTTATTTCGGTTTCACCAAAAGTAGGCTACTTAGCTAAATTTAAGTGAATGCAAACTGGTAATTCACTGAAAAAGAGAAAGCTTCTCGTCAATACAGTAAATGCTCACAATCCGTTCACAAATACACAAAATCCAGTCACGTTCCTTTAAAATCATCTATAAGAGATAGATATATTGATAAAAATTTCTAAAAAAGAATTGAGTCAACTAATAACAAGTGTTGGGAAACTGTCCTCAGAAAGTGTTAGGGAACGGTCTTCAAATCTGTTGGGGAACTGTCTCGAAAACCTGTATTGGGGAACTGTCTTGTCGGGGAACTGTCTTGATACCTGACTTATTCAGGGGACTGCCTACTGAGACTATCAGTATTTTGTTCATTAACGCCATTAAATCTTATCTCCGATATTTGTTGTCTTAAATTATATGAGAGACTACGTTTTCAAAGTGTTGCATTTTGATGTGGATTTAAGACTATCTAGATTTCTAAATTTCCACCTATTTACTTGCAAAATGCGAGTCAGATTTGGAAACTGCAAGTTGAATTTTTGAGCACTCGAAGAAATGTGAGTGCAAATTTGAAGGTCAATTATGCAAATTAAGTATATTATACATGTGAATGCAAATAAGCTCATACTTTTTGTTCTAGATAAGCAGTCTCGATTTGTTGGCACCGAGAAAATCCTGTACAGGGGAATTTAGGCCCCCTTCCCAATAGAAAATGGTGTGATTTTTTCCCAATACCACTACTTTTTTCCAAAACAGACACACAAAAAAATTGCCTCAAACATCTGATGTAGGCCTGTAGGACAGTGCTGTCATTTAACAGATGTGACATAATATGTAGTCCTCCTTGCTTGTACCGCATCATCGATGATACGACTGTAATCACAAAAATAACATAAATTGCAATGTTTGACTGAAAGAACTGAAAACATTGTAGTTATCAGCTTTTTCTCCTTTTCTCAGAATGTTTTCAAAAGCCTCCTTCCTCAGCGTCATTATAACTTGGGATTTTTTGGTAAAGCGTTAAGAGCCAAAGACGCAAACAATCAGTTCACTGCCTCCTTCATTTAAACCCTTTGCCAAACAACAACATTTTGGAATAGACCAGATTGAAAGTGTCTCCAGGTGATAAATTAAAAGTACAATAAATGATGCTTTCTGTACTTGATAGGGTACAAAACATTGTCAGAAAAGGAGAAAATGCTGGTAACCAGCATTTTCTCCTTTTCCCACAATGTTTTCAAAAGTCTTCTTTCCCAGGGTAGTAAAAACCCGGGATTGTTTGGGAAAGGGTTAAGGTAACTTACTATGTTTAATGTTACGACTGTTTGCTGTGAGAGTTCTAAGACATGCAGACTTGTAAGCTTTTAAAGCCTCAATACTTACACATTATTCTTTTACTTTTTTTTCAGCAATTGGTGTGGGCTTGACACACAAGTAAGTTGAAATAGTTCTAAATGATTTTAACTTTCTAAGCTTTATATTTTGATTGATTAACACTTAGGCTGCTACTCAAAACTCATACTTGTATTCTTTTGGTAAACAAAGTAGATTTAAGATCAGACTGCAAATTCTGTGCAGTCTGATCTTGATCTATGCTCACTGTCTGTCTGATATGGTTATCTTCACCAACACTGTCTGATATGGTACTGTTATATTTTCTCAGAGAAAAGAACTTTGTAAACATAACATTAAAATGTTTACTGTTGGCTAAAAGTTTCCAATAAACTTATTTAACAGTTTAAAGATACATCCTTACAGCGAGAGAAAAAATACGGTTAAAACTTGACAGTGGGTAGAATGACACAGCTGTATAAATATAGATAAATTATCAATATATATATTGTGGAAGGGATAGTAAAACTTTAGCAATTTGTCCTAATTTAAAACAGGAAACAACAAGAGGGATTGCTTTGAAGGCCTTCTGAGCATGAAATGCATTTTCTATCTGTAGTATCTGTGCAATCTTGCAGTCACCAGGGGTAACATTTGGCATGAAGATATCAGAATGATTATAGTTTCATGAAATAAGGATGAAACAGGTTAAAAAATGGCTGAAAACTGCCTGAAAATGAGGAGAGGTGTATCTTTAACAATAAAATTTCAGGCTTGTCCAAGGTGATCATGTGTGCAGACCTCCAAGTTCAATACATATATAATAAAAAATATGCCTGAAATGGTAGGAAAATATTATGGACAAAGAAGTGCTGGTTATCAGCATTTTCTCCTTTGACCTTAATGTTTCTCAATGCCTTCTCTTTCAAGGTCTGCAAAACCCTTGAATTGTTTTGTAAAGGGTGAAGAGTTTACTTAACTCCTTACCAAACAACAAAATTTTAGACTCGTCCAAATTAAGACTATTCAGTTGTGGCTCAAATGTCGGGATTTGACTTTGATAGGAAAGAAAACATTGTGGGAAAAGGAGAAAATGCTGGTTACCAGCATTTTCTTCTTTTCCCACAATGTTTTCCAAAGGCTTCTTCCCAGGTTCGTTAAAACTCAGGATTGTGTGGAAAAGAGTTAATGTAAGTCTGTACAAGCAGCGTATTTGGCCTGCCAAAAGTTGATCACAAAAAATTGACCCTTTACCCCAATGTTTTGATGAATGGTGTGATGCAAGATGGAAATGGTTTTGATTCATATGCCATTTCCCTTGCAAGTGGAAATGATACAAAGTAGAAATAATTTTACAAGAAAAAGAATGATTTTATTATTTTAATGATACAGAAAAATATGTAAAAACAAGGAGGAAACTTATTGTAGCTAGCGATGGGTTTTGCCAACAATTTTTTCAAAACATTTTACCATAGGGGTACTAAAAGTTGTATTTGTTTTTTAAAAGATTAATTTATGCTTCACGTCTTTAATACAAATTTGCAGCAGATAATTTGAAAACATTCTTGTAAATAGGAATAATCAACTTGAAAAAAAAAGATTAAAAAAAAAAATGCCAATACATAATTTTATATAAACATCTTGGTAAAAGATGGAATTGTTTTTCAAAACAAACAATTTCGTCCTATGCCTCAATCTTTTAAAATTTTTACCACACAATAAAATTTTAAACTAGTCCACATTGAAAGCATTTACAGACACCAACTTGATTGCAGCTTATGTGATCGAATTTGTCCATGAAAGGATAGAAAACATTGTGGGAAAAGGAGAAAATGCTGGTTACCAGCATTTTCTCCTTTCCCACAATGTTTTCAAAAGCCTATTCTGTTAGGGTCGGTATTGTGAGATAAAGGGTTAAAGATGGTTGACTGCAAGACAAGAAAAAGTAGCCATTTGCTGATGGAAATGTTTTGACTCTTTTAGTGCCAAATGTATACATTCCACCTTGTTTCAACGGTTGAAAACACAATCCACAGAAAGCGTGAAGATTTTTATCTTAAAGGCTTGACTAAATAGCAAACGTTATAGATTCAAGATCATGCATGTTCTGTTCTTGGTTGAATGAAATGCAGTCAACGAAACATTCTACAACGATGGAGGATCCTGCAGTTGTTATATTTATTAAAGAATATGAATTACTAGAGAAAGTATCTCTAGAAAAAAAAAGTTAATAAAAGATTTATTCATTGCTAAATCCAAGATATGTTTCTTTTATTGATTGGTTAAATGGAGCTGAAGATTGTACAAAGAAAATGACATCTGTTCTGATTACCGTCGGAACAGTAAATCATGAATAATTGATTTTGTAAAGAAGTTCATTTGTGGTTCGACCCTTCACTTTTACTCTATACCAGACAACAAAACTTTACACTCTTGTCCAAATTCAAAGCAGTAGCAGAAGACAAATTCATTGTGACTTAGATAAAGCGGTTTGTCTTTGGTATAACAGGAATCATTCTGGTTATTGGGTTACCAGCATTTTCTCCTTTTCCACAATGTTTTCAAAGGTATTCTATCTTAGGGGCATTAACCCTTCACCACACAATCACAAGTTTTAACGACCTTGAAGAAAGAAGCCTTTTGAAAACATTGTGGGAAATGGAGAAAATGCTGGTAACCAGCATTTTCTCCTTTTTCCACAATGTTTTCTAACCTTTCACAGGCTTATCCCAGTATTTGTGCCACATTTAATATGTTGTCTGCAAGTGCTTTCATTTTGAACCAGTCTAACATTTTGTCAAGTGGTGAAGAGTAAGAAGACTGTACTGACTTGTCAGGGGATATCCTGATATGCATTTATGTTAGTTTATGTATTTGTTTGGTCTTTTGGGCAGTAACTTCTTACCAGATGACTAATTCCATCTTTGTGCAAGTTGAAAGCATTTGCAGACCAGACATTGAATGCAGCTAAATGGATTAGATTTGCCCTTGAAAATGCAGATAAATGTGCCAACCCTTTACCACACAATCCTGAGTTTTAATGACCCTAAAGAATAAGCCTTTCAAAAACACTGTGGGAAAAGAAGAAAATGATTTCTTGTGTGGTAAAGAGATGAAAGAGAAAATGGTGATTAACAATTTTCTCCTCTCCCAACAGTGGTTTTTAATGGCACTTTAGCTTGGCTGTAATGCTGTTTCTTGACTTATGATACTTTAGCTGGGCTGATAATAGTTTAACTTGACATATGGTATTCAGCTTGACTCATGATACTTTAGCTCGCGTAATGATAGTTCAGCCTGACTCATGATAGTTTAACTAGGCTCATAATTCTAAATCTTGACTGAAGATATGTAAGCTTGACTGCCGTATAATCTGGACAATAGGCCGCAGTGGAAGGGTGATTGATCTTTTTGTGTGGCCTATAAAACTGAAAATTAAGGAAAGCAGTCTATGATTACCCACGTGGGCGCCATTTTGGTTCACACCCCTAATGTATTTTTCGAACACGAATACCTTTAATTGGTAGAAAAATAAATCCGCTTGCAAACTTAGGAAAGTGTTAAAAATCGTGACTACCCTTGATTTTCACACCTTCTGATTGACAGTGTCATTTGGTACCAGTCAGTGGTTAACTGCCATTGTAATTAAAGGCGATATTTGGTATGTACCGTCAATTAATTAGTCTAGCAATTTGACTATTTCTAATTTCCTTACAACATTCAACAAGCGATGAATGAATGATATCGGTCTCAAGTCCTCTTAGTGATTTGATCTGCAAAAGGGGAAATCATTTCAATGGAATGAAAAAATACAAAATACAAAAACAACGGTTTAACTTGTTTCACGTGTTTATTATAATACATATTATGCTGGTAAGTATACATGTCTACAGATGGATGACATTGTACACTAACCAAGCATGTCAGCCGCGGCCTATACGACATTTTTTATTTCTAAAATGGTTAAAATGAAAGGTACTTTAGCTTGGCTCATATTTTCTTTACCTTGGCTCTTGATACCTTAAAGATGCCTGTCTACAGCCGGTGAGCAAAAACGCTGTTAAATTTCGAACAATTTAGCATGGTACAGAAATCAGTCCTTTGTGTAAACATGGATAAATTACTGACATATATAGTGTAATTGAAAAAAAGAAACACAGAGATTTGTATTAGAAACCGAACATTGGTCAGAAGAAAACTGGATGACGATCGAAGCTGTAAACAATGGCAGTGCGTCACGGAAATTTATCGTTGGTTTCCGCCTAGATTCGGATACGGTGTAATTTGCATATAGGCCGCGACCTCCGTCTGAAAATCGAGGCTGCAACAGAGAAGCCTCCATTTTCCTTTGTTTACCTCGTTAGACGAAGGGTGAAGGTCAAATATAGTCACATGACAGAATGCATGATCATCATACAAATCTACCCGAGTGTATAACGGATATATCAAAAATCTTCGATTCAAAAACCGGAAACGACGAGTCTGTTTACATGGAAGGCCGCAACTCAGCGAAATGCATTTTCTATCGACCATAATCTAAGCAACCTTGCAACCGTCAGGCGCAATATTTGGCATGAAGATATAAGAATGACTATAGTTTGATAAAATAAAGACAAAATGAGTTAAAACTGGCTGAAAATGAGTATAAGGGCCCCTTTAAGTTTTACCCATGACACTTTTTGCAGGCCCATAATACTATATTTTGGCTCAACCTGATTCTTTAGATTTTCTCAAAATATATTTTATTTGACGAGTGATATTTTAGCTTGACTCGTGATACTTCATCTTGGCTTATGAAACATACACTTGGCTTAGTATACTTTAGCTTGGCTCATGATACTTTAGCTTGAATAATCTTGGCTTATAATACTTTATCATGACTTATGATTCTTTAGCTGGGCAAATGATAACTCAGTTTGGTTTGTGATGCTAAAGCTTAGTTCATGATACTTTAGCTTGGTTCATGATACATTAGTGTAGCTCATGATACTTAAACTTGACTCATGAAGCCTAAGCTTAGTCCATGATACTTTAGCTTGGTTCGTGATATTTAAGTGTGGTTCATGATACTTAAGTCTGGGTCATGATACATTAGTTTGGCTCAAGATAATTAAGCTTGGCTCACAATACATTAGCTTGCCTTTGATATTTCAGCTTGAGTTGGCTTGAGTCATGATACTTAAGCTGGGCTCACAATACATTAGCTTGCCTTTGATATTTCAGCTTGAGTTGGCTTGAGTCATGATACTTAAGCTGGAATGATGATACTTTATCTTGACTTATGGTGCTTTAGCTTATCTCACAGTGATTTTTTCTTGGCTCGTAATACTTTTTCTAGGCTTATGATACTTTAGCTTGACTTGTGATACTTTAGTTTGGCTCATTGTTTCTTAGCTTGACTAATGGTACTTTACTTTGCTGGTGGTGCCTTAGCTTGACTCATGGTACTTCAGTTTGACTCATAGTACCTCAGCTTGACTCATGGTACTTTACTTTGCTGGTGGTGCCTTAGCTTGACTCATGGTACTTCAGCTTGACTCATAATAGTGTAGCTTTTCTTATGATTATAACTTTTAACCCTTTATCAAACAAGCCTGAGTTTTTATGACATTTTTTAAAGAGAGGGCTTTTGATACAATTGTGGAAAAAAGAGAAAATGCAGTGGTTACCAGCTGTTTCTTCTTTTCCCAAAAAACTGTCATTTGAGCCACAGTTAAATTGTTGTCTACAAATACTTTCGTTTTGGACAAGTCTACATTTTATCCATTATTAAAGAGTTAATACTTTGATTTTTCCTTTTTCTTTCCTTACAGGAACCATATTGCCAATATGTTTGAAAGAGACAGGCATTTCTCACATCTATCAACGTTAGAAAGGGAACTCACATTTCGGACTGAAATGGTAAAAACTATTTAAACACCATTGACACTGATTTTTGAGGCATGCTCTATGAAAACGGGGCTTAATGCATCTGCATAAAGTATCGACTCAGGCGCAGTCATCGTAGACTTAACTTGGTAGAAACTTTTTGCTACTGGTCAATTTTTTAAATGTCAGAGGACCAGTCAATACCTCATGATTCTGTCCATTGTTAGATAAAATGTATTTTATGGATCTATAATTATGTTGCTTGGTACCATGCATTACAGAGATGCTTTAACCCTTTACCAAACAATCCCTGGTTTTTACGACCCTGAGATAGAAGCCTTTTGAAAACCTTGTGGGAAAAGGAGAAAATGCTGGCTGCCAGCATTTTCTCCTTTTCCCACAAGGTTTTCAACCCTGCTGGAAACAAATTTCAACTTTTGAGTTACGTTTATTTTGTTGTCTGCAAATGCTTTCAATTTGGACCTGTCTAAAATTTTGTCGTTTGGTCAAGAGTTAAGCCCCCTTTGCCAGAAAATGGTTCATTTCATTTTTGACAGAGAAACCAATTGTTGCTATTTTATGTCTCAGATATCTCGCATTCCCATAGCCCGAATATCTCATGTAAAGGGAGTACATGGAAGATCAAACTGCATGTTTTCTGCAGTCTGATCTTGATCTACACTGGCTGCAAAAGCATCAAGTCAAAAATTTGTCATCTGGTAAAAGCATTTGCCCTTAAATGCCTTTCACAACAATAGTTGCTTTTGCAGCTGGTGAAGATCAAGATCAGGCTGCACAAGACATGCTGTCTGATCTTCAATCCAAACTGTCAGCAATTAGCTGAAAAATTCTAAAGAAGAGCACCCTTATAATTGCAAGTACATGGGTCTATGATTCTAGACTAGAAGTTTATGTTGGGTTTATTTGGCACTCTAAGGGTTACTCCTCTATCACACAATCCCGAGTTTTAACAACCCTGGGAAACTGGACATTTGAAAACGTTGTGGGAAGAGGAGAAAATGCTGGTAACCAGCATTTTCTCCTTTTCCCACAATGTTTTTCTTACCTTTTGGAAACAAATCCAATTATTTGAGTCATATTTAACCCTTTACCACACAATGACGACTTTTAACACCCCTGAAAGAGATGGCTTTTGAAAACATTGTGGGAAAAGGAGAAAATACTTGTTACCAGCATTTTCTCCTTTTCCCACAATGTTTTCTACCCTATCAAAGAAAACTCATTTCATATGAGCCACATTGAAACTGTCATCAGCAAATGCTTTCAATTCGGACAGGTCTAAAATCTGGTCGTGTGGTAAAGGGTTAAACTGTTGTCTGCAAATGATTTCGATTTGGACCAGTCTAAAATATTGTCGTTTAGTAAAGAGTTAAGGGAAAGTAAAATGTGAAAATAAGGATGAAGGTCAATATGGCTTCAAAAAGGTTGTTTTGGATATTCATTTCATGTGAACCCTGGACCAAACTGTCCTCTGTCTTAACATTACCTGACACATCAAAAATGTAGACTTGTCCAAATTGAAAGCATTTCAGACAAAAATAGAGATGAGGCTCAAATGGTGGAATTTGTGTTTGATAGGGTAGAAAACATTGTGGGAAAAGGAGAAAATGCTGGTTACCAGCATTTTCTCCTTTTCTCACAGTGTTTTCAGAAGTCTTCTTTCTCAGGGTTTGCTTAAACTCAGGACTGTGTGGTAAGGGGTTACAGACCCAAAACAAGACGGCTTTTGAAAGTATTTAGGGAACAGGAGAAAATGCTGGTGAACAGATCAAGCTGCACGGTTCAGCAGACCCTCAAAAAAGCAATAAAATTTGTTATCAGTGTTTTTTTCACTCTTACCACTCAAGCTCAACCTCTAAGGGCTTGAAGATAGAAGGCGTTCAAAAAGATAATATGGGGAAAGGAGAAAATACTGGTTACTATTAAGGGATCAACTCTTTTATTTGAACCACATTTAATTTCTCGTCTGGAAATACTCTCACTGTGGATGAGTCTAAAATTTTGTTGTTTGGAAAAGGGTTAGGGATGGAGATGTAATTAATGAGACCTTCTTCAAAGAAAGTTAATGGTTATTTTGAAAGACATTGACCTCCATTTTATGTATTTTACTATGGTGGTGAGGATTTGGTTACTTTGGACCACGCACTGACTGCAGTCTGGTGATAAAAGAGACAGACAGACAGACAGACAGACAGACAGGGGGAGGGAGAGATGGGAGAGATTGAGAGAGAAGGAGGAGAAGGAGGAGGAGGGAGGGAGAGAGAGAGAGAGAGAGAGAGAGAGAGAGAGAGAGAGAGAGATGATACACCCTAGTTCTCCAGTTTTTATCCCTAACTAAAAGAGAGAGAGAGAGAGAGGTTTTCACCCAAACCTATGTGGTGGATGCTCCTTTTCTTACAGTGCTTTACTTATTACCAAAAAAAAAAAATTCTGTTGTTTGGTAAAGCTTTAAACATATAAACCCTGTATTAAAAAGCTAATCTTCAAAAAATCATGACAAAATTACACAAAGGAAAAACAACAAAATTTTAGACTAGTCCAAATTGAAAGCATTTGCAGACAACAAAATAAACAAGAGTCAAAAATGAAATTTGTTTTCGGAAGGGAAGAAAACATTTTGGGAAAAGGAGAAAATGCTGGTTACCAGCATTTTCTCCTTTTCCCAAAATTTTTTCAAAAGTCTCCCTCCTCAGAGTCTTTAAAAGGTCAGGATTGTGTGGTAAAGGGTTAAATCTCTACTGCATGACAAAATTTAGGATTTGTCCACACTGACAGCACTTGTAGAAGATAAGTTAAACGTATCTCAAATGTTAGAACTGGACTTTGAAAAGGTAAAAAAAGTCATTGTTGGAAAAGGAAAAAAATGGTGTTGAACAGCTTTTTTTCTTTTAAAAAATATTTCCAATTGCCTCTCTCCTCCAGGTCTTTAAAATGTTGATTGTTTGGTATAGAGTGAACCTGTATTCTTTCGGTAATCATTTATTTCAGGGTCTCTATTTTTCCTACTACAAGACTATGATTGAGTCGCCTACCTTTATGGAGGGATTAAACCAGATTATGTTCGACAATGTGACGGAGTATCCACTTACTATCAACACTCTGAAAAGATTTAATCTTTATCCGGAGGTATGATAATTAGTTTATAATACCTGAAGTAATGTTGAAAACAGCGTTAAACATCATACAATCAATCAAGCATCAAAGATCTTTTTGTCTGAAAGGGCGTGGCCTAGAGTGTTGATATTTTGTATGAAGCATCATCATACTAACCCATTACCACACAATCCCATATTTTAACAAATATGAGAAAGGGTTATATAAACACTGTGGGAGTAGTAAAAAATGGTAACCAGCATTTCTTCCTTCTCCCACATTGTTTTCATCTCCTTCACTCAGAAGTTCCATCATCTGAGAAACGTTGAACTTCTTGTCAGCAAAAGCATTGGAATTGGACAAGTCTGTCATCTGGTAAAGAGTTAAAGTTGGTTATACTATATCCCTGGGTCTAAAAAAGCCCAGCCCCAGGGGTCACATTTAACGATTTATTTTAATAGGTAGTACTGGCTGCAGGATACAGAACATACGAAGCTGTAAGCAAGTATTTAAAGAGATCCACCAAACAGTGTTGGAAAGTAAACAGAGGAGAGGGCCTTAGCCCAGTCTTGAGTTGTGAGGGTAGGTTTAAACCATTTCCAAGCAATCCTGATTTTTAAAGACCCTGCAGAAAAAGGCCTATGAAAACATTCAACTATATACGACACAATCCTGAAAAAGAAGCCATTTGGAAACATTGTAGGAAAAGGAGAAAATGCTGGTATCCAGCATTTTCACCGTTTCCCACAATGTTTTCTACCCTTCCCAAACCAAATTTTAATTTTTGAGTCACATTAATTTTGTCCTCTGCAAATTCTTTCAATTTGGACCTGTCTATAATTTTGCCATTTGGTAAAGAGTTAAGGGAAGAGGAGAACATGCTGATTACATGTACAAATACATATTACTTAATGCTTACTTGAAAGGCCTAGTAGCAGCCAAATGGAAACAGTTCAGTTTATAAAATACCAGTGAATTTCATACATACCATTTAGAAGTATGGCGACTATCGTAAGTCTGACAATCTGTTAAAGTGTGGTTAGTAAAAGGTTCCAGTCACAGGTAGAACAATAAATATTAAAAGCAGAACAAACGTTGCCAACTGATACATGTACTAGGTTTTATAATTATTTTTCAGGTTTTGGCAAGCCTTCATATTTTAACAGTGAGGTTGTGTTCGCTTCGATCATTTTTTAGGCCTTGGCGAGCCTTCATATTTCTACATATAGTTTGTGCTCACTTTGAATGGTGATTTAAGCCCAGTGCACTACCTACTTACCCACCGAGATCAGCCACTGATACATGTACTAGGTTTTATGATTATTTTTCAGGTCTTGGTGAGCCTTCATATTTCTACATTGAGTTTGTGTTCAGTTTAAATGGTATCATGATGGCAGCATTTTTCCTGTTTGGTACTTATCTAAGGTAATGTAGTAATGCACAGAGTACAGGGCTGTTTTGGGCTTCAAAGAGTGATATCACCTGTGCTGTTCACTTAAATCTATATTGTGGTCACCTATTAGAACTGTCTCAATGAGACAATTCTAATGAATACCCACAACATAGGTTTCATTGAAGAAATAATGATTTTTAGAAGTTCAGCTCCCCTGACTACATGGACCTTATTAACTATGATGGGGTTCAAAGCTGGTTGAATTTAGCTGTCAGAGTGCTAAATTATACAAAAGGACATTTATAGTCAAAAAGAAAAAACAATTGTAGATATTACAATTTGGAGTCTATTTTGGGAGAATTAGCACACAAGATTTCAAGTAGTGCAGACACAAGATGAGAGGGCCTCTCCCACAAAGTCGCTGCTTTGTCGCTGTCCAAAATTTTGCCAAATTATTCTGGAAAAAGCAGCCTTTATGTTTGCATGATGATTTTTTTTATTGTAACCCATTACCTTAAGATAAAAATTTTTAGACCATGACCAAAGAGTGGAAGCATTTGTAGATAGCAAGCAAGACATATCTCAAATAATGGGATTTGTGTCAGAAAGTTTAGAAAACATATTGGGAAAATATTACTGAAATATTGTCGAAAATGGCACTATAAAACAAACAAACAAACATATTTAAGTATTTGGCACTCTAAGGGTTCAAATATTGTTGAAAATGGCATTAAACCTTTTCCACACAATGCTGACTTTAAACGACTCTAGGAAATAGGCCTTTTGAAAACATTGTGGGAAAAGGAGAAAATCCTGATAACCAGCATTTTCTCCTTTTCCCACAATGTTTTCTACCCCTATCAAAAAAATTGCACCATTGAGCCACGTTGAAATTGTCATTTGCAGATGCTTTCAGTTTGTATGAGGCTAATATTTTGTTGTCAGGTAAAGGGTTAAAAAATAAACAAATGAACGTATTAAAGTATTTTGCACTTTAAGGGCTGAAGTTCAGTTCTGGGATTGCTTGGTGGAGAAGGGTTTTGGGTGATTCTATAGAGTTTATTTCATCAGCTTGTGGTTAATATGGGGAAATATTTGCCGAAAAAGGGAAAGGTATGCGAAAATAATGAGTGCCGTAGGGCACGAGTTATTTTCGCAGACCTTTCCCTTTTGAGGCAAATATTTCCCCATATTAACCACAAGCTGATGAAATAAATTATATATTATATTTCCTCTGATTATTTTGTCAACAAATGCCACTTTTAAAACTTAAAAACTTAAAAAACTTAAAAAAGTAGTTCCAGATTTTCGGCAGGAGGAAAATATTCACTGTGACGGGGAAATAATTCCCCCCAGCTTAAATTACGACATTTCTTTACCCATAACATTTCTAAAAATAGACACATGAAATATAATATAATGAGTTGTTTGATTTTTTGCCTTAACCCTAGAGCTGTAGCTACTGTAAAAACCCTTAACTTTTCTCCAGGCAGATTTAGACATTTCCATATTGAAAGCTTTCTGCAGAGGACAACCTCAATGTAACTACAAAATTCTAGACTTGCCCAGATTGAAAGCATTTGCAGATGACAAATTATGTGTAGCGCAAATGATGTGATATTTCTTTGAAGGAGTAGGATTCATCGTGAGAAATGGGGAAAAATACTGGTTACCACCTCTTTTACCCATTAGCCCAAGGTTTTAAAAGCCCTATTTCTCAGAGTCATTGAAACAGGTCTGCCTGCACAGACTGCACAAGCTGATCTGAGTCAATACTTTTGCACATGCATTAAACTCCCTTTACATAAAATATGGTTCATTTATTTAAAAAATGGGTAGTTGTTAACAGTTAAAGTACCTGTCACAACAACAGTAGCCTTTGTAGCCAGTGTAGATCAAGATCAGACTGCACAAAATGCACATTCTTATCTTTGGTCAACACTGTCTGCACATCTGATATAATATCAACAAGAGCAACCTGATAATTGCAATCATTTGGGTCTGTTTGGCTTATTTGTGGCTTTAACCCTTTATCACACAAGTCCGAATGACCCTGAGAAAGATGTCTTTTGAAAACATTGTGGGAAAAGGAGAAAATGCTGGTAACCAGCATTTTCTCCTTTTCCTTCAATGTTTTCTACTGTATCACAGACAAATTCTATCATTTGAGCCAAATTCACATTGTCGTCTGCAAATGCTTTAGGTTTGGACAAGTCTAGATTTTTGTTGTTCGGTAAAGAGTTAAGGATTACCATAGCTTTCAAAAGGGGAGCCCATACCAGAAGGGCTGGTAACCCTCAGAATATTTAGATGACTATTTCAATGTAGAATTTGTAACTTCAGTGCTTATTATACCCCCGCAAAACGAATGTTTTCGGGGGTAGAGTGGAATCAGCCTGTCTGTCCGTCCGTCCGTGTGTCCGTCCCTGTGTCCGTCTGTGTACAAAATACTAGTAATTTTGTGTCGCGAACTCTTCCTACAGTTTTGCTGCTATTGTATTGAAAGTTTGTTGATACATTGATCGTATACTGAAGTTGTGCAAGACGCAGTTTTCAATCATCTAGTCCTTATGATTCAAGGGTAATCTCCCCTTGTACTTAGAAATTTTTTTGTTAAATTGCCTGTTTCTGTCAAAGCGCTGGCGGGGGTATTAACTCTATACCAAATATCAAAATTTTTGACTCGACCAAATTGAAAGCATTTGCAGATGACAATGTAAATGTGACTCAAAAACAGAAATCCATCTTTGGAAGGGTAGAAAACATTGTGGGAAAAGGAGAAAATGCTGGTTCCAGCATTTTCTCCTTTTCCCACAATGTTTTCAAAAGACTTCTTTCATAGGGTCGTTAAAACTCGTGATTGTGTGGTAAAATGTTAAGTCTCATTCAGTGACAGCTCTAGTTAAACCTAGTCTTGCGCTGGTGAAATCCAGGAAACACATGAATAAGTGAGCTGTCACTGTGATATGACCTTAAAAATGATAAAAGTTGTGTCAAACACTGTTCAATAAATCCATCATTGTTTAAAGGTTTGGGCTTACAAAATGATTTTACAATTGTCATTAAGGTATACGACCCCTGACTCTCATATTAAAAGACAGAAGCTGCCGAGATTGGTCGAAAAGCCTTTACGAAAACGTTGATGTTTACCGATGAGTTAGGGGCCGTAGATCTTAAGATGGGGACAGTTTTTAATAGTTTGAGGTGCTATTTTGTTTACAGTGAGAGTTTGTTTGGGGGTATACTAACTGTGGCATCATTTTTCTATAACCATGGAGAGGTAGGACTTCTTGTTGTAACCCTGTTGTTTTAACTTTAACTTTAACCCCTTAACAAACAAGTTTTAACAAAGCTGAGAAATAAGGCCTCTTTTCCGACAATGCAAATGCCATCACTTGAGCCACAGTTGATTCATTGTCTGCAGATGCTTTGAATTTGGACCAATCTAAAATTTGGCTGTCTGATAAAAGGTTAACTTGCTAGAGGGTTGTTGGAGCTTTTGCAGAAATTGCAGATTATGATCATACTGCCAAAAAGATTCAGTCTGATCCTTTATCTACACTGGTTGCTTTTGTACCTCTGTATCAGATGACAAATGTAAGACTTGCTTATGTTGAAAGAATTTTCAGGCGTAAATAATTGGATGTGTCATTATGACTATAGAATACATTATGAGAAAAGGAAAGAATACCAATTACCAGCATTTTTTTTTTCCTTTTCTCACAATTTTTTAAAAGCCTTTATCCTTAGAATCATTCATACATGGGATTTTTTGCTCACAGCTTTAGATAAACTGACCATTTTTGGCATTTTTCTTCTCTGAAAAGACCTTTTTCTTAATGTTTGTAAATTTGTTTATTCTTCATAATAAACGTATTAAATAAATAAACATTTTCTTCACTCAGAAAATATCTAAATCTTACAAAGTTGTACTTTTGTTCTCTGAGGTTAATTCTAATTTTCACCAGTTTTTCAAAACTAATTGAACATGAAACTCGCTGATATCTTTCATGTTCTTTAAGTTTGCCATTTTACTCATCATTTTCCTCAGTAGTGTAGAACCAAGATCAGACCTGCACATAAATTTGTTCAGTGCAGCCTGATCTTCTGGCCTGTCTGAAAAACAATGTAACTCTTTACCAAATGACAAAATTTTAGACTCATCCAAATTGAAAGCTTTTGCAGACAACAAAATTAATGTGACACAAAAATTGAAGTTTGTTTTGGGTAGGGTAGAAAACTTTGTGGGAAAAGGAGAAAATGCTGGTTACCAGCATTTTCTCCTTTTCTCACAATGTTTTCAAAAGGCTTCTTCCTCAGGGTCGTGAAAACCAGGAAATGTTTGGTAAAGGGTTAATTAATTTGTTCAGTGCAAAATTTCATGCAATGTACATGTAACTTAAGCCTTTGCCAAACTATCTCCTGTTATAATGACCGTGAAGAAGATGGCTTTAAAAACACAATTTTCAAAAAGTTTAACATTTTGTTGTATGGTAAAGTGCAAAAGACTTCCCCATATCAACAGCATTATGCAGATAACAGTTTAAATGTAACTCAGGTGATGGGAATTGTCTATGAAAGAATAGAAAACATTTTAGGAAAAGAAGATAGCCTGCATTTTCTCTATTTTTTTTTACAATGGTTTCTATGTGTTCAAACACAGTTTTTATTATTTTAGCCGCAAGGTAAATGAATGAAAGATATTCAAAGTATTGATTTTTGCCATATTTAATTAGTCTGCAAATGCTTTTAATTTGGACCAATCTAAAATTTTGTCATCTGGTAAAGGGTTAACTCTTTACCAAGCAACAAATTTTAGACTGATTCAGATTGGAAGCAGTTGCAGATGATATATTAAAAGGGGCTTAAATTATGAAATTAGTCTTTGAAAGGGTTACCAGCATTTTCTCCTTTCCCCACAATGTTTTCATAAGTCCTTTTCCCTGGTGTGGTTAAAACTTGGGGTTGTGTGATAAAGGGTTAAAAGCTTAAAAAACATTGTTGGAAAAGAAGAAAATGCTGTTTACTACTCCTTCTTTTTTTTTTTCTTGTCCCACAGTATTTTCAAATACCTTCATCCTCAGGGTTGTTAAAACTCAGAATTTAGTGGTGAAGTGTTTATCCCTAGATGCTTACAGAGTTAGAATTGAAAAAAATAAATTATTTAATTAAAGAATCTCATCTTGCATAATAAGTTATATAATACAACAAGAAAAGAAAGGGTGGAACTATTTCTTAGTTCAAGTAATCTTCATAATGTGTATAGGAATTTGCTTTGATTGTAACAATTTATTTGATAAATGGGTTTCAATTTCCTTGATTCTAAGCAGTTTAACTCTATACCAAATGACAAAATGTCTTACTTGTCCAAATTGAAAGTAATTGCAGACAACAAATCAAATACAACTCAAATGATGTGATTTGCCTTTGATTGGCAAGAAAACATAGTAGGAAAAGGAGAAAATGCTGGTTACCAGCATTTTTAGCTCCACTGGCCAAAGGCCAGTGGGCTAATGTCATGGCCCGTCGTGCGTCCATGCATCCGTCCGTCTGTGCGTCTGTCCGTCCGTGCGTTAACTTTTTTTTAAAACATCTTCTTCTCTGAAACTACCCAGCCAATTTTGATGAAACTTCACAGAAATGATCCTGCCATGGTCCTCTTCAGAATTTCTTGAAAGAATTTAATTCCTTCAAAAACTCTGGTTGCCATGGCAACAAAACTTAAAAATATTGGAAATCTTTGAAAATCTTCTTGTCAGAAACCATAAGGCCTAGGGCTACCAAATTTGGCATGTAGCTTTATCTAGTAGACCTCTATCAAGTTTCTTCAAATTATAGCCCTGGGGTCAAATTTGATCCCGCCCCGGGGGTCACAAGTTTTACATAGGCTTATATAGAGAAAATTTTAGAAATCGCCCTGTACCTAGCCATAAGGCCTAGGGTTACCAAATTTTGCATGTGGCTTTATCTAGTGGGCCTCTACCAAGAGTGCCCAACTTATAGCCCCGGTGTCAAATTTGACCCCACCCCGGGGGGGGGTCACAAGTTTTACATAGGCTTATATAGGGAAAACTTTAGAAATCTCCCTGCACTTAGCCATAAGGCCTAGTACTACCAAATTTTGCATGTGGCTTTATCTAGTGGGCCTCTACCAAGAGTGCCCAACTTATAGCCCTGGGGTCAAAATTGGCCTCGCCCCAGGGGTCACAATTTTTATATGGGCTTATATAGGCAAAACTTTAGCAGTCTCCCTGTTCTCAGTCATATGGCCTAGGGTTACCAAATTTTGCATGTGGCTTTATCTAGTGGGCCTCTACCAAGAGTACCCTAATTATAGCCCTAGGATCGAATTTGACCCCATTCCAGGGGTCAGAAGTTTTACATGGGCTTATGTATTGAAATCTTTAGAAATCTTCTTGTTACTTACCATAAGAACTTGGGCTACCAATTTTAGTACTGTCTCAGGGGTCTTATGTTCAAAACCAATTGGCCAAGTATTGTAATGTTTGGCATGTAGGGATTTTACGTATTAGCCAGTGGAGTGATACAGGGCCATCATGGCCCTCTTGTTTCCTTTTCCTACTACGTTTTCAAATGGCTTTTTTGTAAGGGTCGTTAAAACTCGGGATTGTGTGGTAAAGGGTTAACCTGTGAACAGAATGTTGAAGTGCAGAAAAAAATATTCCGTTGTTGTTAGACTACATGTCAATAAAAACTATTACATATGACATATTGGCTTTAATGTTGTGAATATTAATTGTGTTTAGCTTTAATAGTTTATTTAACTTATGATTTCAAACCTGTACGTTTCAGGCCACAAGAGTACAATGGACTCCGCCTCTTCGTGAAAGTTTTGCATATCCGTTCCTTGTGATACAAATGTTTCTAGTCACCAAACTTATCAAGTAAGTGCTCTTCAGTGTGCATTTGATGCCATTTAACACTTGTTAATAATTTTGTGGTTTAACCTTGTACCAAATAATCCATTGTTTTCATGTTCCTTATGTAAGAAAACTTTTGAAAACATTGTGGGAAAAGGAGAAAATGCTGGAAAAGCAGCATTTTCTCCTTTTTCTGACATTTTTTCAAGTCTTTGAAAAAAAAATTGCTGTTATACATTATTTTAGCCACATTTTTTTTCTCCTTCACAAACATCTAAATATGAACGAGTCTAAAATTTTGTGACTTTATTTAGTTATTGAGTTATTTTACACCAAATGTGAAACAAGTTCCAACAACTTATATTAACCCTTTACCACACAATCACACGTTTTAAGGACCCTAAAGAAGAGGGCTTTAGAAAACATTGTGGGAAAAGGAGAAAATGCTGGTAACCAGCATTTTCTCCTTTTCCCACAATGTTTTCCTTTTTGTCAAAAACTAATTATCATCATTTCAGTCTCATTTAATTTAATCCTCTACAAATGCTTTCAATATGGATGAGTCTAAAATTATGCTGTGTGGTAAAGGATTAATCACTCTGGGTAATTGGTTCCTGGAAACCTTAAAGGCCCAGTCAAGGCCAAAATATCAAGGCAGGTGTCATAATACATTTAACTCTATACCACACGACAAAATTTTAGACTTGTCCGTATTGAAAGCATTTGCAGGCATCAAAATTAATGCAACTAAGGAATCAAAATTTGTTTTGGGAAGGGTAGAAAACATTGTGGAAAAAGGAGAAAATGCCGGTTACCAGCATTTTCTCCTTTTTCAACAATGTTTTCTAAAGGCCTCTCTCTCTGGGTCGTTAAAAGTCGTGATTGTGTGGAAAAGGGTTAAATTTAAATCAAAGCATTTTAAAGTATGAAAAATATTGTGGAGATGACAGTCTATTATTGTGTAGTCGGGCTGTATGTTAGTCGCTGGCAGAAAAAAAGAATTTTAAAATCAGGCAAAAAGTAAACAAAAGACACAGCTACCTGGCAGGTTTTAACCTAGTTTTGAAATTAATTTCTCTGTCAGCAACTAACATTTGGACTGACCTTACAATGAAAGATTGTCATCTTCACAATAATTTCCATACTTTTAAATGGTATGATTTAAATTCAAATGCATTTACTCACCGGCTTTGTTTACTTTTGGGCTTTATTGTCGCTTTAACCAGTACTCACCATGTTATGTGGGCAGTTCCAAATTTTGAAAATGTTTTTAGCTGGTAGGGAGTCAGTAAAGAAATTTGTGTGGCTATCCCTTCTCTCAGGTCATTATAATGAAACTTTGTACAACTGCTTACTGAAAAAAGTAGATGTACCAGACAAAGTTTTTTGATGTCTTTCCCCAGGCATTGATACCTTTACCACACACATGTGTTTTAATGACACTGAAGAGAAGCCTTTCAAAAAAACCTTTGTAATGCTGATAACTGGCACCAAACATACTGCACAGTACCAAACATGATGATGTGGTTCCAAACATGATTATAAACCTGATGTTGTACAAAGATGATGTAGTGCCAAACATTATATAGCACCAAACATGATATAGCACCAAACATGATGACGTGGTACCAATGATGGTGATATAGTGCCAGGCATGATGATGTAGCACCAAACATGATATAGTGCCAAACATGATATAGTTACAAGTATGGTGGTATAGTGCCAAACATGATATTGAACCAAACATAATGATATAGTGCTTAACATGATGATATAGTATCCAACATGGTAATATGATAACAAACATATTTACATATATGGTACAAAATATGGTGATATGGTATGGAATATGATGTCAAAGATATGATGGGATTTTTTTTTTCTCATGTTTCAGAACATCAAGACCTTCATTCAAGCACAGCTTTTTCATTGCTTTGGCAACCATAAGTTTTATGTTACCATGGCAGGTAGGTGGTTACAATATACTGTAATACCCTTAGACTGCTTAACTCTTTACCAAACAACAAAAATTTTACACCATTCAATATTCAAAAAATTGTAGATGACAAATTATACATGAATCAAAAAATGAAATTAATTTTGGGAAGAGCAGAAAACATTGCGGGAAAAGGAGAAAATGCTGGTTACCAGCATTTTCTCCTTTTCCCACAATGTTTTCAAAAGCTGTTATTGTTCAGGGTCGTTTAAAGTGGGGATTTTGTGGTAAAGGGTGACCTATATACAAGACAACAGTTCAGTATTTTACCTTATCTTTTCAGTTTGCGCAGTTTGCTCTTCTCACACAAGCAGTAGCCATGTTTGCCACTTACGTTCTGGGTTACATTGGCTCTCACAAACTGAAAGTGTTTCTCTGTGGACAAGGGGTGAGTATGTTCCCTTACTTTACCCTACTTTAGTTACAGTAAAGGCTTTGTACAGATAAGTACACGGGTAAGATTTTATAGCTGAGTCCTGTAGCTTAGCCAGTAATGTACAGGGCTTGTAACTTAGGGGGTCTTGTGTTTGAATTACAGCTTAGCCAAACTCTTTGATGATAGCCATTGAGACTCTCCGAACTGCTGAGCAGTGTTTTGGCACTATCTAGGTGTAGAAGGAGCCAGTTGCTTGGAAAAATTTGTGTGCAGAACACTGGCAAAAGAAACTCCATGATCACATGGAAAGGTGCTCTGGCTACTGTGATGTGACTATAATGACATCGACCATATAATGTGGTTTCACACTATATTGTAGGTATGCAATTTTGTTGATTTTTCATTTTTTTTGCAATTTCAGCTGTAAAAGATATGATGGTGCTTTTAGAATTGCTTGCAATAAAACTGCACTGACTGCAAAAGAGTGCTCATACACTTTGTTTAGAGTGATTTCCCTTCCCCCTGTATCTTAATCAAACAGGCACTATTGAAAGCAAAAGTGTTCATTGAAAAATAACAGCGTTATGGTGAGATTTTGTTGCCAAAAATTTCAGTAAGAAACATGTCTCAGATTTTCAAATTAACACATAAAAAAATGTAAGATTTAATTTCAGCATAGGAACAGTCATTGATATGTGTTCAGATGCATTTTAAACAATAGTATTTATGCTGTTGTAGCCAAAATCACAGTAACAGAAAGATAAAGACGAAACAAGGGAAATTCAACTTAATTATTCAGTAACAGTTCAGTCTGAACACAAACTTTATTTGAACAATTATTGTAAGGTGTAAATAAGATATAAATAAGTTTCTGTTCGACAAAAAGTGCATATGTATACATAACATTGGCATATTTATAATTAAGAAAGTTGAACCCAAATGAGTTGGAGAGAGTCATGGACAGATCTTTCATTGAGAACTTAAATTCATGGACTTACCTGTTCATGAAACGAATGAAAATTAGTACTGGATGAATATTATTGATTTCACTGTAATTACATGCAATTTCTCCTTTTTCAGAGTTGTTTTCAAAAGCTGTCTTGTGACGGTGTGTATAGAAGCCATACTTATTTAGTATAAGAACTACAACTTTTAAGATTTTGTCCTGTAGTAAAGATTTACTCATTTACCATTGTCAACAGCATTTTCCTGTTCATATCTAAAAGTTGTATTTCTAAGACCATAAGGAGATAGCTGTTGACTATGGTTATACAGTTAGGTCTTTTCCACAGGATGAAATTTCAGATTTGACCAAACCAAAAGCATTTAGAGACAAGAATTCAACTGTAGCTCAAATAATATCTTCTGTCTATAAGGGTAAAAAACATTAAGGGAAACAGTAGCAGCATTTTCATTTTCCTACAGTGTTTCCAGAGCTTTCTTTTCCAGGGTCTGTAACTCTTTACCACCTTGCAAAATTAAAGACTTGTCCCAATTAAAAGCACTTTGCAGAATAGAAATGAAATGTGGCTCAGGTGAAAGGATTTATCTTTAAAAGGGTAGAAAACATTATGGGAAAAGGCAAAAATGCTTTTTAACAGCATTTTTTTTTTTCCCGAATGTTTTCAAAGGCTGTCTCACTCAGGCTCATTAGAACATTGAATTGTTTGGTAAAGGGTTAAAGTATGGGATTGGTTTGTAAAGAGTAAAAAGCAAAAGTGGGCTTAATGCATCTCCATGTTTCATAACACCAAGTAAGCTATCACATACATGTAGTTACAGATCCATAATAGCCACTTTTTTTAACAATCGACTTAATTATGAGGTAGACTGGTCATTGGATAGACAGAAAATTGACCAATAGTAAAAAGTTTTGCCCAGGTCAGCCTGCCCGTACTGTGCAGGCTGGCATGGGTTGACACGTTTTGCAAATGTATTAAGCCCTTAACTCTACCAAACGACAAAATTTGGACTCGACCAAATTGAAAGCATTTGCAGACGACAAATTAAATGTAGCTCAAACGATGATTTCTGCCTTTGATAGTGTAGAAAACATTGTTGGAAAAGGAGAAAATGCTGGTTACCAGCATTTTCTCCTTTTCCTGCAATGTTTTCAAAAGCTTTTTCCTTTAGGGTTGTTAAAATTCGGGACTGTGTGGTAAAGGGTTAAGCATGGCTCAAATATTATTGGTAATGTTTTGAGGTGATGCTGATATGTATTTTAGGTTGGGTTTTTTGTGAGTTTCCTGCTGCTGTTTGGTAATGAGATGTTGCTGACCTCATTCTTTTTCTCAGGGCTTGTGACAATAAGTGTAAGTCTGTGTTTGTTCTCTCTATTTTGTAGCAAATGCATATTAGAAAAAAAATATGGCGTTGTGTTATAGGCACCCGTCTTTAGATGAATCACTACAGCAAGTGGATTACTCATGAAAGCAACTGGCAAAAATAATTGGATAAAGACAGATTGAAGCTTGCATTTTAAATGGTTTTTGGCTTGAGTTTTTTTAAAGTAGTTGATGAGTAATGGTTACTCATGTGGGCAAGCCCTTCATCCCCCACTGCCTTTGGAGGTTTTTAGTCATTTTATGTAAATGGGGATAATGCAAGATACAGCTTGAATCCATTCCTAAATTACACTTGTCTCCTTTTACCTGCTCAGCATATAGCACCACCACAGGGTGCCTAGCTATGAAGTTTCATTAACCCTTTACCAGATGACAAAATTTTAAACTGAACCAAATTGAGAACATGTGCAGACGACAATTTCAGTGTGGCTCAAATGATGTGGTTTTGTTTGATATGGTAGAAAACATTGTGGGAAAAGGAGAAAATGCTGGTTACCAGCATTTTCTTCTTTTCCCACTATGTTTTCAAAAGGCTGCTTTCTGATGGTCGTCAAAAGTCGGGATTGTGTGGTAAAGGGTTAAAAAAAAAAAAATGTCTGTAATTTTGATCAGCTAGTCATGGGAATAGATTATACACCCTCAAGTATTCAAAGATGAAATTCTGTGTCTACCATTTGAGCTAATCTGGCTGATGTTTCAATTCTTATGTTTAACCGCAGCTTTAACACATGATCAGATACAATTATACCTTATACTAGTTTTATTTATTTGCATATTGTGAGGAGGAAAAATAGGGGAGGTAAGTATTTGGCTGAAGCAATATTTTTGTATTTCTTTTTCAGGCAATAGTATTATTAGAACCTGTGATAGAAAGAGTCAAAATTAGAGTGATAATATGGGTGAGTAAATGATTTAAACCCTTAAGCAAACAACAAACAGTTTTAACAAAACATTTTATGAAACACTGGTTGAAGAGGATTTATGACAGAAATTATAAATCTTAGACTTGTCCAAATTTAAAGCTTTTGCAGATGACAAATTGAAATGGCTCAGATTGTAAATTTTTCTTTGGGAGGGTAGAAAACATTGTTTGAAATGGCAAAATTGCTTGTTACCAGTATTTCCTGCAATGTTTTCAGATGGCTTCTTCATCAGGATTGTTAAAACTTGTTATAGTGTGGTAAAGGATTAACGTTTTGACTCCGTAATTCTGTAATCTTTCATCTCATAAAGAGTTATCAGAAATTGAAATATCCATTGTGTAGTCTGCTAAAAACTTTCATGTTGCTGGAAAGAAAAATTCTACAGTAAATACTTTTGAAGGACAGGGAAGTATCAGTTGTAAAGATTTTGGAAATTATTGTTGGAAAAGGAGCAATTACTTGTAACACATTGTTTTCCAAAGCTGTATATTGTAGGGGTAAAAAATGTCTTCTTGTTACAGTAATGGGTTTGACTGTTTCTTTATCTAAGTACAGAAATGTCTCTGTTTTATTTATCGTTCCATGTCTCTTTGTCCTTGACATTTTGTGTCTTTTTCAACTTGTTTGATTGAACGTTCCTTGTATGTTTCTACAGGTATTGTTTAATCTTTATCACATAAAACCTCCTGTAGCAGTGTATTTAAGCCATTACTTATTTTTGATAATACACTAGTGTATTAACATTTTTTGTTTAGTTTTGGTTATTTTTATAATTATGAGTGCATGAAGCTAGCAGGGAAACCAACCTAAGCGAGTACCGAAATTTGTACTACTTTGCCATTTCACAGGAAAATGACATCGTTGTTGCTAAGACGTATATGTGCAGAAAATGTTACGATTTTCATGTTCATTAACAACTAGAAATACAGAGAAAAGCATTTAAAGTCTACAAAATTGTGAAAATATTTCAATTTACTCTCACTATAGTACTTCATTCTATAAAAAGTGTGCATACATGTATGTATAAGCAACATTGGCATATTTGTTATCAAAAAAGTTGAACCCAGCTGAGTTGGAGAGGGTCAGGGACCAATCTTTCATCAAGAACTTGAATTTATGGACTTATCTACCACAAAATTGACAAAAATTAATAATAAATGAATTTTATTTCTAATTTTTTCATTATAGGGAATACAAGGGCTGCTACTAGGTATTGGAACACTCGGATTCAAATTCTTTATTTCCAAAGTTCTAAATATAGCTGATGATGTAAGTATTTAAATCAAATCTACGTTTAGATAATCATCACATAACTACCAATGCTTTCAGTCTGATATATCCATGACAAAATTTCTTATCTTTTAAGCTTTTCATACTTTATAGAAATCTAACAATGAATTATATCCTTTTAATGTACCGGTGAATGTTATTACTTTTATTTCTGACATGCCATTAATATTTATAGAACATGATCGAATTTTTAGTCAATACATGTATCACTAGTGACATCATTTTTACAGCTAGTAGATTGAATAGATATATTTTGTTTGAAAAACACGCATACTTGTCACGATGAGCAAAAATTAGATGTAAAAAGAAAGGTTGAAGTGAAGAGCATAAAAGAAACAGAATAATTGTTTGTTTCAGTGTATGATTGAAATTTCTTTCATCCCGCTGTATCGCTTGTGAAAAAAACAGCCCTTGCTTTTCACTTGATGAAAGAAATTTCTAACATACACCGATACAGACAACTATCCTCTATATCTTACACATGGTTGAGATAAGCAAATTGTGATGCAAGTAGCTTATGAGACAGAGATATGAGGTATGAAGGCAGTCATTTTTGTACTTCTACTTATTGGTCTTTTTCAAGGAGGTTCTGAACTCTTTACGGAATGACAAAATTTTAGACTCATCTAAATTGAAAGCATTTCCTCAGGACAAGTTAAGTTTGGCCAAAATGATGGAATATGTCTGTCAGAAGGTAAAAACACTGCGGGAAGAGGAGAAAGTGCATGTTACCAGCATTGTCTCCTTTTTTCCAGTGTTTTCAAAAGTCTTTTTCAACAAGGCTGTTTAAACTCGGAGTTGTTGTTGTAAAGGTAAATCTGTTACCTATAGCAATTATGGTAAACAACATTTCAAAGGTAAAATCGATCATTTGAACCACTTTTAATGGTGATGTCTGCAGATGCTTTCAATTTGTCTAAAACTTTCTCATTAGTTGGAGAGTTTAGGCATCTTTTATAACATTATATATCTAAAACTGATCTTACTAAAATACTGACATTATCTAAAACACATATACTACAAACCAGAACATGTTTCCTGTATCAGGCATATACTCTCTGTAGGTTTTTCTGTACCACACATATACTTTGTGTAGAACATTGTGTTCACAGACTATTTTTTATGTATTCATATTTTGTTCTTTTTTGGTGTGTGTGTGATATTTCATTTGTAATTACATAACTAAAGGAATGTTACATCACCGCAGTTCTGTGTGGTTGAATCAGGGCTTGTAGTTTGTGTAAAAGGTTTGCATGTGCAGAGGTTTCCATCAAATTCAACCTTCGGTCTCATCCCATAGGTACCTCTTTGCACATGGGACTCAGCCTGATCTGACCATTCAGAAACTTTG
The DNA here is from genome assembly GCA_946811185.2 of Hippopus hippopus. NCBI lineage: Eukaryota > Metazoa > Mollusca > Bivalvia > Cardiida > Cardiidae > Hippopus > Hippopus hippopus. The sequence goes on along the minus strand of OX328108.1, from coordinate 32,050,136 downwards.
AGTGTTGTTGTTTTCCATTTGAACAAGGTTATTCTCAGGCTCACTGAACAACTTTACTAGCCAGACTTGTGAAAAATTTAACTTATTTCTTTACCGCACAATGCCAACTTTTAACGACCCTGGAAAAAAACGCTTTTGAAAACATTGTGGGAAAAGCAGAAAATGTTGGTTTAGTTTAAGCACAACTATTTTACATCGATTGAGAAACAAGTTCTTACAACTTATACTAATCTCTCTCGATTCTGCTTCCTGGGAACTACACCGGTACTCGCACCAAATGTGTGGACCAATGAACAATCCCAAAGTTGACACCTGCTTCCAGGTATCGAACTCTGGACCTTATGGTTACAGCAAATGTTGGTAACAGCATTTTCTCCTTTTCCCACAATGTTTTCTACCCTATCAAAGAAAGATTGCACCATTTGAGCCACATTGAAATTGTCATCTGCAAACGCTTTTTGTTTGGACAAGGCTAAAATTTTGTCATCTGGTAAAGCGTTAAATGAAGATAAGGAAGCAAAAAGTAATACTTGATTGATGTGGATTTTTCCAAAGGCAAATCCCATCACATCAAAATGAATGGGTCGAAAGATATATACATACAGTTTGGTAATTAAATTCGTCTCACCAAGAATATCCCAGCTGATCCAGATCTGTGTTATTTCAGGCTCATATTGGAGACATCTTTAGAAGTAAATTCTCAGACTACAAAAATTTTCATACGATGTTATATACTTGTGCAGCGGAATTCGACTTCATGGAGAAAGAGGTTAGCTTTCAACTTTTATTTTTTCTTTTTTTTTTTCATTTTATCAATTTGTCCTTTGATAGATACTTGCTTAACTCTTTCCCAAACAACAAAATCTTTGACCTGGTTAAATTGAAAGCATTTGCAGACAACAATGTAAATGAGACTCAAAAATTATTGAAATTAGTATTAGGAAGGGTAGATATTGTGGGAAATGAAGAAAATGCTGGTTACCAGCATTTTCTTCATTTTCTACAATGTTTTCAAAAGCTTTCTTACACAGGGTTGTTAAAAGTCGGGATTGGGTGGCAAAAAATTAATTCTTTTACCAAACAAGGAAATCTAAAATATGTTCGAATTTAGTGCATTTGAAGATGACTAATTAAAGGTGGCTCAAATGATGGATCCTGTCTTTGATAGGGTAGGAAACATGGTGAGAAAATGGGAAAATGTTAGTGACCAGCATTTTCTTCCCACAATGTTTTCAAAAGCCTTCCTGCCTGTGGTCATTAAAACACGGGATTGGTAAAGGATTAAAGCAGCATGGACAATACTGGTAACCAGCATTTTCTCTTTTTCCCACAATGTTTGCTATCATATCAGAGAATTAAGCTCATTGGTACAGATGTTTTGAATATGGAATTCTAAAATTTGTTGTCTTTGAATGGGCTGAGACCTGGACTCTGTAGTTATTTAGACAGTTGGACCAAAGTATCATTAAATTATAATATCCGGGATTTTACTGACTGAACATTTCATTTATTTTTCTACCTTAGGTAGAGATTTACTGCCATTCTTACAATGGCTAGCTCTGATTACAGTCACTACATGTGTGTATTAGACACAAATAAAGAACATAAGAATTACTTAGGCACAAATAAAGAACATAATGGATTGTGTCGGATTGTATTGGAGTTTATCGCCATTTTAACAGCTTAGGTCATATCATGGCGGTCAGTGACGCACTCATGTGTTTCCTGGCTTTCTCACACCAGTACTGACACAACTTTTTTTCAAAAGCCACTGACTACTTTTCTCACATGCATCAGAGGTGAAAGGCGAAAAATCGCCGGAAAGAAAGTTCGCCACAACTGGGTATCGAAATTGAATCCGCAACCTCCAGGTCACGAGTCAGATACGCTAACCACTGAGCTACCCAGCCAGGCAAAGAACATAAGAATTACTGCTTGGCTGTACAGTGATCATAGTATCAGTTCTATGAAACCATTATGAGCAATTTTTCCTTTGGACACAATATTTTAAGCAGAAGTCTGTTGCAAGAGGCAAAGCTTTGTCTGCAGATAGTAATGCTTAAACCATATTGATGTTAAATTTTCCAAACTATTTTTTGTTCAATTCTTATTATAATTCACTTATTTCATTGTTCAGACTCCAGTTAAGATCACAAAAACACTGCTAGGCCCAGCTGTGATTACAGTGTTAATTATGGTAGTGTTCCAGGTAAGTCAGAAATTGTTTGGATTTACTTACAACACATACAATTTTTAGAATTACTAACCTTATCTTGCTAAATAATTAAGACAGAATTTTCAATTCAATAGTAAAAACCAAAATGTTGCTATTTCAAAGTTATCTTTTGGGGAATAATATCTCCATACCTGACAGTGTAGATCCAAGATCAGACTGCACGTTCTGTGCAGTCTGATCTTGATCTACACTGTCAGCAAAAGGTCAGTGAGTGGCACTTAGCAGCCTAAGGGTTAATAACACTATTTTTAGACTAGCATACACTAGTCTGTTGCCATCAATAGTGACCCAGAATCAAAATACAAAAAAATAACCCCAGTCACCAAATACTGCCCCACAGATAATAATTATATCTGTTAGAAATTGTAATTTTGTTAAATATGACAATGTTGACATGAACTACAAAATTTCTACCACTCCAATTTAAATGATGTCTAGTCACAAAATCAGAGACTGAACACAATGTCTTCAATAAGATGCCAGATACTTGCATGGATGTAAATTAAATGAGTGATCTATGCAAAGCAGACCCATCTTTACTTGTATCCCAGCACAACCTTTCCATCCTTGTGTTTTTGGCAGATGTTGAAGGTCTAGTCTAACTGCAAGTTCGCCCAACCGATAAGAAAATGAAAAAGCATGGAAAATTTATTTAAAAGTGAACTCTAGAAAGTATTCAAACGCCAAATAAATGATTATGAGTAGTGGGTAAAATTACTGGAGTGGACCACATCAGACTTAAAACCCAGATTGGACCAGATGAGACTTGATAACCGGATTGGACTATTTGTCTTCAATCCTGTATGGACCAGCCAAGTTTCATCTTTACCAAGGCTGCCTCTTCCATATTTTTTAATTCTGTCGGTACTTTCAGGACACTGATTAGATTTACACACAATAAATTAACCGGCTATTTCTAGACTTGTTGACAACACTGTCTATTTTTTGAGTAATATGTTCTTACAAAGCATGCTATTTGCTAGAATCATTTGCAACCCTTTTTGAGACTATATTAGGAAATACTTACAACAGACTATTTATAGAATTGATGAAAATTACTGAAACATAGACTGTACTGTACTGGTAGAAGGCCTTAAGACCTTATACTATTCCATAGCTTCTGAAAGTGCTCAAGGTGAGCTTCTGTGATCGTCCTGTGTCCATCGTCCACTGTACGTCATGTGGTGGTAAACATTTACCTTGTGTGCTCTAGAGGCCACATTTTCAGCCTGATACTCTTGAAACTTTGTCGGGATGTTTGTCTTAATAATATCTTGGACAAGTTCAAAATTGGGCCATGTCAGATGAAAAAGTAGGTCTCTAGGCCAAATTTTAGAAAAACCTTGTGTGCACTTTATGGGCCACATTTTTAGTCTAATACTCATGGAACCATGTCAAAGTGTTTGTCTTGAAGATATCTCAGACAAGTTTGAAATTAGATCATATTTGATCAAGAAGTAGGTCTTAAAACCAAATCTTGGAATAACCTTGTGTGCACTCTAGAGGTCACATTTCCAGCCTGATACTCATGAAACGAGGTCAGAGGTTTGTCTTGATGATATCTCAGAGAAGTGTGAAATTGGGTCACCTCAGCTCAAGAAGTATGTCATTTAGCCACATCTAAGAGAAACCTTGTGTGCACAATACAAGCCACATTTTCACCCTGATATTCATGAAACTAGGTCAGAGTGTTTGTCTTTATGATTTCTTAGAAAATGTTGAAATTTGGTCACCGGCGGTTAAAAATTAGGTCAAAGGGCCAAATCATTGAAAAACCTTATGTGCACTCTAGAGGTCACATTTTAAGCTTGATACTCATGAAACTACCTGGGTCAGAGTATTTGACTTGATACTATCTAAGACATGTCTGACATTGGGTTACGTCAGTTTAAAAAAAATAGGTAATTTATCCAAATCTTAGAAATACCTGATGTGTAGTCTAGAGGCCACATTTTCAGCCATATACTTGTGAACCTTGATCAGAATGTTTGTCTTGGTAATATCTCAGATAAGATGGAAATTGGGACATGTTAGGTTAAAAAGTAGGTCACTGGGCCATATCTTAGAAAAACCTTGCTTCCACTGTATGGGCCACATTTTCAGTCTGATACTCATGAAACTAGGTCAGGGTGTTTGTCTTGATGATACCTCATAGAATTTCAAATTTGTATCATGTTGGATCAAAAAATGGGTCACTGGGCCATATCTTAGAAAAACCTTGTGTGCAGTCTAGAGGCTATATTTTCAACCTGATACTCTTGAAACTTGGTCAGAATGTTTGTCTTGCTGATATCCGGGACAAGTTCGAATTTTGGTCATGTCTGGTAAAAAAGTAGGTCACTTAATTTCATATATTTTATATCATCACAATCAGGATCTGTGCAGCTTTATTAACCCTAGATGACTTTACTTGGGTGAGTCTTTTAGGGCCAATGGCCCTCTTGTCTTGTTTATGCTATAAAGTCTATGTATAAAGTCCGAATTATTTTGAGCTTGCACAGTTTGTTTCCACCATCACCAGCTTGAAGCCTTTACAAAATGTAGAAATTTCTATCGTCTTTAAGAGTAATGATGGTTCCTAGTATTGTAAATTGTCTTTGATTTTTCATACTAGTTGTTACGGAGAGAAATTCAGGCCCTGAGTGCCAGTACAGATGGTTCCCCATCAGAGAGTGAAGAAGACAGAGCTCACAGGAGTAAACCCCATGCAGAGGTGCTGTCTGTTTATTGACCCATAAATTCCTAACCTCATACAGAAAACTTTTTCATCATGAGTAGATAACTATATCAAACATTGTGGCAGAAAAAAAAATTGTCCAAAATGTGCATTTTCCCTTTCTGTTTTATTGTTTTCAGATGTATTTGTGTTGTGAACCCATATTCATGTTGATTGATCTGTATGTTGTAAAAGAATTATTTCAAACTCGTTTGAGTGAGAAGGTAATGATATAAATAGGATCTGACATAAGCTGGCATAGAATGTGGATAGAATTGTATTAAGCAAGTCTAGAAAAATATTATTAAGTGAGCCTTTGTGGAACTTGATAACATTTTTCCCTGCAGCTGGTGACTATGGTTATTTAATCTCAAATGCCAACGAATGTTAGATTGTTTTTATCACTTTAATGTATCTTAAGAATTACTTGAAATATTATTAGAAAATTTATTGTTAGAAATCTACAGATTGAAGAGTGAGACCTACTTGCTGCTTTGTCATAAGTGTATGTCCGGAATTAAAATTGTTCAAGAGAACCTGACATAATAATTACTTGTTCTTAAATTTGAAAATTATATAAACCCTAGCTGTACCACAGTCATCAATATCAAGGTAAGATTGGCCAGGAAATTTGTGTCTGAGTTTCCCTTTGGAAATAACCAGCGAGAGTATAATGCTTTGACAATCTTGTCTCATGATGCTCCTACGACTTTACAAAATCTTGAAATGTGTGTCAGATAAGAAAATTTGTAATGGCCAAATTCATTCATTGTAAAAGTTTGTTATTTTTACCATTTTCACTGTTACGATTAGTGTACTATTTACCAAACAAGTCTGATATAATGATCCCCAGGTCAAAGGCTTCTGAAAATACTGTTGGTAAAAGAGACAAAGCAGGTTTCCAGAAGTTTCTCCCACTTCTAAAACATGTTATATCCAATCAAATGTTTATTTCTTCATTTGAACCATGTTTTGATTTTTGTGTCTGCAATTGTTCTCAATATGGACAAGTCTAAAGTTTTGTAGTCTGATACAGATTTAAATCTTTACAAAATGACAAAATTTTAGACTTGTCCAAACAGAAAGCATTTGCGGAAGACAAATGTGATTAAAAAGCTGGAAATTTTGTTTGGAAGGGTAGAAAACATTGTATGAAAAGGAGAAAATGCTGATTACCAGCATTTTCTCCTTTTCCTACAATGTTTTTAAAAAAACCTTCTTCATTTAAACTAGGGATTGTGTGGTAAAGAATTATTGCATAACTTCTATATTTTGCAGGTTGTTTACCACCTGTTTCAGTTAATGGCATTTTTCCTGATGGCAGTGATCATAATGAGATTAAAACTGTTTTGGACTCCCCACATGTGTCTTGTAGCATCCTTGTTAGCTTCTAAACATGTAAGTATCTGTAATGTACATGTATTGTGGAAACCTTGTGCTCTGTTGAAATTTTCTGGTAGGAAGTGAACTGTTAATTCTCCATAATGTCTGTAATAACAAAACATGCAGTCTGATCTTGGATCAATACCATCTCCTCTTAAGTCAAAATGTTTTTTCTCATTTTCAGTTGATCATATTTTCAGCCATTGACAGCTGGTTATAACATACAATGTAATGCACCTTTAAGGACCCTGAGAATGAAGCTTTTAGGAAACATGGCGGGAAAAGGAGAAAATGCTGGTAACCAGCATTTTCTCCTTTTCCCTCAATGTTTTCTACCCTATCAAAGAAAGATTACACCATTTGAACCACATTGAAATTGTCGTCTGTAAATGCTTTTAATTTGGACAAGGCCAAAACTTTGTTGTCTGGGGGTTAAGGGTTAAGAGATGAGACATTTACTGTTAATTTTTCAACCCTTAAAACACCTGAACAGACTTAAGTTTCTGTTTCAGACAGTGCAGTTCAAGATCTGACAGCACAAAGTGTGCTGTCAGATCTTAGGTTGACACTGTCCACGGCTCTGTTATGTATTTTTGTGGAAACAACATTGCAATAGTAATATTTAGGCTGTACACTATTAATAGTAATGTTATACCACAAGCAAACATTTGGAGTGGCCCATATTGAAAGCATTTTCAGACTACAAACTAAATGTGGCTCAAATGATTAAATTTTTCTCTGACAGGGTAGAAAACACTGTGGGAAGAGGAGATAATGCTGGTTATCGGCATTTTCACTTTTTTCCACAATGTTTTCAAAAGCCCTCTTTCTCGCAGTCTTTTTGACTGGTGATTGTGTGGTAAAGGATTAATTGAAATATTCAAGTTCATTTATTTAGGGTTAATGTGCAGTGAAATTAGCCTGCATAATATTATAGGTTATTGCACTTGTATGGGAATATATTGTGTTGAACAAGTTCTTTGGTAGAGTTGCCCGAGCTTGCGAGGGCAACTACTCCAAAAGAATGAGTTCAACACAATATATTTCCATACAAGTGCAATAACCTTTTTATTATATACTTTGATATTGTTTACGAGGGCTGTTCGGGAATTCCATATAATTGTTTAGTAATCCAATTCCTAAACAAAAAAAAAATTAATTTTTACATATTATGATTACCTAATATGCATACAACGAATAGTATAAGAATACAAATATATTAATTATAACTAGTAACAAAAATTCATATATAACACAGTAAGCACTTCCCGGGGCACGCTCAACATCACAAAGTTACGACGTAAGCACGATGTCTTCATTTTTCCACGCAGTCTCCAGCGACAATCACAAATTTTTTGTCACGTTAAACCCATTTATCAAATGTCTGAATGTACCATGTGTTATCAGATGTGGAAACTGTCTTCTTGGCTGCTGTTTGTAATTTGTCTACTGTTTCAAAGCGAATCTCGCGAAGCTTGGTCTCAAAGTAGAGGAACATATGTTTCCCTGCACTTCTGACAGATTTGGATTTGCGAGAAGGTGGTGTGTTGACTGTTTTCCACACTGCAGACTGTGCTTTAGACTCAGGATCATAATGGTATAACCATGTTTCGTCCAGCGTAACGATCCTATCCAAGAAATCATCACCATCTTCTGCGTCCAGAGCGTTTGGGCATTTCGATAAACTCGTCACCGTCACGGAGCCGCTTGTACCATTTAAACACCAATGGCATGCTTATCTTCCTCCTTAACCCAGTCTCGACCATTTCTCTTGCTTGTATTGGCGTTCTATCCCGACCAACACAAAGTTTTAATGCTGCACGCACTTCACCTGCATTGGTTGACGTCATGTTTATCGTTTCGTTTGAACAGTGTTACTTGCGAGAAACGCAAGTTTTGAATGAATGGAATGTCATATCAACACGAAACTTTAAGGAAATGGTGTCAACATATTTATAGAATGCCACATCTTTTCGCAGACAATTTTTGTGATGATTGAAGCATTTAGGCGATGTTTAGTGAAAGCCATTGGCTGACTGCTGTATGTCAAATTCAACCTGCCCCGGTGTACGGTACACAGGATATTTTGCCCTATAATATCAAAAATAAGAGCTCAAATGTATTATTTTTTTGCTGAGTATGTCCAAAAGGACTGATAGTTTAACAAAAAGAAATTTTAAATTTCATTATGTCGGAATATAGGACGTGAGATGCTTTTTATACGGAATTCCCGAACAGCCCTCGTACATAATTTCCCATGACTTAACGGTGTTTTCATCAAATTTGTTGATTTATCTTTTGAAAAACAGTCTTATTTATTAAAAAAGCGACGAAAAATCTGTTTCGTCGCCATACCATACTTTCGCGGAATTTTCACTTTTGGCTTTTGATGATGTCACCGTTGCTAAAGATATGTAAACAAACAAGATGGTGACTGAGGATTTCTTTTCATCGCTTAATAATTTCATCGTCAATAAACATTTTCGATAGACAAATTTTTCATAACTTTGTAGTGACTGTTATTCAGAAAACAAATATTCTGTTTATTTTTCATGTTTTTAATAAGAATATGCATTGAAAAGTTCATAAAACATGATGTCTAACGATAAAATTTATGATAATGGCAGCTGTTCATATTTTGATTTTTAGAGAAATGGCGGGTTTTAAAATAGTTCCGTACTTAGCAACGCACATGAAAAAAGCTCTAAAGTATGTAATATCAAAGTACGCAATATGGAAAAATATTGCATACTTTCATCCAGTGCAAATACATGGGGACAGTATCAAAGTATATAATAAGAAAAAATATCGCATACTTTCATCCAGTGCAAATACATTGGGACAATATCAAAGTATATAATAATTCATGGTATTGCAAAACTACCATTGCTGTAGAGCTATAGTTGTCCGCCTCAAATTTGTTTCATTCTAGTTGTACCTTGGCCTCTCATTTTCCCTAGGTTTTTTGGTTGGATTGTAAGCCTGCTTTTATTGCACATTGGTTTTCTCATTTTTCGCTAGTTTTTTGGTTGGATTGGAGGTCGAGAGAAGCACTATGCAGTTATTACTGTGATATTAGCATGTATGTCGTATCAGGGTATCGCAAATCTTCAGCACCAGTGGAGCATCATGGGAGAGTTCAGTAATATCCCCCAGGAAGAACTGGTGGAGTGGATTATTGCCAAAACACCCAAAAGTAAGGCTTGTTAGCTAGGCTATTTTTTAAGAAAACATCAAGGTATTGTCATAGCCCTAGTGTCATCTGTATCATCACGGTTGTCATGGAAAAACTTGGATGTTTTTCCTATGTATCTGTTAATAACCCTTTAAGTGCCTTTCACTACATAAGTTGCCTTTGTGACCAGTGTAGATCAAGATCAGGCTGCACAAAATGTATCCGCTTTGCTGAAACACTGAACACAAAAGCAACCATGAAATTGCAATAATTTGGTTGTATATCTAGAATGAAAATTTCTGTAAGCTTTATTCTACGTTTTAAGGCTGGATACTATATATACTGCAGTTCTATCAACTTTACACAAGATCATAACTGTTTATTCATGATTAAGGCAATTGATCCATAATTGAATCATGATCATACTCGTTCATTAAAATTTCTGTGCTGATGCAAGCACTTTATGATTTGGATATATACCCTGGGTCATTGCTTGCATCTGCTCTGAAATGTTAATAGCTATCTGAAGTGTCATGATTGTGAGGTAATGTTGGAAATAATAGTTGTGTTTATCAGACTGTTTTTCTATGCTTTCTATTTCTCCAAGTTCTTCCAGGTTAGTTGATGAGTTATATGTTTAAGGAAGGTAATATTATTGAAATTGTATGTCTATTTGGTCAGTCAGGTGTTTATTAGCATTGATTTGTAATGTATTACTCTCACTTGATAAATGTTTCATTATCAAAGTGTTGCTGAATGGTTTATCGAATTAGATCTATAATGAGGATTATATCAATATACCGTATTTCCCCTAAGTATTCGGACACCCTAAATTTTCGGACAGCATTAATTATTTGCCAAAATAATTTATTTTTTGTCCCTAATTTCGGACACTTAGTAAAATGTCTGTCCCTTAATTTTCGGACACGAAATTATAATGGTTTAGAAGTTCGACAAAGACCCGCAATACTCTTTCCCAAAGGACAAATTTTAGACCCATCCAAACTGAAAGAGTTTGCTTATGACAATTTTAAATTTTAAAAGTCATTAAAATGGCGGAAAGTTCTCCAAAGGGGTAGAAAACACGGTGAGAAAAGGATAAATTGCTCGTTACGAGCAATTTCTCCTTTTCCCACAGTGTTTTCATAAGACTTGTACTGCAGACATGTAAAAACAAGGGCTTGTTTGAAAGAGGGTTAATTGGCAAGTACCTGAGAATCATTAATTTTTTCTGCTGATTTATTCTAAACTGGACTGATGGATTAGTCTTTGGCAAGGATATTTTCAGTAGGAAAAAAGCTGGGAGAGTGTTAATTAGAAGGGAGTGCATCTAATAGGGAAATCAAGGTAGTCAGCTTCAGTGTTAATCAATGTAATTTTTCCCTATTTTTCATTAGATGCTGTTTTTGCTGGTCCAATGCCCACTATGGCTACCGTGAAGCTTAGTACTGGCCGTCCAATTGTCAATCATCCACACTATGAAGATGCAGGTCTGAGGTAAGTTTTTCTTTTTTCCTTCAGATGTAGGTGTAAGGTCAAAGGTTCAAACCCAAGCCAGAATGTCTTGTGGCAATGGAAACACTGTGGAAAGGGGAAATAATGCTGAAAACCAGCATTTTCTCCTTTTCCCAAAGTGTTCTACTGCTTGAAAAACATTTTCAGGGATATATGCCCATCTGTTATGGGTTACCTATTTGATAGCTAACTACTAGCCCAAGTTTGAAGTGAATATCTTAAATAATGACAGAGATATGAGAAAATGTCAAAGTTTGGCACCATGACAATGAGGACAGGGCTATGACATAACCGTGATGTTTTCTTTGTAAACCATGGAGCTAACAGCTATGGTTATTGTATTTCCAGGGAGCGTACAAAGCTGGTATACAGCATGTACAGCAGAAAGCCTGTGAGAGAGGTGAAAGACAACCTGAAGAAGTTACATGTTGATTATGCAGTTCTTGAAGACTCTTGGTGTGTACGGAGAACAAGGTATCATATTTTGTATGGATTAAATGTCTGCCCAAACCTACATGTATTCCCAAACAATCCAGAGTTCTAACAACCGTAACAGAGAAGGCTTTTGAAAACTTTGTGGGAAAAGAGAAAATGCTGGTAACCAGCATTTTCTCTGTTTCCCACAATGTTTTCTACCCTTTAACTCTTTCCTTACTGTAGACGACACAAGATTCTTTTGTGGACAGTGTAGAACAAGATCAGCACAGAATGTGCAGTCTGATCTCTGATCTGCACTGTCCATTCTTCTGTTCTAGATTATGACCACCTTCATCTTGCTGTGGAACTGTACTTGCTGCCATTGAAAACACATACTTTATTCTTTGATAGTGAAAGAGTTAATACAGGTATCTCTTAACTTGATCCACATATCATTTGTCATCTGCGAATGCAGATAAGTCTATAATTTTGTCATCTGGTTAAAGGATAACAAGCTCTAGACCTGTGTAATATAACCCTATACCAGACAACAAAATTTTAGATTTGTCAGTTGTGAAACGGTAATTATGTTGACTACAGATTAAATGTGGCTTAAATAAAGGGATTTATCTTTGAAAGGTTAGAAAGTGTTGTTTTCAAAAGCCTTCCTTTTTAGGGTTGTTAAAAAATGGGATTGATTCGTAAAGATTTAATTTTAAAGGGAAAGAACTGCTAGTCAGTGTTTATTTACCTCGGACTCTCTGATTATATAAGAAGCATAAGATTGATTTTTTTTTTTTTTTTTTTTTTTTTTTTTAATGTTTAAGGCATTTATCAAAATTGTGGATATCCTCCTCTTTTTCAGGCCAGGATGCAGCATGCCAGAAATCTGGGATATAGAGGATGTCAAAAACAGGAACCAGCCAAAACCAACTTGTAAAATTCTCAAAGAAAACCCAGAGCCTTACTTCAAGAGAGTCTTTAGAAATAATGTTTATCAAGTGTTAAAGCTTACCTAGTGATAGTCATGTTTAGTGGTTAACAATTTACCCTTTACTGTACGGTCGTGAGTTTCAATGTCTCTGAGGAAGAAGACTTTTGAAAACGAGGTAGGAAAAAAAGAAAATACTGGTAACTAGCATGTTCTCCTTTTCCCACTACATTTTCTATCCTCCAAAGACATATCCCAGTGTTTCAGTCATATTTGATTTGTTTTCTTCAATAAGATTGATTTTTTGGTGAGTTTTAGACTGTGAGTTTCCTCTTTCTGTCTACAAAAATATATAATCTTTGATGACTTTAATCCTTTACCAAACAACAATATTTTGGACTAGACCAAGTTGAAAGCATGTGTAAACAACAATTCAAAGTGGCTCAAATTATGGAAGTTGCCTTTCGGTGGAAAACATTGTGTGAAAAGGATAAAATGCTGGTTACCAGTATTTTCCCCTTTTATTACAATGTTTTCACTTGTATAATTTTCCTAGGGTTTTTAAAATTCGGGATTGTTTGGTAAAGGGTTCAATATCTATGAGCTTTAGTTAAGACTCTTGGCAGTCTAATGGCAGTCTAATAGGTCTTGACATGCAAAATATGCACAAATCTTCAATTCAGTCTGTATATAGGTCAAGAGATGCAATTTTGTATCCTCTTCTCCACCAATATTTTATAATCAATTAAGTTTAAATTGTAATGGAAAGCTCCATATAATTATCAGGACTTGTTTACTTGTAAGTTATAGTTTGATGGGTCGACTGTTACTGAAGTTATTGCTCTTTGATATTTTTCCTAGCTGTAGCAAAGTAATTGCTTTGGTTGGGTATTCATAGGCCTATGACAGTTCTATTTATTCATAAGTGAGTAAGAAGGCAACATCTGATTTTTGTACCAGTTGGGGATTGTTGTATTTTATATGCAACAGTCCAACCTTTTTTAATGGTTCTCCCACCATTTTAAAACCCCACCTCATAGTCTTGTTTGGAATTATTATTATCTTTTTTTACTTGTTACCAGACAACAAAATTTCGAAAGTGTTCAAATACAAAGCATTTGTATGCTGCAAATTAAACATGCCTCTTATGGTGGAAAAGGTACAGAACATTGATAAGAAAGGAAAAAATGCTGGTTGTCATTATTTTCTACTTTTGACAGTGTTTTCAAAAACCCTCTTTCCAAATTGATCTTAAAAGTTGAATTGTTTTGTATAGGTTTCAGGGTAATCTCAGTCTCATCTTTTGTGTTTATCTTATCTTTCAGTACATTTCTCTGACAATCTTGTTCCTGTATACGGTCCGTATTTATTTTGATTAGGTCTAGCTCACAAGGATGTCTTGGAGGTTGACTGCTGCATTTTTTTGTTCTGATGATAATGAGAGAAACAGAGCTTACTTTAAAAAGAAACTTGTTATAATATTCAAAACCTCATGTCACGTGATATTCAAAACCAAACTTGTCATAATATTCAAAACCAAAATTCCTGTAACATTCAAAACCAAGCTTGTCATTCAAACCTCATGTCTCATGATATTCAAAGCCAAACTTGCCGAAATCTTTAAAACCAAATTTCCTGTAACATTCAAAACAAACCTTGTCATAATATTCATATTCAAATATTCCAATCTTGTCATAACAGTCAATAACAAACTTGTCATAATATTCAAAACCAAACTTCTTTTGATATTCAAAAGGTAATATTCAAAAGCAAGCTTGTCATAACAGAATTAAACACAAAGTGCTCAAGGTGAGCTTTTGAAATCATACTGTGTCCGTCTTGCAGTCATCAACATTTACCTTTTGTGCACTCCAGAGACCACAAATTCAGTCATAAAACTTTGAATGTTTGTGTTGATAATATCTCGACAAGTTTGAAATTGGGTCATGTCGGGTCAAAAAGAAGGTCATCAGGCCAAATCTTAGAAAAACGGTGTGTGCACTTTAAAGGCCTTATTTCCAGCCTGATACTCTTGAAACTTGGTCAGAGTGTCTGTCTTGATAATATGTTGGACAAGTTCAAAATTGGGTCATGTCTGGTCAAAAAGTAGGTCTGGGCCAGATCTTGGAAAAACCTTGTGTGCACTTTACAGGCCACATTTTCAACCTAAATTCACGGAACTTGGTCAGAGTGTTTGTCTTGAGATCTTGGACAAGTTCGAAATCAGGATCATGTCCGGTCCATGACTGGTCAAAAAGGTCACTGGACTGAATCTTAGAAAAACTTAGTGTGCACACATTTTCAGCCTGAAACTCATGAAACTAGGTCAGAGGGTTTGTCTTGATATCTTAGAGAAGTACGAAATCTGGTCTCCTCGGATCAAAAAGTAGGTCACTAGACCAAATCTTAGAAAAACCTTGTGTGCACTCTAGAGGCCATATTTTCAGCCTGATTCTCATATAGCTACATGTAGATCAGATTATTTTTCTTGGGCAATGTTGAATTTGGTCACCACGGGTCAAAAAGTAGATCACTGGGCCAAATCTTAGAAGAACCTTATGTGCACTCTAGAAGTCACATTTTAAGCTTGACACTCATGAAACTAGGTCAGAGTATTTGTCTTGATGATATCTCAGACATGTTTGAGATTGGGACCTATTAAAAAGTAGGTCACTGGGGCAAATCTTAGGAAATCTTGTGTGCAGTCTAAAAGGCACATTTTCAACCTGATACTCTTGAAACTCCATCAGAATGTTTTTCTTGTTGATATCTACGACAAGTTTGAAATTGGGTCATGTCTGGTCAAAAAGTAGGTCACTTAATCTCACACGTTCTACATCATCACAATCAGAATCTCTGCAGCTTTATTGACTCTAGATGACTAAACTCAGGTTAGCGCTTAAGGGCCAATGGCCATCTTATTGCTTTGTTGTTGTTGTTGTAATGAAGATGCATTTAATAAACTAGTATTTTTTGTATTATGAGCACAATTAAAGAGTGTTAACTGCTCAATCTGCTGCTATGCAACAGAGAAACATGTATGCCTAAAGAGAGTTCATCAACTGGTATATTTTTCTTTGTAAAGTCGGAAATGTTAGGTTTATGATGAAAAAGTGATATGATTACTAGTGATTTTATTTTGAAGGCTTTCATAAATGGTAATTGTTTGTATTTGTTTAAAATAAAAACACCTATGGACCACAAACTCTGATATTAGTACAAATGAGCAAAAGCTCTCTGGTTGGGTTGAAAACATTGTGGGAACCAGCATTTTCTCCTTTTGCCACAGTGTTTTCCTAGGCTTTCTCCCTCAGAGCCATTAAAAACTCTGGTTTGTTTGGTAAAGGGTTAAATATTGTGAACAGTTTTTTGGTATTGGCAGATTTAACTATAATAATATTGTTAACTCCTTGCCAGACAAAATTCAAGACTTCTCCAAATTGAAAGGATATGTATACGACAAACAAGTTAAGGCTCAAATAACAGGATTTGTCAGTGAACAGTTAGAAAATTATGTGGGAAAAGGAAAAAAGTAACTGTTAACTCTTCACCAAATGACATATTTTTAGACTAGTCCAAATTGGAAGAATTTGCAGACAACAAAAATAATGTGACTCAAAAAATTGAAATTTGTTTGGGGAAGGGTAGAAAACACTGTGGGAAAAGGAGAAAATGTTGATTACCAGCATTTTCTCCTTTTCCCACAATGTTTTCAGAAGGCTTCTTTCTCAGGGTTGTGAAAACCTGGGATTGTTTGTTAATGGGTTAATTGCTTGTAACCAGCTGTTTTTCATTTTTCCGCAATGTTTTATACCCCGTCATAGAACATCATCTCTTCTGTCAAAAAAGTTGTTGCTTAGGAAATACAAACTTTGAGTTTAATGAGTATTGTTTCATAGATGCTTTGAATGTGGAAGATTCTACAACATACGAGGGTTGGTCAATATGTAATGTGTATTGTACGATATCTCAAAAGCATTATACTCAAATAGTGAAATGAACATTACATCCCTTCAAAGTATTCTCTGTGGTTTGAAATACATAATTTCAATCTCTGAATCCATTTCTGAAATGCGTCACGGTACGCTGATTTAGGTAGACCTCTGAGGCACTGACTGATGGCTGAGCCAAGGGCTTGTCGGGACTTGTAACGACGACCAGATAAGAACTTTTTAAGTTTTGGAAAAAGGAAAAAGTCACATGGGGCTAGATCTGGAGAGTATGGTGGGTGTGGCAAGACGGTAACCTTCTCCGACTTCAAAAATTGCTTCACAAGCTCAGATGTGTGTGATGGAGCATTATCATGAAGTAGACGAACATGCCTAAATCCTGACACAGGGCGTCGTTTAAGATAATATTTCTTGACCCTTTTTAGTATAGCATCTCGGTAATACCGACCTATAACACTTTTGCCCTTCGGCACCGGAATTTGTACATGAGAAGAATATGCAATAAAGAACCTTCTTTGTGCTTATGCTTCTTTTGGCAACTACAGGCCTTCTACCGTGTTTAGTTAGCCATATTTTGTTTCCAATTTTTCTTACTGGTTTGAAATAGTGAACCCATGTTTTGTCACAGTAACAATGTTTGCAAATTGTCTTTGATTGAATTTGGGAAACATTCTGAGCAATTGCTTAGCGGTTTGTACTCGTACCCGTTTTTGGTCATCTGTCAATATATGCGGTATCCATCTGGCAGAAATCTTTCGTACTTTCAAAATACGCTTCAAAATGAAATGCACCCGCGATAGCGATATGCCAACAGCGTTGGCAATATCACGAATCGTGTATCTGCCATCACTTTCAATTGTTTCCCTGACTTTTGAGACATTTGCCTTGCCTGTTACAGTCACAGGTCGGCCAGATTTTGCTGCATCTTTGACGGACTCTGTGCCAGTCAGAAATTTCTTTCTCCACCTAGGAACTGTCTCATAAGATACCTTATCAGACCCATAAACTTCTCCCAATTCAGTAAAATCTGTATTACCGAATGACCGAGTTTTGTGCGAACTTTTATATAAGCTCTAATTTCTTTATTATTCTTAATCGTTTCCCAACCATTTTTACAACAGTGGTCAACGACTAGCTCTATTGAAATGACTATAAGTTTAAAACTATGTGGAGCTGAAGGCTTGTGTTCATACCATTGGAAAGGTATTGAATAGAGCTATTCAAGCGTATCATCATCCACGAAATCGTGCAAAGCGTTATCGCGCTGTGGTACAATACCCATTACATATCGAACAGCCCTCGTATTTTGGAAATGATAAATAAAAGCCAATCTTTCTCCTTTATTAGTGCTATTTTGACAGATGTATTGGACTTGGAAGAGTCTATAATTTGTTGCATGAGAAAGAATAAAATTAATGCAAGACGATTTTTTCAGTTATATGAGTGTTCTTAATGGTTTTTTTTTTTTTTTTTGAAAGAGTCTAATATTTTGATATTTGGAGAAGGGCAAGTAGAAGAGGAACTCGGGTATATGAGTGGTGTTTTGATATATGGCCTGCAACACGCAAAAAGGGGCATTCGGACAATTGCGTAAAGTGTCATCTCGGATCAGCCTACACAGGCTAATCCGAGACGGCACTTTCCATTTTAATGTAATTTTCTGTTTTGCGCAAGTCTACTGTAGCACAAAATCTAACGTAGTCGTAAAGTGCTGTCTCGGATTAGCCTACGCAGACTGCGCAGGCTGATCCGCGACGACACTTTACGCAAATGTCCGAATGCCCCTTTTCGCGTGTTGCAAGCCATATTGTAATGAAGGAAGACTCTAATATTTGTGACTTGGGAATGGGTAAATGAAAGACAATTTTTAACTTATATCAGTGTTAACTCTTCACCAAACAACAATATTTTAGGCAGGTCCGATTTGAAAGCACTTTTGACAACAAAATTAATATGGCACAAATGACAAAGTTTTTTATTAGATAGTCTTAGAAAACATTTTGGGAAAAGGAGAAAATGCTGGTTACCAGCATTTTTCTCCTTTTCCCACAATGTTTTCAGAAGGCCTACTTCTCATGTTCGTTAAGACTTGGGATTGTGTGGTAAAGGGTTAAAAAAATGCTTTCAGCTGGAAG
Organism: Hippopus hippopus; assembly: GCA_946811185.2. Taxonomy (NCBI): domain Eukaryota; kingdom Metazoa; phylum Mollusca; class Bivalvia; order Cardiida; family Cardiidae; genus Hippopus; species Hippopus hippopus. Next base: position 32,031,678 of record OX328108.1, on the reverse strand, counting down.
AGTCTGATATTTGTCAATTGGAAATGAGTAATTTAAATGCAATTTATTAACTTATATCAGTCTTGTTGTAAAAGATCCTTTCAATTTTAAAGAATCTGATATTTGTCACTTGGGAAAGGATAATTGAAATACAATTTTTTCACTTATATCAATGTTTTTTAATCCTCTACAAAGCAATTACAGTTTTTAGTGACCCTTGGGAAGAAGCCTTTTGAAAACATTTTGAAAAAATGAGAAAATGCTGGTAACCAGAATTTTTCTCCATTTTCTACAACTTTTCCTACAGTGTTTTCTACTCTTTCAGATTCATATCCCATCATTTCATCCACAATTTGTTTGTCATCCGGAAATGTTTTCACCATAAAGCAGTCTAAAATTTTGTTGTTAGATGAAGAGTGTGTTACGGGAGATCACTCCTTCCTTACTGCATATCTTCATCCCATATAAAATCAATACCTAACAGCTGCGTTAGGGAGAGTTCTCTTCAGCTCAGTGCTTAAGGTGTTGATCTTTTAAACCTTGGAAATTGAGGATCTTTTCTGCACGGGTTCGAATCCCGCCAGGTGCGGTTTGTATTTGAGCTATGCATTTGTTGCGAATTTTCATGTTTGTAAGAAGTGCAGTAGATGCTTTCAACTCGAATTTCGAACTCTACTTTGTTAACCCTTTACCACACAATTCAGTGTTTTAACTGTCCTGAGAAAGAAAAAGCTTTTGAAAACATTGTGGGAGAGGTAGAAAATACTGATGATTAGCATTTGCTCCTTTTCCCACAATGTATTTTGTGCCCTTTTAAAGACAAATCCCACCATGTTAACTGCACTTTGATTGTAGTCTGCAAATGCTTACAATTCGGACAAGTCTTAAATTTTATCATTTGGTAAAGAGGTAATTTAAGTTTAATGTGTGTTGTTTTACCAAAGATCAGTACATATAAGTATTTTTTAAAAGATGTTCAATAGAGCTAGTCATACTTGTGCTTTTATATAGTTTTTTTTTTTTTGTAGTAAAAGCTTATCTACCTGTTTAACAATGCTACCCTTTACCAAGCTTCAAAATTTTAGATATGTGAAATAAGAAAGCATCTGCAGGAACAATTCTGATGTAGCTTAAATGAATGAATTTCATTGTGAAAGAGTAGAAAACATTGTTGGAAAAAGGAGAAAATGCTGGTTATCAGCATTTTCTCCTTTTTCCACCATGTTTTCAAAAGCCTTCTTCCTCAGGTTTGTTAAAACATGTGATTGTCTGGTAAAGGCTTAATCTAAAGCAAACCAAATAAGAACATGTGTAGCTCATAACCAAACGACAAAATTGTAGACTAGTCCAAATTGAAAGCATTTGAAGACGACAAAATGAATATGCCTCAAAAAATTGAAATTTGTTTTAGGAAGGGTAGAAAACGTGGGAAAAGGAGAAAATGCTGGTTACCAGCATTTTCTCCTTTCCTTACAATGTTTTCAAAAGGCTTCTTTCCCTGGGTCGGTAAAAGTTGGGTTGTTTCGTTAAGAGGTACATGTAATTGGGAAATTTTTTCCTTTGAAAAAATACCAAGATATTGCAATGTACAGGTGGATTCTGATCGGAAGTAATAACAGTATTCATCATATAGTCTGATTTTTAATTGACATAATGCTTTCCATTCATTTCAGGACCCTGTACACTTTGTACACAGGTTCATTTCTACAATGTGGTACATTTAAGTAATTTCTCTCATTCCTTCTTCCTTTCATTTTATCAAAATGGGTAGTTTTTTTTAATCTTCTTTTGTTTTTAAATTTGAAAGGCAACCTTTCCTGGATACACCAATGGCTGATTTCTTATACCCATTATTTCTTGGTACAAATTGATAGAACTGGGTATTGGATAATCTGGGTATGAAATGGTAGTTACTAGGTGCAGAAATGACCAGGTTGATATGACCTGCCTAAAACATTACGAAATGAGTTGGGTACAAAATGACCGTGGTACAAATTGACAAAATGACTTAAGTAGAAAATGACTTGAGTACAAAATGACTTCAGCATTAACTGACTACAAAACAACTTCAGGACCAACTGACTAAGGTGCAAAATGACCTGAATTCAAACTAACTCAAGTACAAAATGGCTTGGGTAAAAATAACAGACCCAAAATGACCTGGATACAAAATGACCCAGGTAGAAAATGACTTACCGGTGGGTGCTGCAAAACGACTGGCAACAAATGGCCTAGTTATAGAATAACCTAATACAGAATGATCTATGTAAAAAAGGACTTTAAAAATAGCCTAGGTACAAAATTGCTAGGATAAAAATGACCTATGTACAAAATGGCCTGGGAGCAAAATGACCTAGGTACAAAGACCTTGGTACAAATAGGCCACTATGATATTTAATAAGAAATTGAGGACAAGATTGTTTTGAATTTTGCAATATTTTGGTTTTTTACTTGGCTGAAAAATGTCTTTCATTTCAGTTTGGCTTTAAGGATTTATGTAAATCATGAGTGTGTAGCAAATAATTCTATTTTTGGAGCTTTTTAGTTGTAGAGCTTTTGCAAGCTTCATCAATTGTTTAAATCTCAAACACTGCTTTTATTCACATTGCTTGTTGTTTTTATCCATATAGTTTTTATCACCAAACCTGTTAAATGAAATAGATAAAAAACTGCAATAAAGTCAATGTTTTTTGTCATCAATGTCCTTAGTTTCCTTAATCCTTTACTACACAATCCCGACTTTTAACGACCCAGAGAGAGAAGATTTTTGAAAACATTGTGGGAAAAGGAGAAAATGCTGGTAACCAGCATTTTCTCCTTTACCCACAATGTTTTCTACCCTTCCCAAAAAAAATTCAATTCTTCAGTCAGTTTTATTTTGACATATGCTAATGCTTTCATTTTTGACTTGTAAAAAATTTTGTTGTTTGGTAAAGAGTTAACTCGCACAATCACGTGTTTCAAGAACCCTAATGAAACTGGTCTTTGAAGACATAGTGGGAAGAGGACAAAAACACTGAAAATGAGCATTTTTTTTTTCCTGTTTCCACAATGTTTCCTACCCTTTAAAAAGGAAAATGCAACCATTTGAGCCACAACTGTTTTCTGCAAAAGTTCAAAGTTCTGGCCCGACTGCGTAGCTAAGCAACTGGCATACCCGACTCATGACTTGGTGGTTGTGAGTTTGATACCTGGTTGAGACAACTTTCTTTGCAGCGATTTTTCACCTCTCACCTCTGATGTATGTGAGAAAAGTAGTCAGTGACTTTGAAAGAAAGTTGTGTCAGTACTGGAGTGAGAAAGCCAGGAAACACATGTATAGGTGCACTGACCGCTGTTATGACCGAAGCTGTTAAAATGGCATTAACCTCCAACACAATCACCCAAAATCTTATATTTTTGTAAAGGGTTAAAGACACCCTTCTCCTGAAAAAGAATTTGCAGCAAACTTGGAAAACAACCTTGTAACTTTTTAGCTCACCTGAGCACAACGTGCTCAAGGTGAGCTATTGTGATCGCCCCCATGTCTGGCGTCCGACATCCGTCAACAATTTCTTTAAACATCTTCTCCTAAACTACTGGGCCAATCTTGATGAAACTTGGCAGGGATGTTCCTTGGGTGAAGCTCTACCAAAGTTGTTCAAAGAATTGAATTCCACCCTTAACTCTGGTTGCCATGGCAACAAAAAGGAAAAAAATGCAAAATCTTTGAAAACCTTCTCCTCTGAAACTAGAAGGCGTAGAGCTTTGATATTTGGTATGTAGCATCTCCTAGTGGACCTCTATCAAGTATGTTCATATGATGTCCTGGGATCAAAACTGGCCCCGCCCCGAGGGTCACAAGTTCGAACATAGTAGCAAAGAAGGAAACTTTAAAATTCTTCTTCTCTGAAACTGGAAGGCGTAGAGCTTTGATATTTGGTATGTAGTATCTCCACATGGACCTCTGCCAAGTTTGTTCATATGATGCCCCTGGGGTCAAAACTAGCCCCACCCCGAGGATCACAAGTTCGAACATAGGAGCAAAGAAGGAATCTCCACATGGACCTCTACCAAGTTTGTTCATATGATGCCCCTGGGGTCAAAACTAGCCCCTACCCGTGGGTCACAAGTTCGAACATAGAATCAAAGACGGAAAACTTTAAAGTTCTTCTTCTCTGAAACTGGAAGGCATAGAGCTTTGATATTTGGTATGTAGCCCACCAGAGCACAACATGTTCAATGAGTTTTGAAAATGGGTCACCTGTGGTCATAAACTAGGTCACTAGATCAAATTACCTTGTGGGCACTCTAGAGGCCAGATTTCTTGCTCATTTGACCTGAATTGTGGTCAAAATGTTTTTCTTGATGAAATCTGTGATGACTGAATTTTGGTCACTTTGGATCTTAATCAAGGTCACTAGGTCAAATTAAAGAAATACATTGTGGGCACTCTAGAGGCCATATTTTTCAATTCAATTGACTTGAAAATTGGTCAGAATGTTTGTCTCGATGAAATCTTGGATGAGTTTGAATTCGGGTCACCTGGGGTCATAAACTAGGTCACTAGGTCATGTTAAGGAAATATATTGTTGGCACTCTAGAGGCAACATTCATTGCTCAATTGACTTTAAAGTTATTCAGAATGTTTGTCCTGATAAAATTTCACATGAGTCTGAACTTAGATCACCTTGGGTCATAAACTAGGTCACAAGGTCAAATTAAAGAAATATTGTGTGGGCACTCTAGAGGCCACATTTATTGCTCAATTGGTTTGAACACTGGTTGAAATGTTTGTCTTGATGAAATCTAGGATGAGTTTAGAATTGGGTCACCTGGAGTCATAATTTAGGTCACAAGATCAAATTAAAGAAATACCTTGCGGGCACTCTTGAGGCCACATTTCATGCTCAATTGACATGAAAATTGGTCAGAATGTCATGATGAAATATCGAATGAGGTTGAAATTGAGTTATAAACTAGGTCAGTAGGTCAAATTAAAGAAATTTATTTGGGCACTCCAGAGGCCACATCTATTGCTCAATTGTTCAGAATGTTTGTCTTGGTAGACTTTATGACGAGTTCTAAATTGGGTCATGTGGGTTCATAAACTAGGTCACTTGGTCAAATTAAAGAAAAATCTTGTGAGCACTCTGGAGGCCACATTTATTGCTCAAATGACTTGAAAATTGCTGAGAATGTTTGTCTTGATAAAATCTAGGATAAGTTCAAAATTGGGTTATCTAGAGTCATAAACTAGGTCACTAGGTCAAACTTACAGAAATTCCGTATGTGCTCTAGAGGCAAAAAATCTTGCTCAATTGACCTGAAAATTGGTCAGCATGTTTGTCTTGATAAAATCTTGGATGAGATCAAAATTGGGTCACATGGGGTCATAAACTAGGTCACTAGGTAAACTTATGAAAATTCCTTGAGGGCGCTTTAGAGGCCACATTTTAAGCTCAATTGACCTGACAATTGGTCAGAATTTTAACAAGAGGGCCATGATGGCCCTGTATCGCTCCACTGGCTATTAAGTAAAAACACTACAAGCCAAACATTACAATATTCAGCAAATTGATTTCAAACACGAGGACATGCAAACATTTTTCTATCTAATCCTACGAGAAAGTTGTGATCCATGGGCAAAGCCAATTTTGATCGCAAAGCTATAATTATTTGAATCCTGGTGGAGGTCTACAATATAAAGCTCCATACCAAATAATTCAGTTCTTGAATGTTATAAACAAGAAGATTTTCAAATTTTTCTCAATGAAAAGCCCTGTAAAACATGAAACCCATGAGACAGGGCTAAATCTAATAGCCTTAGTCTTTATAATGGTTAGTAACATGATGACTTAAGATAGTTTTCATTACAAAAGCCCATGTAAAACTGGTGACCTTGTGCCCCGTGTTGTGGGGACAAACTTGGGTCAAGGACTATAATTTGGGCCCTCCTTGTAGAGGCCCACTAGATAAAGCTACATGCAAAATTTGGTAGACCCCATGGCTATTATTTGAAAAAAATTGGTAGAGGCCCACTAGATACAGCTACATGCCAAATTTGGTAGCCCTAGGCCTTACAGTTTCAGAGAAGAAGATTTTTGAAAACTTTCTATATTTTTCAGTTTTGTTGCCATGGCAACCAGAGTTTTTGAAGGAATAAAATTCTGTCATGGGATTCTGAAGAAGACCATGGCAGGATCATTTCTTTGAAGTTTCATCAAAATTGGATAAGTAGTTTCAGAGATGTTTGAAATAAAAGTTAATGCACGCACGGACAGATGGACGGACGGACCTTCAGTGCCAGTAAAAAACAAGTATATACATCAATCTCAGTTTGAAATATATCTTTTTAACCTATTACCAGACAATCCCTACTTTTGATGACCCTGAGAAAGAAGGCTTTAGAAAAGCATTTTCTCCTTTTCTTACAATGTTTTCTACTGTTCACAAAACAAATTTCAAATTTTCAATCACTTTTATTTTGTCGTCTGCAAGTGCTTTCGATTTAGACAAGCCTAAAATATTATCGTTTGGTAATGAGTTACATGTGTGCTAACAATTGTCATAATAAATCACTAAGATTTTTTTTCAAACTTATTTTATTAATACTTTTTCTAAGCTAGTCATCATCAAACAGTAGACATGGTGTATTAATATGAACACTTCATAGTTTGTAAACACAGTCAGATATGTGGAGGATAATTTTTTGTTTTGGAGTATGATTGAAAATTCTTTTATTGAGTTGAAACAAATGAGTTAAAAGCCAAGGCTTTATCTTCAAAAGTGGCTAGCCACAAGTGAAAATATGGCCATTGCTTTTCTCTGGATGAAAGAAATTTAGATAATAGAATGAAACAAGTACATGTAATTATCTTTTTTCTTTTATGCGCTTCAATTTAATCTTTTACCAAACAATCCTGGGTTTTATGATCCTGAGAAAGAAGCCTTCTGAAAACATTGTGGGAAAAGGAGAAAATGATGGTAACCAGCATTTTCTCCTTTTCTAACAATGTTTTCTACCTTTTCCAAAACAAATTTCAGTTTTTGAATCACGTTAATTTTATTGTCTACAAATGCCTCCGATTCGGACTAGTCTAAAGTTATGTTGTTTGGTAAAGAGTTAACCTTTGTTTTAACCTCTAATCTCTGCTCATCTTAAAGCACATGCCTTTTTCAAGTAAAAAAGATTTATTCAATCTGGTTCAACATGGACCAGTAGTTGTAATATCATGAATGATCTTGACTATGTCATAAACTATGATGTTCACACACTAAAAATTTATTCATGTTTTTAACCCTTTATCACATAATTCTGAGTTCTATAGACCCTGAGAAAAGATGCTTTTAAAACATTGTGGAAAAAGGAGAAAATACTGGTAAGCAGCATAATGCTAGTAACCAGCATTTTTTCCTTTTTCCACTATGTTTTCTTATCTTTAACTCATTACCACACAACTAAATTTTAGACTGGTCCAAATTGAAAGCATCTGCAGACGACAAAAGAAAGGTGACTCAAAAATAGAAATTTGTTCTGGTAAGGGTAGAAAACACTGTGGGAAAAGGAGAAAATGCTGGTTACCAGCATTTTCTCTTTTTCCCACAGTGTTTTCAAATGGCTTCTTTCTCAGGGGCGTCAAAAGTAGGGATTGTGTGGTAATGGGTTAACAGACAAATTTCATTGCCTTTGTCACATTCAGTCCCTTTTCCAATTTGGACTGGTCTAAAATTTTGTCATGTGGAAAAGAGTTAACATCAGTGGTATATCAGAAAATAAAAGATGTAGTATTAATCAGTGAATCAAAAGGATACAATTCATTGTTAGATATGTATAAACTACTGAAAAACATAAAAGAATTGGACTTGCATAGTAAGAGAACAATATATAACCTTTGAAAATGCCTTCATCTTTAAGGCACCAAGAAAGCCTACTTGACACTTTCAGTCTAGAAATATGGCTTTCATCTGAACAATTTCAAGGGCTCTTTTTTTGTCAGTAACGTTTCAGCAAATTGGATTGAAGACTAGAGATCAAGCTATACTTCTTGTAGACATCATTTAATGCCACATGAATGTTAACCCATTTACAAGCACTAAAATACTGGACTTTTGGAGATCCAAAGCATTTGCCATGATAATGATTGACTCAAAATCGTGAAGTCATGAATGGGTAGAAAACATTGTGAGAAAAGGAAAAAATCCTGATCACCAAGATTTTTTCATTTCTTTGCAACATTTTCAAAAGCTTTCTTCTTCAAAAAATAGACCTGAAATATGCTCATATAAAAAAGAAAAACAACAGTAGTATATAACATGAATAACCTAGAAAATGTTACAGTTTAACATCTTGTCATGAAACACATCTTTGAAAAAAATCAGTCTAAGCAAAATCCTGTTTTAAAGAAATGTTTGAGAAAAAAAGATCCTAACAACAAGTTTGCTGGAAATATTGGTAGTAATTAGCATTTTATACCAACATTGCCACCTGCAGACAGTTACATTTCTCATGCAGAGTAGCAAGACAACTGAAATTATCTCAGGTAAACTGGTTTAGTGATATATCTAATCGTCAAAGCACAACAGCTGAAATCAAGACACATTTGCTTATGGCATAATTAAAAATCAGATATTTTGAAGCCCATGTTAAACTTGCGATCCCTGGAATGAAGGCAATTTTGACCCCAGACCTACAATATGAAACTAGAATGTGTGGTTATAAACAAAAAGATTTTTTAATCTTGCCCAATAAAAAGTCATGTAAAACAAGTTTGCTGAATAAAAGGCCCTGTAAAATATGTGATCCATGACACAGGTTTATCAAGTTTTCACTATAAAAGCCAATGTAAAACTTGTGACCCCTGGTGTGGAGTCAAACTTGACCCCCAAAGTTAAAATTTGGGCCCTCTTGGTAGAGGCCCATTATATAAAGTTACATGCAAAATTTGGTAGCCCTAGGCCTAAATATGGCTATGTACAAGTAGATTATTAAAGTTTCCTTATATAAGACCAAGTAGAACTTGTGACCCCCTGGGGTGGGGCTACATTTGACCCCTTGGGCTATAATTTGGGCACCCTTGATAGAGACCCCCTAGATAAAGCTAAATGCAAAATTTGATAGCCCTAGCCCTTATAGCTAGATGCGAAAGATTTTCCTATATTAGCCCGCCCATGTAAAACATGTTACCCCCCGGGGCGAAGTCAAATTTGACCCTCGGCTATAATTTGGACACCCTTGGTACAGGTCCACTAGATAAAGCTACATGCCAAATTTGGTCACCCTAGGCCCCATGGCTAGGTCAAAGAAGAATTTTAAAGTTCTCCCTATATAAGCCCATGTAAAACTTGTTATATAAGCCCATGTAAAACTTGTTACCCCCGGGCAGGGCCTAATTTGACCCCAGGGCTATAATTTGAACAATCTTGGCAGAGGTCCACTAGATAAAGCTACATGCCAAATTTGGTAGCTCTAGGCCCTATGGCTAGGTAGAAGAGGAATTTTAAAGTTCTCCCTAAATAAGCCCATGTAAAACTTGTGACCCCAGGGGCGGGGCCAATTTTGACCCCAGGGCTATAAATTGAAGAAACTTGGTAGAGGTCCACTAGATAAAGCTACATGCCAAATTTGGTAGCCCTTGGCCTTACGGTTTCAGACAAGAAGATTTTCAAAGATTTTCAAAATTTTTCAGTTTTGTTGCCATGGCAACCAGAGTTTTTGAAGGAATTAAATTCTTTCAAGAAATTCTGAAGAGGACCATGGCAGGATCATTTCTGTGAAGTTTCATCAAAATTGGATGGCTAGTTTCAGAGAAGAAGACGTTTTAAAAAAAAGTTAACGCACGGACGGACGCAGGGACGGACGGACGGACGCACGACGGACAACAGGCCATGACATAAGCAAGCTGGCCTTCGGCCAGTGGAGCTAAAAATGACCCTGGAGTGAAATTTTGCCTATTGACCCAGGTGAGCGATCCAGGGCCATCAGGCCCTCTTGTTATCAGATACATGTAACTAAATCATAATCTTCCACTAGGTTGCATTTTTCAAATACAAACCTATCTGATTTGGGGCATTCTTGGTACAGAACCGGACTACTTTTCAAAATGACAATCGTTACTTCAAATTTCAAAACAAAACAAACATTTACTCAATAAAATACTACCTGGTGTGATTCATTCAGCTATGGTCAGCTAGCATGTAACCTATGCACTAGTCATTCATAAAAACAGCCCCTATAGGCTTGGGTAATAGCTTTGGTGTAAGCCCAGACATTTCTTTTTGATAAGTTCTGTGTAGAAAAACCTTGCACAAATCCTGATTTCCCTAAAGTCTATAATTAGAAACAGTGCTCAAAGATAAGCGTTAAACAATAGTATCTGTAGAACTATTTTTCCCCTTTGAAATGATTAAATTTTTAAGAAATCTGGAGCGAAACACGGGCTACGTTTTTCTATAGAGGTATTGTTTATGGTCATTTTCTCTATTACTTCTTTATTAGCTGCAAGTTTTAGTTTACACACTGCGTATTAATATTCCTGTACAGGATAGTGATGCATCATAGCAGACAGCTCAAATCTTTGGAGAACATGACATGTGCAGACAGCAGTAATTAAATTTTAGTCTCATCCAGCATATGCAGATGTCAAATGTTTCTCAAATGATGGGATGTGAACTTTAAATAAGAGAAAACTCTTGGGAAAATGTGAACATTCTGATTAACAACATTTTCTCCTTTTCCCTGCAATGTTTTCGAGAGTCTAATTTCCAAGGTTTGTTAAAACTCTGGATCATTATTGAAGATGTTTAAAACTTATATGCTTCAATCTAGTCCTAGGAAGTGATATGTAAAATCTACCTAACACTTAAAGCTAAAAATGTCATAGAAAAAAATAAACGGCATAATACTCGTATTACTGGAATGTATGAATACTGAGACTCTTTTGTGGTTCAACATGAAGAGATATAATGAAATGTAACCCTTGTTGTTTTGTATATTGTTAAAATGTGTAAATTTCCAACAGATATAGTTTTCAAGATTAGGTTTCAATCCAAACTATTGCTGAAAAAGGAACAGTTGCTGCTAAAATCAATGTGTGTGAAATGGGGTATAAGGTAACTGAGAAATATAAGGGGTAGCAACTCTTGTGTATTATTGTCAAAATTTGCACATTATCTCCTGCTAGATGGCATTCTACAAATACACATCTAATTAATTTGGGCATTCTGGGTACAGAACCGGACTACTTTTCAAAACAACAACTGTTACTTTTAATTTCAAAATGAAATAAACATTTACTCAATCAAACGCTACCTGGTGCGATTCATTCAGCTATGATCGGCTAGCATGTAACCTATGCAGCGGCCATTTATTAAAACAGCCCCTACATGCTTGGGTAATAGGCTAATAGCTTCGGTATAAGCCCTTTTTTTCCCAGGTATACGGGGATGGGTGATGTGTCATAGCAGTCAGGTCAAATCTTCGAAGAATATGACATGCGCAGACATCGAAATTTGCATGCAAATACTGCTAGACCTTAAGGGACCAGAGGAATAAACATGTCAACACTTTTGACCAATCAGAAGTTATTTTAATCATTCATTTAATATCAAGAAATAGGTCATAAGCCTGCGTATCCAGCTACGCCAAAATACTTTTTCTCGAGCAAAAGACAAATACATGTACAAATAATTTCCTTCAACCTCCTTGGTTTCACTCAAGAAACTGAAAACACTTTTCCAAATCTATGCTATATTGTACAGTTTCAACCATTTACTGCACATTGCCGACTTAAAAAAGACTCTGAGAAAGAATCCTTTTTAAAACATTGTGGGAAAAGGAGAAAATGCTGGTAACCAGCATTTTCTCCTTTTCCCACAATGTTTTCTACCCTATAAAAGAACAATTGCACCATTTGAGCCAGAGTGAAATTCTCATCTGCAAATGTTTTCAATTTGGACAAGGCTAAAATTTTGTCGTCTGGTCAAGAGTTAAGTTAGTTTTTATTACCCTGCAACTCTTACCCAATTAGAATCATTTCTTAACTCTGGAAACCAAACAGCAAAGTTTTAGACTTGCCCATATAGAAAGCATTTACAGATGACAAAGTAATGTGACTCAAATGATCGGATTCTCTTTTTTTGAAAGGATTTAAAACTTTGATGGAAAATGAGAAAATGCTGGTTACCGCAATGTATTCAAAAGCATTCTTTCTCAGAGCCATAAAACATAACATAGCATAACATAATCTTTATTTGGCATTAAATAAAAAACATATTTATAGCAAAATACAACAAACAATACTGGTATAAATAAACACAAGATGAGAACAAAATCAAAGCGCTGAGAACACTGAAGTGGTATTTGTCAAGGAAGCCATTGTGTGGAATTAATAATTTGAAAGAAAAGGAGAAATATTATTCAAATATTGGCTTAAAAGTCAACCTACGAAGCAAATAAATACTTTTTTCGTTGAAGGGAGAGTACTGACGACAAAGTTAGGATTATTTGTGTACTGGTGGTCTCCCATTGATCATTAGGAGGAGTCGGGAGTAACGTCCTTTGACAATAGGATGCATGATGGATAGAGAGAGAAACCATGTGAATATATCAAATAAAATTAAGTTTGTAACTGAAAACTATGATTTTGAAATATATTTGGCCATTAACATTTAATTCCCAACATTAAAATCAATTATTTCGATATATAAATATTCATGCCCAACCAAATGGAGTAGCGCGCAATCATGGGACGAACAAGCCATGGGACGAACTGGTTTTGGAACGAAAAAGCCCAGGACCAAGCAATCAGTAGACAAATTTTGTATATCATTGCGCCAATAGAAGGATATGGGCGAGTGAGGCTATTTTCGATCAAGAATTAATATTTTCACGATCGATGGCCTCACCCAGTGTATTTTAACATGCATTTCCAATTACATATCTGAGTGCTAGCGAAAAACTCATTTGTCTGAGAAAAATTGTGTTTAATTGGGTTTATTTCCTTCGGCTTTGCACAAAATACGATACAGAGCTCCAGATACAGGGAGTGATTTTGATTTTAAAATTGAAAATGTTAGTAATTCTCCACTAAACCCTATGTTGTGGGTACTCATTAGAACTGTTTCATCGAGACAATTCTAATGAGTACCCACAACATAGGGTTTCAAAGAGAAATAATGGATTTAGAATAACATCACTCCCTGTTATCTGGAGCTCTGACAATACATGGTCTTCAAAATTCAATATTGAACTCATAGTGGTATTGTCTTCGACAAATACCACAAAAATAAAAGCAACCAAAAAACAATTAGGGAATGAGGAGAATTATTTTTGTTTTCATGAAGGTAGGGAAAAAAACCTAATTACAAAAGTGTGATTAGGGTTTTTCTTCTTCATAACTTCATGAAGAGAAAAAAAATTCTCTTCATTCCTTATAATTTAATATCACAGACAACAAAGACCCATAAAATGATAACATTGCTATCTGCATTTTTTTTTTTTGTAAATGTAATATTGCAGTCTCTACTTTCTAATGCGCATTTCACTGATAAAAATTTTCATAGCCCGGGACAACAGCTCGTTCATAACGTAAAAATTTGTAATTCATGATGTCAACGTAGCACTGAACATTGCAGAGTTGGTAGATCTATTGTTAGAAGTTTAACATGCTGGAAAAAAAGGATGAAATTAAAGTAACTCATACCCAGTGAACTGACAATGAGTTTTCTCCTAGACTTTAAGAATTTGTTGGATTTTTTTTTTCAATTTATGATATTTACAGAATGTTAACTTAGCTAGCATTTAACCTGGACTTGGTATAAATTTAGAAAGAAAAACATTATGAAATCTCTTATACATGTTTGTTTATATTACTTTGACAGCAAAAGTGGTTCCAGCACTGCATGATAATTTTTTTCATGGAGCTATGAAAAATATTTTTCAGCAAATCAGAACTCGCCAATCTTCATGAAAACAACTAATGCTGAATTATTAACGTATGAGAGCAGGCAGTACATGCAGTAGTTCAGTCATGTTTTATGACAGAATGTGGGAAGGAAAAAAAAAAGAAGGATTACACTGAAAAACAAAATTACATGTTAGAAATAATACAGTACTAAAACTCTGAGCTGCGAAGGGCACCTAAATGCTACACTTGTGAATTGTATGGATAAGGGTTGGACTGCTCATTTTGTGCAATCTGATCTCCAATGCACAATGTAAGTTAGAACTTCAAACAGTTGAAATCACAATTCTTTAATTTTTTCTCTTTCATGAAAGTTTTCATTTTATTCAAGTTAAAAGTAAGGCAATACTAAACCTGAAAGTTGATAAGTGCAACTAAATGTGCGTAAGAGGATGGTATAGGTCAAGATCAGACCTCACAGATATGCTGTCTGATCCTATATCTACATTGTCAAATATGTTGAAGACTCCACAGCACAAAGAATTTTGTAATCACCTTTTCTTATGCATTATATATATAAGGCACTAGTACAACATTTTTGGTTAAACCATATGAGATCAAATGAAAGAAAATTAAAATATGGAATTAAAACATAAGAAAACATGAAACAGTTTAACTCTTGATCACACAAACCCTACTTTAAGAACCTCGAGGAAAATGCTTTAGAAAATATTGTGGGTAAAGGAGAAAAGGCTGGTTACCAGCATTTTTTCCTTTTCTCAAAATAGTTTATGCCCATTTAAAGACAAGTTTTAGCCACATTCTATTTGAGCCATGCTCTGGCAAAGGAGGGCTTAATGCATCTCTGTGATGCATGATACCAATCAAACTATCACATTATCACAGATCCATAATGGCCACTCTTTTGAAAAACTGACTTATTCTTGAGGTAGACTAGTCCTTGAACATACAGAAAACTCGCCATTAGCAAAAAGTTTTGGCCCACGTCAGCATGCACCGACTGTGCAGGCTGACCTGGGCTGATGCTTTTCGCAGATACATTAAGCCCCCTTTTTGGAGAGCATAACTCATTTGTTTTTGCAACGTCTTTGAATTTATAAGTTCAAAATGTTGTAGTCTGGTTTGGATTAACCCCTGAATCCACACACATCAAAATGTCTTGGCAGACAGTGTAGAACCACAGAAGGATCCTCACAATGTTCTGTCTAATGCTGGATCAACAGTGACTTATAGATTGGGATATATTCTGGCAAAAGCCGCCTTGAAGTTATAATTTCTGCATTTATTTTGTCATATGAAAATGTCCATATTGTTTTTTAGGCTATTTACCAGATCACAACATTTTAGATTTGTTCAAACTGAAAGCATTTGCAGACAACAAATTAGATGAGGCTAAAATGAGTTGATTCATATTTGAAAGGGTAGAAAATATTAATTCTTTCAATATGTTTTCTACATAATATTTAAATGGCAAACCCCTGTGTTTGAGCCACAAGTAGATCTACTTTGTGTCCTTCAAATGCTAAAGTTTTTTCATCTACTTAAGAAATACTCTACTTTGTAATATACCAATAAATTTTCCTGGATCAAATACATGCATTGAATGGGATGAAATAACACACACGACAGAAAAAAAATCTGTATCTACACGCAGTGAAATGGTTATCAGCATTTTCTCCTTTTACAACAATGTTTTACACCTTTCGCATACAAATCCCATTGCTTCAATATCTAAGTTGTCATCTGCAAATGTTTTCAATCTGTACAAGTCAAAGGTAATGCCTTTTGGTACAACTTTAATTTACAATATGAAATATTTTGAGAAGAAGACTAGATGAAATACCCTTTCAACTGCAATTTATAATTGAGTCATGCTCTGTGAAAAGGGGGCTTAATACATTTGCGAAAAGTTTCGACACGGGTCAGCCTGCGCAGTTTGCGCAGGCTGACCTGGGTTGAAACTTTTCACTATTAGTCAATTTTCTGTATGTCAAAGGACCCGTCTACCTCATGATTAAGTCCGTTTTTTAAAAAAGGGTCGTATTATGCTATGGGTCTGGTTGTCCGTTCGTCTGTCCGTCTGTAAGTATATCCGCCCATTACCAATTTCTTGTGCCAGTGTACATGATATATATGTTTGGGGCATATTATCCAATCAGATCACAAGAAATTTCTCTGCAGTATAACAATGTTGTTTGATCAGCATACTGCCTTTGAAAATTCTGAAGCTCAAGTAGAAAAATGCCTGTAACATACAATGTCCACTTCTGCAACATGTTTAATTCTTTACCAAACGACAAAATTGTAGACTAGTCCAAATTGAAAGCATTTGCAGAGGACAAAATAAATATGCCTCAAAAATTGAAACTTGTTTTAGGAAGGGTAGAACACATTGTGGGAAAAGGAGAAAATGCTGGATACCAGCATTTTCTCCTTTTTTTACAATGTTTTCAAAAGGCCTCTTTCTCAGGGTTGTTAAAAGTCGGGATTTTGTGGTAAAGAGTTAAACACAGTCATGCATTGAATAAATATTCACGTTGATGACTCACATTTCACAAGAACATTTTAGAACTTGTCTGCCAGATATTAGAATCAGGAGGGAATTAAAACTTTGTCCATTTCGGTCATTTTGGAGTCTTTACAATTAGCTTCTTTTCCCAATCATCATGCCCATAACAAACCCACCAGCAATACTTATCAAATGTGTAGCTAAGGTTTTGATTTGTGAGGATGTAGCTGATACAGCAGATGATGAGGTAGTCATCAATGATTCTGAGCCATCTGTCACGTCGTTGTCTTCACTGTTAGTATCGTCGTCTGATGGAGATTGCTCCGGGTTGTTATCATCACTCACGTCATCATCATTATCAATACTGCTGACTTGTCTCTTCTTATTACAAAAGTCTATAAGACTTGTCTGAAACAAAGATTAAATTCATAACACATTAAATAGAATTAACTTTTAGACCCAACTCCTCCTATACTATTGTACAAAGCTTTTGAAAATATATGCACTCTATATTTACTTATTCCTAAGTTTGTATCTACCAGCTTCAAATACACTTTGTCTTTACTTATCCCCAAGCCACTGTATAAGTGGAAATTTTGCAACATGGAAATTTTTGCGATTTTGCGAATTTGTAACATTAGCAAACATTTCTATTTGCCTATCTAACACCAAGTATAAAAACAAATACTGAGTGTCTTGATTTCGCAAACATTTCTCAATGCAAAATGTCCACAATCGGTAATTCGCAAATTTTTTGACACACGTATATATCTACGAATACAGTACTTTGTATTCATTTGTCCCTAGTACATTTCGTATTTGCGTAACACTTTACCAAACGACAAAAACTTGGAACTATACAAAAATTGGAAGCATTTGCTGATGATAAATCAAATGCGATTCAGATGATGACATCTGTCTAAGACAGGAAAGAAAACACTTTGGGAAAAGGAGAAAATGCTGGTTACTAGCATTTTCTCTTTTACCCACAATGTTTTCAAAAGCCTTCTCTGTCTGGGTTGTTAAGATCGGGGATTGTGTGGTAGCTCTGGGGTTAATCCTAGTACATTTCGCATTACTCATCCCAATATTTTCAAAAGCGTTCTTCCTCGTGTGGTTTGACTCTTTACCACACAATCACGACTTTTTAGTGATCCTGAGAAAGAAGCCTTTTAAAAACTTTGTGAGAAAAGGAGAAAGTGCTGGTAACCAGCATTTTCTCCTTATCCCACAATGTTTTCTACCCTTCCCAAACCTAATTCCAATTTTTCAGTCACATTTCTTTTGTCGTCTGCAAATGCTTTCAATTTGGTCCAGTCTAAAGTTTCGTTGTTTGGTCAAGAGTTAAACCATGGAACTGTTTCGTAATTAACTCTTTACCAAACGACAAAATTTTAGACTGGTCCAAATTGAAAGCACTTGCAGACGACAAAATAAACGCAAGTCAAAAATTTAATTTTGTTTACAGCAGGGTAGAAAACATTGTGGGAAAAGGAGAAAATGCTGGTTACCAGCATTTTCTCCTTTTCCCACAATGATTTCAAAAGCCTTCTCTCTCAGGGTCATAAAAACCAGGGATTGTTTGGTAAACGGTTTACCCTCTACCACACAATCCTGACTTTTAACGACCCTGAGAGGAAAGCCTTTTGAAAACATTGATGGAAATGGAGAAAATGATGGTAACCACCATTTTCTCCTTTCCAAACAATGTTTTCTAACCTATAAAAGACAAAATCCATCATATGAGCCACAGTGAAACTGTCGTCTGCAAATGCTTTTAATTCGGACAAGTCCTAGATTTTGTCGTGTGTTAAAGAGTTAAAGGATTAAAGACTGACTGACTGATTTTTGCCTGTGTTCATCATCATGGATGCTTGCCTAAATGGATGATGCTTTTAGAGGGCCTTTACTAATTTTAGGAGGGATAATGCAAGATACAGGACAACAGCATTTTCCTCTTTTTCCAGAATGCTTTCGAAAGCCTCCTTCCTCAGGGTTTTTGTTTGATAAAGGGTCAGAGATTGATTGATTGATGTTTGCATTAATCTATCATTTCCACTACTTGCCTACATGGATGATGTTGGACAGACATTTTGGCCACAGAAGATTTTGGCCAGCATGCTTTTTGACTGCTGAGAGTACATAGTAGGACATTTAAGCCAAATGTTGTTTTACAACAGAAAAATGAAATAAAATATCTTACTTTGCTAACAGTTTTAGAAAAAGGAAAAGGTAGTGATAACTAGTGGCCAAAACTTATATGAATTAAAAATAAAAACATATGAGCTGTGCTCTGTGAAAAGGGGGCTTAATGCATCTAAGAAAAGTATCGACCCAGGTCAGCCTGCGCAGTCCCTGCAGGCTGACCTGGGCTGACACTTTTCGTTATTGGTCAATTTTCTGTATGTCCAAGGACCAGTCTACCTCATGATTAAGTTGTTTTTTACAAAAAGTGGACATCATGGATCTATAGGTATGTGATGACTTGCTTGGTATCCTGAATCATGGAGATGCATTAAGCCCCCATTTGCCAAAGCATGGCTCATATCATTTCAGCAATACGGGACCTTCTCTTTATTATTGTCACATCAAAACTGGTTCATATCCAATACAATCTCATTTTTCCCACCTGTAGACGTAGAAATGGTGAAAATACTTGTTATGAGTAATATTACCTTACCGACAATGACTCCAGCTGCAGAAGTGAAAGGGAATTTACGAATCACAAGAAAATGTTGTTTTTTTTTCCAAAGATACTTTCAAATAATTTATAAATACCTAAATCCTCGAATTGATGATTTCTCCTTTTCCAACTATGCTTTCAAAAGACATCCACTGTAGACATACTAAAATAACATTTGTCCAAAACGTCCTACTTTGTACTTTCACCTAGCCAAAACATCCATGGCAAAGACATCCTGGCCAAACTGTCCATGGCCAAAACGTCCTACATTCATGGATGACACCCTCTGAAGCCTTTTACTTATGTTATGGGATATATACTGAATATTATGTTGTAGTAGCTTTCCCGGTGCTTGTATTTACTTCAAGTAGCATGAGAAAATTTGATATCACGTGAGACCTTCGGTCTCGCGCGATGTCAAAATTTTCTTACGCAGCGAGAAGTAAATACAAGCACCAGGAAAGTTACTACAACATAATATTCCTTTTATCATATACCTACAACTTTCAACGACAACATTTTGCAATTGTTGACATTTTGTTGGAAAACGGCAAACAAAAAGAGACAATTAATACTGTGGATGGTAGTAACTCTGTTTTCATGAATGGCGGATTAATATTACAGCGTAACATTTTGGCCAATCCAATCGCAAATCATTGCCTGCTTAGTCTGTGTGTGAGTCACGTAAGCATACCATATTTGGGACCATGTTTCACTGAGTGTAAATACTTTTTTTTCTGTCGTGTGTGTTATTTCACCCGATTCAACGCATGTATTTGATCAGGAAAATTTACTGGTATATAATAAAGTGCAAGATACTACATAAAACCCGTCCTAAGGTACTCCAGATTCTCTAACATACTCCATGTACTGCAGCGCCACACAGGATATTGATTTTAAAGTTACAGCTGAAAGACTATAAGTAAATTTTAGTTGATCAGTTGTGGGGATTGAACCAACACACAAGATTGTTCCATTATTGATCTTGTGCTCTATTTGAGTTATTGCAGCTGACAAGGATTAATTAAAGATAACAGAAAAAATAACAACAAACAAATGGTAAACAACTTACCCAGCCACCAGAGCGACTGATCCACAATTCAACATTTATTGTTAAGAAGCTTGTTGTCCAGTTTACTACATTGTCCTTTGCCCACCCATGTTTTTCATAAGTAGCTGCAGCAGCACCAGCAAAACTGACCACTCCCACAATACGACCCCAGTGGATTTCATCTTCAATTATTGTGCTAAGTACTTTGAAATATACATGCTTGTTTTTGAGCATCTGTTTGTCAAGGTCATCATCCATCTTCTTTCCAAATTGAGCTACATACCTTCTCTCAAATTCTGTTGACATTTCGCGTACTTTTTCTATTAGCATAACTCTGTTGTTAGACTTATGTCGTGAACTGCTTTCATACTTGATTCCATCCTGACATATTCTGTAACCAATATAATCTTCAATAATGTCATTTGAGGTTACCACTTCATTCATGGCATTTCTCTCTGCTCGCACAAGATCATCGTAAACACCATTTTGTCTTGTATGTAATAAAACTTGTTTGAGCAATTCATAACCTGTCACCCCCAATTTTTCGACTTCCAGGATTAGCAATTTGATCCTCTCAGTTGAGGTACTCTGTTCCTGGAAAAGAAATGTCAACATATTCTTTATACAGTAAAACCAGTCTCAGGGACCACATCTGTTAGGAAAGAAACCTGTATTTAGCAAACAACTACAGTTTAACCTGTTTTAAAAAACTCTGTACCAAACGACAGAATTTCAGACTCAAGTAAATTGAAAGGAAGAAGCTGGTCACCTGCATTCTCTACTTTTCCCACTATGTTTTCAAAAAGCCTCATGCCCAGGGTCGCTAAAACATAGGTTTGTGTGGTAAAGGGTTAAGCAAGCACCTTAAGGACATTCAAAAAAAGCTTGTGAGGTAAGGGGTTACCCAAGCTGCTATTGGATACTCAAGTTTCGTAGAAATACTTGTTCAAAGAAAACCAGTCCTTATGTAATTCAAAAAGAAGTCCAACATGAAAACGCTGAGCCCCGGTAGCTAAGTCGGTAGCGTGCAGGACTTGAGAACAAGGGGTTGTGGGTTCGATCCCTGGCTCGGCCAATTTCTTTCCGAGGATTGATGATAGTCATTGCGACAGGATTCATTCCTCTCTCACCGCTGACCATTGTTACGACAATGATTATGTGGGAAAGCAGCCAGTGGCTTGGAAAGAAAATTGTGCGGGATAGGTGCACTGGCTGCCGTGATATAACTGAAATAATGTTGAAAACGGCGTTAAACACCAAACAATCAATCAATCAACCAACATGAAAACACAAATCTGCTTAATGTGCACAAAAATAAGTAAACATAATTTATCCTTATTTGGGGAACTCGGAGCAGTTTAACTCTTTACCACACAATCCCGACTTTTAACGACCCTGAGAAAGAAGCCTATAGAAAATATTGTGGGAAAAGGAGAAAATGCTGGTAACCAGCATTTCCTCCTTTTCCCACAATATTTTCTAAACTATCAAAGACAGAAGTCATCATATTACCAAGATTTAATTTGTTGTCTGCAGATGCTTTGAATTTGGTGCAGTCCAAAAATTTGTCGTTTGGTAAAGAGTTAAGCTGGAAATAAAACCTATTTTTGATTTTTTTTTTTTTTTGGGGGGGGGGGCCTATATTCTGTCCTGAATTTTGAATAGGGACACCCAGCTTACTCACACACGGTGTTGACATTAACACACTAAAGGTCTGACAACAATGATTCAATCGATGCAAGCAGACTCAACAACTGAAATTGGAGAATGTACATGTTCAGCTCATAGTCCTTGTTTTGACATTTGTAGAATTTTAAACAGCAGTAAAAATTTAAAAGTTACCTTTATGTCTCGAATCCGTATTTCATCTATAACATTAGTTGTATCTGTATCACAGATTCCATCCAGGGTTTTGATTGGGTCTAAATACTGTCTAATCATACCTTTACATTGTGCCAAAGCTTTTTCTGTGATTCTCAGCCACAAATCTACAAATATAAAATCTTATTCACAAGTTTGTTACATTTATTCATAATTTGTTTTTTTTTTTATATCATTTAATCCTTTGCTTGGCCTGATGGTTCAGTCAATAACGTACAAGGCTAAACGCCTGGGAGTCCCTGGTTTAAATCCACAGCCTGGCCATTGTCTTGAAATAATGTTGAAAATAGCTTTTCATGCTTTATCACACAATCACATGTTTCAACGACCCTGAAGAAAAAAGGCTTTGAAAAAAATTGTGGTAAAAGAAGAAAATGCTGGTAACCAGCATTTTCTGCTTTTCCCACAATATTTTCTATCCTATCATAAGCAGAATCTGCTATATTGTCATCTGCATATGCTTTCATTTTCTTTGACTTTAAAATGTTGTTGTGTGGTTAACTCTTTACCAGACGCCAACATTTTAGACTGGTCCAAATTGAGAGCATGTGCAGATGACAAAATTACTTTGATTAAAAAATGGAAATTTGCTTTGGGAAGGGTAGAAAACATTGTGGGAAAAGGTTACCAGCATTTTCTCCTTTCCTACAATGTTTTCAAAATGTCTCTTTCTTAGGGTCGTTAAAAGTAGGGATTGTGTGGTAAAGGGTTAAAAGTTAATACCATGCAAACAAACAAAACTTAAATGTTTACCAACTTAGTATATGTGTACCATGTTTTTCCCAAATCTAGAGTAACACTTTGAAAACAGTGAGGTGAAAAGAAAAAAATATAACATTTGAGCCATATCTAGTTTGTTGTCTTCACATATTTTCTATCTATAAGTAAGAAATTTGCTCACGATGTTGTCTACCATTTCAAAGACCAATTATGTGAAATACATTTAATATGATGTCACTCACTGCTTTCATTGCGGACCAGTCTATAAAGTTTTTGTAAGGTATTAAGTCAAACATGTTATTGTTTGGTACTTAAATTTCACACTGGTCCAAATTGAAAGCACTTGCAGACGACAAAATAAACGTAACTCAACAATTGAAATTTGTTTCCAACAGGGTAGAAAAAATTGTCGGAAAAGGAGAAAATGCTGCTTACCAGGCTTTTACCTCAGGGTCGTAAAAACCATGGATTGTTTGGTAAAGGGTTAAACAGGTAAACTTATTTGAAGTGTCTGCAAAGCCTATTAGTATAGTCAAAAGTGTAGAGCGCTTCATACCAGGAGCCGCTGGTTAGAATCAATGGCTCAGCAAATTTCTTTCCAAGGATAGACGATAGTCATTGCAATAGGACTCACTCCTGTCTCACTGCTTATCATTGCTTCAAAGAAGTTGTGTAATGTACTGGTTATAGAAACTCCTGGAAAGCATAGGCAGGTTCAGCGACCACCATGGTACAACTGAACTAAATGTTGAAAACTGTGTTAAATACCATAAAAACAAACAAACCTGAAGTATCTTCTGTTAAACCTTTTTCTGCATTTTCCAAATCATTCAACAGTTTCAAATGTCTTGTGTCCTGTAGAACTGTTTTGAAGAGACTGTATGCCGGCAGACCCCCACCCACAACATGGTTCCATATCAGCTGGTTCTTTTGGACAGATGTGGTTTGATCCTTTGTTGATAAATTTTAAGCTTTAGTTTCTGTTTATCTGATTATCTTACTTATATGCCTAAGAGGCTTTACCGGTATATTCTATAAACCCTTTACCAAACAGCAAAAGTTTAGACTTAACTAAATCAAAAGCATCTGCAGAATACAAAATAAGATGAGGCTCAGTTGATAGGATTTGTCTTTTAACTGGTAGAAAACATTGTAGGAAAAGGAGAAAATGCTGGCTACTGTCATTTTCTCCTTTCCACACAATGTTTTCAGAATGCTTCTTCCTCAGGGTTGTTAAAACCTTGGATTGTGTGGTAAGAGGTTATGCTCCCTACCAGACGTAAAAAATTTAAGACCTGTCCATATCGAAAGCATTTTGAAGATAACAAATTATATGTGGATCAGACTAAGACGTCATCTAGTAAAGAAATAATACAGATAGTAATTAAAACAAGAGCGGCAAATTGTCGCAAGATACGCCCGTCCCACCGCCAGTTGTCGAGGGGGGATAATAATCGTAAAGGGCAGGTAGAGGAAAATAGTGCAGCAGAAATCATGTAAGTGATTGAAATAGGCATGAATGTCGCCTCTAATGTTAAGGAAACATGCATATAAAGTTTCAGGTCATTCCAACATAAAAGGACAAAGTTATATTGTAGAGAAGCATGAAAAGCTGTAAAAAAAAATAATGAATAGGGAATAATTCCAACAGGGCATTAGGTAAGGTTACGGCTCCAGTGCATTGCACTTTTCGTAACTGCAACAAACATGTTTACCAAGTCTCAAGTCAATTTGACTTGAGGTGACAAAGTTCCGTTCCGGACAAGCAAGAAATACTGTAAAAATGAAGATCAAAGTGGAATTACTCAAAATCCGCGCTAGGTAGAGTTATTGATCTTGTGCACTGTACTCTGTAATATTGCAACAAACATGCATACCAAGTTTGAAGTCGTTCTGACTTGAGATGACAAAGTTATATTCCAGACAAGCACTAAATGCTATAAAAATGACAATCAAAGGGAAATAACTCAGACAGCATGAGGTACAGTTACAATTCTTGAGCACTGCACTTCCAAATATTGCAACAAATAAGCATACCATATTTCAAGTCATTCCTATTTAAGATGACAAAGTTATGCTCCAGACAAGCAAGAAATGCTATAACAAGCAAGAAATGCTATAAAAATGAAGATCACAGTGGTAATAACTCAAAATCCGTGCTAGGTAGAGTTATGTCTCTTGCGCACTGCACTCCGTAATTTTTCAAAACACATGCATACCAAATTTGAAGATGTTCAGACTAGAGATGAAAAAGTTCTGCTCTGGACAAGCAAGAAATGCTGTAAAAATGAAGATCAAAGGGGGAAAAACTCAAAATTTGTGCTAGGAAGAGTTATGGTTCTTAAGCACTGCACTTCGTAATTTTTCAACAATCATGCATACCAAATTTGAAGATGTTCAGACCAGAGATGACCAAGTTATACTCCGGACAAGCAGAAAATGCTGTAAAAATGACGATAAAAGGGAAATAACCCCAAGACAGCTCGAGGTAGAGTTATGGTCCTTGTGCACTGCACTCCGTATTATCGCAACAAACACAAATGCCAAGTTTCACGTCAATCGGACTGGAGATGACAAAGTTATGCTCCGGACAAAAAACTGGACACCACCCGCCCGCCTGCCTGCCTGGACGGACGCCCGCCCGCCCGCCAGCCATTGGTGATCCCATAATACGTCCCGTCTTCGACGGGCATATAAAAATGCAGCAAGGGTTCGGTACAGGTAAATACATATGAGCCATGCTCTGTGAATAAGGGGCTTAATGCATCAGCGAAAAGTTTCGGCCCAGGTCAGCCTGCGTGGACTGCGCAGGCTGACCTGGGCCGAAACTTTTTGCTATTGGACAATTTTCTGTACGTCAAGGACCAGTGTATCCCATGATTAAGTTGATTGTTCAAAAAAGTGGATATTATGGGTACATAAGTATGTGATGGCTTGCTTGGTACCATGGATCACAGAGATGCATTAAGCCCCCTCTTGTCACAGCATGGCTCATAGATACATGCAGTAATGAGAAAAGGTTTGCAAAGGACAATGATGACAATAGAGCTATGAAAAAAAATTGAAGTTTTCTTCAAAAACAGTCATGCTAAAATGCAATTCTTGATCAAACTTACCTCTATATAACGCACTGTACAAGCGTCCCCTAGGATTAAGCTCATTGTGGGATTCTCAAGAATCTGATTTGTTGACATTCCAAGTATGATTTTGTCTTGACATTGCTGTAATGTCTGCAGAAAACCTGAGATCAATATACATGTAAACAATTAATCCTTTAACACAATCCCACGTTTTAATGACCCTGAAAACAATGGGCTTTCGAAAACATTGTCTTAAAAGGAGAAACTGCTGGTAACCAGCATTTTCTCCTTTTTCCACAATGTTTTCTACCGTAACATAGAGCTTTAGCTTACTTGTACTAATTTTGAAATTGTCATCTGCAGATGTTTTAAATTTGGAAGATTCTGAGACTAGTATTTTGGGAAAAGGTTGGTTTCAAGCAAGCATCTACAGTAGTACATGTTTCCCTTTACCAAATAATCCCCTGTTTAAATGGCACTGAGAAAGAACGCTTTCAAAAACATTGTGGAAAAAGGAGAAAATGATGGTAAACAGCATTTTCCTTTTGGCACAATGTTTTCTAACCCGTCAGCGAACTTCTGTCGGGTTGTTCCAATCTTGAAATTTTCAGCATCTAAAAGTTGTTTTTTGGTAAAAGATTGATAAATTTGCCTTCTTATTGGGGCTCGAAATAATGCCTGCTTGACCCTTTACCAAACAGTCCTGGGTTTTCACACCTCTGAGAAAGAAGCCTTCTAAAAACATTGTGGGAAAAGGAGAAAATGCTGGTAACCAGCATTTTCTCCTCTTCCCACAATGTTTTCTACCCTTCCCAAAACAAATTCTAATTTTTGAGTCACATTAATTTTGTTGTCTGCAAATGCTTCCAATTTGAACTGGGTCTAATATTATGTCGTTTGGTAAAGAGTTAAAGTCTTACCAGATGACCAGACAAGGCCAAACCCGAAGCATTAACAGATGAAAATTTCCTTTAGGGTTCAAATGAAAGCATTTGTCATAGACAGAGAGAAAAACATTGTGGGAAAAGGAAAAACTTTTGCTATCCAGTATTTTCTTGTTTCCTCTATTTTCCAGAAAACTTAACTTCTACTGGCAATAGCACCAACTGATTCTATTTGTCTATCAAAAAAAAATCTCTGGATTACATATTTATTTTACATCGATTGAGAAACAAGTTCTTACAACTTATACTAATCTCTCTCGATTCTGCTTCCTGGAAACTACACCAGTACTCGCGCCGAATGTGTGGGCCAATGAAAAATCCCAAAGTTGACACCCGCTCCCGGGTTTCGAACTCAGGACCTTTTGGTTACGAGGCCAACGCTCTACCTCACAACCACGGACACGGACTCTTGATTTAGTGCAATAGTGTGTCAGGAACATGGTGCTTCATTAGTTCTCATTGTCAAGTCATCCTGAACCCATTTTGATTAACTCTTAGGCTGCTAACTACAACTTAAGGACATTTTGTGGACAGCCTAGATCAAGATTAGACTGCACAGGATGTGCAGCCTAATCTTCTTCTATACTGTCTGACAAGGAGATGTACATCTGTCCCCCCCAAAATACGAGAAACAGAAAAATCTTGGATTTTACTATCAGCTTGAAAGTTTCATTTCACTTATTTAGCAGGTTAAGGCTTGATTATAACAGAGTTTACAAATTATTACCCCCGCTTCGGCAAACTTTCTTTCGGGCGATTTTTTGCCTCTCACCTCTGATGCATGTGAGAAAGTAGACAGTGACTTGGAAAGAAAGTTATCAGTACTGGTCTGAGAAAGCCAGGAAACACATGCGTAGGTGCAATGACCACCATGATATGACCAAAGCTGTTAAATTGGCATTAAACCCCAATACAAAAAAACAACAAACAAACTAAATATTACAAGTTTCTCATAACAGTCTCAAAGAAGAGCATCCATTCAGGTGATAGATCTTTTTCCTGTATTATTTATGTGATTGTTTCATGAAGAAAATTCAAAGTTGTCTCTGGATAACAGTGAACACAGGAAAATATGGTTTATATGCTCTACAACAGGAAAGTCAGCACAATGTACTGAAATAATGTCAGAAAAAATTATAACTTTAATCTTTACCAAACAATCCCAAGTTTTCATGACCCTGACAACAAAAAACATTTGAAAATATTGTGAAAAAAGGAGAAAAAGCTGGTAACCATTTTCTCCTTTACATTTACCAACAATGTTTTCTACCCTACCAAAGGCATATTCAAATTTTTGAGCCAAATTTATCTTGACATCTGCAAATGCTTTCATCTTGATGGTTATTAAATTTTGTCATGTGGTAAAGAGTAACATATAACTCTTTAGATATGAAATGACAAAATTTTAGATGTGTCCAAATTGAAAGTGATAGCTGACAAGCGGACTAAAGACACATTAAGCAGACTGAAAGATGACTGGTAAGATTTTGAAATTTCCAGATACTGTTAAAGAAGGGCTGCTGTGAAGAAGTGAGGAGATCCAATCACAAAAATAACGTCTGATCAAGCTTTCAGACTGAAGGTAGCTACTTGTATATTCTAACATGTCTGTATGTATTACATGTATCACATAAACGTGGGCACAGGCTCACAGGGCTATACTGATCTTAAGATCTTTATAAGAGTTTCATGGTTTCACCAGTTATTGAATATAAACGCCCCCTTACAGCTTTTATGATCATTATAAAGTTATTAGGACACGAATACCTATAGCCCTGTGAGCCTGTGCCCACGTTTATCATTTTGAATGATGCGTAAAACTGAAAACTGCAACGTTAGGGTTTAGGCTACCTGAGTCATTCTACATTTTTTCAGCACCTCATGTCCCTGGACTTTTTCTGTTCAAATGGCCATTTAACCCACCAATAATTGGTTCTAACTCATAAAGCAACTAAAGAAAAATATGTAACAGATATTTTTCAAGAAAACTCCTGCTAATCTTTCCTATTTTGTGCAAAAATAATCATCACCCCTAGTCTTACATACGTTTTTGGCTATGTCCCTGGACTAATTCAAGTCAAGAAATCATACTCAAAAAATCAGGGCATATCAAATGTAAGGGTAAATAACCTTGTAAATGTACTCTGATAAGTAATGAATGATTTCCCCAAGTGATAACAGTATTTAAGCTCATTGTACGTGAAATAATTGACAATTTAAGCATGTCCCTGAACTTTATGTCATTTCCCAAATGCAATGCTATAAAGTAGCAGTAATAGTAGAGTAGTTTCCCTTGACTTCATATCTTGTAGTGTCAAAAGAAAAGTCACTGTGCTGCATTGAACAGAACTAGTATTGGGACTGACCTGTCACCTCTACATAGTGTTTTGAAAAATCTGATAGTAAGATGTCATTTCGAAACAGTATGTTTTCTCAGATCATTCCCCAAACATGAATTTTTTTGCTCTGACCACAGGAATTTGACGTTCTATAATGAAAATATATGATTAAATATGAAAAAAATACTCCCCTATATAAGTTTCTCTATATATTGGGGAGTATTTTTTTCATATTTAATCATATATTTTCATTATAGAATGTCAAATTCTCTTTATATATAGGGGAGTATTTTTTTCATATTTAATCATATATTTTCATTATAGAATGTCAAATTCCTGTGCTCTGACTAATTATAAGAGTGTTTTTCAAACTTGATTCGCGTTGATAGGGTGTTACTCAAAACCAATCTTTTGCAATTACAACATAAAAAATTATAATGTGGCCCCAAGGGCAGAAAAGTTGCAGTTTGTCACTTCTCTAACAGTCATTTACCAAACATCGAGAATAGTTAGGGGAATGACATCCAAAGGTTTGCAGAGGAACTGTTTGATAGGAAGTTATTAGCATCATTTTTACACTAACTGACAAGTTAGAATTTAAGTAAATTAATATTATTTAACTTATCGAGCCTTAAATACATAGAAATTCATGTCTAAAGTGTCTGTATTAGGCTTAATTAAAAACATTGTAGACAAAGGAAAAATCTTGTCTGTGAGCGACTGAGACATTTTACACAATATCTTTTCCCAATTTCTGAACATTGACATACACTTATGCCATATTTAAATGTCTTATGATGATTTTTTTAATACGGTTAAAAGTAGCAATAAAATTTGCTGCCTCTTACATGGTTCATTAATGAAATTTAACTCTACAGGAATTTTGCAACATGTTCAAACCATTCAAAATGTAACATTTCATTACATTCTTGGTGTTTCTTTGTCTTACGCCACTTTAAACAATAGTTCATACATACATGTAATTATCACAATGACAGATTTGACATTTCCAACTCTGCACTAGGACTAGGTGCTCACTCTTCAATGTCTTGCCCTAGGACACCCCAACTAAAACCTCCAAGTGTGGATAAACTCAGACGCTCTTGATATGGTATAAATAAACTACCTCAAGCACTTAGCCGCCTAGGACCCCTATTCATTTGTTGTAAACATGCTCTACATTTGATAAACATGTAGCTGCATGGCACGGTTTCACAAAAAAAAGCTTGTTTTGCTTAAGTCTGCTGACAGACCCCATTTCTGCCTTAAGTTGAGTTTGTTACTTGAGACCTAAATTACTAATATTAACAGACTTAAGAAACATCTCAAGTCCTTAGTTGACACCACGTTTCACACTCAACTCTGTAAAATAGTGGACTTAAGTCTGTTAAAATGACTTAAATCCATTATTTTACTGTGCTGAGTCTGAAACGTTGTGTCAACTTAGGACTTGGGGCTGCTTCTGAAGTCAGTCAACATTAATGAAATGCGTCTGAAATAACAAACTCAACTTACGTCAGAAAATGAGTCTGTTAGCGGACTTGAGCAAAATGAGAGACTTAAGTTTTTTGTGAAACCGGGCAAAGGTTATACAACATTTAACTATTCAGTCAAGTGAATTTTCAACACATACTTAAATATCAACGTTATTATCATTTAATGACACAAAGTGAAATCCTCATGTCCAGTTGTAGTGGCCTGTATGTAATTCATATTCATATTAAGACGATAAATTACGCAGAAAGTATAGATACATGTTTAGGTATTTTTCTAATATGTTTACAGGTTCCTCCCGACACAAATGAATTTGGGTATGAGGAAGGTATCGTTCCCCTACACCCAATGGCAAAAAAAGCGTATGAGAATTCAGGACAAAATCTAGTGAAAAATCGTTTGGAGTTTGCTAATATTTCAACAGTTATTATTTGCAAATGTCGTTAGATAGTTTCACAAAAGGCCTGTTGGTATTCAGTTATCATTTAACCATTCTTCTTTATTCCAGATAAATATAAACGATTTCAAAAAATAGAAGAAGTCTTATTCATCCTTTATCCCAAATGGCGTCATATCACTTGTCTGCTACATAAGATTCGTTCGTGTAATTATCATTTATATTTGATCCAAACGAGTAATTTGGAACCAGTGTGTGAAAAGAAAAGCAAGCAATTTCAGACCAGAATACTTGTAATTTGCTTTTAAGTTTAAAAAATCTATTTATTTTACATTGATTGTGACAAATGTTATACAATGTACATTAATTACCCTCGAGGATTCCTTCCTGGAAACCTTGATATACCGGTTAAGTTATGTACTCTGGTCAAGTATGTTCAAAGCCTATTATTTTTGGGCACCTACTAATCAAATGTCAGTCAGGAAAATTATGTTTTCAATAGAATGGAAGTTTAAACACCACAAGCAGGAAATAAATGGAATTTATTTTACCAGAAATCAGTCGTCTGTCATTTCCCTTTAGAACTAAAATGTCATTGGCCTTACGTTAAGTCATTTCACCTAACAAGCTTAATTTCAACTGTTTTTCTCGCTAAAACATTCACACAGGGCCAACAAGGAAAACTATTTTTAAATGGACTTTCTGATATGCATTGTGATCTGAAAACATTACATCTAAACCCAAATCTAACAATGATAATGATAATTGTATCGCAAATTATTTTAAAAATCTTTGGACATTCCAATAAAAGAGCGTTTTTTCAGGGAAAGAAATAGTCCTCAGGATCCATTTTCAATGCTTAATACAATGATCAGAAATCTTACTTGATACCTTTATTCGAAATTGATATTCATATTTCATGCATGTCTAATACTGCCCAGATTTGGTCCGTTAGGTGAATGACCGTAAGCCCAAACACTCTGATTAAAAAGTGAAAAATTTTACTAAAGCCCAAGTTTTGACTCGCTGCAGTACACTTTTCCTAGTCAAGAAATGGCGTAAGTAAATGCCTATATAAAAATCATTCACTTTACCAGGGATCACAGGGACTCGATCCAGTAATTTTTTTGGTATCTTGTAAGTAAATAAAGTCATTATTTACTTACAAGATACCAAAAAAATTACTGGATCGAGTCTCTGTGCCAGGGATCGTATATACGATCCCTGACTATACAACTAAAGTTTTTAGACTTTTTTGAGGTGTGAATGCTGAAAAAAAAATAGAATGACTCACCTATGTCTGGATCCATTTTCTTCCTTGACTAATTAATGTAAATCTTGGTATAATTTTCAGTGGTGTCCTTTTTATTCTTGTGTAAAGTACGTGGTTAAAAGTTTTTTGAACACGATGTAACGTAAATGTTCTATAATGTTCAGTAAGGCTTTCGTTACTCAAAATAGAAAAAATGGTTCTGGGTTTTCCCTGAAGTGGTACCCTGCTTTAGGGTCATACTATTTTGCGGACGCTACTTGCGGACAATATACACAAAGAAGGATTTTGCGGACAATATAGAACATAGAGGGATTTTGCGGACGCATTGAATATAGAGTAATTATTGCAATTAAGGCGACAGACATGTTATTTTCACCTTTAAAAGGGGTTTTTATACTGATTGTTTATACTTTTATATGAACTTATATAACGAAAATTGCTTTTAGAGAGTTGAATGTAATTTATAAAAATTAGGTATATTTCTTTTGTCATTTGTAATTACGAGTCATAAGTCTTAATCTTCGTAACATGTATACTTTTATTATATTTTGAAATTGTGTTTTCTAAAAAATTAATGATTTCACCCTCTTTGTATTTGATAAACATAAATAACTTAAGATGGAATATAGAATCGGCCTTTGATGTTTTTAAAACGGGGGGGTTCTAACCACGCAAAACAAGTATGCATGTATATACATTGGGTGTCATTCATGATATGAATGATTTATTGTAGTTTTATAGAAGGAAATTGCGGACAATATGGAAAAAGAAGGAATTCGCGGTCGCATTAAATATAAAGTAGTTTTACCAGAAATCATATATTAACGTTGTAGTTTTCATGTATCTATGTTTAAATTACAGTTCGAAGTATATTATAATTCTTCTTTGAAGCTTATTTAATGGGCTTATTTACAAATTAATTGTAGTATTGAGGAAAATTACGGACACGTGTAAATTATATAGTATGGTAGGAAACGTGCGAATGGTACGTGCAGACACTATACATAAAGAAAGAATTTGCGGACAGTATAGAGTAAAGAGGGAATTTGCGGACGCGTTGACTATTTATAAAGTAGTTTTTTAGATGAAAAATATATATATTTTTCGGCGTAGATTTCACGTATTTCGAAATATTTTATAAGCCTGCTTTGAAAGTATTGTATTATGGACACATTAAGAAGATAGTTACGATAGTAATGGAAACGCGTGTAAATTATATACATGTAGTATGGTAGGAAACCTGCGGATGCTACGTGCGGACACTATACATAAAGAAGGAATTTGCGGACAATATAGAATATAGAGGGAATTTGCGGACGGATTGATGATAGAGTAGTTTTTTAAATGGAATCATACATTTGTCGGATTCTTCTTGCGGACACTGTAAACAAACAGGGAATTTGAGGACAATATAGAATATTGAAGGAAATTGCGGACGGATTGAATATAGAGTACTTTTAACATGAAAACATATTTGTTGGATGTTACTTGCGGACACTATAAACATAGAAGGAAATTGCGGACAATATAGAATATATAGGTAAATTATATGGTATGGAAGGAAACGTGCGGATGATACGTGCAGACACTATACACAAAGAAGGAATTTGCGGACAATATAGAGTAAAGAGGGAATTTGCGGACGTATTGAATATTTATAAAGTATTTTTTTACACGATTTCAACAGTTTTATAATTATTGAAAACACCACGATTACGTAGTTAGTTGATTAAATACTAAACAGTGATCAAATAGAAAATCAAAGTCGACTTCTGGAACTCGCCATCAGTAATATCCAATTATTGAAATTTGTTATAATTTTGTTGGGGAAAACATTTGGTTTGAGGTCTAATAATTATGTAATTAATTAGTCAATCCATTGTTATAACTAACTCGAAATTCAACATTTGAGCATACGCCTATAAGTTACTTTACAAACAAGTCAGTGTTTGAACATTCCACATAAAAAGCATAAAAGACTATTCACCGAAGGGTATTAAACAGTATCTATAGAACAGAACATTTATTGCTTCAACTGATCTACATTATTATAAATGATAAAGTTTATAAATTGATAATTTAATATAAGAACTACTCTACTTGAGATTCAGTCTGTCCGGAATTTCTCTCTATATATTCTATATTGTCCGCAATTTCCTATTGTGTATATAGTGACCGCAAGAAGCATCCGACAAATATATGCTTTCATGTAAAAGCAACTCTATATTCAATCCGTCCGCAATTTCCCTCTATATTCTATATTGTCCGCAATTTCCTTCTTTGTTTGTAGTGTCCGCAAGTAGCATCCGACAAACATATGCTTGAAAATGATGTAAAACCTATTCTATATTCAATCCGTCTGCAATTTCCATCAATATTCTATATTGTCCGCAAATTCCCTTTTTGTTTACAGTGTCTGCAAGTAGCATCCAACAAATATATGTTTTCATGTTAAAAGTACTCTATATTCAAACCGTCCGCAATTTCCTTCAGTGTTGTATATTGTCCTCAAATACCCTGTTTGTTTACAGTGTCCGCAAGAAGAATCCGACAAATATATGATTCCATTTAAAAACTACTCTATAATCAATCCTCCGCAAATTCCCTCTATATTCTATATTGTCCGCAAATTCCTTCTTTACGTATAGTGTCCGCACGTAGCATCCGCAGTTTCCTACGATACCATATAATTTACATGCGTTTCCCTTACTACCGTAACTATCTTCTTAATGTGTCCATAATACAATACTTTCAAAGCAGATTTATCAAATATTTCGAAATACGTGAAAACTACGCCGAAAAATATATTTATTTTTCATCTAAAAAACTACTTTATAAATAGTCAATGAGTCCGCAAATTCCCTCTTTAATCTATATTGTCCGCAAATTCATTCTTTATGTATAGTGTCCGCACGTAGCATCCGCAGTTTCCTACGATACCATATAATTTACATGCGTTTCCCTTACTACCGTAGTTATCTTCTTAATGTGACCATAATATAATAGTTTTAAAGAAGACTTGTAAAATATTTCGAAAAGTTATAAACATAAATACGTGAAAACTAGGGCAAATTTGTTATGTCTTTTAAGAACTATTCTATATTCAATGCGTCCGCAAATTCCTTATATATTTTATATTGTCCGCTATTTCTCTGTGTGTATAGTGTCCCTCAATACATTAACTAAAGCGACAATGTGTCTGAATATATGATTTTTAAAGCAGACCCCTGGTGAAGACCCTCATAATGTAAAACAAAATGCCGATTTTTCCTCCATCTTTATTTATGAGAAACAAACACGAAAACGTTAAAATCACTTGTTTTTTAAAAAGAAGGACTTTGAGAAATATAATCATACTAAGGTTACGAAGATTACAACTTATGACTACGAGTGATTTCAAACGGTAAAACATGATATATATTTATTCAACACTAAATGTAATTATCGATATAAGTTCATATAAATGTATATAAATAACGGTGTC
Source organism: Hippopus hippopus (assembly GCA_946811185.2). Classification (NCBI taxonomy): domain Eukaryota; kingdom Metazoa; phylum Mollusca; class Bivalvia; order Cardiida; family Cardiidae; genus Hippopus; species Hippopus hippopus. The sequence goes on along the minus strand of OX328108.1, from coordinate 31,995,940 downwards.
AAACCCTTGCAAAGGTGCGAATAACATGTCTGTCTCCTTAAATGCGATAATTAATCTAAATGAAAAGCGTCCGCAAAATCCCTCTATGTTCTATATTGTCTGCAAAATCCTTCTTTGTGTATATTGTCCGCAAGTAGCGTCCGCAAAATAGTATGACCCCCTGCTTTAAATGTTGTTGGCAAAGTGTATTCCCCGGCCCCACTCCAAAAATAAGCCAGAATTCCCGGCCCCAACGGCCCGCTATCTAAATCTTTTATTCATTATTTGATTCTGCCGAAATTAGATTCAAATTAAAGCCTAGATATCACCCTTTTATATGATATAAAATACATTATGATCATCGAAATACTTTTTGAAATATTGTCGATCAAAAATAGGAAAGATTTTCTTCGAGATATTTCATGAATTACACAAATCCGGCACCTATGCTAAATCCTTTATTTCGTGGAAAATATCGTGGAAACTATTTCTAAATGAAAGTGTGTGGTTTAAGCTGTCCAAAGGTATAAAAAAATAAATAAATTTCGATAGAAAATAATAGAATAATAGGTCTTTGAAATGATCGACCCACGATGAAATCTAATGACTTTCCTCACAAATCCGGCCCCTATGCTAAATCCTTTATTCCATCAAAAACATCTCAAAAAATATTTCTAAATGAAAGTTTACGATTTTAGCTTTCGTCCAAAAGCTTTTATTATGCAGTCTGTAACCTTATTAGAAATTGGATATTAGATACATAATTAAGTCTAAAATATTGGGGCCAGATATATGTTAATTTTCTCAAAATTCCACGTATATCTTTCCAAGAATTAATAAAATCTGAACCGTTATAGCACAAGAACCCCTGCATCGATTTTTAATTTCTATATACCATTAAAGAGTTTATTAAATGAACTTTGAATTTATATCAAGATGTTTTTAGATTTGATGAGTCATTGACTTTTTAATATTGGGGCCGGATATATCACTCGATTCAATTTTCAAAATATTTTTCTCTGAAAATGGATGAAATTAAAACGCTTATAACTCAACAGTGCCTGTGTCAAATTTAATGTTCAAAGTACCGTGTCAAATCTTAATTCAAGGTGTTTATCACAATATCATTTTTTTTCTTTTTTTTTTTTTTTTTTTTTTTTGTAAATCTAAGAAAAAATAAAGTTTGAAATATTGGGGCCGGATTTCTATCTTTTAAAATTTTTGAAACATTTTTGTAAAAAAACCGACAAATTTCAAACGCTTTTATCTCAAAATTACATAAATAAAATCTTACGTTTCTATATACCATTGGGAAGCTTATAATATAAGCTTTAATTTAACACTAATTTCATCATATTCGGTACACAAATAAAAGACATTGGTAGGGGGGCCGTTGGGGCCGGAAATTCTTGCTTGTTTTTCGAGTAGGGCCGGGGAATACACATACCCAATGTTGTTTGAATAGGGTAGCAGATCACGGTTTGCAGCTACACTGGTCTGTGTGGACGGCACAGCAAACAGAACTTCCTCAAACAAAGGTCTTTATAATTAGCCTGAAATTGTGAAGAGCACTTAAATGTAAGAGCACAATCCTAATTCTTTAAACTTTATCAATAAATCATGTTCAACTTGTGAAATTACTGATCAATACAGGCAAGTGGCATGGTCTGAAAAAAAAACTGACAAAATATGCCGTTTTAGCCCGTATTCCGAAATTCACAAAATGTAAACCCAGGAAGCTAGCCTGAAAATGTGAAGCTAAATTGAAACTCAAAACAACATATGTATAATCTGGGGATAAAATCTAAAATAGCACGTTTCTATGCCATTTTTTCGCAGTCTTTCATGCCTTGACACTACCTTATTTTCGCGGCTAAAAACAGCTGATAGCTCCATGACCTCTCTTTTTCGCATTTGGGGTCAAATCTATAGAACAAAGAAGGAAAGGTCATGACCTCCTGTTTCATGAACAAACCAAATGCTCCTTTTCCTTAATCTAACACAATTTATGGGTGTAATAACTACTCTTCTTATCAAAATTGCATTGAAAACCTACCTTTCTCAATTATTTCTAATTTTGACATGGCCAATTCGAAGCAAACTGTTTACATGTGACTAGACGAAAAGTCGTCACCGTGAAGACTCGCTACGGGATGAATCCAAACCAAAAAGTTCGGTTCAAATGTTCAGGAAAATTCCAACGTTTTTCTAGCTCACCTGAGCACAACGTGCTCAAGGGGAGCTTTTAGGATCACCCTGTGTCCGTCGTGCGTCGTTCGTCGGTCGTCGTGCGTCGTCAACAATTCTTTAAGCATCATATCCTCCTAAACCACAGGGCCAATATCAACCAAATTTGGCAAAAATGTTCCTTGGGAGGTCCTCTTTAAAAATTGTTCACAGAATTTGATTCCATCAAAAACTCTGGTTGCCATGGCAACCAAATGGAATTTTCTAAGAAATTCTTTAAAAATCTTCTCCTCTGAAACCGCTGGTCAGATTTTAAAATAATTTCACAGAAATGTTCCTTGGGTGTCCCTTTTCAAAAGTTGTTCTTGAAATTTTGTTCCGTCGAAAAACATGGCCGTGGTGCGGTGTTAACAATTCTTTAAACATCTTCTCCTCCTAAACCGCAGGGCCAATTCGGACAAACTTGGCTGGAATGTTCCTTGGGAGGTCCTCTTTAAAAAGTGTTCACAGAATTTGATTCCATCAAAAACTCTGGTTGCCATGGCAACCAAATGGAACTTTCTAAGAAATTCTTTAAAAGTCTTCTCCTCTGAAACCGCTGGTCAGATTTTGAAATAATTTTACAGAAATGTTCTTTGGGTGACCCTTTTCAAAAATTGTTCGCGAAATTTTGATCTGTCAAAAAAAAAAAAAAAAAACATGGCCGTGGTGGGGGGCGGGGGGGGGGGGGCGGGGCTCTTTGCACAGTATGGACTTAAAGAAATTCTTTGAAATTCTTCTTCTCTTAAACCACTCATCAGATTTTGAAATAATTTCACAGAAGTGTCCCATTTTGAAAAAGTGTTCGCGAAATTTCGATCCGTCTAGAAACATGGCTGTGGTGGTGGGGGGCTACTTGCACTATATGGACATGAAGAAATTCTTAAAAATTCTTCTTCTCTTAAACCACTGGTCAGATTTTGAAATAATTTCACAGAAATGATCCTTATATTATGCCCCCTTTTTAGCTCGGCTGTTTTCGAAGAAAACATCGAGGTATTGTCAAAGCCCTGTTGTCGTCGTCTGCATTGTTGTCGTTGTGCAAAAACTTTGACATTTTGTTATATCTGGGCTTCCACTCAACACATGTACTTGAAACTTGGAATAATTGCTCGCTAGTAAAAGAGCAACCCATACAACAAGGGCAGATAACTCTAAAATCATTTTGTCCAAATTATACCCCTTTTTCGACTTAGAACTTTAACTTACTATCCAGCACCCAACAGCCAATTGTTCGCACCCGCATGTGGTGCTCTTGTTCGACTTAATATTTTTAGCCACTATCGGACATGTGCTCTTGTTCAAGAAATGCTCCTTGGGTGACCTATCCCAAAATTTATTTGCAGAATTCTGATTCGTCAAAAACATGGCTGTGGTGATGATTGTAGGGGTGGTGACAGATTTTGAAATGATTTTTACAGGTGACCTTTTCAAAATTGCTTGGCAAAATAATGATTTTGTTTCCAAAATTTCAACACTTCAAAAAAAATTGGCAATGGTCCTCTCAAAAATTCAGATGAGCGATCCAGTGCCATCTTGGCCCTCTTGTTTTGTAAAATGTATATTTATTCAATCGTTCGTGTCTTAAATTTTGCCGTATGGCAAACATTTGGTATTGAATTTGTATATACTGAAAGTTTCGAAAACTATTAGTATTACCATCAAGGCCAGCATAGAATGCAAGGGGGGAGGGTTTAATATATCGATAGGTCCAAATCAATTTTCAAAAAAGACGACAATAATATTCAAATTCTAAAAAGAAAGCGTGTTTGGTACTTTTACATTCCAGTGGGTGAAAGCTGGTTAGCCACTCCCGAACGGCCCCGTTCTCATATTCTAATCTTCGATGACAGACTTGTTTGCTATGACGCATCACCATCCTGTACAGAATAAATATTAATACGCAGTGCGTAAATTAAAACTCTACCTCTTAAGAAGTAGCAATAAAGAGAATGGCTAGAGCTTATATACATGTATAATACTTCTGTGGAAAATATGGCCAGTTTTTGCTCCAAATTTCTAAAAAATTCAATTACTTTTATAGGACAAATAATTTTAAAAAGTATTATTATTTACTGCAAATCTATGTATAGTGTCTAGATTCAAGGAAAACCAGGATTTATGTAGGGTTTTTTCAAAAACTTATCAACAAAAAATGTCCCAGCTTATACCGGGGCTATTTCCCAAGCCTATACGGGCGGGTCATACTAAACATGGTTAGGAAACTTCATATTCGGAGCTAATGGCTCTGATGAGAAAATGTTGTGTTGGTCTTCCCTTTCTGAAAATTTTTATATCGTCTGAAAAAAAACCCAAAAACAGGTAAGCTTGTCATTATTTGTTACCATGTGTTCTTATGTCTTTGAAATTCAAAAAAATGAAAATGTCATGCAATGCTCTGGTCTTTCAACGTGTTTTCTACACTACGAAAAGTTATAACAAGTGTACGATGTTGTCTGAATCATTTGTGGCGTGGATTGACCATAGCCGAAATAATACGTCACGGACCTAAATTCAGTCTATTATTGCAACTTAACTGGCAAATAAGAGAGAGTCTTACTATCCCAAGAGCGTGAATTAATGTCTTGAAATGTTACATTCACTGATGGTAAAGAATTAAAAAGAAAAAAGCACAAGAAATGATAAAAATAAAGAAGGGCTCCGATTATGATGACCGGCTCTGAATTTGTAAGTCGGCACCGATTGATGAGGGCTTCCTTTCATAAATTTAGTTTTCTGTAAAAAAATTACTTAGGAAGTAGGCTTTTTTTCCCCTGTTAATACCTTTCAGTCCAAAATGTAGTACTTTTTTTGGATGGAACATGACCGAATTTATGAGAATACAAAGGACTGGTATTGTCACGATTGAAAAATGCTGTCGAAGATTAGTCTATCTAAATTTTGAAAATACTTTTATGTAGCTTTCGAATGGTAAATAGGCTAAAAATTAAAAGTTACTCAAAACATGAATATCAGAGATTTTTATCTCTATACGGCCGCAGAAACTCCAAAAATGAAAATCTGCGCATTAAACAATCATTTTAGTAGTAAGATGCTAATCCTGTACCTAACTGCAGATAGTCAAGTGCTTGAGGATCTGCGCTTTACCGCAGAAACTCCAAAATATGTTAATCTCCGCATGTAGAATCTACATAAAGTTATAGGCAGCAGAAATCCGTCTTTCGGTCGATACCTTTTATCCGCGTTTTATTCGTATCTCATTTCGTCTGCACATGCTTAAAAGGATTTCGGAAACGGATATTTTTTTTTTGGAGTAAGGTTTTTAAAAACTTTAACCTTTTCAATGCTTTCTTTAAGCAGACGTAAATATAAAATACATCGTGAAAATTCCCTGAACTGTTCAAGAAAATGACAATACGCAGGGTTTTTTTTTTTATTCAGATTTTTACTTTCTATTTAATTAAGATTACTTGCCAAGGCAAAACACGAAAACGCACGACAAAACAGGTGCCAAATTTACATGATCCGCTCAAATACCCTTCAAACTGTCTTTTTATCCTAAATAATGACTCAAAACAGCTAATTTATATACACACTCAATAAATTATGATATTAGCGCTTGAATCTCAATCTAATTACGACGTAAAGTGAATGATTTCTACATTAGAAAGGGGGAGGGGTCGGCGTGAGATTTCTGAATCAAGCGCAAACGACAATGTATAGGACATTCATACAAATATCTAAGACGGAAAAAGAGAAATAAATAACTCGAAGCTATTCATTATGAACCCATAAAGTGCCTGTCACAACTTAAGTTGTTTCTGCAGCCAGTGTAGGTCAAGATTAGACTTCACAAAACGTGATCGTTCGTTTGGATGGATGTTTGTTTATCATCGGCTTAGAAAATTACTCGGATATGTGACATTTTCTGATCTAATATGCGTCTGGTTAACTGAACATTGAAAGGTCTGAGTAAGTACAATGAGAATCAGGGAACTATGAACATTTTTTTGGTCTTGACGTGCTTGTGGAATTAAATCTTTTTTGTTGTTATAGGCTCGTCTATACCCCAACCACCTGACATACTGTTTTGCCGTGTTAAGCGTTGAAAAAGTTAAGAGTGTTCACACATATACCCTGAGGCGTGTATTTTGAATAGGTTAATCGTATTTCTCACGCTTTGTAAAAGTTTTTTTTTTTATTCAAGATCTCTGCTACGGTCATTACATTTTCCATTTAGCTTTTTAATGATTATTTCAAGACCAAATAGCCGTCCGATAATTGCCAAATATTTTTCATTATTTTTGCTTACGTGTGGGCTGCACTTACGGCAAAAGCATGACAAATGCTATATACATTTATAGCCCATTCTGTTAATCAAAAGCTGCACAAAAGTATTTTCAAAATTTAGATAGACTAATCTTCGACAGCATTTTTCAATCGTGACAGTACCACTCCTTTGTAATTTTATAAATTCGGCCATGTTCCATCCAACAAATGTACTACATTTTGGACTGAAAGGTATTAACGGTGAAAACAAAGCCTACTTCCTAAGTATTTTTTTACAGAAAACTAAATTTTTGAAAGGAAGCCCTCATCAATCGGTGCCGACTTACACATTCGGAACCGTTCCACTTAATCGGAGATCTACTTTATTTTTATCGTTTTTTGTGCTTTTTCTTTTTAATTCTTTACTATCAGTGAATGTAACATTTTAAGACATTAATTCACGCTTTTGGGACAGTAAGACTCTCTCTTATTTGCCAATTAAGTTGCAATAATAGACTGAATTTAGGTCCGTGACGTATTATTTCGGCTATGGTCAACCCACGCCACAAATGATTCAGACAACATCGTACACGTGTTACAACTTTTCGTAGTGAAGAAAACACGTTGAAAGACCAGAGCATTGCAGGCTCCTTCTTTTGAATTTCAAAGACATAAGAACACGTGGTGACAAATAATGACAAGCTTACCTGTTTTTCAGACGATATATATAAAAATTTTCAGAAACGGAAGACCAACACAACATTTTCTCGTCAGAGCCATTAGCTCCGAATATGAAGTTTCCTACCCGTGTAAAACACGCCATGGAGGATTTATACGCCATGGATACGCTATGGGAGTTTTTGCTCGCCATAGCTGTTTTATAGCTCTGGAATGATAAGTTACCTAAATGTATTAAGATATGCATTTTACATCATATCCATATGTTTCAGTTGGGGAAAAATCGTGCTTTGCAAGATATTTGCATTTAAAAATTCATCAAATTACAAAGGGGGTCAACTCACGTAACATAAGTATGCCATACCAAAATATGCTTGCCAAAGCAATAATAAGCCCATACATAAAAGCTAAATTTCCCAATGGAATATTCATCAATGATAGTATATGTGATCTTTATGCTCTAATGTATGCAGACGATATTTCTAGCATGAGCGACACTGCTATTCAGCTGCGAAGGCAAATAAACTGTATTTCCCAGTTTTGTAAACGAAGTAAATATGCAAATCAATTTAGACAAAACCAAAATCATTGTATTTCGAAATGGTGGCAATCTAAAAGAGCATGAAAAATGGTACTTTGAAGATAAGATTATTGAGGTCGTTTCACTTTATAAATATCTGGGCGTTTACATGACACCAAAACTTTCGTGGGGAAAAACACATGAATTAGCTGCTGAACAAGCTCGTAAAGCTATATCCTGTATCTTTCAATGCCAATAAAATTTCGGACAATTTCAGCCGGATGAAATATTCAAACTTTTCGACAGTATGATAAGACCTACATTATGCTACGGTTCTGAAATCTGGGGATATGAATTTAATAAAACTGTTGAATCCGTTCATTTATATTTTTGTAAGCGGTACTGTCATCTGCCACAACAAACATCGAACGTTTTTGTCTATGGAGAATGTCGATTACCTCTTTGTACGTTTTACATGGCACAATGTATCAAATATTGGGTTAAGTTACTTCATATGGATTCAAATCGTTACCTTCGCCAGTGTTATAATATGCTTAAAGGTTTAGATGAATTAGGTCGCAAGACTTGGGCAGGGTCGATTAAACACCTTTTATTCTCCTTGGGTTTTGGTATTGTTTGGATAGCCCAAGACGTTGGGGACAGTAATCAATTTATAAAAACTATTAAGATCAGATTGAAAGACATTTATTCTCAAAAATGGCATGATTCACTTACAAACACGAGCAAAGCAGACACATATAAATGCTATAAGTCATTACTCACACCTGAAAAGTACCTTTATGTAAATCTCCACTATCCCTATAAACAGGCGCTTGCAAAATTTCGATCTTCAACACATGATTTGATGATAGAGAAAGGAAGAAATATTGGATTGGATAGAAATTATAGATATTGTCATTACTGTCAATGTAAAGGAATTTCTCTTACAGAGTCCGAATTTCATTTTTTATGTGAATGCAGTGCTTACAATGCTGCCCGAGAAAATATCTTTGGATCTGTTCTACCGAATCATATAGATCAGAATTTCTTTCATCGGACAATGTCGACTGAGAACCCAGATATTATTAGAAAATTGGCTAAATTTATATATACATGTACAGCATTTGACATTAGAAAAAGTCACTGCAATTAACTTATTGGTTTAGACTAACACACTCATCGCTCCAGTACATCGTCTTAGTTATGTATCTACCCAGCTTTTGCGAAATCTTTCTATCTTTTTTTTGTCAAATATTATTGCTAATTGCATTTTCCTTATTAGTCAAATTTTCAGAAGAAAGTGATTTGGAAGGGAGAACAGACCTCTCATTTGCGAAGCTTGAGTTCCCTTTTAAGTCCACTTCCATACGCAATGAATTTATAAAGGTAAATGTCATAACTCTGTTTATATTGTTTTGATAAAGTGATTAGGGTGGGACCACTCATACGTGTTAAACCTCAACTATGTGTATCATGGGCCAGAGGCCTTATAATTCTCAATAAATGTTATGTCATGTTATGTTATGTTATGTTATTAAAATGGACAATGAACTTATTAATATTGTTTAAATGTGTTTAGGTACATGTAAACAGTTTGTTTCGAATAGGCAAAGTCAAAATTAGAAATAATTCAGAAAGGTAGGTTTTGAACGCAATTTTGATAAGAAGAGTAGGCCTATTTATTACAACCAAGAATAGTGTTAGATTAGGGAAAATAAGCATTTAGTTTGTCAATGAATTAGGAGACCTTTCCTTCTTTGTACTGTAGTTTTGACCCCCAAATGCGAAACTGAGGGATCATGGAGCTCGTGGCTGTTTTTCAACGCGAAAATAAGGGTGGGGTAAAGGCATGAAAGACTGCGAAAAAACGGCATGGTAACGTGCTATTTAGGATTTTGTCCACATATTATGCGTTGTTTTGAGTTTAAATTTAGTTTGGTATTTTCAGGCTATAGCTACCTGGGTTTGCATTTTGTGAATTTCGGAATACAGGAAAAAATGGCATTTTTTTTTTCTTCAGACCATGCCACTTGCCTGTATTGATCAGTACTTTCTCTATTTCACAAGCTCGACATGATTTATTGATAAAATTTAAAGAATTAGGATTGTGCTGTTGCATTTTTTAAAAGTGCTCTTTATAACTCAGTCTGATTATATAGACCTTTGTTTAAGGAAGCTCTGTTTGGCGTGTGGTCGAGGGAGACCAGTTTAGCTGAAAACCGTGTTCCGCTGCCTTATAAATGACTGGTGCAAAGGTTTCATGCTAGCTGACCATGGCTGGATGAATAGTGCCAGGTAGCGTTGTTTTGAATAAACATATAGTTAATTTTGAAAATCGCTGAATCGATTGACATTTTGAAAAGTAGTCCGGCTCTGTACCTAGATTGCCCATATCAGATACGTATGTATTTGACGAATGCCACCTAGCGGAAGATACGGAAAACAGCCCTCCACTAAAACGGTACGGTTCAAACGCCGACTTGACCAAAACTGATCGATTGAATAGCGACCGACAAAGCCTACTTTTAAAACATGAGGTACAGTTTTTGTTTCATTCATTTCACCAGAAGGAATTTAATTACATTTATATTCTTAAACTAAAGAAAAAATATTGAAAAAAAAAAAAAAAAAAAGAAAGAAAGAAAAAAAAAAAAAAAAAAAATGAGCAATGCTCTGGTGAAAGGAGATTCAATGCATCTCCATCAATGCATAATTCCAGGCAAATCATTACATTATTTGGGTCTTTAAAATCCAATTTGTTTAACAACCAAGTGAATCATGAGGTACACCGGCCCTTTGACATGTAGAAAATATACGAAAAGCTAAAAGTTTCGACTGCGTAGTCCTTGCAGGCTGATCTGATCGATGATTTTGCAGATGCATTAACTCTTAGACGACACCACAAGCTTTTGTGGACAGTGTAGATCAAGATCAGACTGCAGTCTGATCTTTGATCTACACTGTCCACTGCTATATTCTAGACTATGACCGAACTGTCTCTTGATCTTGCATAGGAAATGTATTGTTAGCCTTTGAGAAAATGCAATTATTTATCCAGTGGTGAAAGAGTTAAGCCCCCTGTTCACCGGCAGAGCATGACTGAAATGAATTTAATTACTGGTGACTTGACCTCGTTTCAGCAATAACCTGTATATTCGAGTGTGTGTGTGTTGTAATTTATATTTCTGTTCGATTTCCTCTCCCTTCATATTATTACTTCAAACTTTTGCTGTTGTTGTTTTTGGAGAAGGAAGGTATCTCCTTGTCAGACAGTGTAGATCCAAGATCAGACTACACGTTCTGTGCAGTCTGATCTTGATCTACACTGTCTGCAATAGGTAAAACTGTTCCTTTCACATTATATGAATATGTAACATTCTTCGAATATGTATGAGTCATGCTCCGTGAAAAGGGGGCTTAATGTATCTGCAAAAAAATTATCAGCCCAAGTCATTCTGCGCAGTCAGCACATGCTGACCTCGGTCGAAACTTTTTCTGCATGTCAAAGGACCAGTCTACCCCATAACGGAAATGCATTAAACCCACTTTTGCCAGTACATGGCTCATACTACAGAAGTATATGTAAACATAATTGAATTTTTTTTTTCCAATGATGTTTGGGTTTGTTTTTTAAAACTTTGGCTACTTTCATTTACGTAATAATTACTGTTCAAATGATGATTGAATGATTGATTGATTGTATTGTGTTTAACGCCGTTTCAACATTATTTCAGTTATAGTGCGGCTGCCAGTGCACCTATCCATGCTTTCCTGGAGTCTCTTTTACCAGTACTCCGCACAATATTCTTTCCAAGCCACTGGCTGCTTTTCTACATAACCATCGTCGAAACAGTGGTCAGCGGTGGGAGAGGAATGAATCCTGTCGCAATGACTATCATCAGTCCTCGAAAAGAGATTGAACGAGCAAGTTATCGGACCCACGACCCCCTGTTTTTTCAAGTCCTGCACGCTACCGACTGAGCTACCAAGGCTCGGCGTTGAAATAAGGAACAGAAATATTGTTGAAAGGAGTATATGAATATCTTAAAATCTCTCTTGATACACATGCTTAAAGTTTAGATTGACAATAAACTATAATTGAGCACAGAATACTAACAACGAACTGTAAGGTGCATTGAGGGATGGCCACGACCCTCAAGTACCATATAAACGTGGACAATAAAGTTAAAAAAAAAAATAATTGAGCATTTCTCTGGCAAATAGGGGGTCTAATGAGTCCCCGTGATGCATTATACCAAACAAGTTATCGTATGATTATGGATCTATAAAATTCATCATTTTATCTAGCAACTAACTGAATCATGGGGTAGACTGGTCATTTTTCTTCGCAGAAAATTGACTAATAAAAAGTTTCGACCCATGGCACCCTGCGGAGATCGCACAGACGGACCTAAGTTGATACCTTTTTACAGATCCATTAAACTCGAAACCGTCGAAAAAGGGCATTCGGACATTTGCGTAAAGTGTCGTCTCGGATCAGCCTGCGCAGTCCGCGCAGGCTAATCCGAGACGGCACTTTACGACTACATTAGATTGTGTGCTACAGTAGTACAGTAGACTTGCGCAAAACCGAAAATTACATAAAAACGGAAAGTGTCGTTTCGGATTAGCCTGCGCGAACTGCGCAGGCTGATCCGAGACGACACCTATCGCAGATGTCCGAATGCCCCTTTTCGCGTGTTGCAGGCCATATTGTGATAAACTAACTGTATGATCAAAATAAAGGGGGGATTTTTTTTCATTAAAGAAGAAACAAGCAAACATATGAGCAGTGCTCTGGCAAAAGGGGGATTAATGCATCTTCGTTATACGTGACAATAGCCCAAATCATCACATAATTATGGATCCAAAGGAGCCACTTTCTTCAATAACCGACTCAATCATGAGGTAGATTGGTCCTTTGACAAACAGAAAATTGACTAATAGCGAAAAGTTTCGGCCCAGGTCAGCCTGCGCGGACTGCGCAGGCTGGCCTGGATCGATACTTGTCGCAGATGCATTAAGCCCGCTTTTCACAGAGCACGACTCATATATAATAGGCAGGTTATTTTTATAGTCGGCCGTTTCGATACTTTTCATAAAAATGCGTCAGCACAAATTTCAGTTAGTTTTTAATCTGTCGGCGTGAGCCGGACGATTAGAGAGACCACAACTTTCAGAAATCCGTCTGCTGAGGGCAAACTGATCTAACTGCAACTTGTGACAGCTTTTTCCTACAGTCTAATAACACTAATACTAGCTGTTGTGACCTTATTACGTTGAACTTTTAACGCTAATAAGCCATAAGGAATGGTGTCAGTGATAAAGCAACAACTTATGAATGAAACAAGAGCGAATCCAGGAGTATCTGGATTATGTTACGAGCACACCTTGTGTTGAAAAGATGATAGGTCATTTGGCCTGGAGCAAGGATAAACTTGCAGTGAAACGGAATTTGTAGGGAAACATTGCTTTAAAAAAATTTGAAAATTTAGATTGTTTTGCCTTGGAGCAAACTGATGTACATGCTGGTGGTGAAAGCTGTTTAAAAAAGTAATCTGCCGTTGGTAGTTTAATGTAAGCAAGGTGAAGCGTGTGAAGCAGTGTGGGACAAAGGATGTAGAGTTGTTTAAGAGTTATTACCCTAGTGGAGAAGCCATTACATAAACATTTTCAGAATGGTTTGGTTATCCCACGCTTTCAACCTTAGAAACCAGACTGTCCATTCACTATACTGACCAGTGTATTTGATTATGCATCTTTCAGCATAGGATGTATTAAACCTTGGGCTACTAAGCGCGAATTTATGACCTTTTCCGGACATTGTAGATCAAGATCAGACTGTATACTACATGCTGTCTGATTTTGTATCTTTAATGTCCGACAAGAAGATATTTTTTCCAAAACAAAAATACCTTTGAAATAGTAAAGAATTGGGTTTTTACTGTCAGCTTGAAAGTTTCATTTCACTTATTTAGCAGGTTAAAGGTTAAATTGTTTTCATAACCCCTATTCCTCTCCTTCCAACCACGGCTCTACCATTTTACATGCTCACTAACATGTTTCTTTTTGATGACATTCTTAAAGTCTCAGTAAAGTCCAAATGTAAAAAGGCCTCTTTATAAAATAAAAGTAAATTTCATTTTTACCATGTAAAAATATGGCGATTATTATGACTTGCACGATATGTAAAGGTGCAGTTTGTAAAAGTTCCAGTGAATGGCAGAAAAAAGAATTTTGAAACTAGAACAGTTCCTACCATGCAGCATTATCTGTTTGTTTACATCGATGATCGCCAACGATTAGCCGATTTTTCGTCATAAATCTCCGCAGTGACGTGATAGTGACGTAAACACCACGTGATCATTCAAGGCCTCAAAAAAAAACCTTCATTAACTTGATCGTGTAGTCCCCATTCTCGGCTTGAAAAACGTAAGTTTATCAACATTGTAAATCAAAGCGTTGAAAACGCTGATGTGGTATTTGTCAAGGAAGCCATTGGGTGGAATTAATAATTTGAAAAAAAGAAAGGGAGAAATTATACTCAAATTTTGGCTTGAAAGTCGACCTACTAAGCAAATGAATACCTTTTTTGTTGAAGGGAGAGTACTCATGACAAAGTTAGGATTATTTGTGTATTGGTGGTCTCCCTTTGATCATTAGGAGGAGTCAGGAGTAACGTCCCTTGACAGTAGGATGCATGACGGATAGAGAAAGACTGATTGATTTAATGCTGTTTAACGCCGTTTTTTTTCAACATTATTTCAGTTATATCGCGGCGGCCAGTGCACCTATCCATGCTTTCCAGGGTTTTCTGTTACCAGTACTCCGCACAATATTCTTTTCAAGCCACTGGCTGCTTTCCCACATAACCATCGTCGAAACAACAATCAGCGGTGAGAGAGGAATGAATCCTGTGACAATGACTATCGTCAATCCTCGGAAAGAAATTGGCCAAGCCGGGGATCAAACTCACGACCCCCTGTTCTCAAGTCCTGTAGGCTACCGACTGAGCTACCAGGGCTCTGCAATAGAGCTAGAAACCATGTGAATATATGGAATAAAATTAAGGTTGCCCAACTGTAATGGGCAATATGTCAAAATGAAGGAAAAAAAATCATAATTATTAACTTATTTGTTATTGTCTTAGTGTCTTAAATATGAAAAATCAGAAACATTGCCCGATAAAAAGTAAAGTTATACGAATTTTTGAAAATCCACCCCAATTCCAGACTCCGCAACAAAATTGACACCACCCCTAAGGAATTAAAATGTAAATATTTTTTTTCAAATTTATGGTATTTTGTATCAAATTTGGTACTAGAAGACTCAGCACATAATATTCTTTCAGGAGTACTAATAATTTTCTTGTAAATTATAAAAATCAGAGAAAATATGACAAAACTAACACGAAGTGTAACAGGATTTTCTTTATTTTTTCCATTTTTCTGAGACAAACCCACCAAGTTATTTTCAGAAATATCATACTTTAATGAATGGGGCATGGATAAACCATACACAGTTTTTTTCTAAAACCTATCTGGAACAACATATGTGATTTTCAGCATCTTTCACCGCACGTAACTGAAAATATTTGATTTTGAACATACACACCACTATTTTGACGTTTCCATAAAAATATACAAAAAACATTACTTAAAATCAATGATCTTCAATTCTTTCTTAAGTTCAAAACACACCATTTCCTATCTCTGTGAACTACTTAAATTAATCTTAATTAGTGCTTAGAGATTTAGATTTACAATTTAAACCAATTAAATGACAAGATTTTGTTAATTTTACTGTGGTACACAAGCATGTCGGTCAAGAAAGATGCATATTGAAATTGCTGAGAAGAAATACATAGTAAAATGGTTTTTTAGACCTTTTAACATCATAAATCTTCATGCATAATATCTATAAACCTGCATAAAGCTTTAAACAAGACACCAATGCAAAGCTGAGTTGATTTCCTAGCACACATAGTAGGCAAAAGTAAATACGGGCAGATAACTCTCAACTGAGACAAACATTTTTGCTTATAAATTGCAGGCTGAAAGTTCCTAGTACATGTAATAATAAGGCACAGAGAAATCAATTACTGGCACAGAGAAATCAATTACTGGCAAAGAGCAGAAACTAGCCTTAAGATTAACAACAAGATGAAACAAGCATTTTTTTCACACCCAGTCAAAGTCACACTAGGAGGTCAAATGTCAAGAGTCTAATCAAAGCTGTACTTCCACCGTTTGAGAATTTTCAAAAGACTTTGCATAAATCTTCATAATGAATCCTGGGGGCTTGCTACTGTAGCTTAACCAATTACCACACAACAAGAATTTTTGAAAACATAGTGGGAAGAGTAGAAAATGCAGGTAACCATATTTTCTACTTTTCCCACTATGTTTTCTTACCTTTCAAACTGAAATCTAATCATTCAAGCCACATTTAATTTGTGGTCTGCATAAGCTTTCAATTTGGACCAATATAAAATTTTGTCATGTGGTAAAGAGTTAGTGGTCAAGTCACAAAGCCATGTTTAAGAACCCTTTACCAAACAATCTGGTGTTTTAACAACCCTGAGAAAAAGGCATTTGAAAATGAGGGAAGAGGAGAAAATGCTGTTATCAAATTTCTGGTGATCAGAATTTCCTCATTTTCCCACAATACCACCATACCAATAACAAATTTTTTCAATGAGCCAAATTTGTCACCTGCAAATGCTTTGGATTTGGAAAAGTCAACATTTTCTCATTTGGTAAAGAGTTAAAGAATTTTAAAGTATTACGCACAAACATTCATGAACATTTTTTTCACAGCAAAGCCTCCAATGAACTACACTGGAGTATGACTGGAATACTCTGGTAACCACAGGTTAAACGACTGAAAACAGTCAATATCCAATTGGAAACATTTATGAAAGCATTGTGAAAAAAGAACCATTTGCTCAGACAACCAAATGCATGTTTTTTTACCATGTTTCCCACTCTGGTTATGACAAAGTAAAATACAACAAAAGTGGGGTATACAAATATGAAAAATAACCATGCTTAATTGCAGTCTAAGTATTGTTTCAAATGGATAATTTCATAATATGACAACAATTAAAAAATGTTTCGGAATATAGATAGTACCATCTATAAATATTAATAAAACAGAAACACAAGGGAATGGCCGAACTTAAGTTGTTAGAACTTGTGGTCAAACCCCTTTGCCAAATAGTTCTGTGTTTGTACGTTATAAATATGATTTTGTACCAAAAATGGCAATAAAATATGTTTAAACTAATAAAACATACTATTCCACAAAAAGCATTCTGCACATCTTTTTAGTCTGATCCTTGTATGATCTTTTTAGCCTGATCCTGTTTCTAAACCATATCAACCTTTTCCAAACAAACAGGTATTTCAACAGCTCTGTAGCAGTTAACATTTCAAAAAGATTGAGGGAAAAGGATAGTTGCCCAGTACCTACATTTTCCCCTTTTTTCAAATGTTTTCAAGCCTGTCCAATACTGAATGTTCTAATGCCTATCTATTTCAGGAAAATCTAAAATACTTATGACAAAATGATTGTAACATGACAAAAAACACATAAACATTGTCTGAAAAACATAAAAAAAAATCAAAAGTTACAGTTTATCAAAATACAGAGACACTTTTGGAACTGTTTCTTCAAGAACTGGATTTCCAGATAAATGGACAGGTTTGAAATTGCCACGTTGAATAGCAGCTGGAATCTGTTTGGTATCCACATGTTGCTCATAACCAGTACCTGTGAATGTGTATATATAATTGAGCCATGCTCGATGAAAAGGGAGCTGCAACTACAAAAAGAATTGACCCAGGTCAGCCTGTGCGGTCCGCCCAGGCTTACATGGGCCCACAATGTTTGCCGTTTGAAGATTTTCTGTATGTCCATGGACCAGTCTACCTCATGATTCAGTTGGCTGTTAGACAAAATGGAGTTTATAGACCCATAATCATATGATGCCTTGCTTGGTATAATAGATCATCACAGAGATGCATTAAGTCCCTTTTTCATAGAGCATGGCCCATATATAAATATTTATCTCTCTGTGTGTTTATGCCACTTGGTGACACATTGCCAGATTAATCACTGAGTGTATGTGATATTAATGATTTTCATAATTTGAAATAAAATGCTAGTTATTATCTACTTCCGTTTAACCTGACCCTGTTCAAAATCATTTAATAGATTAATATTCTATTTTTATCCTCGGCATCGCTCAGCATATGTCCCGAATGGTAACGCACGGTTTAAGCCAATCAACCCTCAACCTACTGAATATGTTGGTTGAAAACTTTCCAGTCAATAGTTAAAAAAGGAAATATTGAAACTTCAAAGTTATTTCAGGGAGAAATATTTCCTCACTGGATAGTGTAGATCCAAGATCAGACTGCACTTTCTGTGCAGTGAGTCTGATCTTGATCCATGCTGATCCCAATAGCTCCTAAAGTCGCGCTTTGTACACTAAGGGTTAAATTGCTTACCTGTATACCTTCCCGTGTATAAATAACTATCCGAAAAATAGTCAGAGTTTTATTTATATGCCTACTTCTATATTCAGCATAAAGGTCAAGATCAGGTTAAATGAAGTGAGCAATATCAAATTTGAAAAAAAAAAGAAAAAAAAAAGGTTGTCCGTTTCATTCTAATCATTCTAATATAGATTTTATGCATTAAATTCTCAACAAAAAGATATTGAAATTGTGGAAAAAGAAGTCAAAGCAGGTAGGATAATATGCTATCTTTTCCACAATGCTTTAACATGAGCTTCAGATCTGTGTCCCTTTGTCTAACTCAAAAAAAATATTTGAATACCAAAATTACAGTTCTGATTGTCCAGAAAGGTCATTTTGGCACAGTAAAAAGGATTTCACATCTTAATGTGAACGGTCAACATATTCAGAATAGAGGTTATGTCCCTAGTTGCATAGAATCATTGTCTTTAAGCATACCTGATATAAATGACTTTAAAAAAATTGTGGAAAAAGCAGGAATTTGCTCTGCAAGACACTTTCTCTTTTTCCCACAATACTTAAATACCATGAAAGGTAAAATCATCAGCCTATGGCATTTCAAAACTTGATTCATATGTCCTGCAGATATTGCACAGAAGGCAAAACTTATTTTCAACTAGTACAGACACAAAATTACTTGATAATAGTAGCACTGTCAATAGGTGTTTATAACCAAGAGTTGACAAATTTTATGCAAATATTACCTTAAATAAGCCATATTTAAATTGTCGTCTGCAAATGCTTTCAATTTTGACAAGACATTTCTGATAGTCAAAAACCAAAATATAGACATATATGTACAAACGCGAAACTGGAAGATTTTCAAAATGCATGGCAAGATCAGGAAAAAAATGTGCCCCTGGCATCAAGCAATAGTTAACCCTGTACAAGATGATAAATTTTTTGCCTTTTCCAAATTCAAAGCATTTGCAGACAAAAAAATTAAACTTGGCTCAAATGATGATTTGCTTTCGAGTGGGTATAAACCATTGTGGAAAAAAGGAGAAAATGCTGGTAACCAGCATCTTCTCCCTTTACCATAGCATTTTAAGAAGGCTTCTTCCTCTAGGTCCCTAAAACATGGAATTGTGTGGTAAAGGGTTTAAATATGCAGCATGCTCCTAATTACACCATTCAAGGGTTTAGAAAAATCAACCTAATAATTTCTTATAGCCAAAAATCAAAGCATAGCTGATCATTTTGAATTTCAACTTCATTTTGCCTCCCTATCTGTTTCTGTAGGAGACAGCATTAATTATTATTTTCATTAAAAAAAAAGGCTTAAAAATGTAAAACCTACTGTATTTTTCTTATGTATGCCTGCTTAGCAGCTAGTTGGGTGGTTTCCACAGCCAGTAATTCAATTGCTTCTTCAGATCGCTCTTCCATATTCGTTAGATTTGCATCACTAATCGGCTTCAAAAAGCAGCCAGAAAGTTGTTAACTCTGTAAAGTCCAACCAGGCTATCAATCATGACTGTAAAAAAAAATGTTTCATAGGAATACAGTTCATTGCTTTACCATGTATTAAAGTTATACCTACTGTATAATGAAATAATTTGAAACTTCACAGTCTCTAGTCATGAAAACAATGAAAATTACAAATTATATAGGATCCAGCAGTCTGCGAAGAAATTCTTTAATTGCTTATACTTGTGAAAATATTGTTGGCAAGCTGAGAGGTTGCTTTTTACAAGCAATTTCTGCTCTTCCCTCGACGTTTTCTGTGGGTTTTTTTTTCCCACCCAAATTCCATTTCTTTTTTTTTTGATTTGGTATGTTGTAGAACATTTTAAAATTCATATAAACATTTGACAGTAACAAACAAGAAGTAGATGGAATTCTGAGGAGTATCTGCAATTTACAAGGGCCTGATTCAGCTTTTAGAATTTAAAGCTGTGAATGCTGCCCAATATGTTTTGGAGACTAGGGTCATCAGTGTTCCCACTGAAATTTTTATTTGGAGGTTTTGTACCCCCTACCATTGAAAAATGGGGGTATAAGAAAAAAAAATGGGGGTACAAATTCAGAAAAATTAGTATGCCTACAACTCTAAATTGTTTTCTTAAATGCCTCATCCTCTTTCAGGTGAAGAACAATCATATAGATCTACAAAGCGAATTTACATTTTTACATGTAACCAGGGATCGTATATTTGATCCCTGATGTAACAAATAGTAAAATAATTACTTGACAAAGTGATAACTAGTAGTCTTTATGCTCATCTTTTCACGTGCCTTTTGCATAACACTCAACAGAGCCATTGTCGAAGTCTGGATGGTGACTACTGTACTCAATATGAATTCTGTTTTCTTGAATGTTTCTACTAGTATACCTTGCTTGCTTAGGGGAACCCAAATCCGAAAGCTTCTAAAGTAGGCCTACCGCATTTCTGAGCTATTACCAATGTTAGTTTACAGACGAGAGACATTGACGTCGACAAAACACTTTTTCATAGACTGCGTTGAAGAAAGGAGAGCTGAATTACGGATAATTTTTTTAAACAAACAAGTCCCAGTCTGCAATTATTGATCACGACAATAAAGACCGAGTACGCCAACCATGTAAATGTTCTAAAAATAGAAAGCTGGAAATCCCAAATTTTTCTGATGATTTACATCTTCCGAAAAAGTTGCTTTTACATGAGCCGTTCTATGCAAGCCTTTCCTACTTTTTATTTCGATCTTCGTCTGTATTTTTTGTGCGCGATTTCACATATAGGTTTGTTATTTTGTACGTTTTTTATTTTACTTGTACGTGTTTCACGTACGATTTTGAGTGATTGGGAACTCTGGGTCATTGTGTATTACATAGTTTAATACTTTGGAGTTCTGTAGTACGATAACTGTATCCCATTGCTATTTCAGTTTTTCACCGATTGCCTCCTGGACCATGCCAAGCACAAAACAATGTCCAAAATTTTAATGTGAAAGGAAGCACCCTAAAAGTCTTCTGATTGAGACTATACATAGGAGGAAGGGCTTCAAGGAAGGGCTTACATTGTACTTCATTATATACATTTTTATACATGTACTGTATCCGTCCATTCAGCAATGTTTTTCACTGCAGAAAAAAAAAAGAGTCAGAGACATATGTACTGTACTTTAAGCAAACGACTCGGGTATACCAAAATTTTTGAAGATAAACAAACTATGACAGGTCTTACCTGAACCAGAGACATTGATGTGTATTGTATGTCTCTGCCTGAACTCAGTTTAGTACTAGCAACAAAATATGGGATTCTCTTGATTTGACGTGGTGAGTCTTACCGCAGGCCACTTAATGATAAAATCACGAAATTCACATTTAACATATAAATATCCACTGAGTCCTTTCTATATTTCTCCCACATCGCTGTCGTAAGTGAAGGAAATGGGCCCAAGAAGACACGATTGACACGCTCTCAGTCTCAGGTTTTTCGAAAGAACATCAAATTCAACATCCGTCGGCCAACTTTCCAACTATCACTTGTCATCGCATCTTCAACATGAACACAAGCCTCAGGCAAAGGATCCACAAGCATAGTTATGGCAGTCTAAATTGGTCTTGTGGCAATACCTGGCAGCTTTTCTTTTCTGAGAATCGGCCTTCAACGTCGCAAAATTGCATGACAACATCACCGGAAGTGTCCGAAAAATTCGTAATTTTTCGTATTTATTTTTTACCAGTCACATTAATCGACAACACAACTATAAAAATCTTATATCATTAATAAAGTATCATTTTATATTTAAAAAAAGGCGATAAATAGTTTAATCATGCAATGTCCGGCAGTTGACGTGAATGCCCGACAGTTCTCCGTAGCCAGGGATCGTATATACGATCCCTGCCGTAGCTTACCGATGCAGTCTGATTGTTGTACGTAAAATACCGATATTGACCGACATTGGCCGGTGTTTCACGATCCCATTACAGTTGGGCAACCTTAAGTTTGTACCTAAAAAGCATGGTTTTAAAATATCTTTGGTGGTTAACGTTTAATTCCCAACATTTCAATCAATTATTTCGATATATAGATATTCATTCCGAATCAAATGGAGTAGCGCGCAAACATGGGATGAACAAGCCATGGGACGAACTGGTTTTGGAACGAAAAAGCCCAGGACCAAGCGATCAGTAGACAAATTTAGTATCACTGCGCCAATAGAAGGCTATGAGTGAAGCTATTTTCAATAAAAAATTAATATTTCCTTTATCGATGGCCTCATCCAGTGTATTTTAACATGCCATTTCCAATTACATATATGAGTGCTACCGAAAAACTCATTTGTTTGAGAAAAATTGCGTTTATTTGGGTTTATTTCTTTCGGCTTTGGACAAAACACAATACATGGTCTTCAAAATTCAATCTTGAACTCATAGTGATATTGTCTTCGACAAATACCACAACAAAACGGCGACACAGGCTGATAATCGCTTATTCATTTATCATCAATACAGGAAGAGTTTACTACATCTAAATAAGAAATCAGGTTCAGAATGAGCAATCTTACTCTCCGATGACATACTATTGGAAGTGTAAACAGTAGTCCTGTGTAGCACAAATGAGATGCAATGGTATCACGTGACGTTCTCGAAGGCCTAGTTCGAATATACACGAACGATAACGAAGGTTGTCTCGATCAATGGCGTCCCTGAAACCGACAGGCTTCTCCATGCATTTTCGCATCCGTATTTCACAGCAATCAAAGCAGTAACTGACTCGTTCGAGTGTTCTCCGATCTTATATATGTGTGTTGTGATGGGTAATCCGATATATTTTCGAGTTATAAACGGTGAAAATTACCTGTATTTGGACTTTACAGGGGCTTTAAGACTGGAATCAGTCTATTAACCGTTGGCCACACAATCTTGTCGGGCTTTAAAAATGTAGTGGGAAAAACAGCATACATGTATTAAGCATGTTCTCTTTTTCCTCACAGCGTTTTTTCATCATTTGAAAGATTTTCAAAATCTTGTCATTTGGTAGAGTTAAACAGATCATTTTCTTAGATGGAAAAAACCCTGAAACTGCAATACAAAAAATTCACTTAACGTCATATTCTCCATGTCTGAATCAACTGACCAGGGAAAAAGCCTCTTCGGAGAGCACAGATTCAGACCAGACTGCACAGAACATGCAGTCACTCAAATTTTGGATCTGCTATTCCTATTACTTGAGATATCGTAGTCAAGACAGCAATGACCCTGCAATAATTAGGTTGCTTTTCCACGCTTATCAGATCTATTTCATTAATTGAGCGCTTTAGTGTAAAACTCTCAGTAACATGTTTGTCTCATCAGTATTCTGGTTGACTCTCATCCTCTCCATATTCCAGATTAAAAGCACAAGGTTTACTGTAGTGATGCTCTTGCTCATTACAATGATTCAATACAATGGCCGATGTTCTCCAGTTACATATATATAGTCGCTATTGAAGACAATAAAAGATCAAGATCAGACTGTCCTTTGAATGCAATGCAGATTAGTATCACAGACATACATATTGAATATCTTAATTGTCTGTTTATGAGTAATTCATATGAAAAAAAAAACTCGACACTGAAATTGTAATGTTTGGATATTGTTTTTCTGACTATAAAAGGCCAAAACTGAGTGTTTTAACCAAACTTTCCCGTTTCTGATGACCCCGAGGAAGAAGGCTGTTAAAAACATTGTGGAAAAATGCAAATAACCGTCGTTTTCTCCTTTTCTCACAATGTTTTTTTTTACCATTTCAAAGATTCAAATCATCATTAATTTGGTCTACATTTCATTCGTCTTTAGCAAATGCTTTCATTTTGGACAAGTCTAAAATTACATCATTTGGTAAAGGGTTGAGGGTTTGGTAGATACTACATGCTTTGAAAGTAATGTGGTAGAAAATGGCCAGCCGATGTTTTGAACAGAACAATCTTGCCAAGAACAATTTAGCCAGCCGAAAAACGTATGGTAGGACAATTTGTCAAGATAAACGCGAGCAGCCAAAAGTAATCACTTTGATAGCCATAATACAGGCACATTCTATACGACATATTCATCATGTCCATCATTCAATATGGATATTATTGAAAATATCTGACGATATGTTACAGTATAGTTTCAAAAGTTGCAAAAGTTACAGAAAATAATACATGTATTTATATTTTCTTAATCTTGTATAAAAGGTTGGTAGGTACTGTTATTCATGATGAGTGATATCTAAAGCTTGAAAATCGGTATTTCTGGTCAGAATAGTCACTTACATTCTACGTTTTACTGCTGTCGACTGGCAGACATACATCTTTAGCATTCCGTTAAACTACATGTACTAATTTGTAAGGGACGGAGAGTTTCTACGTGACTCAGTTATAAATGTCTATCCCATACATAGTTCAAACAACTGCCATTTGATTTGTGATTTCAAACCACTGTAGTTATTCAGTGTCGACCGATTACAGTGCTGACAGCACTTTGATTTATTTTTGTACGCAAGCACCCTGTCTAAAAAAAGAAAAACGAATAGGGTCTGTAAGTCTTGTTTAGATGAAATGCACTTCCGGGATCACTGGTCGCCATATTGAGATTTTTTCTACTGTTTTGCTTATGTACGTACCGACATTCGTGACGCTACACTGATGTGTATGTTATTCAAATTCTCAAAAATGGGTTTGGAGAGGAAAAACCGGAGATGAAAAGTGTTGGTAAGGGTTAAAATATTGTTGAGAAATAATGCTGTGATTTAAAAACAGGCCGTTGAAATCAGCGAAAATCCGTAACCCAGTTTTCGTACATCGTTGCAATGGACATGTACTCGGTCGATTTCTGATCTAAAGAGGCCAAACTAACCTAGTTATGGCAATAAAATAATGTTTTTAAGCATTTCATTCAAGAAATGCACTCTGATCGCGTCTTCAGGGGCGTTTCGAAATATATTGCCGTTTTGATGTGTTTCGCACCAGGGTAGTTTCGCACCTAAGTCTCCTTTGCACCATATTAAATTAAATGTTGCCGATAATGACAGTTGCAATTAGATCTACTCGGCCTCATTTTATTCATTGAATTGCCTTAGACAGCCAATTACATACATAAAACCAAAGAAAATTCTTAACTGGACGTGAATTCATGGCTTCAAAACCTATTTTGGCATCTTTTGTTGAATTATTTTCAGGTAAATTCATCATTTCACTGGGAACTGGGTAAATAGGCTTAACCCTTTCTAGAGCGCCGAATAAATCAAAGAGGCGTTTTCATTCTATAAATAAGATCGTAAGAATAGTGTTGAAGTTGCCCTTGTCTGGAATGTCTTAGCAAAGCGATCAATGTAGATCAGAGATCAGACTGCACACTTTGTGCAGTCTGATCATGATGTACATTGATCGCAAAAGCAACTAAAGTGGTCAAAGGCACTTTGAGGGTTATAACAAAGAATTGTAGACTATTTGAATACTCAAGATCAGTAGTTGTGCTTGCCCATTAAGATGTAGCCCTTACAAGTGTAATGTTTCTAATGATGAAATATTCTGCAGTTTTTTTAAATACATTGCTTTATCCTATTTTTTTCTGCAGGAGGGCAGATAGGCCATGAAATCCTAACTTCAGATTCTGCAGTTGTCACTATGATGATGGTCTAAGAAAAAATGGGCCAAGCTTGTTATTTTTCAGCAAAGTGAACTTTCCAGATAAAGCTACAGCAATGAGGTTACTATATTGCAGTACATGTATTTTAATTATCTAGAATTCTGAAATATTTAACAAAAATGATCTATTAAGAGGATTAAAGTCAAATTTGACTTACACTTTATAGTTTTAATGTTTTAATATTGGTAAAAGTGGTTAATGAGACACATATTACAATACTGTTTTAATTGATATTACAAATGAACTTAACGTAAACCTGATACTGATTGTGCAATGTTTTGAAAACATTTCCACCTCCATTGCCTTCATAATGCATGATTGCCGTCGCAGGTAGATTCATACATTGATGAAACATAGTACATGTGGCTTTAAATGTCACTCTCTAGATTTGTTTTTCTTTTTTACACATGTAACTCTTTAACAAGTAATTAAATTTTAGACTTCACCCAAGTTTACAAATAGTATTTGCAGAGGGAAAATAAAATTTGGCTCTAAAGATGGGTTTTGGCAAATTAAAGGGTAGAAAACATTGTTGTGGGACAAAATGCTGGTAACCAGGAATTTCTTATCCAACAATTTTCTCAATACCTTTTACCTCAGGGCACTCCTATAAACACTGGACAAAGACCAAACTTTGCAAAAACTGACATGCTATGTTTCCCAATCAAACCAAATCTAATGTAGTACATGAGTTAGCGAAGTGTGCAGGAAGACACCCAGGCTTTGATAGAATTCTGGTCTGATTAATGTTCAAAGAAATGGGTATCCTGAAGGACTGCATTCGTATTTCAAGTTTATAATTTTTATAATTTCATTTCAGATGCTGTTGTTCATTTCTAGTATATTACACAGGATGTCACCTTTAAATGTCTGGTTGGGTGGTCACATATTTGAAGATCAGAAACTGACCACTTTATTCAAGCCAATACATAATTCCATGGATGTTGGCTCTACAGTGAGAATCAACAGCTTCAGAACAATCACAATAGCTGTCCAAAACATCTGTACAGTGCCACATTAAACATCACCTATTTTAGAAGCTTAGGAAATGCCAAATCACAAAAGTACAAGATTAATTCATGACAGTCCAAATGACAGCAGATGCAACAGGATGTACCACAAGATATGATTTGCAAGGCATTTTCCTGTACTTAGAAGAGTAGGCATCCTGTTAGCTCTTTATAAAATGAGCTTGTGTTAAAACAGCCAGGGGGAGGGAAGCTGTAACAATTGTGAGAAAAAGAGAAAATATTGGAAATCTTTTTTCCACAGTGTTTTCTACCAATTCAAAGACAAATTTCACCAGTTCAGCTACATATCACCTGCTAATCCTCTCAACTTGAACCAGTCGAAATTTTGTTCTGTGAGTTAACCCTTTACCAAACAATTCTGTTTTTAATTACCATGATGCAGAGGGCTTTTGACAACATTGAAGGAAGAGGAGAAAAAAGCTGGTCACCAGCTTTTTATACTTTTCTGTCAATGTTTCCTTTCAGCAATAAACCTAATCATTTGGGCTACAATTGTTTCATCCTCCAACTTTGCTTTCAAAATAGACATGATGAAAATTTTGTTAAATGGTAAAAGGTTAAAATGGTTGCATGTCTACTTCTTATACAGCCCTTGTTTAATTCAACCTTGCAAGTTTTTGGACCAGAGACAGCCCAGTGATATGATACCAGCAGATAAAGGGGTCAGTGGGCTGTCTCCTGTAGATAACTTTTTGTGTCTTGCAGCATACCAATTTTGAAAACATTTTGACCTTAGGACAAATTGGTCAAAATAAGTAATATCTGCTTTTGACATGATTTAATGAATATTCAAGCTTTACTCCTTGATTAATTTTTTTCACATTTACAAGGATGCTTCTGAAGTTTTATGCTAAAAATATGTTTCAGAAGCTATTAAGTTAATATATTTGATGACTTGTAAGTCTTTACCAAAAAATCCTGAGTTTTAACAACCCTGCAGAAAAATGCTCTAGGAAACATTGTGGGAAAAATACAACTAACAATTTCTCCTTTAAACACAATGTTTCCTACCCTTTAATAGGTAAATTGTAGAATGTAAGCCAAAATCAATGAGTCGTCTGCAAATGCTTTGAATTTGAAGAAGTCCAGAATTTTATCAGTTGGTAAAGATTAAAAGAAATAAACGTGAGAAGTTTTGAAAATTTTGTAGATATTTATCTTTATTACATTTGTAGTAACATAACACTTTTATATTATTCTCATGTTATTCGGGTCCCTTGATGGAGCAAATCTCTGCTTCAGAAAAATATTGTTAAAAAATCCAAAATTGTTTATTAATTTGCCATTTCTCACAATGTTTTCAAAGGACTATTAATTTTGTGCAGCTAATAAGACTTGTATGTAACGGAATTTCTTTTTCCACACAATGTCAATGAATGAATTTTACTACATGTATATTGCTTTCACTCTTAAAGGGGCATTAAGGATTTTTGTTTTAAACATAAACAAGAATATTGCTTTTCCTTTATTTAACAAAGTCTTGAAACCTACCTTTACTTTTAACACTAGATAAAATCTGAGGCAAATGGAGAAAAATAATTGAAAGATTGAGATGAAAACATTGTGGCAAATAGATATTGCTGACTGTGAGCAATATCATATTTGGTCACAATATTTTCAAACATAGCCAACTTTCACGGACATGCCTTATCAGCAGTCTCGCATACCAAGAAATCGATGAGAATAATCGATATCATACGTAAAGGTTCGGGAGTTTCCGGAGTTTGGTGAACTTAAACCGTGTATATACTAGTAATCCATATTTGATATCCCCCAGCTATAAAAGATAAGAGAAGCGTAACATTACGTAACAGTAGCCTGCATCAAATTTACAATCCTTGCCTAGACTGTATATCTGCCCTGGCGGTTTTTTTTTTCGGATTTCAACCTAAACCCTTTGTCTCCTTGAAGATCAATATATGGCTGCACAGAATGTGCACCCATATCAGAGTGTTCAGAAAATTTGATTTACATTGGTCATCAGATACAGTAAGATTTTTCTTTGGAAAAGACCATTGAAATTGTTGTATTTAAGCTTTGTCAGTTTGGAAATGAATTCATTCCTCTGTTTAAGGGTCAAGTTTGGATTCTCTGAAACATTACTGATCCCTGCTGTTCGGCCCTTAAACTGCTCTGTGCGTCTAAATGCACTTGTTGCTGACAATGTAGACCAATAATTAATAAACTGCAAAAAAAAGTAGTCTTATCTTGAATTCTAATTCGTCCAAATGCACTTTTGTTGACAGTGTCGATTTATAACAAGCTGCACAAAACAAATAGTCTGATCTTGGACCTGATCGAGACTGTGCGTCGATTTTTAAAAATCCTTGATATTACTATATCAACAGGTTGCTGCATCCAGCAAAAAATTCGGCATTTTGGGATTCCGGTTTAACACTAAATTCATCATACACTTTCGAGTCTAACGGACCTGAAAGAAAAGCCTTTTGAAAACTTTGTGGGAAAGGGAGAAATTTCTGGTAACCAGCATTTTCTCCTGTTTCAAAGACAGGCATTATAATTTGAGTTGCATTTAATTTGTTGTCTGCAAATGCTTTTAACTTGATCGAGTCCAAAATTTCGTCATTTGGTAACGAGTTCAACTTTTGACGGGAAAATGTGCTATATGCAGTTAAATACTAGTAGGTATACCTTAGCAAATAATTCCATGGTTTTACGACCCTGAGAAAGAAGGCTTTTAAAAACACACGGAAAGGTGATAATCTTTGTGATCGACAAGTTCTCATTTTCCTACAATGTTTTCTACCCTTTCAAAAGCAAGTTTCATTATGTGCCTCATTTGTCATCTGCAAATGCTTTCAACTTGAAAAAATAAAACTTAGAATTTAGTCGTTTAGCCCTTCACTGTTTAGACTAATTCTTACCAATGAACAATGAATATATGAAAGTTGTTATAAGGGTAACATTTGGAAGATGCAAGAAACTGTTTGATTGATTTAAAAAAGAGTTGTTTGAAAAAGTTAGAGATCAACTGCATGGTCTTTAGAAGTCGTATTTTATACAACAATAGGTTAAATTTGTAATTTAATTCTTCATCAAACGACAAAATTTTAGACTTGTCTAAATTTAGGGGGTTTTTTTTAAGACAAATAAAAGGTGACTCAAACTATGAAATCTGTCTCTAAAAGGATCAAAATCAGTGCGAGAAAAGGAGTAGATGCAATAACTTTTTACAAGTCGTTTTCAAAAGCTTTCTACTACAGGATCGTTAAATCTCGGGACTGTGTGGTACAGGGTTAAGTATTACCTTTTCCCACAGAGCAATTTTAGAAGAGGCTATTTCTCTGGGGTTTTCATGAGTGTATACGTAAATGATGCAGAGGCTAACTTTTTAAGTCATTTGTAAAGGAATATTCGTTTGTTTTACTCCCTTTTTCCACAATATTCATAGTCTATGTCAATTTTAATATATTGGATCTAGTACTGTCATTCTTCTTACTGTTAATACTCTTTGTAGCAGAAACTGATTAAGCGGTGTAAAAAATATTTGTTTGAATAGAAGATACTTGTAACTTGTAAAAAGTTATTGCACTCGTTTCCATATTTTATCCTAAACAATCAACCGTATTTGTACAGCATTAGGTTAAAGTTGTTATTTAAATCTTTACCAAAAGACAAATTTTCAGATTTGTTCTATTTTAAGTCATTTAAAAAAAAAAAAAATGAAACATGACTCAAACGAAGGAATTTGTCTTTTAGAGAGTTAAAACGTTGTGAGAAAAGGAGAAAATCAGTGGATTTGTCTTTGAAAGGGTCAAAAACATTCTCGGTTAAAATGCTGGTTACCGAGCATTTTCTCCTTTTCCTAAAATGTTTCCAAAAGCCTTCTGGCTCGGGGGTTGTAAAAGTTCGGAATTGATTGGTTAATGGCTAAAACGCTAGGTTCAGCTATAGTTGCTAATACAGACAGTGCCGATCAAGATAACACTACGCTGTCTGATCTCCGCTACTTTGGTCTGGTCAACACAACATTGAAAAGCCTTCTACCTCAGGATCATTAAATCTTGGGACGGTGTGGTTGTGTAAAACTCTTTTTAGAGTATTGAGATTAATCATTTATCTCTCATGGCTAAACTTTTTTTTTCAACCGAGTTTGTAAGTAGCTAGGCCGTGGCGTACAGGGCTTGACACTGGAGGTGGCCGATTCCAGTCCATAGCTCGGCCAATTACTTTCAGAAGATTGATAATAGTCATTGCTACACTATGTATGCCACTCTTACCACTAGTTTCAACGTTGTTTAAACGGTGGTTACGAGAAAAGGCAGACAGTAGCTTGGGAGGAATATTGTGCCAAGTACTGGTTATAGAAACTCCAGGAGTGCACGGATTAGTGGGTTGATGGCTATGATAAGACTGAAATAATGATGGAAAATGGATCAAACACAAAACAACTAAATCTTGCTTTCAAGACAATCTGTGTCATTTGACAGCACAAATATCATCTATGCTCTATACTGTGTTTTGATTGGCTGATATGCTTCATTTCGCTCCACTACATCCCCTTACAACTGAATCCTTTATCTATTAACGCTTTGGCTGCTGTGCGCGACCTATTGACCTTTTGCGGACAGTGTAGATCAAGATCAGGTTGCACAGAACGTGCAGTCTGATCTTTGATCTACAATGTCCGATTAGGATATATTTTCCTTCAAAGAAAAAATACCTTTGAAATAGCAAAATTTGTGTTTTTACTATCAGCTTAAAAGTTTCATTTCAGTTATTTTGCAAGCAAAGGGTTAGAACTCTCACTACCAATCAAATGAGCCATGCTCTTGCAAAAGGGGGCTTAATGCATCTCTGCCATCCATTATACCAAGCAAGTCAATACATAATTATGGATCTATAAAATCCATTTTTTGAAACAACCGACTGAATCATGTGGTAGAATGATCCTTTGACATGCAGAAAATTTAAAGATAGCGTAAAGTTTCGGCCCATGTCAGCCTGCACGGACTGTGCAGGCTGACATGGGTCGATACTTTTCGCAAATGCATTAAGCCCCCTATTCCCAGAGCATGGCTCAAATGCATTCTACTTTTTTCGAAGACTTTAAATAAATTTACGTTGCGTTTGGAGCTGACTCTAGTAAAAGATGAACATGAAGTAGCGGAAGGTGTAGATCAAAAATCAGTCTGCACATTTTGTGCAGTCTGATCTTGATCTACGCCATCCGCAAAACTTATCCAAGGCGACATTGGCAGTGAGTTAAACATGTTTTTATGACCCTGAGTTGGTGGACTCTTGAAAACATTGTAGGAAAAGAAGAAAATGCTACATGTACTTTCATTTACTCAGTTCTTTTTACCGTTCTCTTTCCTTCCCCCCCCCCCCCCCCCCCACTATTTTAGCCATGTTTGGTGCATTAAATCATCTGCAAAGTCTTTTAATTTGGACAAGTCTGATTTTTTTACATGGTAAAAAGTTTAGCTAGGTAAGCTAGCATTTGTTTCTTTTCCCAAAATGTTTTCAAACACTTTTTAAAAGAATAGTTCCATCACACAATACGGACAGAGCTGAAAATTAACCGTATACCACACAACCCTATGTTTAAATGGCCCCTAGTTAAAAGATTTTTTATGAACATTGTTGGAAAAGGAGAAAACGTTGGTTACCAGCATTTTCTCCTTTTCCCCAGTGTTTTTTTTTTTTTTTCCAAATGCCATCATTTGAGCCACATACACGTTGTCATCTGCAAATTTGTCGTCTAATAAAAGATGAAGGTCAATCTGTGTAATGTAGGGAATAGCCAGTATAAAAACAAATGGAAAATGTTCAGTGTAGGAAAATCAATTTTGGTTCAAACCCCTGTAACAAACAATTGCAAGATTTATTGAACTTCAGGTAGATGACTTCTCAAAACATTCTTGGAAAAGAGAAAATGCAGGTAAACATAATTTATTCCTTTTCTTATAATGTTTTTCATACTTTGAAAACCACATTTGTCTTCTGAAAATGTTTACCAATTGGACAAATCTAAAATCTTGGTTTTTGGTAATGGGTTAATTCAAAAACAAACTACATGTAAATGTACTTCATTTCTTTTTTTTTTTTTTTTTTTTTTTTAACCCTTTACTAGATGACAAAATTTTAGCCTTGTCCAATTTGAAAGCATTTGCAGACTACAATTTCAGTGTAGCTCAAATGTTTCGATTTTTCTTTGAGAAGACATGGTTAACAGCCTTTTCTCCTTTTCCCACAATGTTTTCAAAAGGCTTTCTTCTCATGATCATTAAAAGTCTGCATTATGCTGTAAAGGGTCAAATGGTGTTTAATGGCGCATCGACATCTGTCATTTAGCGTGCTTGAAAGGTAATGTATTATCAATAGTTGTAAGAACTAAGTGGTAATTTAAAAGTTAATAAACTGCTCAAAAGTATTAAAGGATCACACAAATGCTAAAATTCAAGTCTTTCACTCTGCTAAACACTCGGTCTTTGTGTTCTGAAAACCATCAGCTTACATTCTTACTAGACAAAATGGCTAAATAGTTTTCTTGTTTGTCTCATTTTAAATGCTGATAAGCCATGTTAAGAAGAAAATCAAGAAATTTGTTTTCCTTGTTGTTTTGTTAAACAGCTCATATTTTTCCAATCTTTTGTTCATATTCTTGTCAAATCTAATGAAAGAAGAGGACGAGATGAAATAATGACAACTCCGATTCTCTTAAAAGCCTGTGTGACATATCAAAAAAACGGCTTTGACAAGAACAGCCCATACATCTTTTGTGCAAACCAGACTGTTTTGCCTTCTCTGAGATTTTACAGTGTTAAGACTGAATGAACTTATGAGCAGAAAATTATTTGCATTGTCCTGGGCTGAAAAAATTATCTTGCGATCGAAGTTGAGGACATGTGATCCTTTAATTTTTTTGAGCAGCGTAATACTTCATGAACAAGAATTAAAAATTAAAGCAGAAAAATGTGGAATATATCTATTATATGATTGTAAGTGCTAGTAGGCTTACCAACGAGGCAATCCTCATTGCAGAGTCATCCAGCGTGTTTTATATTTATGTCCTAAATTTAAAAATTCTATATTTTATTATAAAAATCTATGTCTTTCATATACTGTAAGATGTTATTCTGTTTAACGTTTAAAGATAACATGTACTTCATTTTTCATAATGTGGTATCAATTTGTAAAATATCTTAACCCATAACCATACTGGCTAATTTCAGATACAGTATTTGCTTGTATACCCTAGGGCTGTACATGTGTCACCGTAGCCAACATATTTTCAAATAACTTGAATGAATTCAAAGTACACAGAGGATGACCAACTGGTTGTGTTTGATATTTAAGATTTGTCGCTCAAATGGGTTGTAATGCAGTTAGAATACCACATCACACTGCATTTGAGTGACAGATTTTTAATATGTCGTCTGCAAACACTTTCAATCTGGACAAGCCTACTCTTTTGGTATTTGGTAAAGAGTTAATCTGTCTACAGTAGGGATGTGAAGAATGTTGTGGTTATCGCTGGGACTGTATCTTTTACACTTGTATATTGTATATCACCAAATAGTTCAACTTTCAAATATCATCTCAGTTTTGCCTTCCATGGTCTGTCTGTTTGCTCTAGATCTGTACTTTACCTAAAATTAAACAAAAACAGAGGTAAGGAACTACATCCACATCCCCAAGTAGGCCAAAGTGGTCATTTGATTTAGCCTGTAGCTCTCAAAGAATTTTGTTTTGATGATAAGAAATAACTTCATTAATGTAAAATTTATTTAATTTCTTTCCCTTTAAGCTGACGCAGTATTGCATTCTGTATTACACACCAACCATTCAACCAGACAAGACCGTTCACATAGCACAGTGTGGCTAATATTTTAGCGAATATATTACAGGCATGTTCATGGTCATTTTTTTTTTTCAAAACAAATGCTCATTTTGGTGTCAGCTTTGTAATGACCATTCTACTCTCTGCTGTGTCCTTTTTTCTCAAAGACCAGAACCAAAAACCCTGTATGGGAATAAGTAGAAACCATTACTTTATATGCTGACACAATATATAATATTTATTTTATACACTCCAGACATCAGACAAGACTGTCCACCTAGCGCGGTGTGGCCATTACAGGGAGGAGCTTTTTCTCTAGGCATGTCGATGGCCATTTTCTTCCTTGCTCCATACAATATGGGTGTCAGCATGTAAATGGCCATGTTGCTGTCACTATGGGGTTATATTACAATGTTTTCGGACATGCCTTGGCCTGACAGTCTTACATGAGAGACGGGCGCAAATATGTAAAGTAAATTAGTTGGGTTGAGGTTTTAATGAGACTAGGCAGCGATCCTATAATCTCTATAGATGATCTCTGCACCAGGGTACCCAACACACTCCATGACAGTACTATCTTTACCTGCAAATACTTTGCAACAGAAAAGGCATAAGGCCCTATATCCTCTCTGTACACTGGCCATATCAGGTACACTTTTGCAGGCCGGTACCTAGGTTATCAATGTGGGGATAGCACTGTCTACAAAAGCTCCTCTAAAGTATGAAATAAGCATGAAAAATATACAAACAAAAATAATTTTGAATTTACAAATTTCTAGAAAATTATTAGAGTTTGTTATTAAGAGGTTTTCTGGTACTTGTTTTTTCATTCATTTTGATACGACACAGCATGAAGAGCCAACAATCCAGATGTATAAGAACATAGATGCAAGACATTCACAGCATTGGCTTCAAGTGTACAAAGTTTGATTTGCTGATAAAAACCTTAAGTAGTACTTTACCAAACGACCAAAATTTTGCTTGTCCAAATTCTAAGCATATGCAGACAGCAACTTAAATGCAGCTATTATGGGAGAATTTGTTTTTGAAAGGGTAGAATGCATAGTGGGAAAAGGAAAAAATGCTTGTTACCAGCATTTTCTTCTTATCCTACTATATTTTCGAAAGCCTTCTTTGTGAGGGTTGTTTAAAGTCTGGATTATGTGGAAATGGGTTAAATCTTTAGTCTCAGACTCTTCCATAATGAAAGCACCTGCAGACAACAAATTAAATGAAGCATGTATGATGACCGTTTTCTTTAAAAACCTTCTCAAAAGAAAATATTGTGGGGAAAAAAGGGAAATGCTGTTTAAAAATATAGAAGATTATTTGCCAGCATCCTCATTCAACTACAGGAAAGATTTTTTTTTTTTTTTTTTTGATTCCATGATGTGCATTTGACCTATTTACAAAAAAAAAAAAGATAAATGTTATTTTGAACAACCTGATAGCTCAGAAATTTCTTGGTTTTCGAAGTGAAATTTATGTACAGAAGTTGTATAAGTGATCTCTTTTTTGATGCTTTGTTATGTCTGACCTTGAAATGAACTTTACACTTTCATACTTATGTATATTTGATGTAGTTAC
Organism: Hippopus hippopus; assembly: GCA_946811185.2. Classification (NCBI taxonomy): domain Eukaryota; kingdom Metazoa; phylum Mollusca; class Bivalvia; order Cardiida; family Cardiidae; genus Hippopus; species Hippopus hippopus. Next base: position 31,959,738 of record OX328108.1, on the reverse strand, counting down.
ATATAATTTGAAAATGTTTTTGACAGCAACCTGACAGTTGAAACTTCCATTTTTTTTATAAAACCCCTGTCCCTGGCCACAATGCATATGTACCTGTAATGGAAATTCCAACTGCCAGTCTGCCGACCCTCACTTGCCTACTCGAACCCAATGTAAGATGTTTTGTTTATGAACTTTTAGTCTAATACTCTGATTTATTTTTAACCATTACGCTAAAAGTAGGTTTTCCAGGAGCTTCAATCCAATTTTCACTAAATTTGTTACTGTATGCCATAATGCCTATTTAACGTAACAGTTTACATATAGTTTAAGGAAGATATTGTCAGCAGCTAGATTTTGCATTCTGTAGGTCTTCTTGAGTTAAAGCCTATATTTAAGAACTTTTTACTGGATAATTAATAAATATTTTCTACCTCTTTACAATTGAAGTTTTGCCAGCAACCTGATAGTTGAAACTTCCATTTCTCGTTTTAACCCCTGTCCTTGGTCACAATTTACATGTATATAATGGAAATTCCTACCATCAGTTAACTGAGCCTGACTTGTTTATATTAACTTTATACTAAGGTAAAGCATTCTCAGTCATCAAAAGAACTTTTAGTGCTTAGTTTGAAAATAAAGGCTTTAGAAACAAATCCTTCCAAACATTAAATTTGCTTTTTCATTGTTTATGAACTTCTATACTGTGAAAAAGTTTAAAACTGTCATTTCCTTATTGCTTTAACTAATTGCCAAACAACAAAAATTTTAGACTTATCCAAACTTGAAGACAACAAATAAAATGTGCGTCAAATAACGGTTTTTGACTATGGTATGGTTACCAGCATTTTCTTCTTTCACCACCATGTTTTCAAAAGCCTTTTTTGCCGTAGAGTTTTTGAAAGTTTGGATTGTGTGTTTAAGACTTAACCTACAGTCTGTCATAAATATTCTGAAAGAAAGACACTTGAAAATATAAAGATGTTATATGGAAACTCAAACCTAGCAAAACTTGTACAAACAGGACAAGTATGAATGTCTTGCACCCAGTGTTCCTCCTATTGTGTCCATACCGATAAGATGAAGTGCACTGCAGACAGGGATTTTATGCACAAAATGATGAAACAAAAAATACACTAAAACCTTCTAAGCTCTACCAATAAAAGTTTTGTTGAGCCAAATACATGTGAATTTAGAAAACTTTAACAATAGTACAGCTAAAAACAGACTGACAACTTTGACCTACCTCGAGTCCACAATCACCCCGAAATTTCCATATAGGCGAGTTCATTCCCTCCCTGCAACAGATTTCAAAGGAATAATAAAAAACTTTAAACAAAATTTATCATTCTATATATACATAATTTTAGCATAAAATCAACACCTACGTATAAGACATGTACATGTACCACAATCATTGATTGATTGTATAGTGTTTAATGCACTGATCAATGTTTTCTCCGCACAATAGTCTTTCCAAGCCACTGGCTGCTTTCCCACGTAACGATCATCAGGACAATGGTCAGCAGTGAGAGGAATGAATCCTGTCGCAAAGACTATCATCAATCCTCTGAAAGAAATTGGCCGAGCCAGGGATTGAATCCATGACCCCCTGTTCTCAAGTCCTGCATGCTACTGACTGAGCTACTGGGGCTCGGCATGTACCACAATGAATGAATGAATGAATGGCGATTCAGCAAGGCATTGTCATCTAGGTCTTTAACCCTTTACCACACCCCCAAGTTTTAACCCTGCTAAAAAACTGGTATGAAATTTTCATTTCGATAGAACAAACCCAAATATTGCTAGTTCAAAGTTTTATTTGGGGAAATAATAAATCCTTCTCGGAGAGTGTAGATCCAAGTTCAGACCGGAAATTCTGTGCAGTCTTATCTTGATCCACACCGTCTGCAAAAGGTCAGTGAGTCGTGCTTAGCAGCCTAAGGGTTAAAGTCCTTGAGTGCCGGATACTAGCATTTTCCCCTCTTCCAACGAGGTTTTTTTAACCTTTCAAGGACAATTTCATACAAAGAGATACATTTGTCATCTGCAAATGGCAAGTCTAAAAATTTGCCATTAGGAAGAGTTAGATACATTTGAGTATTGCTGAAGAATACATGTACATTAGAAATTACTGTGGCAAAAGGCATATTCCTCATTTTTCCACATATTGGCATATTCAAATTAAGGTCTATGGCCACTACCTCTCATATTAAAAGACAGAAGCCTCCGAGATTGGCCGAATAGCCTGTACGAAAACGTCGATGTTACACGATATTTACCGATGTGTTAGTGAGTCTACTGCCCCTAACTCTTATATTAAAAGATGGAAGCTTCCAAGATTGGCTGAATAGCCTTAACATCAATATCGATGTTACACGATGTTTACTGATGAATTAGGGGGTCGTAGTCCTTAAAATGAATATTGAAAATGCCTATTTTACAAGAGTATTCTCAAAGATACCTGCAGCAAATTTACTCAGCAGGTTGCTAAATAAACTAAGTGGATATTTTCCATTAGTTTAAACTTTTACCACACATTCTTAAGTTTCAAAAACATGTTTTTTATTTCTTCAAAGGCAAACCCATCTTTTGAGCCATATTTACTGTCTACAGCCCCTAACTCACATATTAAAAGATGGAAGCTACCAAGATTGGCCGAATAGCCCTTATGAAAACCTCAATGTTACACAATATTTACCGATGAGTAGCCTAAGTAACTCTACAGCCCCTAACTCTCATGTTAAAAGGTGGAAGCTGCCAATATTGGCCGAATAGCCTTTACAAAAATGTCAATGTTTACCACTGAGTTAGGGGCCGTAGACCTTAAATTTGTTGTCTACATATACTTTCAATTAGTACAAGTCTAAAAATTTCATTTGGTAATGACTTAAAAGACTGTCAAGATACATGTATTACAATTTCATGTCATGTTGAGAGAATATCTGTACAGATAATCGTAATGCAGATCTCATATCAGATTGCGTATTTTGTTCAGTCTGATCATACCACACAATCCCAACCTTTAACAACCCTGATAAAGAGACCTTTAGAAAACATTGTGGGAAAATGAGAAAATGCTGGTAACCAGCATTTTCTTCTTTTCCCACAATGTTTTCTACCCTACCCAACACAAATTTCAAATTTTGAGTCACATTTATTTTGTTGTCTGTAGATGGTTTCAATTTGGTCACATCCAAAAGTTTTGCTGTTGGTAAAGCTAGGGTTAACCCTTTACCACACAATAAAATTCTAGACTAGTCCAAATTAAAAGCATTTAAAAATGACCAGAGAAATATGGACCAAATGATGAACCCTGGTCTTTAAAAGGGTAGAAAACATTATGTGAAAAGGAGAAATGCTGGTTACCAGCATTTTCTCCTTTTCCCATAATGTTTTCAAAAGCCTTGTTCCATAGGGTTGTTAAAACTTGGGATTATGTGGTAAAGGGTTAAATACCTGATCTGTGTTCAACTTCCCATATAGATGCACTGCTGAGTTGTAGATTGTTCTGATAACTGCTGCTGACAAAGTGTCTGCTATCTTTTCCAAGCAATGCCACTTTGAAACAATCTTGAATTGAAAACCCTACAAAAAAAATAAAAGAAAACCTCTGTATTTTATTTTGGAGGAGGGTTAGGGAGATGGGAGTGGGGAATTGTTGTGAGGCAGTTTATAAAATTACTTTATGTTGTTATTTTTTACTTTTCTGTTTTTTCAAATCTTTGCTTGTTTCGTTTATCTCTTTACCACACAAGCAAAATGTAGACTTACCCAAATTGTAAGTTTTTGCAGACAGCAATTTATGTGTGGTTGAATTGATGGAATCTGTATTTTATAAGGTAGAATTAAAACATTGTGGGAAAAGGAGAAAATGCTGGTTACCAGCATTTCCTACCTTTTCCACAATGTTTTCAGAAGGGGTCTTTATCAAGGTCATGAAAACACGGGATTGTTGGGGAAAGGCTAGAATACAAAACAACAGAATTTGACTGTTATTAAATGGTGTTTTATGCCTCTTTCAACATTATTTCAGTCATATCACAGCAACAGTTCACATATTCATGTGTTTCGTGGCTAGGCTAGAGCTCTGAAGAGTCTTGCTCAAGGACACTCCCACAAAAGGCCCAGTGGACCTAGTGCTGCTGGAACCCAGGGCCTCCAGGTAACGAGTCCCACACCACTTTACCACCGAGCCACGCAGGACCCCGACTGGTCCAGAGTGGAAGATTTTCCAGATGACTAATATCATTCAAATGATGGAATTTGTCTGCGATAAGATAAAAAAACACAGCAGGAAAAGTAAATAATGTTGGTAACTAGCATTTTTTTCTTTTCCCACAATGTTTTCAAAGGTTTTTTCCCAGGGTCTTTAAAACACAGGATTGTTTGTTGGCGGGGTTAACCCTTCACCACACCATCCCGAGCTTTAACAACCCCGAAAAAGCCTTTTGAAAACATTATGTGAAAAGGAGAAATGCTGGTTACCAGCATTTTCTCCTTTTCCCATAATGTTTTCAAAAGCCTTGTTCCATAGGGTTGTTAAAACTTGGGATTATGTGGTAAAGGGTTAAATACCTGATCTGTGTTCAACTTCCCATATAGATGCACTGCTGAGTTGTAGATTGTTCTGATAACTGCTGCTGACAAAGTGTCTGCTATCTTTTCCAAGCAATGCCACTTTGAAACAATCTTGAATTGAAAACCCTACAAAAAAAATAAAAGAAAACCTCTGTATTTTATTTTGGAGGAGGGTTAGGGAGATGGGAGTGGGGAATTGTTGTGAGGCAGTTTATAAAGTTACTTTGTGTTGTTATTTTTTACTTTTCTGTTTTTTCAAATCTTTGCTTGTTTCGTTTATCTCTTTACCACACAAGCAAAATGTAGACTTACCCAAATTGTAAGTTTTTGCAGACAGCAATTTATGTGTGGTTGAATTGATGGAATCTGTATTTTATAAGGTAGAATTAAAACATTGTGGGAAAAGGAGAAAATGCTGGTTACCAGCATTTCCTACCTTTTCCACAATGTTTTCAGAAGGGGTCTTTATCAAGGTCATGAAAACACGGGATTGTTGGGGAAAGGCTAGAATACAAAACAACAGAATTTGACTGTTATTAAATGGTGTTTTATGCCTCTTTCAACATTATTTCAGTCATATCACAGCAACAGTTCACATATTCATGTGTTTCGTGGCTAGGCTAGAGCTCTGAAGAGTCTTGCTCAAGGACACTCCCACAAAAGGCCCAGTGGACCTAGTGCTGCTGGAACCCAGGGCCTCCAGGTAACGAGTCCCACACCACTTTACCACCGAGCCACGCAGGACCCCGACTGGTCCAGAGTGGAAGATTTTCCAGATGACTAATATCATTCAAATGATGGAATTTGTCTGCGATAAGATAAAAAAACACAGCAGGAAAAGTAAATAATGTTGGTAACTAGCATTTTTTTCTTTTCCCACAATGTTTTCAAAGGTTTTTTCCCAGGGTCTTTAAAACACAGGATTGTTTGTTGGCGGGGTTAACCCTTCACCACACCATCCCGAGCTTTAACAACCCCGAAAAAGCCTTTTGAAAACATTGTGGGAAAAGGAGAAAATGCTGGTAACCAGCTTTTTCTCCTTTTCCCACAATGTTTTCTACCTTTCTCAGGACATGTTTTAATTTTTCAGTCATACTGATTTTGTCGTTTGCAAATGCTTTCAATTTGCAATGACTTAAAATTTTGTCGGTTGGTAAAGAGTTATAGGACAATTTAGACTATTTTTCTTTCCAAATTGTTGTTTTGGAAAGAATATCTGTGAAAAAAAAAAAACAGTTTATGTTTAAGATTACAACGCATAGTCTATTTATCCTGATCTTAATCTACCTGTATAGCTTTTAACTTACCATGTAGATACACTGCTACTTGTAGATTTTTCTCATGGCCTTAGGCAAAGTGTCTGTGTCATCTTTTTCAAGTACATGTATTACCACTTCAAAGCCGTGGGATCTTAAATTGAAAACAAAAAAAACAACCTCTGGTTCCTTTTTTCTATGGGGGTGGGGATGGGGGTGGGCTAGTTGTAGGAAAAGTTGTTTCCTGTAACTTTATTTTGCTTTTTTTTTTTTTGTTTCTTTTCTGATTTATACACTTTAGATTGTTTTAAATCAATATGACTATTTTTGGTTAAACTGTATTTCTATTGTAAGTAAATCTTAACTTATGTGACTCACAATTCAATTTTTCTTGCTCAAACCTGTGTTTGTAAGTGAGAAGTGACCTGCTGCTGTAGAAAGCTGACTGTATGCATTCTCAGTGTGAACATTTTATTTTTGTACTGTTAATGCAGCTTTACTCATTTTTATCTTCAAGCTTGAGGTAGTTTTTAGTATTCAATCAATCAATTTTTCTTTCTGATAACAGGTTTTAAGATTTTTAGAATGGTCCAAATTGAAAGCAATTGCAGATGACAAAGTAAATGGCACTCAAATAAGAAAGTTTGTCTTTGAATGGAAAGAAAACATTGTGGAAAAAGGATAAAATGCTGGTAACCAGCATTTTTTCCTGTTTCCTCAGTGTTTTCAAAAGTCTTATTTCTAACAGTAATTAAAACACAGAATTGTATATTATAAAGAATTAATAAACCACACCCTTATTTGTTTCTTTTTTCTTTTTTTTTTTTTTTTTGTTTTTTTTTTGTTTGTTTTTCAATTTAATTTCATCTTAATATGAATATATATGTAATCTTGATTTCTTTGCTCTTGCAAAGGAATCAGTCTTAAACTTACTATTCAAAAGACTTTATTGCTTGCATGTGCTTGTGACCTGCTGCTGTTGAAATCTGTATGCATATCTAACTTGTTAATCACACTTTTGTAATGTAACTTTATATTTATTCCTTTATGTTTTCTTGAAACATAGAGTAAACTCTGTTTCTTATATGTCAATATTTCTATTTTTCAATCAAAGATTCCTCAATAAGAAAGTACTGAAAATTTTAGGTTTATTATCTGTATCCTATTTCATGACTGTTGATCAACAATTTAAATATTCTTTGGTTTTTAAGTTTGTATCTAAGGTAACCTCTCCTGATGTTTCCTTCGCATTTTACAAATGTGTATGTTTTAGTTCAAGCTGAAAATTGTTTATGTATGCAAATTCCTGTCATTACTTTAAAAAAAAAAGGATTATGGAAAATGCTTGCTTCTGATACTTTCTGCAATACTTTTGCCAGGGACAGGGGGTATCAGAAACGAACATATTCCCATTGAAAACCTCTAATGAAAAAAAACAATAATGATTTTCAGTACTACATGTACAACTTTGCCTATAAATAATTCAAGTACACTGCACAGATGTGATCATTTGTTTAACCTACAGAAAAACAACTTGTATAAATAGAAAATGAACATTAAGGTTTACTTTAATGGTAATGGTGAGTAAATTCATATTCCTAACTTTTTTCCAAATGACCATTTCATTTTGTCCGAATCGAAAGCATTTGTAGACTATATATTGATATGGTTGTATTAGTCTTTAACAACATCATAAAATATGTTGGCAAATACAGAAAATGCTGATAGCAGTGTTTCCAATTTAAGCCTTGATCCTCAGAGCCTTGAAACTCAGGATTATCCGGCAACGGTTCAATATTAATCTACGGTACCTAAGATTACACCCTTTTTTTTGCATTTGTGAGTAAAAATTAAGTTGTTGCTTTATGTATAAAGCTAACTATTTGTTTGAACTTGGCAATGTCATTTTTTTGTATTGTAACTCCATTTTTTTGTGTTAGAATTTAAAGCAGCAGTTCTTGTATTTCTATACCTTTTTTATCCCAAATATTGTTTTCTTTTATTCATATATTCTTGTATAATTTTTTTTCCCTGTTACCATTTTATTCTTGTTTTTATTTATTTTTTTTTTTTTTTTTTCTTTGTAACTTATTTTTTTCAAATTATTTTTATTGCTTTCTTGTCATGATTCTTTAAATTTAATTTTGTTTTACTTCTCATGTTATTTTATTTCATTCCTTTTCAAGTTTTTCATTTTTCACAAGTTTTTTTTAATAAGATGTTTTGCATTATCATTATTACCTTTTTTTTTTTTTGGTCATTTATAATAATATATATATTCTTTTTCTAGTTTAGTTTTGTGGGTGTTTATTCTTTTCTGTATTTAGATATTCCTTTTTTTCTATTTTTTTTTTTTTTTTTTTTTTTTTTTTTTGTGGTTCAGTGTTTTTGTTTTATGATAATTATAATATTCCTATATTTTCCTGTATTCCTATCCTTTGTTTTGGTTCATTTGTGTAAATGTCCCTATTTGGTGTGGAAAACCATTAGCTCAGACACATCGGGGATGGGACACTGATTACTTACATACTTACAGCTGAAACAGATCTGTTTCGCTTTGTGTGTTTTTGTTATTTTAAAAATCTGTTTTCAATGAAGTATCCAGATAAATTATCAGTGTTCATGATCCACTATGACCAATACTCCATTCAATCAATCCCACAAACCTCTATAGGATGAATGGAAATAACTATCCATAATTTACCCATTACATAGTTGATACTGAAAGTTGCAAATATGTTATTTACAAGATATTTATTGAAGTGTGCTTGAATTATGCTTTTACCGGTATGCAAATATTGTTGACACATTAAATGCGTAGTGTACTGGTATCATCTACGCTAGAAGCTCATTAGTTATTAAGAAGTGTTCCAACGATTAACAAGTGTTCCTAGGCTTGCCAAAATTGTTGAAACCAAGACAAAACGTCATTATCCTCGTTTTTGCATTTGAACTTTGAAATAATCTAGCAACACTTAAAAATTGTGATGTCTTTGTTTTCCAAATGACACTTTGAAACATGACTGGAAATATAGTATATTACAAGTTTCTTTAACAATTAGGTCTATATGAACTTGGACTTGGATGGTAAATTTCTTGGCTGGTAAAGTGTTTGAAACCAGCCTAGCATTTATGATCTGAACCACTGCAAATTCAAAGTAGATGTTTTCCTTTACTGTTTTGATTTAACAGAAAAAAAATAGTAATTCAAACATCATAAATGTAATGTATTGCTGTTGTCTATTCGTTTTCTTAAATAACCTTTATGCAAATACTTTGTAAGAAAAGCCCCTAAAATGAAATAGTAAAAATTTGCATGCATAAGTTGCAACAGCTGTAGCATAAAGTATAATTTAATACATTACTTAGAAAAGTTTGTTATAAGGTTTTCATGGTGTGGCTGGTTTTGATATTCAAGGTATTCCAACAGCTGATCTGTATGTGTTACTACATTGAAATCAGACAATGTCAGTGCATTTATATATAGACCAGCCAATGAATCTTTTAAAAGCACCAAGTCTTTGATTGTCCCCAATATCTATTTGATATTGATTCCCCAGTTTGGTCCAAAATCTTTTTATAGAAAACATCTTTGAAATGTTTTTAAACCAACAGAGATTACATTCACATAGAAAGCATGACTTTACTTCTCAATATATTAACTCTTCACCGAACGACAAAATCTTAGACTTGTCCAAATTCAAAGCAGTGGCAGACGAGAAATCAAATGTGACTCAAACACTGAACTTTTCCCTATAAGGCTAGAAAACCTTGTGGACAAAGGAAAAAATGCTGATTATCAGCATTTTCTCCTTTGTCCACAATCGTTTCAAAATTCTTCCTCTTCAGGGTCGTTAAAACTCAGGATTATGTGGTAAAGGGTTAAATACACAATACAACCTAACCTAATAATGATAAATAAAAATACTCTCTTTATTACAAAGGTCAGCAAGGGATGCATTTATAGACAGTCAGATCACATAAAATTAAAACCTTCATGTACTATACTGAGGAATAGAAAAGCTTTGCTATTTCAACCCTTTACCACACAACAAAAAATTGTACCATTCCAAATTGAAAGCTTTTGTGGCAGACGATTTCAATATTGCTCAAATGATGTGATTTTTGTTTGATAGGGTAGAAAAAAAATGTGGGAAAAGGAGAAAATGCTGGTTAACAGCATTTTCTTCTTTTTCCTCTATGTTTTCATAAGGTTTCTTCCTGAGGGTCGTTAAAAGTTGGCATTGTGTGGTAAAGGGTTAAATCAAACGTGAAAGAAAGGAAATGAATGAATGAATAAATAAATAAAAAATTTAGGTCAATGATAATAAGATAATTTGACCAAGGAAAATTTCAAAAGAAAAAATAAATATAAGTACATTAATGTAGATCTAATATAAATACATGTATAAAGATAAATGTACAGTACCATTAAGCTCTACATATCTATTTTATATACCCTTCAAGTGCCAAACAAACTATGTAGACATGGAACAGAGGCCAGAAAAAATGTCATTTTAATGCTGAACTTTACTCATTAGGTAGAGCAGATCTAAGAGCAGGCTACATTATACAGTCTGATCCTGATCTGCACTAGCCTGAAAAAATCTAAAGTTGTGAGAGGCACTTGACAGGTTAAGATCCTTTTCATTCCAAATTACATGAACCTTATATACATTGACACACACACACACACAAAAACTGTGTGGTCTTTTAAACCCAGTACCAAACAATCATAAGTTTTAAAGTCCAAAAGGAAGGCTTTTGCAAACATTGTTGGAAAAGGAGAAAATGCTAGTAACCAGAATTTTTTCCTTTTCCCTCAATGTTTTCCACCCTTTCAAGGGCAGGTCTTATCTTTTGTGCTGTATTAGTGATGGTGTCTGCAAAGGCTTTTAATTTTGAAAAGTCTGCAATTTTGTTGTTTGGTACAGAGATGTCTAATATTAAATATGAAAGGCCAAAAATCTATATATTGTCTTCGTCAGTCTAAAGGTAAGATAAATGCATTCACATAACTTGTGAAAATGGATCTTTTTTTTCACTGATAAAATTGTTTTTCAGTGACATGTACTTCGGTTTTGATAAAAGGGCTCAGATAAGGTTAACTTTGCAAATGAAACACAGCTGCTGCCCCTGAATAGACCGACAAACCTTTCTGACTTGCCTTGATCTATCATTGGGGACAGTTTATCTCTATGTTTTTGTTTGTTCATGATTAAAAAATCTTGCTGCCCCTGAATAGACTGACAAACCTTTCTGACTTGCCTTGGTCCGTCATTGGTGACAGTTTCTCTATATTTTTGGTTGTTTATGATAAAAAAATCTTGGTCAAAAGACAAATTTTTCCTGGATGCCACCCAGTAATCAACTCTGTCCTGACTACATGTATCTCTCTGCTGTGTTTCCTGGATTCTAACCAGTCCAAGGTAATCATCAATTGGGCAAGGACAACCTTTCTGAGCAATGAAGTATAAAACTAATTTTGTTTCATGTATTCTAATTTGTAACTTATTGTTTCAAAAAAAGATAAGTATACTTAATACAAGCCATTTTCAGAATTTACATGAACAGATTTTACTCACTTATCAAGCTATCATTCAAATTCTCTTTTTTTATTTTCATGATCAGTCTTATCAAAGTTGGATTTAAGATCCTTAACATCAAAAACTGTGTGAGCTAATGAATTATTTCTTGTTTACTTCTGGATCTAAGATCCTCTACATCAAAAATTGTATGAGATAAAGAATTAATATTTCTAAGATCCTTAGCAACACAGGAATTGCTTGGGACTTGGGTAAAAAGAAATGCAGTGTTCATTTCAGAACAAGTTTCTGTACAAAAAAAGATGGTATAAAATCAATGCAACAAGAAGTTAATGGTTGGCTGGGTGGGCCACAAAAAGGGTAATCAGGTGCAGTAACAATTACTTGCCTGTTGATCTCCAGTTTCTCTAAAATTAAATTTTTGCAGTATTTGGTCAACATTGAAAGTATGATTTTTATTTTTATTCATTCATATTTACAAATCTTTAATTTTGATTGAAACTGTCTTTCCATGTTTTGGTCAGATTCCTTAAAAGTATTTTACCTCAATTAGCTTGGCCCATGCAAAAATGATTTAGGAGCCAAGAGCCCACCTCAGACAAAAACTAAAATGAACCCTGCAGAAAAAGATCTTTACCAAATGATAAATTGGATTTGTCTACTTGGAAACATTGCAGATGACATATTACATGTGGCTCAAATGCTGCAAATTATCTTTGTAGGTAGCAAAACACTGCGAATAAAGAAAAAAATGTTGTTCTTCTTTTTCTCACAATGTTTTTAAAAGTCTTAATATTTCTTTAGGATTACAATGAAGCAGATCATTTGGTAAAGGGTTAAACAAGGCATATAAAAATAGATCAGAAAAACACACTAAGGGTAGTAAGAAATTACATGCACTTTCATTTTTAGGAGTTAAAATCCTCAAAATATAATAAGGTATGATGACAATACCTTGGTGGCTATTACAAATCCCTTTGGTTTACTAACTCTCAAACATGTTTTTAACTTAATGTGTGTCTTACAGACACACATCATGTTAGGATACCTCAAAATGTATCAAACCTATCAATTTCATAAACATAGTGCTGATTTAAAAGATTCATCTGTTGTAAACTTTTATGTCTTCTGTTACCTGTCAACTGATGAAATACTTTGAATACATTGGCCACAAACTTAAAACTTTAAAAACTTGGACACAGTTCTTCTACAAAAATGTGGCAAAAGGAGAAAATGCTGGTTAAAAGAGTCTATTCTGCTCTACTCAGTAACTCAAAAGCCATTGATGAACACTGTATTAGCCAAAACTTTAAGAGTCATTTGAGCAAAATAATAGTAAGAGTCAGAACTATAATTTAAGGAGTCATGCCCAATACAAATGCTTTCATGCAAATTCTTGACACATTACATCCTTATTATTTGTATGTAGCTGTTAAACATTGAATGAAATTTGGTGCTAAGTCACTATTATTTTGAGGACAATAATTATGTAATTCATAATTAATAAAATAGATGTTTTTTAGTCAATAGAAGGCCACTTGTTCACCAGCAGTTGGTCCATACTGTCACTTGGGTTAAGAAACATGTCCTTTACTGATCTGTTTCTCGCAGAAAATCTAAATCGTATTCATGAGTATACCTGACTGTAATTGGTCTAGATCTAATCATTTCTACATAAAGTGACAATTAAGTATTTGTGATTCATAAAAATCAACAAAGTTTAGCCTCAATAATCTATGTAAAATCATAAATGATGCAGTAATGTGTGTGATGTAGTAACTGCTAAATTATTGTGGTTGTCCTATCGACAATACCCTACTTTTAGATGAATTCTTAGACAATCACTTGTAAAAACATATATATTTAGTATATATATTTAGTACAAAGCCAACCACTTTAGAGTTTTAATATGCAATATAGTGAGACCTATAAATAACTGTTGACTGATCTACCAATCTACATGATCAATGACTTATCTATGATAGTGTCAGATGATTGATAGTTAATTTCCTATTTTATTGAAGCGTCTTTGCAAATAATGCTAGTCATATTGACATTTATATGCAGTGATTTTTTTTTTTGGTGGTTGGGTTGTAGCAAGAAGAGGGTGGTCAAGGAGCATGATGAAGTTTTCACAAGAAGTAGATCTACTTAGTCTTAGAACCATAAAGGGTGTTACAGGATATAAGAGACATAATGTAAGAATATGCATAAACTGATGTCATGAGGGTCAGAATATATCTGGAACTGCTTTAAGATGGTTTGTCTTAGAGACTGATAATGTATGTTTCATCAACATGGCAATCTTAAGGTTTAGTAAGACAATATTTGTTGGCCATTTTGGGTTTTTTGGTTAAGTATTAATCTGTATTGATTTATTTGGTATAATTGAAATTATTTAAAAAAAAAAAAAAAAAAAACACCGGCACACACACACACACACACAGAGAGAGAGAGAGAGAGAGAGACAGACAAACACAAAATATGTAGGTCTGTCGACAGAGTAAGATTAACATTCATGATACTGTTTTCTTTTTCATTTATTAGTGGCTGACTCCAGGGGATGGCCTCATAAATTAAGGCAGAATGTTGTAATTTGAAGGTAGTGTGTGACATCTTAGTGAAATGGCACAGTTTGAGTACATCTCATTTTTTTTTTTTTTTTTTCAAACTTTCGAAGTTTGCTACCCTTCAACAGTATATGGCAACCATATTGTCTTATACGCTTGACATCATGGCGGACAATCAGTTTAAAACTACCAGGTTATATTTAAATTCTGATTTTTAGGCAGGTAGAAGTACATGTTTATCAAAGTCATACCTCAATGTCTCAAATTATAAATATTGTATTCCAGAATTTTAGAAATTGTTGATAAGTTATCCATCATTACATGGACAGATTTTTTATAATTTTATATGTGCTCAAATTGACTTTTAATTACCTCATGTAAAGTGATTCTTACCTCAACAAAGTCCAAATCTGGTCATATTGTAAATCTACAAAGAAAAAAAATAAAATCCAAGTTTTGTATAGTCATTTACAAACAACATAAAAAAAATTCTATTTCTTTGTAAGTGTATATTTTTAACCCTTTATCCCATATTCAGTTTTAATGACCCTGAGGAAAAGACGATTGAAAACTGACGGAAAAGTAGAAAATGCTGATAAGAAGCATTTTCTCTTTAACCATGTTTTCTAGTCCTTCAAAAAACAAGTTTCATCATTTGAGTCACATTAAATTTTTCATCTTGAAAGGCTTGCAATTTGGACTGGTAAGTAATGTTGTCTTCTGGTGAAGGGTAATAAAGCCTGGTTGCTCAGTGGTTAGCCTATCTAACTCGTGACCTGGAGGTTGCAGGTTCGATACCCGATTGCGACGAACTTTCTTTCAGGCGAATTTTCGCCCCTCACCTCTGATGCATGTGAGAAAAGTAGTCAGTGGCTTTGTGTCAGTACCGGTGTGGGAAAGCCAGGAAACACATGGGTGTGTCACTGACCGCCATGATATGACCTAAGCTGTTAAAATGGTGTTAAACTCCAATACAAACTAAAGGGTTATAAATACACCAATATTAATTATGTTATCCTTTTACCACACAATCCCGAGTTTTAATGACCCTGAGGAAGAAGTCATTTGAAAACATTATGAGAAAAGGAGGAAATGCTGGTTACCAGCATTTTCTCCTTTTCCCACAATGTTTTCTACCCTGTCAAAGACAGCAGTCATCTTTTGAGCTATATTTTTGTTGTTGTTGTTGTCTGCAAATGATTTCAATTTGGTCAAGACCAAAATTTCGTCCTTTGGTAAAGAGTTCATCATTTTAAGGATACTCAGCTTTGACTTGCCTCAGTATATTGTAATTGGAATTTTTCTACCCTAAAATTTTTAATTCACTGTTGAAAATAGGCTAGAGAAAATTCCTCCAAACATTCCCATACTTGAATGATTCTGACAAAGACGGCTTTCAAAAACATTTTGAAAAAAAAAGAACGCTGCAACTAGAATTTGCTGCCTTTTCCACAAAATTTTCTACCTTGGATCAGCACTACTTAAGACGCCGGCGATAATTTGCGAGAAAATAAAACAATCGCAGTTTGCAACCATGTGTACCATGCTAGATCTAGATTTACACATACTTTGATTATTCATGAAAAATATCTACAAATTTCAAATAAATAAGACACTTACTTCATTTTTTCCGGATCAAATTGTCTGGGTCTCTCTGCGAAACACCATACTGCCCACTCAAACGTTGACTACTCACTGAGCAATCTCGTGCGCGGTTGATTAATCACGTGATCGGGGTCAGCCTAAAAACCAACCAGAACAGACGGGAACAGAAGCCTTTATTGACCCTCAATCGCCTTCACAACTAAAGCCGCCTAAATGCGCCCACTAAAGATTGATATCAGACTGAAAAAAGGCATTCTGATCTTTGATCTACACTGTCCGTTTTGTTGAGATAATCTGGCCAAGAGCAACCTTAAACTTGCAATTATTTAGGCCTTATTTCTAGACTGGCATTGTCTTTTCTCAAGATTTATTCGAAGCTCTCGGGCAACCAACAAGTCACTTATTTATAGATGAACTTGGAATTGTACCAATAACATGTCTTTGGATTTCTAGATTCATTTCTTTTTTTTACTTTTGTTTGTACATAAATGGCGAGCATCACACGCAAAGGGGCATTCGAACATTTGCGTAAACTGTTGTCTCGGATCAGTCCAAGCAGGCTAATCCGAGACGGCACTTTACGACTACCGGTACATTAGAATTTGTTCTTCAGTAGACGCGCAAAAAAAAGAAAATTACATAAAAGTGGAAAGTGTCGTTTCGGATTCGTCTGCGCGGACTGCGCAGGCTGATACGAGACGAAACTTTACACAAATGTCCGAATGCCCCCTCTCCGCGTGTTCCAGGCCACATAGGAATTTATCCACTCCAAAGTTTACAATTGTGCTCACCATTGACCGATAGGTCACGTGAGAGGGCTTGTTTCTTCGTAGGTTGACAAACAAATTTTTCTTGATATTTTCTATATAATATTATTTGGGAGAAAAAATCGGTTTTTTTTATAAAAGATTTCGCTCTTTTTTCATCCCTTTACTTCGTCATTATACGATGCCCTTTATTTGCAAGATGGTACAGCTAGTGTTTCAATACAGCAGTATTTAGAACGGTTTGTGAATGCAGTCCCTCATGCAAGTCACTGGCAATCAGGTCTTACCAGGAATCGTATATGTTATATACGATCCCTGGTCTTACAGATCAAGTTGGAAACATGGTCATTTAAAGGTAAAAATTATATCAATATATGAATTCCATCTAAAAGAGACTAAATTTGAATCGTTTAGTAAAGAGTAAACATCTATGGCTTCATATGAAAGGAAACTTTTTTTTTTTTCGGCTGTAAAGAATTCCTTAATATTGAAAAGTGCAGGCGGTTTCTGGTCAGACAGGCCAGGGATCAGGAAAAAAAACTTCTATTTTACCGTCTTCTTTCGTTTTTGCCTTTTAGTAGTTCACAACTTTCAATTATTGCCACTTTGTACCCGACACTTTCTTTCTTTCTTTCAAACGTTCAAACGTTCGTTCGTTTGTTCGTTCGTTCAAAACTAGGAAAATTGTTTGGTAAAAGCTGTAAATGGATGAATTCAAGGCTGTTAAACACTACCAGGTATCGGAGAAGATCAATAGGCCTACCAGAGTACGTCCGTTCAGTCTGATGCCGATCCCTCCTCGCTATCTCAACCGACATCTGCCGTTGGTTGAACTATGAAATGTTCTAACCTGTAGGCTGTTAAACGCGACTCGGGGATCTTTTGCGGACAGTTTAGATCAAAATCAGACTGCACAGAACGTTAAAACTCGGGAGTGTATGGTAAAGGATTAAACCGGTACTCCAAAAGCTTCGAATTTTCTGCTGAATTCAGCAAACTGGTGATATTTCGGTATCAAGAATTTAAGAAAAAAAATCGATGTATAGAGTCGATCAGATCCAAGATCAGTCTGTTATCCTGTTACGTAATGTTACGTTATTCTTATCTTTTACAGCTGCGGACTTTCGATTATGAATAGATTGTACGCGGTTTATGTTTGCCAAACTCCGGAAAATCCCGAACCTTTACGTATAATATCGGTTATTTTCATCGATTTGTTGATATACGAGACTGCTGATAAAGCATGTCCGTGAAGGTTGGCTATGTGTTACTAACCAGCATTTAAACCCTTTCTTCAATGTTTTCAAAAGCCTTCTATATGATGTGACAGGTCAAGGACCGGTTTGAAAATGGCAAGGAAACATGAATTTATAGGCTGTCGCCAGAAAAATACTTTTGATACGGCATTAATATCTAAGAATGGAAAAAATGGCTGAAGAATGGAAAAAATAGCAAACGTACATTTTCTAATTTCAAATCTTAATCTTAGTGATTGTAAATCCATGGGAATAATCTCATAAAAATCAAATTCTAGTCTTTTATTGGAAGCCGCTCGAAAGCGGTAAACTATTTACCATGTAGATGATCAGTAATTATTCGACTGGTTATTATTTTTGGAAATTTCCTAATAATGTCGTGTTAGTGTTACAAAATTACTCCACATGACTCTTTCTCAAATATTCAATCAGACCTACATGAACATCAAGTCTGGTTTTCTTGCAATATATGTTCATTCTCAAATAACAATGAAAGTACAGAAAAATAGACTTCCTTTTATTGGCTAGTCCCTCGAACTTTTCCAACTTAAAGGATTCCTTCCTTGTTCCCAAACGAAATTATAATGCTTTCCGTTTATCATAGGCTCTCCCACCTCTAAACGGTTTTCGCATTTGTCTACTTTTTTGCAAAACAAACTAATAACAATAATGAGATGGAGAGCATCTTAGAATATGATAATCAGAAGCAGTTTTATGTACAAGTGTTTCGTCCAGTTTTAATCTGTAAAGATAATAGGGCGGTTAACCTTTGATCAAGGTATAGATTGGTTACCTCCCTACACAGTAAGAGCTGACATCAGCTATTTATAGAATAGGCCTACTTGTGAAGAGATAACCCTTTTTCTTCCCTTCGTCGACACTTTAGCCTCATGGAATTTTGTAACATGGATGATCTACCTTATGTACCCTGTAAAATTTAGCATTTAATGTATTGTGTGTCGAAGCTGTTATGATCAGACTGTAAGTTCTGTACAGTAAGGTCCTGATCTACAATACCCGTAAAAAATGTATGGATCGTGATTTACGTTGTCCACAAAAAATACCAAAGTGGTACGTAGTACTCTAAGGGTTGAAACTGTTCGAAAATGACAGAAATAGATCAAGATCAGACAGTACATAAGCCTGTGTAATATTTTTTAAATATCTTATAAGATATTGTAAACGTAAAAAATTCTTGTTTCATTTTCCTTAATTACTCAGTATATTTATTTCATTCGTTGTACTTGAAAGGATAAAGTTATTACCAAACCTATCACTGCTTATACAACTTTTTACGTCGCTGCTGGTCAAAGCTTTGGAATGGCTCTTGAAGTTTACATTAGAAGTTTTATAGGTTTGTACAAGGCATTTGCAGAAATTAGTTCAAACTAATTCTTATTAAACGATATATATATATAGTAATAGTTACTATGTTGTTGTTGAATATATCCAGATCCTTAAAGATTTAAAAAATAATTTTTGATTTTTTTTAGTGGCTTGCGCCAACTGTGAAGGCTATGATCGGAAGAATTTTGGAAATACTATGCAAAAGTCTCTAATTCCGGTGTAGAAATGTAAAGATTCACTTTGTTACAAGCAGGCTAAGATTCTTTTTGACAAGCAAAATGATAATGTTTTAGAAAAAAGTTGTTGAATATTTTTTTTTCTTTTTACTATTGGTAAAAAAATGAAACAAAGAAAATACCACTAAAAAATTGTAAATGCATGTAGATCTACGTGAATAACGATCTGAAAATCACTTTGAATAATTACTAACTTACATAATTATGCAGTGTCTTCTTTGATGCCCCTACAGAAGTTTGCTTTTTAAAATCATTTAATAATGAAAAATTCTGTACTTGAATTCATGCGCAATTTCTCCATTTTCAAACTTTGAGTAGAATTTTAAAAATTCCAATGCTTTTACATGTTTTCTCACATACGCATCATCACTTTAAATGATAATGATGATTATGATGATGATAATGGTACAAGATAATTTAAGATTCCTCTCTTAACTTCTGTCTTTTTTATCCTGTATTTTAGTATAATTTATCATGATCTTCCTTTTATGTGTGTGTGTGGGGGGGGGGGGGGGGGGAAAGAGGGAACAGATACAAAAATGTCATCACATTTTTTTCTAGAAAGTCAATATTTCTGAAATTGTCCACCTAAAGATTGCGGCTTCTATGATGCCATGCATCATAAATTTGTCTTGTTAGATCTATAAGATACATAATAAAAAATCTTAGGGATTTTGTCATGATCAAACAATCCGGGTAAAAATTCGAGTTCATAATCATGTGGATACATGTTAATCATAAACATAGCAGGGGGTCCGTTTGTCAATATAACATTACGTAACACAGCAAAGATACCCGGGCGGCTTATCTTAAAATTAGACTCGGCCGTCATCGGCAAAATCCAGCACAATCCGAGCGATTACGGAAAAAGAAAAAAATAGGATAGGGGCATTAAAAAACTGTAAAAAGGACCAAAAGTTTTTTTTTTTAAATGACTCAAACATATACCAATTTAAAGAGTAATGAATAAGCTTTATGACCTCACTTCAGATACTTTTGACTTTTCAACAAAAAGAGAGGAAATTCAACAAAAATGTCAGTTTTTATCTTCGGAAAAAGTACTTTTCCTCTTTATTCTATATAAACCATACCTATAATTTTAAAGTTAAAGCAGGACCAAAAGTTTCATTTACGAAATTTATAAAACTTAGTTCATTTGAAAGAGAATAAATTGAATTTTCTTACCTCACTTGAGATAATTTTCGATTCTGAAAATTGATGAAGTTATAAGCGTTTATCTACCAAGGCCCTTCATAATTCTATGTAAAAAAATACAGGTAAAATGGGCTGATATCGATTTTTACATGTGGCTATGAGCAGTCTGCTGCAATGCTGTTTTAATTTAGTGGCATTTCGTGGTTAGGATTTAAATACCCTTTTAACTATTACTGAATTTGAAAAGTACCGGTAAATATTAGCATAAACTTCTTTGCAGTGCAAAGATGGTAAACATAGAACATTAATACTATAGCACTATTTTTCTTTAATTAAATGTTTTAATGACTGCATGTCCAATGATCTATGAGACCACCATTGCACAATTTATAACATGTGGTCCCTGTGAGGTGTAGTTGTCTAGCAGTCATGGTTCCTTTTTAGTGTCATTCTTCTAGCAGGAGAAAGCTCTGAAAGTACATTAGTAAGAGATGTTTCTAAATATAGTATCTCAAGAGATACAAGTTTTTAGCTCACCAGAGCAAAAAGTGCTTAACTCTTTATCACAGGACAGATCCTAGACTTGTCCAATCGAAAACATTTTGAAGCAACAATTTAAATGTGGCTGGAAGGATGCAATTTGTCTTTGAATGAGTAGAAAACATTATGGAAAAAGGAGAAAAAGCTGGTTACCAGCATTTTCTCCTTTTTCCACAATGTTATCAAAAGGCTTCTTCCTCAGGATCGTAAAACTCGGGATTGTGTGGTAAAGGGTTAAGGAAAGCTTTTTTTGTCCCATTCATTTACATGTATCTACATGTATCTGTTTGTGAATTTGTCTATTGTTGACAGTTTCTTTGAAACCATCTTGAATTGAGTTTGAAACTGCTTTCAACAGAATTTCTATCAAATCACAGCTGCCAAAATTTAATGCTGAAAGCAGCCAAAAACTTGATTCAATCAACAATTAATCACACCTGTAAGTTCACCTTCCCAGGAGTTTCTCAACTCTCCCTTTTAGGTATCCCTCACAGGATTCTTCCTCAGCAACTTGCTGTTTTTCAGCCAACAGATTTCTTTACAAAAGTGACTGAAATTGTATTGATCTTCATCAAATGGATGGATCACAGCTCAAAAATATTGTGTGGACAAGTGTATTACTGGTGTGAGATGTTCAGAAACATAGGGATAAGTGAAGTGGCTGCCATGATAATACCAAAATACTCTTGCAATTTTGTTATATATTTTTTGTTGAAATTCTCTGTGAAGTAAAGGTTTAGAATTGGTCGCATAACACGAATTAAATGTGACAAATTATGCTTGTACATGTATAAAATAACTTTTAATTAAATAATTACAGAATACCTTGAAAGTCTTTGTATTGTCTCAATAGCTGTTGTAAATTATTATCCTTTGCTGGATTACACAGGGCATAATATCTTTCCGATGAAGATTTACTAGTGAACTTCACTGATAACAAAGTTCTCTTCCACAAACCCACCCTGGGATACTCGAAGAATTTCTATACCTGCAATAAATGACAAGAGAGCCATTGTTATAACCACTGACATAAGCCTTTCAATCTTGGGTCTGTTCGTCTGTATGTGTAACACACCAATATGGCTTTGCACTGGGACATACTTAATGCAAATTGCATGTTAGATTTGAATGTGTATAGTCTATATCAAAGATCTGGGTAAGCTGTTACCAAACAACAGGGTTAATGACTTGTATAAATTGGAAGCACTAGTTGACGAAAAAGTAAGAGTGGCTAAACAATCGAAATTCATTTATGGAAGGGTTGAAAATATCCTGGGAAAGGAAGACATGCTGGTTACCAGCATTTTCTCCTATTTCCATAATGTTTTCATAAACTGTTTTCTTTAGAGGTAAAGTTATAGGGTTAAACATTTCATTCATGTGCCAGTTAGTGCACCTGGTCATGGGTATCTTTCCAAAGTACCATGCACAACACTAATATTCAATGTGCATAGTGGAACAAGCATATTGCATTTTTCTTAAATGACACTTGGCCTGTGAAGCACAATTAATCCTTTACCACACAATCCTGAATTTTAAAGACTCAGAGGAAGAAGCCTTATGAAAACATTGTAGGAAAAGGATTAAATGCTGGTAACCAGCATTTTCTCCTTTTTCAATAATATTTTCTGCCCTCTCAAATAAATTTCCATCATTTGAGTACTATACGGTATTAATTGTCATCTGCAAATCCTTTCAATTTGGACTAGTCAAAGATTCTGTCTTGTGGTAAAAAGATGAATATAGGCCTACTTTTCAGCATAGTGTCGGTCGAGATCAGCCTGCACTGAACATGCAGTCTGATCTTGAATCTGAATTGTCTTATATGGTTTGATCTTTGAAAACATAATACTGGAGTGGCTGTCTTTAAAATACTTCAATATTACCAGAGGCTGAATTTAACAGCGGAAACGTAGATCTGTGCCATCGCCCTCGGCAAATTGAGGATTACAAGTATAAATATCTGCTTTAAAACGTCTTGCTTCGTACTTATGCTTTCATTTTATGCCTTCACACAGCTGTAGTTTTGTGAAAGAAACGTGATTCACCTATTTTGATTTAACTCCAAAACGAATAGGGTCTGTAAGTCTTGTTTAGATGAAATGCACTTCCGGGATCACTGGTCGCCATACTGAGATTTTTTCCACTGTTTTGCTTATGTATGTACCGACATTCGTGACGCTACACTGATGTGTATGTTATTCAAATTCTCAAAAATGGGTTTGGAGAGGAAAAACCGGAGATGAAAGGTGTTGGTAAGGGTTAAAATATTGTTGAGAAATAATGCTGTGATTTAAAAACAGGCCGTTGAAATCAGCGAAAATCCGTAACCCAGTTTTCGTACATCGTTGCAATGGACATGTACTCGATCGATTTCTGATCTAAAGAGGCCAAACTAACCTAGTTATGGCAATAAAATAATGCACTCTGATCGCGTCTTCAGGGGCGTTTCGAAACATATTGCCGTTTTGATGTGTTTCGCAGCAGTGTAGTTTCGCACCTAAGTCTCCTTTGCACCATATTAAATTAAATGTTGCCGATAATGACAGTTGCAATTAGATCTACTCGGCCTCAATTTATTCATTGAATTGCCTTAGACAGCCAATTACATACATAAAACCAAAGAAAATTCTTAACTGGACGTGAATTCATGGCTTCAAAACCTATTTTGGCATCTTTTGTTGAATTATTTTCAGGTAAATTCATCATTTCACTGGGAACTGGGTAAATAGGCTTAACCCTTTCTAGAGCGCCGAATAAATCAAAGAGGCGTTTTCATTCTATAAATAAGATCGTAAGAATAGTGTTGAAGTTGCCCTTGACTGGAATGTCTTAGCAAAGCGATCAATGTAGATCAGAGATCAGACTGCACACTTTGTGCAGTCTGATCATGATGTACATTGATCGCAAAAGCAACTAAAGTTGTCAAAGGCACTTTGAGGGTTATAACAAAGAATTGTAGACTATTTGAATACTCAAGATCAGTAGTTGTGCTTGCCCATTAAGATGTAGCCCTTACAAGTGTAATGTTTCTAATGATGAAATATTCTGCAGTCTTTTTAAATACATTGCTTTATCCTATTTTTTTCTGCAGGAGGGCAGATAGGCCATGAAATCCTAACTTCAGATTCTGCAGTTGTCACTATGATGATGGTCTAAGAGGAAATGGGCCAAGCTTGTTATTTTTCAGCAAAGTGAACTTTCCAGATAAAGCTACAGCAATGAGGTTACTATATTGCAGTACATGTATTTTAATTATCTAGAATTCTGAAATATTTAACAAAAATGATCTATTAAGAGGATTAAAGTCAAATTTGACTTACACTTTATAGTTTTAATGTTTTAATATTGGTAAAAGTGGTTAATGAGACACATATTACAATACTGTTTTAATTGATATTACAAATGAAATTAACGTAAACCTGATATTGATTGTGCAATATGTTTTGAAAACATTTCCACCTCCATTGCCTTCATAATGCATGATTGCCGTCGCAGGGAAAATCATACATTGATGAAAGGGTAGAAAACATTGTTGTGGGACAAAATGCTGGTAACCAGGAATTTCTTATCCAACAATTTTCTCAATACCTTTTACCTCAGGGCACTCCCATAAACACTGGAAAAAGACCAAACTTTGCAAAAACTGACATGCTATGTTTCCCAATCAAACCAAATCTAATGTAGTACATGAGTTAGCAAAGTGTGCAGGAAGACACTCAGGCTTTGATAGAATTCTGGTCTGATTAATGTTCAAAGAAATGGGTATCCTGAAGGACTACACTCGTATTTCAAGTTTATAATTTTTATAATTTCATTTCAGATGCTGTTGTTCATTTCTAGTATGTTACACAGGATGTCACCTTTAAATGTCTGGTTGGGTGGTCACATATTTGAA
Organism: Hippopus hippopus; assembly: GCA_946811185.2. Lineage (NCBI taxonomy): Eukaryota > Metazoa > Mollusca > Bivalvia > Cardiida > Cardiidae > Hippopus > Hippopus hippopus. The sequence continues at coordinate 31,935,002 of OX328108.1, read as the reverse complement.
GATCAGAAACTGACCACTTTATTCAAGCCAATACATTATTCCATGGATGTTGGCTCTACAGTGAGAATCAACAGCTTCAGAACAATCACAATAGCTGTCCAAAACATCTGTACAGTGCCACATGAAACATCACCTACTTTAGAAGCTTAGGAAATGCCAAATCACTAAAGTACAAGATTAATTCATGACAGTCCAAATGACAGCAGATGCAACAGGATGTACCACAAGATATGATTTGCAAGGCATTTTCCTGTACTTAGAAGAGTAAGCATCCTGTTAGCTCTTTATCAAATGAGCTTGTGTTAAAACAGCCACGGGGAGGGAAGCTGTAACAATTGTGAGAAAAAGAGAAAATACTGGAAATCTTTTTTCCACAGTGTTTTCTACCAATTCAAAGACAAATTTCACCAGTTCAGCTACACATCACCTGCTAATCCTCTCAACTTGAACCAGTCGAAATTTTGTTCTGTGAGTTAACCCTTTACCAAACAATTCTGTTTTTAATTACCATGATGCAGAGGGCTTTTGACAACATTGAAGGAAGAGGAGAAAAAAGCTGGTCACCAGCTTTTTATACTTTACTCACAATGTTTCCTTTCAGCAATAAACCTAATCATTTGGGCTACAATTGTTTCATCCTCCAACTTTGCTTTCAAAATAGACATGATGAAAATTTTGTTAAATGGTAAAAGGTTAAAAGGGTTGCATGTCTACTTCTTATACAGCCCTTGTTTAATTCAACCTTGCAAGTTTTTGGACCAGAGACAGCCCAGTGATATGATACCAGCAGATAAAGGGGTCAGTGGGCTGTAGATAACTTTTTGTGTCTTGCAGCATACCAGTTTTGAAAACATTTTGACCTTAGGACAAATTGGTCAAAATAAGTAATATCTGCTTTTGACATGATTTAATGAATATTCAAGCTTTACTCCTTGATTAATTTTTTTCACGTTTACAAGGATGCTTCTGAAGTTTTATGCTACAAATATGTTTCAGAAGCTATTAAGTTAATATATTTGATGACTTGTAAGTCTTTACCAAAAAATCCTGAGTTTTAACAACCCTGCAGAAAAATGCTCAAGGAAACATTGTGGGAAAAATACAACTAACAATTTCTCCTTTAAACACAATGTTTCCTACCCTTTAATAGGTAAATTATAGAATGTGAGCCAAAATCAATGAGTCGTCCGCAAATGCTTTGAATTTGAAGAAGTCCAGAATTTTATCAGTTGGTAAAGATTAAAAGAAATAAACGTGAGAAGTTTTGAAAATTTTGTAGATATTTATCTTTATTACATTTGTAGTAACATAACACTTTTATATTATTCTCATGTTATTCGGGTCCCTTGATAGAGCAAATTTCTGCTTCAGAAAAATATTGTTAAAAAATCCAAAATTGTTTATTAATTTGCCATTTCTCACAATGTTTTCAAAGGACTATTAATTTTGTGCAGCTAATAAGACTTGTATGTAACGGAATTTCTTTTTCCACACAATGTCAATGAATGAATTTTACTACACGTATATTGCTTTCACTCTTAAAGGGGCATTAAGGATTTTTGTTTTAAACTTAAACAAGAATATTGCTTTTCCTTTATTTAACAAAGTCATGAAACCTGCCTTTACTTTTAACACTAGATAAAATCTGAGGCAAATGGAGAAAAATAATTGAAAGACTGAGATGAAAACATTGTGGCAAATAGATATTGCTGACTGTGAGCAATATCATATTTGGTCACAATATTTTCAAAAGCAGTCTGCTGCAATGCTGTTTAATTTAGTGGCATTTCGTGGTTAGGATTTAAATACCCTTTTAACTACTACTGATTTTGAAAAGTACCGGTAGATATTAGCATGAACTTCTTTGCAGTGCAAAGATGGTAAACATAGAACATTAATACTATAGCACTATTTTTCTTTAATTAAATGTTTTAATGACTGCATGTCCAATGATCTATGAGACTACCATTGCACAAATTATAACATGTGGTCCCTGTGAGGTGTAGTTGTCTAGCAGTCATGGTTCCTTTTTAGTGTCATTCTTCTAGCAGGAGAAAGCTCTGAAAGTACATTAGTAAGAGATGTTTCTAAATATAGTATCTCAAGAGATACAAGTTTTTAGCTCACCAGAGCAAAAAGTGCTTAACTCTTTATCACAGAACAGATCCTAGACTTGTCCAATCGAAAACATTTTGAAGCAACAATTTAAATGTGGCTGGAAGGATGGAATTTGTCTTTGAATGAGTAGAAAACATTATGGAAAAAGGAGAAAAAGCTGGTTACCAGCATTTTCTCCTTTTTCCACAATGTTATCAAAAGGCTTCTTCCTCAGGATCGTAAAACTCGGGATTGTGTGGTAAAGGGTTAAGGAAAGCTTTTTTTGTCCCATTCATTTACATGTATCTACATGTATCTGTTTGTGAATTTGTCTATTGTTGACAGTTTCTTTGAAACCATCTTGAATTGAGTTTGAAACTGCTTTCAACAGAATTTCTATCAAATCACAGCTGCCAAAATTTAATGCTGAAAGCAGCCAAAAACTTGATTCAATCAACAATTAATCACACCTGTAAGTTCACCTTCCCAGGAGTTTCTCAACTCTCCCTTTTAGGTATCCCTCACAGGATTCTTCCTCAGCAACTTGCTGTTTTTCAGCCAACAGATTTCTTTACAAAAGTGACTGAAATTGCATAGATCTTCATCAAATGGATGGATCACAGCTCAAAAATATTGTGTGGACAAGTGTATTACTGGTGTGAGATGTTCAGAAACATAGGGATAAGTGAAGTGGCTGCAATGATAATACCAAAATACTCTTGCAATTTTGTTACATACTCCACAAAAATGGTAACGAAAATTTCGTCATAATATTATACTGTGACAACACTTTGAATTTCATTAGTAATTTTAGCAAGTCTGTCCTAATGGGTCATTTTTTTTCCCTTCGAAAAGGAGCCTCCAGGTAATGCTTGAAATTCTCTGTGAAGTAAAGGTTTAGAATTGGTCGCATAACACGAATTAAATGTGACAAATTATGCTTGTACATGTATAAAATAACTTTTAATTAAATAATTACAGAATACCTTGAGAGTCTTTGTATTGTCTCAATAGCTGTTGTAAATTATTATCCTTTGCTGGATTACACAGGGCATAATATCTTTCCGATGAAGATTTACTAGTGAACTTCACTGATAACAAAGTTCTCTTCCACAAACCCACCCTGGGATACTCGAAGAATTTCTATACCTGCAATAAATGACAAGAGAGCCATTGTTATAACCACTGACATAAGCCTTTCCATCTTGTGTCTGTTCGTCTGTATGTGTAACACACCAATATGGCTTTGCACTGGGACATACTTAATGCAAATTGCATGTTAGATTTGAATGTGTATAGTCTATATCAAAGATCTGGGTAAGCTGTTACCAAACAACAGGGTTAATGACTTGTATAAATTGGAAGCACTAGTTGACGAAAAAGTAAGAGTGGCTAAACAATTGAAATTCATTTATGGAAGGGTTGAAAATATCCTGGGAAAGGAAGACATGCTGGTTACCAGCATTTTCTCCTATTTCCATAATGTTTTCATAAACTGTTTTCTTTAGAGGTAAAGTTAAAGGTTAAACATTTCATTCATGTGCCAGTTAGTGCACCTGGTCATGGGTATCTTTCCAAAGTACCATGCACAACACTAATATTCAGTGTGCATAGTGGAACAAGCATATTGCATTTTTCTTAAATGACACTTGGCCTGTGAAGCACAATTAATCCTTTACCACACAATCCTGAATTTTAAAGACTCAGAGGAAGAAGCCTTATGAAAACATTGTAGGAAAAGGATTAAATGCTGGTAACCAGCATTTTCTCCTTTTTCAATAATATTTTCTGCCCTCTCAAATAAATTTCCATCATTTGAGTACTATACGGTATTAATTGTCATCTGCAAATCCTTTCAATTTGGACTAGTCAAAGATTCTGTCTTGTGGTAAAAAGATAAATATAGGCCTACTTTTCAGCATAGTGTCGGTCGAGATCAGCCTGCACTGAACATGCAGTCTGATCTTGAATCTGAATTGTCTTATATGGTTTGATCTTTGAAAACATAATACTGGAGTGGCTGTCTTTAAAATACTTCAATATTACCAGAGGCTGAATTTAACAGCGGAAACGTAGATCTGTGCGATCGCCCTCAGCAAATTGAGGATTACAAGTATAAATATCTGCTTTAAAACGTCTTGCTTCGTACTTATGCTTTCATTTTATGCCTTCACACAGCTGTAGTTTTGTGAAAGAAACGTGATTCACCTATTTTGATTTAACTCCAAAACGAATAGGGTCTGTAAGTCTTGTTTAGATGAAATGCACTTCCGGGATCACTGGTCGCCATACTGAGATTTTTTCCACTGTTTTGCTTATGTATGTACCGACATTCGTGACGCTACACTGATGTGTATGTTATTCAAATTCTCAAAAATGGGTTTGGAGAGGAAAAACCGGAGATGAAAGGTGTTGGTAAGGGTTAAAATATTGTTGAGAAATAATGCTGTGATTTAAAAACAGGCCGTTGAAATCAGCGAAAATCCGTAACCCAGTTTTCGTACATCGTTGCAATGGACATGTACTCGGTCGATTTCTGATCTAAAGAGGCCAAACTAACCTAGTTATGGCAATAAAATAATGCACTCTGATCGCGTCTTCAGGGGCGTTTCGAAACATATTGCCGTTTTGATGTGTTTCGCAGCAGTGTAGTTTCGCACCTAAGTCTCCTTTGCACTATATTAAATTAAATGTTGCCGATAATGACAGTTGCAATTAGATCTACTCGGCCTCAATTTATTCATTGAATTGCCTTAGACAACCAATTACATACATAAAACCAAAGAAAATTCTTAACTGGACGTGAATTCATGGCTTCAAAACCTATTTTGGCATCTTTTGTTGAATTATTTTCAGGTAAATTCATCATTTCACTGGGAACTGGGTAAATAGGCTTAACCCTTTCTAGAGCGCCGAATAAATCAAAGAGGCGTTTTCATTCTATAAATAAGATCGTAAGAATAGTGTTGAAGTTGCCCTTGACTGGAATGTCTTAGCAAAGCGATCAATGTAGATCAGAGATCAGACTGCACACTTTGTGCAGTCTGATCATGATGTACATTGATCGCAAAAGCAACTAAAGTGGTCAAAGGCACTTTGAGGTTATAACAAAGAATTGTAGACTATTTGAATACTCAAGATCAGTAGTTGTGCTTGCCCATTAAGATGTAGCCCTTACAAGTGTAATGTTTCTAATGATGAAATATTCTGCAGTCTTTTTAAATACATTGCTTTATCCTATTTTTTTCTGCAGGAGGGCAGATAGGCCATGAAATCCTAACTTCAGATTCTGCAGTTGTCACTATGATGATGGTCTAAGAGGAAATGGGCCAAGCTTGTTATTTTTCAGCAAAGTGAACTTTCCAGATAAAGCTACAGCAATGAGGTTACTATATTGCAGTACATGTATTTTAATTATCTAGAATTCTGAAATATTTAACAAAAATGATCTATTAAGAGGATTAAAGTCAAATTTGACTTACACTTTATAGTTTTAATGTTTTAATATTGGTAAAAGTGGTTAATGAGACACATATTACAATACTGTTTTAATTGATATTACAAATGAAATTAACGTAAACCTGATATTGATTGTGCAATATGTTTTGAAAACATTTCCACCTCCATTGCCTTCATAATGCATGATTGCCGTCGCAGGGAAAATCATACATTGATGAAAGGGTAGAAAACATTGTTGTGGGACAAAATGCTGGTAACCAGGAATTTCTTATCCAACAATTTTCTCAATACCTTTTACCTCAGGGCACTCCCATAAACACTGGAAAAAGACCAAACTTTGCAAAAACTGACATGCTATGTTTCCCAATCAAACCAAATCTAATGTAGTACATGAGTTAGCAAAGTGTGCAGGAAGACACTCAGGCTTTGATAGAATTCTGGTCTGATTAATGTTCAAAGAAATGGGTATCCTGAAGGACTACACTCGTATTTCAAGTTTATAATTTTTATAATTTCATTTCAGATGCTGTTGTTCATTTCTAGTATGTTACACAGGATGTCACCTTTAAATGTCTGGTTGGGTGGTCACATATTTGAAGATCAGAAACTGACCACTTTATTCAAGCCAATACATTATTCCATGGATGTTGGCTCTACAGTGAGAATCAACAGCTTCAGAACAATCACAATAGCTGTCCAAAACATCTGTACAGTGCCACATGAAACATCACCTACTTTAGAAGCTTAGGAAATGCCAAATTACTAAAGTACAAGATTAATTCATGACAGTCCAAATGACAGCAGATGCAACAGGATGTACCACAAGATATGATTTGCAAGGCATTTTCCTGTACTTAGAAGAGTAAGCATCCTGTTAGCTCTTTATCAAATGAGCTTGTGTTAAAACAGCCACGGGGAGGGAAGCTGTAACAATTGTGAGAAAAAGAGAAAATACTGGAAATCTTTTTTCCACAGTGTTTTCTACCAATTCAAAGACAAATTTCACCAGTTCAGCTACACATCACCTGCTAATCCTCTCAACTTGAACCAGTCGAAATTTTGTTCTGTGAGTTAACCCTTTACCAAACAATTCTGTTTTTAATTACCATGATGCAGAGGGCTTTTGACAACATTGAAGGAAGAGGAGAAAAAAGCTGGTCACCAGCTTTTTATACTTTACTCACAATGTTTCCTTTCAGCAATAAACCTAATCATTTGGGCTACAATTGTTTCATCCTCCAACTTTGCTTTCAAAATAGACATGATGAAAATTTTGTTAAATGGTAAAAGGTTAAAAGGGTTGCATGTCTACTTCTTATACAGCCCTTGTTTAATTCAACCTTGCAAGTTTTTGGACCAGAGACAGCCCAGTGATATGATACCAGCAGATAAAGGGGTCAGTGGGCTGTAGATAACTTTTTGTGTCTTGCAGCATACCAGTTTTGAAAACATTTTGACCTTAGGACAAATTGGTCAAAATAAGTAATATCTGCTTTTGACATGATTTAATGAATATTCAAGCTTTACTCCTTGATTAATTTTTTTCACGTTTACAAGGATGCTTCTGAAGTTTTATGCTACAAATATGTTTCAGAAGCTATTAAGTTAATATATTTGATGACTTGTAAGTCTTTACCAAAAAATCCTGAGTTTTAACAACCCTGCAGAAAAATGCTCAAGGAAACATTGTGGGAAAAATACAACTAACAATTTCTCCTTTAAACACAATGTTTCCTACCCTTTAATAGGTAAATTGTAGAATGTGAGCCAAAATCAATGAGTCGTCCGCAAATGCTTTGAATTTGAAGAAGTCCAGAATTTTATCAGTTGGTAAAGATTAAAAGAAATAAACGTGAGAAGTTTTGAAAATTTTGTAGATATTTATCTTTATTACATTTGTAGTAACATAACACTTTTATATTATTCTCACGTTATTCGGGTCCCTTGATGGAGCAAATTTCTGCTTCAGAAAAATATTGTTAAAAAATCCAAAATTGTTTATTAATTTGCCATTTCTCACAATGTTTTCAAAGGACTATTAATTTTGTGCAGCTAATAAGACTTGTATGTAACGGAATTTCTTTTTCCACACAATGTCAATGAATGAATTTTACTACACGTATATTGCTTTCACTCTTAAAGGGGCATTAAGGATTTTTGTTTTAAACTTAAACAAGAATATTGCTTTTCCTTTATTTAACAAAGTCATGAAACCTGCCTTTACTTTTAACACTAGATAAAATCTGAGGCAAATGGAGAAAAATAATTGAAAGACTGAGATGAAAACATTGTGGCAAATAGATATTGCTGACTGTGAGCAATATCATATTTGGTCACAATATTTTCAAAAGCAGTCTGCTGCAATGCTGTTTAATTTAGTGGCATTTCGTGGTTAGGATTTAAATACCCTTTTAACTACTACTGATTTTGAAAAGTACCGGTAGATATTAGCATGAACTTCTTTGCAGTGCAAAGATGGTAAACATAGAACATTAATACTATAGCACTATTTTTCTTTAATTAAATGTTTTAATGACTGCATGTCCAATGATCTATGAGACTACCATTGCACAAATTATAACATGTGGTCCCTGTGAGGTGTAGTTGTCTAGCAGTCATGGTTCCTTTTTAGTGTCATTCTTCTAGCAGGAGAAAGCTCTGAAAGTACATTAGTAAGAGATGTTTCTAAATATAGTATCTCAAGAGATACAAGTTTTTAGCTCACCAGAGCAAAAAGTGCTTAACTCTTTATCACAGAACAGATCCTAGACTTGTCCAATCGAAAACATTTTGAAGCAACAATTTAAATGTGGCTGGAAGGATGGAATTTGTCTTTGAATGAGTAGAAAACATTATGGAAAAAGGAGAAAAAGCTGGTTACCAGCATTTTCTCCTTTTTCCACAATGTTATCAAAAGGCTTCTTCCTCAGGATCGTAAAACTCGGGATTGTGTGGTAAAGGGTTAAGGAAAGCTTTTTTTGTCCCATTCATTTACATGTATCTACATGTATCTGTTTGTGAATTTGTCTATTGTTGACAGTTTCTTTGAAACCATCTTGAATTGAGTTTGAAACTGCTTTCAACAGAATTTCTATCAAATCACAGCTGCCAAAATTTAATGCTGAAAGCAGCCAAAAACTTGATTCAATCAACAATTAATCACACCTGTAAGTTCACCTTCCCAGGAGTTTCTCAACTCTCCCTTTTAGGTATCCCTCACAGGATTCTTCCTCAGCAACTTGCTGTTTTTCAGCCAACAGATTTCTTTACAAAAGTGACTGAAATTGCATAGATCTTCATCAAATGGATGGATCACAGCTCAAAAATATTGTGTGGACAAGTGTATTACTGGTGTGAGATGTTCAGAAACATAGGGATAAGTGAAGTGGCTGCAATGATAATACCAAAATACTCTTGCAATTTTGTTACATACTCCACAAAAATGGTAACGAAAATTTCGTCATAATATTATACTGTGACAACACTTTGAATTTCATTAGTAATTTTAGCAAGTCTGTCCTAATGGGTCATTTTTTTTCCCTTCGAAAAGGAGCCTCCAGGTAATGCTTGAAATTCTCTGTGAAGTAAAGGTTTAGAATTGGTCGCATAACACGAATTAAATGTGACAAATTATGCTTGTACATGTATAAAATAACTTTTAATTAAATAATTACAGAATACCTTGAGAGTCTTTGTATTGTCTCAATAGCTGTTGTAAATTATTATCCTTTGCTGGATTACACAGGGCATAATATCTTTCCGATGAAGATTTACTAGTGAACTTCACTGATAACAAAGTTCTCTTCCACAAACCCACCCTGGGATACTCGAAGAATTTCTATACCTGCAATAAATGACAAGAGAGCCATTGTTATAACCACTGACATAAGCCTTTCCATCTTGTGTCTGTTCGTCTGTATGTGTAACACACCAATATGGCTTTGCACTGGGACATACTTAATGCAAATTGCATGTTAGATTTGAATGTGTATAGTCTATATCAAAGATCTGGGTAAGCTGTTACCAAACAACAGGGTTAATGACTTGTATAAATTGGAAGCACTAGTTGACGAAAAAGTAAGAGTGGCTAAACAATTGAAATTCATTTATGGAAGGGTTGAAAATATCCTGGGAAAGGAAGACATGCTGGTTACCAGCATTTTCTCCTATTTCCATAATGTTTTCATAAACTGTTTTCTTTAGAGGTAAAGTTAAAGGTTAAACATTTCATTCATGTGCCAGTTAGTGCACCTGGTCATGGGTATCTTTCCAAAGTACCATGCACAACACTAATATTCAGTGTGCATAGTGGAACAAGCATATTGCATTTTTCTTAAATGACACTTGGCCTGTGAAGCACAATTAATCCTTTACCACACAATCCTGAATTTTAAAGACTCAGAGGAAGAAGCCTTATGAAAACATTGTAGGAAAAGGATTAAATGCTGGTAACCAGCATTTTCTCCTTTTTCAATAATATTTTCTGCCCTCTCAAATAAATTTCCATCATTTGAGTACTATACGGTATTAATTGTCATCTGCAAATCCTTTCAATTTGGACTAGTCAAAGATTCTGTCTTGTGGTAAAAAGATAAATATAGGCCTACTTTTCAGCATAGTGTCGGTCGAGATCAGCCTGCACTGAACATGCAGTCTGATCTTGAATCTGAATTGTCTTATATGGTTTGATCTTTGAAAACATAATACTGGAGTGGCTGTCTTTAAAATACTTCAATATTACCAGAGGCTGAATTTAACAGCGGAAACGTAGATCTGTGCGATCGCCCTCAGCAAATTGAGGATTACAAGTATAAATATCTGCTTTAAAACGTCTTGCTTCGTACTTATGCTTTCATTTTATGCCTTCACACAGCTGTAGTTTTGTGAAAGAAACGTGATTCACCTATTTTGATTTAACTCCAAAACGAATAGGGTCTGTAAGTCTTGTTTAGATGAAATGCACTTCCGGGATCACTGGTCGCCATACTGAGATTTTTTCCACTGTTTTGCTTATGTATGTACCGACATTCGTGACGCTACACTGATGTGTATGTTATTCAAATTCTCAAAAATGGGTTTGGAGAGGAAAAACCGGAGATGAAAGGTGTTGGTAAGGGTTAAAATATTGTTGAGAAATAATGCTGTGATTTAAAAACAGGCCGTTGAAATCAGCGAAAATCCGTAACCCAGTTTTCGTACATCGTTGCAATGGACATGTACTCGGTCGATTTCTGATCTAAAGAGGCCAAACTAACCTAGTTATGGCAATAAAATAATGCACTCTGATCGCGTCTTCAGGGGCGTTTCGAAACATATTGCCGTTTTGATGTGTTTCGCAGCAGTGTAGTTTCGCACCTAAGTCTCCTTTGCACCATATTAAATTAAATGTTGCCGATAATGACAGTTGCAATTAGATCTACTCGGCCTCAATTTATTCATTGAATTGCCTTAGACAACCAATTACATACATAAAACCAAAGAAAATTCTTAACTGGACGTGAATTCATGGCTTCAAAACCTATTTTGGCATCTTTTGTTGAATTATTTTCAGGTAAATTCATCATTTCACTGGGAACTGGGTAAATAGGCTTAACCCTTTCTAGAGCGCCGAATAAATCAAAGAGGCGTTTTCATTCTATAAATAAGATCGTAAGAATAGTGTTGAAGTTGCCCTTGACTGGAATGTCTTAGCAAAGCGATCAATGTAGATCAGAGATCAGACTGCACACTTTGTGCAGTCTGATCATGATGTACATTGATCGCAAAAGCAACTAAAGTGGTCAAAGGCACTTTGAGGTTATAACAAAGAATTGTAGACTATTTGAATACTCAAGATCAGTAGTTGTGCTTGCCCATTAAGATGTAGCCCTTACAAGTGTAATGTTTCTAATGATGAAATATTCTGCAGTCTTTTTAAATACATTGCTTTATCCTATTTTTTTCTGCAGGAGGGCAGATAGGCCATGAAATCCTAACTTCAGATTCTGCAGTTGTCACTATGATGATGGTCTAAGAGGAAATGGGCCAAGCTTGTTATTTTTCAGCAAAGTGAACTTTCCAGATAAAGCTACAGCAATGAGGTTACTATATTGCAGTACATGTATTTTAATTATCTAGAATTCTGAAATATTTAACAAAAATGATCTATTAAGAGGATTAAAGTCAAATTTGACTTACACTTTATAGTTTTAATGTTTTAATATTGGTAAAAGTGGTTAATGAGACACATATTACAATACTGTTTTAATTGATATTACAAATGAAATTAACGTAAACCTGATATTGATTGTGCAATATGTTTTGAAAACATTTCCACCTCCATTGCCTTCATAATGCATGATTGCCGTCGCAGGGAAAATCATACATTGATGAAAGGGTAGAAAACATTGTTGTGGGACAAAATGCTGGTAACCAGGAATTTCTTATCCAACAATTTTCTCAATACCTTTTACCTCAGGGCACTCCCATAAACACTGGAAAAAGACCAAACTTTGCAAAAACTGACATGCTATGTTTCCCAATCAAACCAAATCTAATGTAGTACATGAGTTAGCAAAGTGTGCAGGAAGACACTCAGGCTTTGATAGAATTCTGGTCTGATTAATGTTCAAAGAAATGGGTATCCTGAAGGACTACACTCGTATTTCAAGTTTATAATTTTTATAATTTCATTTCAGATGCTGTTGTTCATTTCTAGTATGTTACACAGGATGTCACCTTTAAATGTCTGGTTGGGTGGTCACATATTTGAAGATCAGAAACTGACCACTTTATTCAAGCCAATACATTATTCCATGGATGTTGGCTCTACAGTGAGAATCAACAGCTTCAGAACAATCACAATAGCTGTCCAAAACATCTGTACAGTGCCACATGAAACATCACCTACTTTAGAAGCTTAGGAAATGCCAAATTACTAAAGTACAAGATTAATTCATGACAGTCCAAATGACAGCAGATGCAACAGGATGTACCACAAGATATGATTTGCAAGGCATTTTCCTGTACTTAGAAGAGTAAGCATCCTGTTAGCTCTTTATCAAATGAGCTTGTGTTAAAACAGCCACGGGGAGGGAAGCTGTAATAACTGTGAGAAAAAGAGAAAATACTGGAAATCTTTTTTCCACAGTGTTTTCTACCAATTCAAAGACAAATTTCACCAGTTCAGCTACATATCACCTGCTAATCCTATCAACTTGAACCAGTCGAAATTTTGTTCTGTGAGTTAACCCTTTACCAAACAATTCTGTTTTTAATTACCATGATGCAGAGGGCTTTTGACAACATTGAAGGAAGAGGAGAAAAAAGCTGGTCACCAGCTTTTTATACTTTACTCACAATGTTTCCTTTCAGCAATAAACCTAATCATTTGGGCTACAATTGTTTCATCCTCCAACTTTGCTTTCAAAATAGACATGATGAAAATTTTGTTAAATGGTAAAAGGTTAAAATGGTTGCATGTCTACTTCTTATACAGCCCTTGTTTAATTCAACCTTGCAAGTTTTTGGACCAGAGACAGCCCAGTGATATGATACCAGCAGATAAAGGGGTCAGTGGGCTGTAGATAACTTTTTGTGTCTTGCAGCATACCAGTTTTGAAAACATTTTGACCTTAGGACAAATTGGTCAAAATAAGTAATATCTGCTTTTGACATGATTTAATGAATATTCAAGCTTTACTCCTTGATTAATTTTTTTCACGTTTACAAGGATGCTTCTGAAGTTTTATGCTACAAATATGTTTCAGAAGCTATTAAGTTAATATATTTGATGACTTGTAAGTCTTTACCAAAAAATCCTGAGTTTTAACGACCCTGCAGAAAAATGCTCAAGGAAACATTGTGGGAAAAATACAACTAACAATTTCTCCTTTAAACACAATGTTTCCTACCCTTTAATAGGTAAATTGTAGAATGTGAGCCAAAATCAATGAGTCGTCCGCAAATGCTTTGAATTTGAAGAAGTCCAGAATTTTATCAGTTGGTAAAGATTAAAAGAAATAAACGTGAGAAGTTTTGAAAATTTTGTAGATATTTATCTTTATTACATTTGTAGTAACATAACACTTTTATATTATTCTCATGTTATTCGGGTCCCTTGATGGAGCAAATTTCTGCTTCAGAAAAATATTGTTAAAAAATCCAAAATTGTTTATTAATTTGCCATTTCTCACAATGTTTTCAAAGGACTATTAATTTTGTGCAGCTAATAAGACTTGTATGTAACGGAATTTCTTTTTCCACACAATGTCAATGAATGAATTTTACTACACGTATATTGCTTTCACTCTTAAAGGGGCATTAAGGATTTTTGTTTTAAACTTAAACAAGAATATTGCTTTTCCTTTATTTAACAAAGTCATGAAACCTGCCTTTACTTTTAACACTAGATAAAATCTGAGGCAAATGGAGAAAAATAATTGAAAGACTGAGATGAAAACATTGTGGCAAATAGATATTGCTGACTGTGAGCAATATCATATTTGGTCACAATATTTTCAAAAGCAGTCTGCTGCAATGCTGTTTAATTTAGTGGCATTTCGTGGTTAGGATTTAAATACCCTTTTAACTACTACTGATTTTGAAAAGTACCGGTAGATATTAGCATGAACTTCTTTGCAGTGCAAAGATGGTAAACATAGAACATTAATACTATAGCACTATTTTTCTTTAATTAAATGTTTTAATGACTGCATGTCCAATGATCTATGAGACTACCATTGCACAAATTATAACATGTGGTCCCTGTGAGGTGTAGTTGTCTAGCAGTCATGGTTCCTTTTTAGTGTCATTCTTCTAGCAGGAGAAAGCTCTGAAAGTACATTAGTAAGAGATGTTTCTAAATATAGTATCTCAAGAGATACAAGTTTTTAGCTCACCAGAGCAAAAAGTGCTTAACTCTTTATCACAGGACAGATCCTAGACTTGTCCAATCGAAAACATTTTGAAGCAACAATTTAAATGTGGCTGGAAGGATGGAATTTGTCTTTGAATGAGTAGAAAACATTATGGAAAAAGGAGAAAAAGCTGGTTACCAGCATTTTCTCCTTTTTCCACAATGTTATCAAAAGGCTTCTTCCTCAGGATCGTAAAACTCGGGATTGTGTGGTAAAGGGTTAAGGAAAGCTTTTTTTGTCCCATTCATTTACATGTATCTACATGTATCTGTTTGTGAATTTGTCTATTGTTGACAGTTTCTTTGAAACCATCTTGAATTGAGTTTGAAACTGCTTTCAACAGAATTTCTATCAAATCACAGCTGCCAAAATTTAATGCTGAAAGCAGCCAAAAACTTGATTCAATCAACAATTAATCACACCTGTAAGTTCACCTTCCCAGGAGTTTCTCAACTCTCCCTTTTAGGTATCCCTCACAGGATTCTTCCTCAGCAACTTGCTGTTTTTCAGCCAACAGATTTCTTTACAAAAGTGACTGAAATTGCATAGATCTTCATCAAATGGATGGATCACAGCTCAAAAATATTGTGTGGACAAGTGTATTACTGGTGTGAGATGTTCAGAAACATAGGGATAAGTGAAGTGGCTGCAATGATAATACCAAAATACTCTTGCAATTTTGTTACATACTCCACAAAAATGGTAACGAAAATTTCGTCATAATATTATACTGTGACAACACTTTGAATTTCATTAGTAATTTTAGCAAGTCTGTCCTAATGGGTCATTTTTTTTCCCTTCGAAAAGGAGCCTCCAGGTAATGCTTGAAATTCTCTGTGAAGTAAAGGTTTAGATTTGGTCGCATAACACGAATTAAATGTGACAAATTATGCTTGTACATGTATAAAATAACTTTTAATTAAATAATTACAGAATACCTTGAGAGTCTTTGTATTGTCTCAATAGCTGTTGTAAATTATTATCCTTTGCTGGATTACACAGGGCATAATATCTTTCCG
The DNA here is from genome assembly GCA_946811185.2 of Hippopus hippopus. Classification (NCBI taxonomy): domain Eukaryota; kingdom Metazoa; phylum Mollusca; class Bivalvia; order Cardiida; family Cardiidae; genus Hippopus; species Hippopus hippopus. Next base: position 31,919,530 of record OX328108.1, on the reverse strand, counting down.
ATGAAGATTTACTAGTGAACTTCACTGATAACAAAGTTCTCTTCCACAAACCCACCCTGGGATACTCGAAGAATTTCTATACCTGCAATAAATGACAAGAGAGCCATTGTTATAACCACTGACATAAGCCTTTCCATCTTGTGTCTGTTCGTCTGTATGTGTAACACACCAATATGGCTTTGCACTGGGACATACTTAATGCAAATTGCATGTTAGATTTGAATGTGTATAGTCTATATCAAAGATCTGGGTAAGCTGTTACCAAACAACAGGGTTAATGACTTGTATAAATTGGAAGCACTAGTTGACGAAAAAGTAAGAGTGGCTAAACAATTGAAATTCATTTATGGAAGGGTTGAAAATATCCTGGGAAAGGAAGACATGCTGGTTACCAGCATTTTCTCCTATTTCCATAATGTTTTCATAAACTGTTTTCTTTAGAGGTAAAGTTAAAGGTTAAACATTTCATTCATGTGCCAGTTAGTGCACCTGGTCATGGGTATCTTTCCAAAGTACCATGCACAACACTAATATTCAATGTGCATAGTGGAACAAGCATATTGCATTTTTCTTAAATGACACTTGGCCTGTGAAGCACAATTAATCCTTTACCACACAATCCTGAATTTTAAAGACTCAGAGGAAGAAGCCTTATGAAAACGTAGGAAAAGGATTAAATGCTGGTAACCAGCATTTTCTCCTTTTTCAATAATATTTTCTGCCATCTCAAATAAATTTCCATCATTTGAGTACTATACGGTATTAATTGTCATCTGCAAATCCTTTCAATTTGGACTAGTCAAAGATTCTGTCTTGTGGTAAAAAGATAAATATAGGCCTACTTTTCAGCATAGTGTCGGTCGAGATCAGCCTGCACTGAACATGCAGTCTGATCTTGAATCTGAATTGTCTTATATGGTTTGATCTTTGAAAACATAATACTGGAGTGGCTGTCTTTAAAATACTTCAATATTACCAGAGGCTGAATTTAACAGCGGAAACGTAGATCTGTGCCATCGCCCTCGGTAAATTGAGGATTACAAGTATAAATATCTGCTTTAAAACGTCTTGCTTCGTATTTATGCTTTCATTTTATGCCTTCACACAGCTGTAGTTTTGTGAAAGAAACGTGATTCACCTATTTTGATTTAACTCCAAAACGAATAGGGTCTGTAAGTCTTGTTTAGATGAAATGCACTTCCGGGATCACTGGTCGCCATACTGAGATTTTTTCCACTGTTTTGCTTATGTATGTACCGACATTCGTGACGCTACACTGATGTGTATGTTATTCAAATTCTCAAAAATGGGTTTGGAGAGGAAAAACCGGAGATGAAAGGTGTTGGTAAGGGTTAAAATATTGTTGAGAAATAATGCTGTGATTTAAAAACAGGCCGTTGAAATCAGCGAAAATCCGTAACCCAGTTTTCGTACATCGTTGCAATGGACATGTACTCGGTCGATTTCTGATCTAAAGAGGCCAAACTAACCTAGTTATGGCAATAAATTAATGCACTCTGATCGCGTCTTCAGGGGCGTTTCGAAACATATTGCCGTTTTGATGTGTTTCGCAGCAGTGTAGTTTCGCACCTAAGTCTCCTTTGCACCATATTAAATTAAATGTTGCCGATAATGACAGTTGCAATTAGATCTACTCGGCCTCAATTTATTCATTGAATTGCCTTAGACAACCAATTACATACATAAAACCAAAGAAAATTCTTAACTGGACGTGAATTCATGGCTTCAAAACCTATTTTGGCATCTTTTGTTGAATTATTTTCAGGTAAATTCATCATTTCACTGGGAACTGGGTAAATAGGCTTAACCCTTTCTAGAGCGCCGAATAAATCAAAGAGGCGTTTTCATTCTATAAATAAGATCGTAAGAAAAGTGTTGAAGTTGCCCTTGACTGGAATGTCTTAGCAAAGCGATCAATGTAGATCAGAGATCAGACTGCACACTTTGTGCAGTCTGATCATGATGTACATTGATCGCAAAAGCAACTAAAGTGGTCAAAGGCACTTTGAGGTTATAACAAAGAATTGTAGACTATTTGAATACTCAAGATCAGTAGTTGTGCTTGCCCATTAAGATGTAGCCCTTACAAGTGTAATGTTTCTAATGATGAAATATTCTGCAGTCTTTTTAAATACATTGCTTTATCCTATTTTTTTTCTGCAGGAGGGCAGATAGGCCATGAAATCCTAACTTCAGATTCTGCAGTTGTCACTATGATGATGGTCTAAGAGGAAATGGGCCAAGCTTGTTATTTTTCAGCAAAGTGAACTTTCCAGATAAAGCTACAGCAATGAGGTTACTATATTGCAGTACATGTATTTTAATTATCTAGAATTCTGAAATATTTAACAAAAATGATCTATTAAGAGGATTAAAGTCAAATTTGACTTACACTTTATAGTTTTAATGTTTTAATATTGGTAAAAGTGGTTAATGAGACACATATTACAATACTGTTTTAATTGATATTACAAATGAAATTAACGTAAACCTGATATTGATTGTGCAATATGTTTTGAAAACATTTCCACCTCCATTGCCTTCATAATGCATGATTGCCGTCGCAGGGAAAATCATACATTGATGAAAGGGTAGAAAACATTGTTGTGGGACAAAATGCTGGTAACCAGGAATTTCTTATCCAACAATTTTCTCAATACCTTTTACCTCAGGGCACTCCCATAAACACTGGAAAAAGACCAAACTTTGCAAAAACTGACATGCTATGTTTCCCAATCAAACCAAATCTAATGTAGTACATGAGTTAGCAAAGTGTGCAGGAAGACACTCAGGCTTTGATAGAATTCTGGTCTGATTAATGTTCAAAGAAATGGGTATCCTGAAGGACTACACTCGTATTTCAAGTTTATAATTTTTATAATTTCATTTCAGATGCTGTTGTTCATTTCTAGTATGTTACACAGGATGTCACCTTTAAATGTCTGGTTGGGTGGTCACATATTTGAAGATCAGAAACTGACCACTTTATTCAAGCCAATACATTATTCCATGGATGTTGGCTCTACAGTGAGAATCAACAGCTTCAGAACAATCACAATAGCTGTCCAAAACATCTGTACAGTGCCACATGAAACATCACCTACTTTAGAAGCTTAGGAAATGCCAAATCACTAAAGTACAAGATTAATTCATGACAGTCCAAATGACAGCAGATGCAACAGGATGTACCACAAGATATGATTTGCAAGGCATTTTCCTGTACTTAGAAGAGTAAGCATCCTGTTAGCTCTTTATCAAATGAGCTTGTGTTAAAACAGCCACGGGGAGGGAAGCTGTAACAATTGTGAGAAAAAGAGAAAATACTGGAAATCTTTTTTCCACAGTGTTTTCTACCAATTCAAAGACAAATTTCACCAGTTCAGCTACACATCACCTGCTAATCCTCTCAACTTGAACCAGTCGAAATTTTGTTCTGTGAGTTAACCCTTTACCAAACAATTCTGTTTTTAATTACCATGATGCAGAGGGCTTTTGACAACATTGAAGGAAGAGGAGAAAAAAGCTGGTCACCAGCTTTTTATACTTTACTCACAATGTTTCCTTTCAGCAATAAACCTAATCATTTGGGCTACAATTGTTTCATCCTCCAACTTTGCTTTCAAAATAGACATGATGAAAATTTTGTTAAATGGTAAAAGGTTAAAAGGGTTGCATGTCTACTTCTTATACAGCCCTTGTTTAATTCAACCTTGCAAGTTTTTGGACCAGAGACAGCCCAGTGATATGATACCAGCAGATAAAGGGGTCAGTGGGCTGTAGATAACTTTTTGTGTCTTGCAGCATACCAGTTTTGAAAACATTTTGACCTTAGGACAAATTAGTCAAAATAAGTAATATCTGCTTTTGACATGATTTAATGAATATTCAAGCTTTACTCCTTGATTAATTTTTTTCACGTTTACAAGGATGCTTCTGAAGTTTTATGCTACAAATATGTTTCAGAAGCTATTAAGTTAATATATTTGATGACTTGTAAGTCTTTATCAAAAAATCCTGAGTTTTAACAACCCTGCAGAAAAATGCTCAAGGAAACATTGTGGGAAAAATACAACTAACAATTTCTCCTTTAAACACAATGTTTCCTACCCTTTAATAGGTAAATTGTAGAATGTGAGCCAAAATCAATGAGTCGTCCGCAAATGCTTTGAATTTGAAGAAGTCCAGAATTTTATCAGTTGGTAAAGATTAAAAGAAATAAACGTGAGAAGTTTTGAAAATTTTGTAGATATTTATCTTTATTACATTTGTAGTAACATAACACTTTTATATTATTCTCATGTTATTCGGGTCCCTTGATGGAGCAAATTTCTGCTTCAGAAAAATATTGTTAAAAAATCCAAAATTGTTTATTAATTTGCCATTTCTCACAATGTTTTCAAAGGACTATTAATTTTGTGCAGCTAATAAGACTTGTATGTAACGGAATTTCTTTTTCCACACAATGTCAATGAATGAATTTTACTACACGTATATTGCTTTCACTCTTAAAGGGGCATTAAGGATTTTTGTTTTAAACTTAAACAAGAATATTGCTTTTCCTTTATTTAACAAAGTCATGAAACCTGCCTTTACTTTTAACACTAGATAAAATCTGAGGCAAATGGAGAAAAATAATTGAAAGACTGAGATGAAAACATTGTGGCAAATAGATATTGCTGACTGTGAGCAATATCATATTTGGTCACAATATTTTCAAAAGCAGTCTGCTGCAATGCTGTTTAATTTAGTGGCATTTCGTGGTTAGGATTTAAATACCCTTTTAACTACTACTGATTTTGAAAAGTACCGGTAGATATTAGCATGAACTTCTTTGCAGTGCAAAGATGGTAAACATAGAACATTAATACTATAGCACTATTTTTCTTTAATTAAATGTTTTAATGACTGCATGTCCAATGATCTATGAGACTACCATTGCACAAATTATAACATGTGGTCCCTGTGAGGTGTAGTTGTCTAGCAGTCATGGTTCCTTTTTAGTGTCATTCTTCTAGCAGGAGAAAGCTCTGAAAGTACATTAGTAAGAGATGTTTCTAAATATAGTATCTCAAGAGATACAAGTTTTTAGCTCACCAGAGCAAAAAGTGCTTAACTCTTTATCACAGAACAGATCCTAGACTTGTCCAATCGAAAACATTTTGAAGCAACAATTTAAATGTGGCTGGAAGGATGGAATTTGTCTTTGAATGAGTAGAAAACATTATGGAAAAAGGAGAAAAAGCTGGTTACCAGCATTTTCTCCTTTTTCCACAATGTTATCAAAAGGCTTCTTCCTCAGGATCGTAAAACTCGGGATTGTGTGGTAAAGGGTTAAGGAAAGCTTTTTTTGTCCCATTCATTTACATGTATCTACATGTATCTGTTTGTGAATTTGTCTATTGTTGACAGTTTCTTTGAAACCATCTTGAATTGAGTTTGAAACTGCTTTCAACAGAATTTCTATCAAATCACAGCTGCCAAAATTTAATGCTGAAAGCAGCCAAAAACTTGATTCAATCAACAATTAATCACACCTGTAAGTTCACCTTCCCAGGAGTTTCTCAACTCTCCCTTTTAGGTATCCCTCACAGGATTCTTCCTCAGCAACTTGCTGTTTTTCAGCCAACAGATTTCTTTACAAAAGTGACTGAAATTGCATAGATCTTCATCAAATGGATGGATCACAGCTCAAAAATATTGTGTGGACAAGTGTATTACTGGTGTGAGATGTTCAGAAACATAGGGATAAGTGAAGTGGCTGCAATGATAATACCAAAATACTCTTGCAATTTTGTTACATACTCCACAAAAATGGTAACGAAAATTTCGTCATAATATTATACTGTGACAACACTATGAATTTCATTAGTAATTTTAGCAAGTCTGTCCTAATGGGTCATTTTTTTTCCCTTCGAAAAGGAGCCTCCAGGTAATGCTTGAAATTCTCTGTGAAGTAAAGGTTTAGAATTGGTCGCATAACACGAATTAAATGTGACAAATTATGCTTGTACATGTATAAAATAACTTTTAATTAAATAATTACAGAATACCTTGAGAGTCTTTGTATTGTCTCAATAGCTGTTGTAAATTATTATCCTTTGCTGGATTACACAGGGCATAATATCTTTCCGATGAAGATTTACTAGTGAACTTCACTGATAACAAAGTTCTCTTCCACAAACCCACCCTGGGATACTCGAAGAATTTCTATACCTGCAATAAATGACAAGAGAGCCATTGTTATAACCACTGACATAAGCCTTTCCATCTTGTGTCTGTTCGTCTGTATGTGTAACACACCAATATGGCTTTGCACTGGGACATACTTAATGCAAATTGCATGTTAGATTTGAATGTGTATAGTCTATATCAAAGATCTGGGTAAGCTGTTACCAAACAACAGGGTTAATGACTTGTATAAATTGGAAGCACTAGTTGACGAAAAAGTAAGAGTGGCTAAACAATTGAAATTCATTTATGGAAGGGTTGAAAATATCCTGGGAAAGGAAGACATGCTGGTTACCAGCATTTTCTCCTATTTCCATAATGTTTTCATAAACTGTTTTCTTTAGAGGTAAAGTTAAAGGTTAAACATTTCATTCATGTGCCAGTTAGTGCACCTGGTCATGGGTATCTTTCCAAAGTACCATGCACAACACTAATATTCAGTGTGCATAGTGGAACAAGCATATTGCATTTTTCTTAAATGACACTTGGCCTGTGAAGCACAATTAATCCTTTACCACACAATCCTGAATTTTAAAGACTCAGAGGAAGAAGCCTTATGAAAACATTGTAGGAAAAGGATTAAATGCTGGTAACCAGCATTTTCTCCTTTTTCAATAATATTTTCTGCCCTCTCAAATAAATTTCCATCATTTGAGTACTATACGGTATTAATTGTCATCTGCAAATCCTTTCAATTTGGACTAGTCAAAGATTCTGTCTTGTGGTAAAAAGATAAATATAGGCCTACTTTTCAGCATAGTGTCGGTCGAGATCAGCCTGCACTGAACATGCAGTCTGATCTTGAATCTGAATTGTCTTATATGGTTTGATCTTTGAAAACATAATACTGGAGTGGCTGTCTTTAAAATACTTCAATATTACCAGAGGCTGAATTTAACAGCGGAAACGTAGATCTGTGCGATCGCCCTCAGCAAATTGAGGATTACAAGTATAAATATCTGCTTTAAAACGTCTTGCTTCGTACTTATGCTTTCATTTTATGCCTTCACACAGCTGTAGTTTTGTGAAAGAAACGTGATTCACCTATTTTGATTTAACTCCAAAACGAATAGGGTCTGTAAGTCTTGTTTAGATGAAATGCACTTCCGGGATCACTGGTCGCCATACTGAGATTTTTTCCACTGTTTTGCTTATGTATGTACCGACATTCGTGACGCTACACTGATGTGTATGTTATTCAAATTCTCAAAAATGGGTTTGGAGAGGAAAAACCGGAGATGAAAGGTGTTGGTAAGGGTTAAAATATTGTTGAGAAATAATGCTGTGATTTAAAAACAGGCCGTTGAAATCAGCGAAAATCCGTAACCCAGTTTTCGTACATCGTTGCAATGGACATGTACTCGGTCGATTTCTGATCTAAAGAGGCCAAACTAACCTAGTTATGGCAATAAAATAATGCACTCTGATCGCGTCTTCAGGGGCGTTTCGAAACATATTGCCGTTTTGATGTGTTTTGCAGCAGTGTAGTTTCGCACCTAAGTCTCCTTTGCACCATATTAAATTAAATGTTGCCGATAATGACAGTTGCAATTAGATCGACTCGGCCTCAATTTATTCATTGAATTGCCTTAGACAACCAATTACATACATAAAACCAAAGAAAATTCTTAACTGGACGTGAATTCATGGCTTCAAAACCTATTTTGGCATCTTTTGTTGAATTATTTTCAGGTAAATTCATCATTTCACTGGGAACTGGGTAAATAGGCTTAACCCTTTCTAGAGCGCCGAATAAATCAAAGAGGCGTTTTCATTCTATAAATAAGATCGTAAGAATAGTGTTGAAGTTGCCCTTGACTGGAATGTCTTAGCAAAGCGATCAATGTAGATCAGAGATCAGACTGCACACTTTGTGCAGTCTGATCATGATGTACATTGATCGCAAAAGCAACTAAAGTGGTCAAAGGCACTTTGAGGGTTATAACAAAGAATTGTAGACTATTTGAATACTCAAGATCAGTAGTTGTGCTTGCCCATTAAGATGTAGCCCTTACAAGTGTAATGTTTCTAATGATGAAATATTCTGCAGTCTTTTTAAATACATTGCTTTATCCTATTTTTTTCTGCAGGAGGGCAGATAGGCCATGAAATCCTAACTTCAGATTCTGCAGTTGTCACTATGATGATGGTCTAAGATGAAATGGGCCAAGCTTGTTATTTTTCAGCAAAGTGAACTTTCCAGATAAAGCTACAGCAATGAGGTTACTATATTGCAGTACATGTATTTTAATTATCTAGAATTCTGAAATATTTAACAAAAATGATCTATTAAGAGGATTAAAGTCAAATTTGACTTACACTTTATAGTTTTAATGTTTTAATATTGGTAAAAGTGGTTAATGAGACACATATTACAATACTGTTTTAATTGATATTACAAATGAAATTAACGTAAACCTGATATTGATTGTGCAATATGTTTTGAAAACATTTCCACCTCCATTGCCTTCATAATGCATGATTGCCGTCGCAGGGAAAATCATACATTGATGAAAGGGTAGAAAACATTGTTGTGGGACAAAATGCTGGTAACCAGGAATTTCTTATCCAACAATTTTCTCAGTACCTTTTACCTCAGGGCACTCCCATAAACACTGGAAAAAGACCAAACTTTGCAAAAACTGACATGCTATGTTTCCCAATCAAACCAAATCTAATGTAGTACATGAGTTAGCAAAGTGTGCAGGAAGACACTCAGGCTTTGATAGAATTCTGGTCTGATTAATGTTCAAAGAAATGGGTATCCTGAAGGACTACACTCGTATTTCAAGTTTATAATTTTTATAATTTCATTTCAGATGCTGTTGTTCATTTCTAGTATGTTACACAGGATGTCACCTTTAAATGTCTGGTTGGGTGGTCACATATTTGAAGATCAGAAACTGACCACTTTATTCAAGCCAATACATTATTCCATGGATGTTGGCTCTACAGTGAGAATCAACAGCTTCAGAACAATCACAATAGCTGTCCAAAACATCTGTACAGTGCCACATGAAACATCACCTACTTTAGAAGCTTAGGAAATGCCAAATCACTAAAGTACAAGATTAATTCATGACAGTCCAAATGACAGCAGATGCAACAGGATGTACCACAAGATATGACTTGCAAGGCATTTTCCTGTACTTAGAAGAGTAAGCATCCTGTTAGCTCTTTATCAAATGAGCTTGTGTTAAAACAGCCACGGGGAGGGAAGCTGTAACAATTGTGAGAAAAAGAGAAAATACTGGAAATCTTTTTTCCACAGTGTTTTCTACCAATTCAAAGACAAATTTCACCAGTTCAGCTACACATCACCTGCTAATCCTCTCAACTTGAACCAGTCGAAATTTTGTTCTGTGAGTTAACCCTTTACCAAACAATTCTGTTTTTAATTACCATGATGCAGAGGGCTTTTGACAACATTGAAGGAAGAGGAGAAAAAAGCTGGTCACCAGCTTTTTATACTTTACTCACAATGTTTCCTTTCAGCAATAAACCTAATCATTTGGGCTACAATTGTTTCATCCTCCAACTTTGCTTTCAAAATAGACATGATGAAAATTTTGTTAAATGGTAAAAGGTTAAAAGGGTTGCATGTCTACTTCTTATACAGCCCTTGTTTAATTCAACCTTGCAAGTTTTTGGACCAGAGACAGCCCAGTGATATGATACCAGCAGATAAAGGGGTCAGTGGGCTGTAGATAACTTTTTGTGTCTTGCAGCATACCAGTTTTGAAAACATTTTGACCTTAGGACAAATTGGTCAAAATAAGTAATATCTGCTTTTGACATGATTTAATGAATATTCAAGCTTTACTCCTTGATTAATTTTTTTCACGTTTACAAGGATGCTTCTGAAGTTTTATGCTACAAATATGTTTCAGAAGCTATTAAGTTAATATATTTGATGACTTGTAAGTCTTTACCAAAAAATCCTGAGTTTTAACGACCCTGCAGAAAAATGCTCAAGGAAACATTGTGGGAAAAATACAACTAACAATTTCTCCTTTAAACACAATGTTTCCTACCCTTTAATAGGTAAATTGTAGAATGTGAGCCAAAATCAATGAGTCGTCCGCAAATGCTTTGAATTTGAAGAAGTCCAGAATTTTATCAGTTGGTAAAGATTAAAAGAAATAAACGTGAGAAGTTTTGAAAATTTTGTAGATATTTATCTTTATTACATTTGTAGTAACATAACACTTTTATATTATTCTCATGTTATTCGGGTCCCTTGATGGAGCAAATTTCTGCTTCAGAAAAATATTGTTAAAAAATCCAAAATTGTTTATTAATTTGCCATTTCTCACAATGTTTTCAAAGGACTATTAATTTTGTGCAGCTAATAAGACTTGTATGTAACGGAATTTCTTTTTCCACACAATGTCAATGAATGAATTTTACTACACGTATATTGCTTTCACTCTTAAAGGGGCATTAAGGATTTTTGTTTTAAACTTAAACAAGAATATTGCTTTTCCTTTATTTAACAAAGTCATGAAACCTGCCTTTACTTTTAACACTAGATAAAATCTGAGGCAAATGGAGAAAAATAATTGAAAGACTGAGATGAAAACATTGTGGCAAATAGATATTGCTGACTGTGAGCAATATCATATTTGGTCACAATATTTTCAAAAGCAGTCTGCTGCAATGCTGTTTAATTTAGTGGCATTTCGTGGTTAGGATTTAAATACCCTTTTAACTACTACTGATTTTGAAAAGTACCGGTAGATATTAGCATGAACTTCTTTGCAGTGCAAAGATGGTAAACATAGAACATTAATACTATAGCACTATTTTTCTTTAATTAAATGTTTTAATGACTGCATGTCCAATGATCTATGAGACTACCATTGCACAAATTATAACATGTGGTCCCTGTGAGGTGTAGTTGTCTAGCAGTCATGGTTCCTTTTTAGTGTCATTCTTCTAGCAGGAGAAAGCTCTGAAAGTACATTAGTAAGAGATGTTTCTAAATATAGTATCTCAAGAGATACAAGTTTTTAGCTCACCAGAGCAAAAAGTGCTTAACTCTTTATCACAGGACAGATCCTAGACTTGTCCAATCGAAAACATTTTGAAGCAACAATTTAAATGTGGCTGGAAGGATGCAATTTGTCTTTGAATGAGTAGAAAACATTATGGAAAAAGGAGAAAAAGCTGGTTACCAGCATTTTCTCCTTTTTCCACAATGTTATCAAAAGGCTTCTTCCTCAGGATCGTAAAACTCGGGATTGTGTGGTAAAGGGTTAAGGAAAGCTTTTTTTGTCCCATTCATTTACATGTATCTACATGTATCTGTTTGTGAATTTGTCTATTGTTGACAGTTTCTTTGAAACCATCTTGAATTGAGTTTGAAACTGCTTTCAACAGAATTTCTATCAAATCACAGCTGCCAAAATTTAATGCTGAAAGCAGCCAAAAACTTGATTCAATCAACAATTAATCACACCTGTAAGTTCACCTTCCCAGGAGTTTCTCAACTCTCCCTTTTAGGTATCCCTCACAGGATTCTTCCTCAGCAACTTGCTGTTTTTCAGCCAACAGATTTCTTTACAAAAGTGACTGAAATTGCATAGATCTTCATCAAATGGATGGATCACAGCTCAAAAATATTGTGTGGACAAGTGTATTACTGGTGTGAGATGTTCAGAAACATAGGGATAAGTGAAGTGGCTGCAATGATAATACCAAAATACTCTTGCAATTTTGTTACATACTCCACAAAAATGGTAACGAAAATTTCGTCATAATATTATACTGTGACAACACTTTGAATTTCATTAGTAATTTTAGCAAGTCTGTCCTAATGGGTCATTTTTTTTCCCTTCGAAAAGGAGCCTCCAGGTAATGCTTGAAATTCTCTGTGAAGTAAAGGTTTAGATTTGGTCGCATAACACGAATTAAATGTGACAAATTATGCTTGTACATGTATAAAATAACTTTTAATTAAATAATTACAGAATACCTTGAGAGTCTTTGTATTGTCTCAATAGCTGTTGTAAATTATTATCCTTTGCTGGATTACACAGGGCATAATATCTTTCCGATGAAGATTTACTAGTGAACTTCACTGATAACAAAGTTCTCTTCCACAAACCCACCCTGGGATACTCGAAGAATTTCTATACCTGCAATAAATGACAAGAGAGCCATTGTTATAACCACTGACATAAGCCTTTCCATCTTGTGTCTGTTCGTCTGTATGTGTAACACACCAATATGGCTTTGCACTGGGACATACTTAATGCAAATTGCATGTTAGATTTGAATGTGTATAGTCTATATCAAAGATCTGGGTAAGCTGTTACCAAACAACAGGGTTAATGACTTGTATAAATTGGAAGCACTAGTTGACGAAAAAGTAAGAGTGGCTAAACAATTGAAATTCATTTATGGAAGGGTTGAAAATATCCTGGGAAAGGAAGACATGCTGGTTACCAGCATTTTCTCCTATTTCCATAATGTTTTCATAAACTGTTTTCTTTAGAGGTAAAGTTAAAGGTTAAACATTTCATTCATGTGCCAGTTAGTGCACCTGGTCATGGGTATCTTTCCAAAGTACCATGCACAACACTAATATTCAATGTGCATAGTGGAACAAGCATATTGCATTTTTCTTAAATGACACTTGGCCTGTGAAGCACAATTAATCCTTTACCACACAATCCTGAATTTTAAAGACTCAGAGGAAGAAGCCTTATGAAAACGTAGGAAAAGGATTAAATGCTGGTAACCAGCATTTTCTCCTTTTTCAATAATATTTTCTGCCATCTCAAATAAATTTCCATCATTTGAGTACTATACGGTATTAATTGTCATCTGCAAATCCTTTCAATTTGGACTAGTCAAAGATTCTGTCTTGTGGTAAAAAGATAAATATAGGCCTACTTTTCAGCATAGTGTCGGTCGAGATCAGCCTGCACTGAACATGCAGTCTGATCTTGAATCTGAATTGTCTTATATGGTTTGATCTTTGAAAACATAATACTGGAGTGGCTGTCTTTAAAATACTTCAATATTACCAGAGGCTGAATTTAACAGCGGAAACGTAGATCTGTGCCATCGCCCTCGGTAAATTGAGGATTACAAGTATAAATATCTGCTTTAAAACGTCTTGCTTCGTATTTATGCTTTCATTTTATGCCTTCACACAGCTGTAGTTTTGTGAAAGAAACGTGATTCACCTATTTTGATTTAACTCCAAAACGAATAGGGTCTGTAAGTCTTGTTTAGATGAAATGCACTTCCGGGATCACTGGTCGCCATACTGAGATTTTTTCCACTGTTTTGCTTATGTATGTACCGACATTCGTGACGCTACACTGATGTGTATGTTATTCAAATTCTCAAAAATGGGTTTGGAGAGGAAAAACCGGAGATGAAAGGTGTTGGTAAGGGTTAAAATATTGTTGAGAAATAATGCTGTGATTTAAAAACAGGCCGTTGAAATCAGCGAAAATCCGTAACCCAGTTTTCGTACATCGTTGCAATGGACATGTACTCGGTCGATTTCTGATCTAAAGAGGCCAAACTAACCTAGTTATGGCAATAAATTAATGCACTCTGATCGCGTCTTCAGGGGCGTTTCGAAACATATTGCCGTTTTGATGTGTTTCGCAGCAGTGTAGTTTCGCACCTAAGTCTCCTTTGCACCATATTAAATTAAATGTTGCCGATAATGACAGTTGCAATTAGATCTACTCGGCCTCAATTTATTCATTGAATTGCCTTAGACAACCAATTACATACATAAAACCAAAGAAAATTCTTAACTGGACGTGAATTCATGGCTTCAAAACCTATTTTGGCATCTTTTGTTGAATTATTTTCAGGTAAATTCATCATTTCACTGGGAACTGGGTAAGTAGGCTTAACCCTTTCTAGAGCGCCGAATAAATCAAAGAGGCGTTTTCATTCTATAAATAAGATCGTAAGAAAAGTGTTGAAGTTGCCCTTGACTGGAATGTCTTAGCAAAGCGATCAATGTAGATCAGAGATCAGACTGCACACTTTGTGCAGTCTGATCATGATGTACATTGATCGCAAAAGCAACTAAAGTGGTCAAAGGCACTTTGAGGTTATAACAAAGAATTGTAGACTATTTGAATACTCAAGATCAGTAGTTGTGCTTGCCCATTAAGATGTAGCCCTTACAAGTGTAATGTTTCTAATGATGAAATATTCTGCAGTCTTTTTAAATACATTGCTTTATCCTATTTTTTTTCTGCAGGAGGGCAGATAGGCCATGAAATCCTAACTTCAGATTCTGCAGTTGTCACTATGATGATGGTCTAAGAGGAAATGGGCCAAGCTTGTTATTTTTCAGCAAAGTGAACTTTCCAGATAAAGCTACAGCAATGAGGTTACTATATTGCAGTACATGTATTTTAATTATCTAGAATTCTGAAATATTTAACAAAAATGATCTATTAAGAGGATTAAAGTCAAATTTGACTTACACTTTATAGTTTTAATGTTTTAATATTGGTAAAAGTGGTTAATGAGACACATATTACAATACTGTTTTAATTGATATTACAAATGAAATTAACGTAAACCTGATATTGATTGTGCAATATGTTTTGAAAACATTTCCACCTCCATTGCCTTCATAATGCATGATTGCCGTCGCAGGGAAAATCATACATTGATGAAAGGGTAGAAAACATTGTTGTGGGACAAAATGCTGGTAACCAGGAATTTCTTATCCAACAATTTTCTCAATACCTTTTACCTCAGGGCACTCCCATAAACACTGGAAAAAGACCAAACTTTGCAAAAACTGACATGCTATGTTTCCCAATCAAACCAAATCTAATGTAGTACATGAGTTAGCAAAGTGTGCAGGAAGACACTCAGGCTTTGATAGAATTCTGGTCTGATTAATGTTCAAAGAAATGGGTATCCTGAAGGACTACACTCGTATTTCAAGTTTATAATTTTTATAATTTCATTTCAGATGCTGTTGTTCATTTCTAGTATGTTACACAGGATGTCACCTTTAAATGTCTGGTTGGGTGGTCACATATTTGAAGATCAGAAACTGACCACTTTATTCAAGCCAATACATTATTCCATGGATGTTGGCTCTACAGTGAGAATCAACAGCTTCAGAACAATCACAATAGCTGTCCAAAACATCTGTACAGTGCCACATGAAACATCACCTACTTTAGAAGCTTAGGAAATGCCAAATCACTAAAGTACAAGATTAATTCATGACAGTCCAAATGACAGCAGATGCAACAGGATGTACCACAAGATATGATTTGCAAGGCATTTTCCTGTACTTAGAAGAGTAAGCATCCTGTTAGCTCTTTATCAAATGAGCTTGTGTTAAAACAGCCACGGGGAGGGAAGCTGTAACAATTGTGAGAAAAAGAGAAAATACTGGAAATCTTTTTTCCACAGTGTTTTCTACCAATTCAAAGACAAATTTCACCAGTTCAGCTACACATCACCTGCTAATCCTCTCAAAATTGAACCAGTCGAAATTTTGTTCTGTGAGTTAACCCTTTACCAAACAATTCTGTTTTTAATTACCATGATGCAGAGGGCTTTTGACAACATTGAAGGAAGAGGAGAAAAAAGCTGGTCACCAGCTTTTTATACTTTACTCACAATGTTTCCTTTCAGCAATAAACCTAATCATTTGGGCTACAATTGTTTCATCCTCCAACTTTGCTTTCAAAATAGACATGATGAAAATTTTGTTAAATGGTAAAAGGTTAAAAGGGTTGCATGTCTACTTCTTATACAGCCCTTGTTTAATTCAACCTTGCAAGTTTTTGGACCAGAGACAGCCCAGTGATATGATACCAGCAGATAAAGGGGTCAGTGGGCTGTAGATAACTTTTTGTGTCTTGCAGCATACCAGTTTTGAAAACATTTTGACCTTAGGACAAATTGGTCAAAATAAGTAATATCTGCTTTTGACATGATTTAATGAATATTCAAGCTTTACTCCTTGATTAATTTTTTTCACGTTTACAAGGATGCTTCTGAAGTTTTATGCTACAAATATGTTTCAGAAGCTATTAAGTTAATATATTTGATGACTTGTAAGTCTTTATCAAAAAATCCTGAGTTTTAACAACCCTGCAGAAAAATGCTCAAGGAAACATTGTGGGAAAAATACAACTAACAATTTCTCCTTTAAACACAATGTTTCCTACCCTTTAATAGGTAAATTGTAGAATGTGAGCCAAAATCAATGAGTCGTCCGCAAATGCTTTGAATTTGAAGAAGTCCAGAATTTTATCAGTTGGTAAAGATTAAAAGAAATAAACGTGAGAAGTTTTGAAAATTTTGTAGATATTTATCTTTATTACATTTGTAGTAACATAACACTTTTATATTATTCTCATGTTATTCGGGTCCCTTGATGGAGCAAATTTCTGCTTCAGAAAAATATTGTTAAAAAATCCAAAATTGTTTATTAATTTGCCATTTCTCACAATGTTTTCAAAGGACTATTAATTTTGTGCAGCTAATAAGACTTGTATGTAACGGAATTTCTTTTTCCACACAATGTCAATGAATGAATTTTACTACACGTATATTGCTTTCACTCTTAAAGGGGCATTAAGGATTTTTGTTTTAAACTTAAACAAGAATATTGCTTTTCCTTTATTTAACAAAGTCATGAAACCTGCCTTTACTTTTAACACTAGATAAAATCTGAGGCAAATGGAGAAAAATAATTGAAAGACTGAGATGAAAACATTGTGGCAAATAGATATTGCTGACTGTGAGCAATATCATATTTGGTCACAATATTTTCAAAAGCAGTCTGCTGCAATGCTGTTTAATTTAGTGGCATTTCGTGGTTAGGATTTAAATACCCTTTTAACTACTACTGATTTTGAAAAGTACCGGTAGATATTAGCATGAACTTCTTTGCAGTGCAAAGATGGTAAACATAGAACATTAATACTATAGCACTATTTTTCTTTAATTAAATGTTTTAATGACTGCATGTCCAATGATCTATGAGACTACCATTGCACAAATTATAACATGTGGTCCCTGTGAGGTGTAGTTGTCTAGCAGTCATGGTTCCTTTTTAGTGTCATTCTTCTAGCAGGAGAAAGCTCTGAAAGTACATTAGTAAGAGATGTTTCTAAATATAGTATCTCAAGAGATACAAGTTTTTAGCTCACCAGAGCAAAAAGTGCTTAACTCTTTATCACAGAACAGATCCTAGACTTGTCCAATCGAAAACATTTTGAAGCAACAATTTAAATGTGGCTGGAAGGATGGAATTTGTCTTTGAATGAGTAGAAAACATTATGGAAAAAGGAGAAAAAGCTGGTTACCAGCATTTTCTCCTTTTTCCACAATGTTATCAAAAGGCTTCTTCCTCAGGATCGTAAAACTCGGGATTGTGTGGTAAAGGGTTAAGGAAAGCTTTTTTTGTCCCATTCATTTACATGTATCTACATGTATCTGTTTGTGAATTTGTCTATTGTTGACAGTTTCTTTGAAACCATCTTGAATTGAGTTTGAAACTGCTTTCAACAGAATTTCTATCAAATCACAGCTGCCAAAATTTAATGCTGAAAGCAGCCAAAAACTTGATTCAATCAACAATTAATCACACCTGTAAGTTCACCTTCCCAGGAGTTTCTCAACTCTCCCTTTTAGGTATCCCTCACAGGATTCTTCCTCAGCAACTTGCTGTTTTTCAGCCAACAGATTTCTTTACAAAAGTGACTGAAATTGCATAGATCTTCATCAAATGGATGGATCACAGCTCAAAAATATTGTGTGGACAAGTGTATTACTGGTGTGAGATGTTCAGAAACATAGGGATAAGTGAAGTGGCTGCAATGATAATACCAAAATACTCTTGCAATTTTGTTACATACTCCACAAAAATGGTAACGAAAATTTCGTCATAATATTATACTGTGACAACACTTTGAATTTCATTAGTAATTTTAGCAAGTCTGTCCTAATGGGTCATTTTTTTTCCCTTCGAAAAGGAGCCTCCAGGTAATGCTTGAAATTCTCTGTGAAGTAAAGGTTTAGAATTGGTCGCATAACACGAATTAAATGTGACAAATTATGCTTGTACATGTATAAAATAACTTTTAATTAAATAATTACAGAATACCTTGAGAGTCTTTGTATTGTCTCAATAGCTGTTGTAAATTATTATCCTTTGCTGGATTACACAGGGCATAATATCTTTCCGATGAAGATTTACTAGTGAACTTCACTGATAACAAAGTTCTCTTCCACAAACCCACCCTGGGATACTCGAAGAATTTCTATACCTGCAATAAATGACAAGAGAGCCATTGTTATAACCACTGACATAAGCCTTTCCATCTTGTGTCTGTTCGTCTGTATGTGTAACACACCAATATGGCTTTGCACTGGGACATACTTAATGCAAATTGCATGTTAGATTTGAATGTGTATAGTCTATATCAAAGATCTGGGTAAGCTGTTACCAAACAACAGGGTTAATGACTTGTATAAATTGGAAGCACTAGTTGACGAAAAAGTAAGAGTGGCTAAACAATTGAAATTCATTTATGGAAGGGTTGAAAATATCCTGGGAAAGGAAGACATGCTGGTTACCAGCATTTTCTCCTATTTCCATAATGTTTTCATAAACTGTTTTCTTTAGAGGTAAAGTTAAAGGTTAAACATTTCATTCATGTGCCAGTTAGTGCACCTGGTCATGGGTATCTTTCCAAAGTACCATGCACAACACTAATATTCAGTGTGCATAGTGGAACAAGCATATTGCATTTTTCTTAAATGACACTTGGCCTGTGAAGCACAATTAATCCTTTACCACACAATCCTGAATTTTAAAGACTCAGAGGAAGAAGCCTTATGAAAACATTGTAGGAAAAGGATTAAATGCTGGTAACCAGCATTTTCTCCTTTTTCAATAATATTTTCTGCCCTCTCAAATAAATTTCCATCATTTGAGTACTATACGGTATTAATTGTCATCTGCAAATCCTTTCAATTTGGACTAGTCAAAGATTCTGTCTTGTGGTAAAAAGATAAATATAGGACTACTTTTCAGCATAGTGTCGGTCGAGATCAGCCTGCACTGAACATGCAGTCTGATCTTGAATCTGAATTGTCTTATATGGTTTGATCTTTGAAAACATAATACTGGAGTGGCTGTCTTTAAAATACTTCAATATTACCAGAGGCTGAATTTAACAGCGGAAACGTAGATCTGTGCGATCGCCCTCAGCAAATTGAGGATTACAAGTATAAATATCTGCTTTAAAACGTCTTGCTTCGTACTTATGCTTTCATTTTATGCCTTCACACAGCTGTAGTTTTGTGAAAGAAACGTGATTCACCTATTTTGATTTAACTCCAAAACGAATAGGGTCTGTAAGTCTTGTTTAGATGAAATGCACTTCCGGGATCACTGGTCGCCATATTGAGATTTTTTCCACTGTTTTGCTTATGTATGTACCGACATTCGTGACGCTACACTGATGTGTATGTTATTCAAATTCTCAAAAATGGGTTTGGAGAGGAAAAACCGGAGATGAAAGGTGTTGGTAAGGGTTAAAATATTGTTGAGAAATAATGCTGTGATTTAAAAACAGGCCGTTGAAATCAGCAAAAATCCGTAACCCAGTTTTCGTACATCGTTGCAATGGACATGTACTCGGTCGATTTCTGATCTAAAGAGGCCAAACTAACCTAGTTATGGCAATAAAATAATGCACTCTGATCGCGTCTTCAGGGGCGTTTCGAAACATATTGCCGTTTTGATGTGTTTCGCAGCAGTGTAGTTTCGCACCTAAGTCTCCTTTGCACCATATTAAATTAAATGTTGCCGATAATGACAGTTGCAATTAGATCGACTCGGCCTCAATTTATTCATTGAATTGCCTTAGACAACCAATTACATACATAAAACCAAAGAAAATTCTTAACTGGACGTGAATTCATGGCTTCAAAACCTATTTTGGCATCTTTTGTTGAATTATTTTCAGGTAAATTCATCATTTCACTGGGAACTGGGTAAATAGGCTTAACCCTTTCTAGAGCGCCGAATAAATCAAAGAGGCGTTTTCATTCTATAAATAAGATCGTAAGAATAGTGTTGAAGTTGCCCTTGACTGGAATGTCTTAGCAAAGCGATCAATGTAGATCAGAGATCAGACTGCACACTTTGTGCAGTCTGATCATGATGTACATTGATCGCAAAAGCAACTAAAGTGGTCAAAGGCACTTTGAGGGTTATAACAAAGAATTGTAGACTATTTGAATACTCAAGATCAGTAGTTGTGCTTGTCCATTAAGATGTAGCCCTTACAAGTGTAATGTTTCTAATGATGAAATATTCTGCAGTCTTTTTAAATACATTGCTTTATCCTATTTTTTTCTGCAGGAGGGCAGATAGGCCATGAAATCCTAACTTCAGATTCTGCAGTTGTCACTATGATGATGGTCTAAGAGGAAATGGGCCAAGCTTGTTATTTTTCAGCAAAGTGAACTTTCCAGATAAAGCTACAGCAATGAGGTTACTATATTGCAGTACATGTATTTTAATTATCTAGAATTCTGAAATATTTAACAAAAATGATCTATTAAGAGGATTAAAGTCAAATTTGACTTACACTTTATAGTTTTAATGTTTTAATATTGGTAAAAGTGGTTAATGAGACACATATTACAATACTGTTTTAATTGATATTACAAATGAAATTAACGTAAACCTGATATTGATTGTGCAATATGTTTTGAAAACATTTCCACCTCCATTGCCTTCATAATGCATGATTGCCGTCGCAGGGAAAATCATACATTGATGAAAGGGTAGAAAACATTGTTGTGGGACAAAATGCTGGTAACCAGGAATTTCTTATCCAACAATTTTCTCAATACCTTTTACCTCAGGGCACTCCCATAAACACTGGAAAAAGACCAAACTTTGCAAAAACTGACATGCTATGTTTCCCAATCAAACCAAATCTAATGTAGTACATGAGTTAGCAAAGTGTGCAGGAAGACACTCAGGCTTTGATAGAATTCTGGTCTGATTAATGTTCAAAGAAATGGGTATCCTGAAGGACTACACTCGTATTTCAAGTTTATAATTTTTATAATTTCATTTCAGATGCTGTTGTTCATTTCTAGTATGTTACACAGGATGTCACCTTTAAATGTCTGGTTGGGTGGTCACATATTTGAAGATCAGAAACTGACCACTTTATTCAAGCCAATACATTATTCCATGGATGTTGGCTCTACAGTGAGAATCAACAGCTTCAGAACAATCACAATAGCTGTCCAAAACATCTGTACAGTGCCACATGAAACATCACCTACTTTAGAAGCTTAGGAAATGCCAAATCACTAAAGTACAAGATTAATTCATGACAGTCCAAATGACAGCAGATGCAACAGGATGTACCACAAGATATGATTTGCAAGGCATTTTCCTGTACTTAGAAGAGTAAGCATCCTGTTAGCTCTTTATCAAATGAGCTTGTGTTAAAACAGCCACGGGGAGGGAAGCTGTAACAATTGTGAGAAAAAGAGAAAATACTGGAAATCTTTTTTCCACAGTGTTTTCTACCAATTCAAAGACAAATTTCACCAGTTCAGCTACACATCACCTGCTAATCCTCTCAAAATTGAACCAGTCGAAATTTTGTTCTGTGAGTTAACCCTTTACCAAACAATTCTGTTTTTAATTACCATGATGCAGAGGGCTTTTGACAACATTGAAGGAAGAGGAGAAAAAAGCTGGTCACCAGCTTTTTATACTTTACTCACAATGTTTCCTTTCAGCAATAAACCTAATCATTTGGGCTACAATTGTTTCATCCTCCAACTTTGCTTTCAAAATAGACATGATGAAAATTTTGTTAAATGGTAAAAGGTTAAAAGGGTTGCATGTCTACTTCTTATACAGCCCTTGTTTAATTCAACCTTGCAAGTTTTTGGACCAGAGACAGCCCAGTGATATGATACCAGCAGATAAAGGGGTCAGTGGGCTGTAGATAACTTTTTGTGTCTTGCAGCATACCAGTTTTGAAAACATTTTGACCTTAGGACAAATTGGTCAAAATAAGTAATATCTGCTTTTGACATGATTTAATGAATATTCAAGCTTTACTCCTTGATTAATTTTTTTCACGTTTACAAGGATGCTTCTGAAGTTTTATGCTACAAATATGTTTCAGAAGCTATTAAGTTAATATATTTGATGACTTGTAAGTCTTTATCAAAAAATCCTGAGTTTTAACAACCCTGCAGAAAAATGCTCAAGGAAACATTGTGGGAAAAATACAACTAACAATTTCTCCTTTAAACACAATGTTTCCTACCCTTTAATAGGTAAATTGTAGAATGTGAGCCAAAATCAATGAGTCGTCCGCAAATGCTTTGAATTTGAAGAAGTCCAGAATTTTATCAGTTGGTAAAGATTAAAAGAAATAAACGTGAGAAGTTTTGAAAATTTTGTAGATATTTATCTTTATTACATTTGTAGTAACATAACACTTTTATATTATTCTCATGTTATTCGGGTCCCTTGATGGAGCAAATTTCTGCTTCAGAAAAATATTGTTAAAAAATCCAAAATTGTTTATTAATTTGCCATTTCTCACAATGTTTTCAAAGGACTATTAATTTTGTGCAGCTAATAAGACTTGTATGTAACGGAATTTCTTTTTCCACACAATGTCAATGAATGAATTTTACTACACGTATATTGCTTTCACTCTTAAAGGGGCATTAAGGATTTTTGTTTTAAACTTAAACAAGAATATTGCTTTTCCTTTATTTAACAAAGTCATGAAACCTGCCTTTACTTTTAACACTAGATAAAATCTGAGGCAAATGGAGAAAAATAATTGAAAGACTGAGATGAAAACATTGTGGCAAATAGATATTGCTGACTGTGAGCAATATCATATTTGGTCACAATATTTTCAAAAGCAGTCTGCTGCAATGCTGTTTAATTTAGTGGCATTTCGTGGTTAGGATTTAAATACCCTTTTAACTACTACTGATTTTGAAAAGTACCGGTAGATATTAGCATGAACTTCTTTGCAGTGCAAAGATGGTAAACATAGAACATTAATACTATAGCACTATTTTTCTTTAATTAAATGTTTTAATGACTGCATGTCCAATGATCTATGAGACTACCATTGCACAAATTATAACATGTGGTCCCTGTGAGGTGTAGTTGTCTAGCAGTCATGGTTCCTTTTTAGTGTCATTCTTCTAGCAGGAGAAAGCTCTGAAAGTACATTAGTAAGAGATGTTTCTAAATATAGTATCTCAAGAGATACAAGTTTTTAGCTCACCAGAGCAAAAAGTGCTTAACTCTTTATCACAGAACAGATCCTAGACTTGTCCAATCGAAAACATTTTGAAGCAACAATTTAAATGTGGCTGGAAGGATGGAATTTGTCTTTGAATGAGTAGAAAACATTATGGAAAAAGGAGAAAAAGCTGGTTACCAGCATTTTCTCCTTTTTCCACAATGTTATCAAAAGGCTTCTTCCTCAGGATCGTAAAACTCGGGATTGTGTGGTAAAGGGTTAAGGAAAGCTTTTTTTGTCCCATTCATTTACATGTATCTACATGTATCTGTTTGTGAATTTGTCTATTGTTGACAGTTTCTTTGAAACCATCTTGAATTGAGTTTGAAACTGCTTTCAACAGAATTTCTATCAAATCACAGCTGCCAAAATTTAATGCTGAAAGCAGCCAAAAACTTGATTCAATCAACAATTAATCACACCTGTAAGTTCACCTTCCCAGGAGTTTCTCAACTCTCCCTTTTAGGTATCCCTCACAGGATTCTTCCTCAGCAACTTGCTGTTTTTCAGCCAACAGATTTCTTTACAAAAGTGACTGAAATTGCATAGATCTTCATCAAATGGATGGATCACAGCTCAAAAATATTGTGTGGACAAGTGTATTACTGGTGTGAGATGTTCAGAAACATAGGGATAAGTGAAGTGGCTGCAATGATAATACCAAAATACTCTTGCAATTTTGTTACATACTCCACAAAAATGGTAACGAAAATTTCGTCATAATATTATACTGTGACAACACTTTGAATTTCATTAGTAATTTTAGCAAGTCTGTCCTAATGGGTCATTTTTTTTCCCTTCGAAAAGGAGCCTCCAGGTAATGCTTGAAATTCTCTGTGAAGTAAAGGTTTAGAATTGGTCGCATAACACGAATTAAATGTGACAAATTATGCTTGTACATGTATAAAATAACTTTTAATTAAATAATTACAGAATACCTTGAGAGTCTTTGTATTGTCTCAATAGCTGTTGTAAATTATTATCCTTTGCTGGATTACACAGGGCATAATATCTTTCCGATGAAGATTTACTAGTGAACTTCACTGATAACAAAGTTCTCTTCCACAAACCCACCCTGGGATACTCGAAGAATTTCTATACCTGCAATAAATGACAAGAGAGCCATTGTTATAACCACTGACATAAGCCTTTCCATCTTGTGTCTGTTCGTCTGTATGTGTAACACACCAATATGGCTTTGCACTGGGACATACTTAATGCAAATTGCATGTTAGATTTGAATGTGTATAGTCTATATCAAAGATCTGGGTAAGCTGTTACCAAACAACAGGGTTAATGACTTGTATAAATTGGAAGCACTAGTTGACGAAAAAGTAAGAGTGGCTAAACAATTGAAATTCATTTATGGAAGGGTTGAAAATATCCTGGGAAAGGAAGACATGCTGGTTACCAGCATTTTCTCCTATTTCCATAATGTTTTCATAAACTGTTTTCTTTAGAGGTAAAGTTAAAGGTTAAACATTTCATTCATGTGCCAGTTAGTGCACCTGGTCATGGGTATCTTTCCAAAGTACCATGCACAACACTAATATTCAGTGTGCATAGTGGAACAAGCATATTGCATTTTTCTTAAATGACACTTGGCCTGTGAAGCACAATTAATCCTTTACCACACAATCCTGAATTTTAAAGACTCAGAGGAAGAAGCCTTATGAAAACATTGTAGGAAAAGGATTAAATGCTGGTAACCAGCATTTTCTCCTTTTTCAATAATATTTTCTGCCCTCTCAAATAAATTTCCATCATTTGAGTACTATACGGTATTAATTGTCATCTGCAAATCCTTTCAATTTGGACTAGTCAAAGATTCTGTCTTGTGGTAAAAAGATAAATATAGGACTACTTTTCAGCATAGTGTCGGTCGAGATCAGCCTGCACTGAACATGCAGTCTGATCTTGAATCTGAATTGTCTTATATGGTTTGATCTTTGAAAACATAATACTGGAGTGGCTGTCTTTAAAATACTTCAATATTACCAGAGGCTGAATTTAACAGCGGAAACGTAGATCTGTGCGATCGCCCTCAGCAAATTGAGGATTACAAGTATAAATATCTGCTTTAAAACGTCTTGCTTCGTACTTATGCTTTCATTTTATGCCTTCACACAGCTGTAGTTTTGTGAAAGAAACGTGATTCACCTATTTTGATTTAACTCCAAAACGAATAGGGTCTGTAAGTCTTGTTTAGATGAAATGCACTTCCGGGATCACTGGTCGCCATATTGAGATTTTTTCCACTGTTTTGCTTATGTATGTACCGACATTCGTGACGCTACACTGATGTGTATGTTATTCAAATTCTCAAAAATGGGTTTGGAGAGGAAAAACCGGAGATGAAAGGTGTTGGTAAGGGTTAAAATATTGTTGAGAAATAATGCTGTGATTTAAAAACAGGCCGTTGAAATCAGCAAAAATCCGTAACCCAGTTTTCGTACATCGTTGCAATGGACATGTACTCGGTCGATTTCTGATCTAAAGAGGCCAAACTAACCTAGTTATGGCAATAAAATAATGCACTCTGATCGCGTCTTCAGGGGCGTTTCGAAACATATTGCCGTTTTGATGTGTTTCGCAGCAGTGTAGTTTCGCACCTAAGTCTCCTTTGCACCATATTAAATTAAATGTTGCCGATAATGACAGTTGCAATTAGATCGACTCGGCCTCAATTTATTCATTGAATTGCCTTAGACAACCAATTACATACATAAAACCAAAGAAAATTCTTAACTGGACGTGAATTCATGGCTTCAAAACCTATTTTGGCATCTTTTGTTGAATTATTTTCAGGTAAATTCATCATTTCACTGGGAACTGGGTAAATAGGCTTAACCCTTTCTAGAGCGCCGAATAAATCAAAGAGGCGTTTTCATTCTATAAATAAGATCGTAAGAATAGTGTTGAAGTTGCCCTTGACTGGAATGTCTTAGCAAAGCGATCAATGTAGATCAGAGATCAGACTGCACACTTTGTGCAGTCTGATCATGATGTACATTGATCGCAAAAGCAACTAAAGTGGTCAAAGGCACTTTGAGGGTTATAACAAAGAATTGTAGACTATTTGAATACTCAAGATCAGTAGTTGTGCTTGTCCATTAAGATGTAGCCCTTACAAGTGTAATGTTTCTAATGATGAAATATTCTGCAGTCTTTTTAAATACATTGCTTTATCCTATTTTTTTCTGCAGGAGGGCAGATAGGCCATGAAATCCTAACTTCAGATTCTGCAGTTGTCACTATGATGATGGTCTAAGAGGAAATGGGCCAAGCTTGTTATTTTTCAGCAAAGTGAACTTTCCAGATAAAGCTACAGCAATGAGGTTACTATATTGCAGTACATGTATTTTAATTATCTAGAATTCTGAAATATTTAACAAAAATGATCTATTAAGAGGATTAAAGTCAAATTTGACTTACACTTTATAGTTTTAATGTTTTAATATTGGTAAAAGTGGTTAATGAGACACATATTACAATACTGTTTTAATTGATATTACAAATGAAATTAACGTAAACCTGATATTGATTGTGCAATATGTTTTGAAAACATTTCCACCTCCATTGCCTTCATAATGCATGATTGCCGTCGCAGGGAAAATCATACATTGATGAAAGGGTAGAAAACATTGTTGTGGGACAAAATGCTGGTAACCAGGAATTTCTTATCCAACAATTTTCTCAATACCTTTTACCTCAGGGCACTCCCATAAACACTGGAAAAAGACCAAACTTTGCAAAAACTGACATGCTATGTTTCCCAATCAAACCAAATCTAATGTAGTACATGAGTTAGCAAAGTGTGCAGGAAGACACTCAGGCTTTGATAGAATTCTGGTCTGATTAATGTTCAAAGAAATGGGTATCCTGAAGGACTACACTCGTATTTCAAGTTTATAATTTTTATAATTTCATTTCAGATGCTGTTGTTCATTTCTAGTATGTTACACAGGATGTCACCTTTAAATGTCTGGTTGGGTGGTCACATATTTGAAGATCAGAAACTGACCACTTTATTCAAGCCAATACATTATTCCATGGATGTTGGCTCTACAGTGAGAATCAACAGCTTCAGAACAATCACAATAGCTGTCCAAAACATCTGTACAGTGCCACATGAAACATCACCTACTTTAGAAGCTTAGGAAATGCCAAATCACTAAAGTACAAGATTAATTCATGACAGTCCAAATGACAGCAGATGCAACAGGATGTACCACAAGATATGATTTGCAAGGCATTTTCCTGTACTTAGAAGAGTAAGCATCCTGTTAGCTCTTTATCAAATGAACTTGTGTTAAAACAGCCACGGGGAGGGAAGCTGTAACAACTGTGAGAAAAAGAGAAAATACTGGAAATTTTTTTTCCACAGTGTTTTCTACCAATTCAAAGACAAATTTCACCAGTTCAGCTACATATCACCTGCTAATCCTCTCAACTTTAACCAGTCGAAATTTTGTTCTGTGAGTTAACCCTTTACCAAACAATTCTGTTTTTAATTACCATGATGCAGAGGGCTTTTGACAACATTGAAGGAAGAGGAGAAAAAAGCTGGTCACCAGCTTTTTATACTTTACTCACAATGTTTCCTTTCAGCAATAAACCTAATCATTTGGGCTACAATTGTTTCATCCTCCAACTTTGCTTTCAAAATAGACATGATGAAAATTTTGTTAAATGGTAAAAGGTTAAAAGGGTTGCATGTCTACTTCTTATACAGCCCTTGTTTAATTCAACCTTGCAAGTTTTTGGACCAGAGACAGCCCAGTGATATGATACCAGCAGATAAAGGGGTCAGTGGGCTGTAGATAACTTTTTGTGTCTTGCAGCATACCAGTTTTGAAAACATTTTGACCTTAGGACAAATTGGTCAAAATAAGTAATATCTGCTTTTGACATGATTTAATGAATATTCAAGCTTTACTCCTTGATTAATTTTTTTCACGTTTACAAGGATGCTTCTGAAGTTTTATGCTACAAATATGTTTCAGAAGCTATTAAGTTAATATATTTGATGACTTGTAAGTCTTTATCAAAAAATCCTGAGTTTTAACAACCCTGCAGAAAAATGCTCAAGGAAACATTGTGGGAAAAATACAACTAACAATTTCTCCTTTAAACACAATGTTTCCTACCCTTTAATAGGTAAATTGTAGAATGTGAGCCAAAATCAATGAGTCGTCTGCAAATGCTTTGAATTTGAAGAAGTCCAGAATTTTATCAGTTGGTAAAGATTAAAAGAAATAAACGTGAGAAGTTTTGAAAATTTTGTAGATATTTATCTTTATTACATTTGTAGTAACATAACACTTTTATATTATTCTCATGTTATTCGGGTCCCTTGATGGAGCAAATTTCTGCTTCAGAAAAATATTTTTAAAAAATCCAAAATTGTTTATTAATTTGCCATTTCTCACAATGTTTTCAAAGGACTATTAATTTTGTGCAGCTAATAAGACTTGTATGTAACGGAATTTCTTTTTCCACACAATGTCAATGAATGAATTTTACTACACGTATATTGCTTTCACTCTTAAAGGGGCATTAAGGATTTTTGTTTTAAACTTAAACAAGAATATTGCTTTTCCTTTATTTAACAAAGTCATGAAACCTGCCTTTACTTTTAACACTAGATAAAATCTGAGGCAAATGGAGAAAAATAATTGAAAGACTGAGATGAAAACATTGTGGCAAATAGATATTGCTGACTGTGAGCAATATCATATTTGGTCACAATATTTTCAAAAGCAGTCTGCTGCAATGCTGTTTAATTTAGTGGCATTTCGTGGTTAGGATTTAAATACCCTTTTAACTACTACTGATTTTGAAAAGTACCGGTAGATATTAGCATGAACTTCTTTGCAGTGCAAAGATGGTAAACATAGAACATTAATACTATAGCACTATTTTTCTTTAATTAAATGTTTTAATGACTGCATGTCCAATGATCTATGAGACTACCATTGCACAAATTATAACATGTGGTCCCTGTGAGGTGTAGTTGTCTAGCAGTCATGGTTCCTTTTTAGTGTCATTCTTCTAGCAGGAGAAAGCTCTGAAAGTACATTAGTAAGAGATGTTTCTAAATATAGTATCTCAAGAGATACAAGTTTTTAGCTCACCAGAGCAAAAAGTGCTTAACTCTTTATCACAGAACAGATCCTAGACTTGTCCAATCGAAAACATTTTGAAGCAACAATTTAAATGTGGCTGGAAGGATGGAATTTGTCTTTGAATGAGTAGAAAACATTATGGAAAAAGGAGAAAAAGCTGGTTACCAGCATTTTCTCCTTTTTCCACAATGTTATCAAAAGGCTTCTTCCTCAGGATCGTAAAACTCGGGATTGTGTGGTAAAGGGTTAAGGAAAGCTTTTTTTGTCCTATTCATTTACATGTATCTACATGTATCTGTTTGTGAATTTGTCTATTGTTGACAGTTTCTTTGAAACCATCTTGAATTGAGTTTGAAACTGCTTTCAACAGAATTTCTATCAAATCACAGCTGCCAAAATTTAATGCTGAAAGCAGCCAAAAACTTGATTCAATCAACAATTAATCACACCTGTAAGTTCACCTTCCCAGGAGTTTCTCAACTCTCCCTTTTAGGTATCCCTCACAGGATTCTTCCTCAGCAACTTGCTGTTTTTCAGCCAACAGATTTCTTTACAAAAGTGACTGAAATTGCATAGATCTTCATCAAATGGATGGATCACAGCTCAAAAATATTGTGTGGACAAGTGTATTACTGGTGTGAGATGTTCAGAAACATAGGGATAAGTGAAGTGGCTGCAATGATAATACCAAAATACTCTTGCAATTTTGTTACATACTCCACAAAAATGGTAACGAAAATTTCGTCATAATATTATACTGTGACAACACTTTGAATTTCATTAGTAATTTTAGCAAGTCTGTCCTAATGGGTCATTTTTTTTCCCTTCGAAAAGGAGCCTCCAGGTAATGCTTGAAATTCTCTGTGAAGTAAAGGTTTAGAATTGGTCGCATAATACGAATTAAATGTGACAAATTATGCTTGTACATGTATAAAATAACTTTTAATTAAATAATTACAGAATACCTTGAGAGTCTTTGTATTGTCTCAATAGCTGTTGTAAATTATTATCCTTTGCTGGATTACACAGGGCATAATATCTTTCCGATGAAGATTTACTAGTGAACTTCACTGATAACAAAGTTCTCTTCCACAAACCCACCCTGGGATACTCGAAGAATTTCTATACCTGCAATAAATGACAAGAGAGCCATTTTTATAACCACTGACATAAGCCTTTCCATCTTGTGTCTGTTCGTCTGTATGTGTAACACACCAATATGGCTTTGCACTGGGACATACTTAATGCAAATTGCATGTTAGATTTGAATGTGTATAGTCTATATCAAAGATCTGGGTAAGCTGTTACCAAACAACAGGGTTAATGACTTGTATAAATTGGAAGCACTAGTTGACGAAAAAGTAAGAGTGGCTAAACAATTGAAATTCATTTATGGAAGGGTTGAAAATATCCTGGGAAAGGAAGACATGCTGGTTATCAGCATTTTCTCCTATTTCCATAATGTTTTCATAAACTGTTTTCTTTAGAGGTATAGTTAAAGGTTAAACATTTCATTCATGTGCCAGTTAGTGCACCTGGTCATGGGTATCTTTCCAAAGTACCATGCACAACACTAATATTCAGTGTGCATAGTGGAACAAGCATATTGCATTTTTCTTAAATGACACTTGGCCTGTGAAGCACAATTAATCCTTTACCACACGATCCTGAATTTTAAAGACTCAGAGGAAGAAGCCTTATGAAAACATTGTAGGAAAAGGATTAAATGCTGGTAACCAGCATTTTCTCCTTTTTCAATAATATTTTCTGCCCTCTCAAATAAATTTCCATCATTTGAGTACTATACGGTATTAATTGTCATCTGCAAATCCTTTCAATTTGGACTAGTCAAAGATTCTGTCTTGTGGTAAAAAGATAAATATAGGCCTACTTTTCAGCATAGTGTCGGTCGAGATCAGCCTGCACTGAACATGCAGTCTGATCTTGAATCTGAATTGTCTTATATGGTTTGATCTTTGAAAACATAATACTGGAGTGGCTGTCTTTAAAATACTTCAGTATTACCAGAGGCTGAATTTAACAGCGGAAACGTAGATCTGTGCGATCGCCCTCAGCAAATTGAGGATTACAAGTATAAATATCTGCTTTAAAACGTCTTGCTTCGTACTTATGCTTTCATTTTATGCCTTCACACAGCTGTAGTTTTGTGAAAGAAACGTGATTCACCTATTTTGATTTAACTCCAAAACGAATAGGGTCTGTAAGTCTTGTTTAGATGAAATGCACTTCCGGGATCACTGGTCGCCATACTGAGATTTTTTCCACTGTTTTGCTTATGTATGTACCGACATTCGTGACGCTACACTGATGTGTATGTTATTCAAATTCTCAAAAATGGGTTTGGAGAGGAAAAACCGGAGATGAAAGGTGTTGGTAAGGGTTAAAATATTGTTGAGAAATAATGCTGTGATTTAAAAACAGGCCGTTGAAATCAGCGAAAATCCGTAACCCAGTTTTCGTACATCGTTGCAATGGACATGTACTCGGTCGATTTCTGATCTAAAGAGGCCAAACTAACCTAGTTATGGCAATAAAATAATGCACTCTGATCGCGTCTTCAGGGGCGTTTCGAAACATATTGCCGTTTTGATGTGTTTCGCAGCAGTGTAGTTTCGCACCTAAGTCTCCTTTGCACCATATTAAATTAAATGTTGCCGATAATGACAGTTGCAATTAGATCTACTCGGCCTCAATTTATTCATTGAATTGCCTTAGACAACCAATTACATACATAAAACCAAAGAAAATTCTTAACTGGACGTGAATTCATGGCTTCAAAACCTATTTTGGCATCTTTTGTTGAATTATTTTCAGGTAAATTCATCATTTCACTGGGAACTGGGTAAATAGGCTTAACCCTTTCTAGAGCGCCGAATAAATCAAAGAGGCGTTTTCATTCTATAAATAAGATCGTAAGAATAGTGTTGAAGTTGCCCTTGACTGGAATGTCTTAGCAAAGCGATCAATGTAGATCAGAGATCAGACTGCACACTTTGTGCAGTCTGATCATGATGTACATTGATCGCAAAAGCAACTAAAGTGGTCAAAGGCACTTTGAGGGTTATAACAAAGAATTGTAGACTATTTGAATACTCAAGATCAGTAGTTGTGCTTGTCCATTAAGATGTAGCCCTTACAAGTGTAATGTTTCTAATGATGAAATATTCTGCAGTCTTTTTAAATACATTGCTTTATCCTATTTTTTTCTGCAGGAGGGCAGATAGGCCATGAAATCCTAACTTCAGATTCTGCAGTTGTCACTATGATGATGATCTAAGAGGAAATGGGCCAAGCTTGTTATTTTTCAGCAAAGTGAACTTTCCAGATAAAGCTACAGCAATGAGGTTACTATATTGCAGTACATGTATTTTAATTATCTAGAATTCTGAAATATTTAACAAAAATGATCTATTAAGAGGATTAAAGTCAAATTTGACTTACACTTTATAGTTTTAATGTTTTAATATTGGTAAAAGTGGTTAATGAGACACATATTACAATACTGTTTTAATTGATATTACAAATGAAATTAACGTAAACCTGATATTGATTGTGCAATATGTTTTGAAAACATTTCCACCTCCATTGCCTTCATAATGCATGATTGCCGTCGCAGGGAAAATCATACATTGATGAAAGGGTAGAAAACATTGTTGTGGGACAAAATGCTGGTAACCAGGAATTTCTTATCCAACAATTTTCTCAATACCTTTTACCTCAGGGCACTCCCATAAACACTGGAAAAAGACCAAACTTTGCAAAAACTGACATGCTATGTTTCCCAATCAAACCAAATCTAATGTAGTACATGAGTTAGCAAAGTGTGCAGGAAGACACTCAGGCTTTGATAGAATTCTGGTCTGATTAATGTTCAAAGAAATGGGTATCCTGAAGGACTACACTCGTATTTCAAGTTTATAATTTTTATAATTTCATTTCAGATGCTGTTGTTCATTTCTAGTATGTTACACAGGATGTCACCTTTAAATGTCTGGTTGGGTGGTCACATATTTGAAGATCAGAAACTGACCACTTTATTCAAGCCAATACATTATTCCATGGATGTTGGCTCTACAGTGAGAATCAACAGCTTCAGAACAATCACAATAGCTGTCCAAAACATCTGTACAGTGCCACATGAAACATCACCTACTTTAGAAGCTTAGGAAATGCCAAATCACTAAAGTACAAGATTAATTCATGACAGTCCAAATGACAGCAGATGCAACAGGATGTACCACAAGATATGATTTGCAAGGCATTTTCCTGTACTTAGAAGAGTAAGCATCCTGTTAGCTCTTTATCAAATGAGCTTGTGTTAAAACAGCCACGGGGAGGGAAGCTGTAACAATTGTGAGAAAAAGAGAAAATACTGGAAATCTTTTTTCCACAGTGTTTTCTACCAATTCAAAGACAAATTTCACCAGTTCAGCTACACATCACCTGCTAATCCTCTCAACTTGAACCAGTCGAAATTTTGTTCTGTGAGTTAACCCTTTACCAAACAATTCTGTTTTTAATTATCATGATGCAGAGGGCTTTTGACAACATTGAAGGAAGAGGAGAAAAAAGCTGGTCACCAGCTTTTTATACTTTACTCACAATGTTTCCTTTCAGCAATAAACCTAATCATTTGGGCTACAATTGTTTCATCCTCCAACTTTGCTTTCAAAATAGACATGATGAAAATTTTGTTAAATGGTAAAAGGTTAAAAGGGTTGCATGTCTACTTCTTATACAGCCCTTGTTTAATTCAGCCTTGCAAGTTTTTGGACCAGAGACAGCCCAGTGATATGATACCAGCAGATAAAGGGGTCAGTGGGCTGTAGATAACTTTTTGTGTCTTGCAGCATACCAGTTTTGAAAACATTTTGACCTTAGGACAAATTGGTCAAAATAAGTAATATCTGCTTTTGACATGATTTAATGAATATTCAAGCTTTACTCCTTGATTAATTTTTTTCACGTTTACAAGGATGCTTCTGAAGTTTTATGCTACAAATATGTTTCAGAAGCTATTAAGTTAATATATTTGATGACTTGTAAGTCTTTACCAAAAAATCCTGAGTTTTAACAACCCTGCAGAAAAATGCTCAAGGAAACATTGTGGGAAAAATACAACTAACAATTTCTCCTTTAAACACAATGTTTCCTACCCTTTAATAGGTAAATTGTAGAATGTGAGCCAAAATCAATGAGTCGTCCGCAAATGCTTTGAATTTGAAGAAGTCCAGAATTTTATCAGTTGGTAAAGATTAAAAGAAATAAACGTGAGAAGTTTTGAAAATTTTGTAGATATTTATCTTTATTACATTTGTAGTAACATAACACTTTTATATTATTCTCATGTTATTCGGGTCCCTTGATGGAGCAAATTTCTGCTTCAGAAAAATATTGTTAAAAAATCCAAAATTGTTTATTAATTTGCCATTTCTCACAATGTTTTCAAAGGACTATTAATTTTGTGCAGCTAATAAGACTTGTATGTAACGGAATTTCTTTTTCCACACAATGTCAATGAATGAATTTTACTACACGTATATTGCTTTCACTCTTAAAGGGGCATTAAGGATTTTTGTTTTAAACTTAAACAAGAATATTGCTTTTCCTTTATTTAACAAAGTCATGAAACCTGCCTTTACTTTTAACACTAGATAAAATCTGAGGCAAATGGAGAAAAATAATTGAAAGACTGAGATGAAAACATTGTGGCAAATAGATATTGCTGACTGTGAGCAATATCATATTTGGTCACAATATTTTCAAAAGCAGTCTGCTGCAATGCTGTTTAATTTAGTGGCATTTCGTGGTTAGGATTTAAATACCCTTTTAACTACTACTGATTTTGAAAAGTACCGGTAGATATTAGCATGAACTTCTTTGCAGTGCAAAGATGGTAAACATAGAACATTAATACTATAGCACTATTTTTCTTTAATTAAATGTTTTAATGACTGCATGTCCAATGATCTATGAGACTACCATTGCACAAATTATAACATGTGGTCCCTGTGAGGTGTAGTTGTCTAGCAGTCATGGTTCCTTTTTAGTGTCATTCTTCTAGCAGGAGAAAGCTCTGAAAGTACATTAGTAAGAGATGTTTCTAAATATAGTATCTCAAGAGATACAAGTTTTTAGCTCACCAGAGCAAAAAGTGCTTAACTCTTTATCACAGAACAGATCCTAGACTTGTCCAATCGAAAACATTTTGAAGCAACAATTTAAATGTGGCTGGAAGGATGGAATTTGTCTTTGAATGAGTAGAAAACATTATGGAAAAAGGAGAAAAAGCTGGTTACCAGCATTTTCTCCTTTTTCCACAATGTTATCAAAAGGCTTCTTCCTCAGGATCGTAAAACTCGGGATTGTGTGGTAAAGGGTTAAGGAAAGCTTTTTTTGTCCCATTCATTTACATGTATCTACATGTATCTGTTTGTGAATTTGTCTATTGTTGACAGTTTCTTTGAAACCATCTTGAATTGAGTTTGAAACTGCTTTCAACAGAATTTCTATCAAATCACAGCTGCCAAAATTTAATGCTGAAAGCAGCCAAAAACTTGATTCAATCAACAATTAATCACACCTGTAAGTTCACCTTCCCAGGAGTTTCTCAACTCTCCCTTTTAGGTATCCCTCACAGGATTCTTCCTCAGCAACTTGCTGTTTTTCAGCCAACAGATTTCTTTACAAAAGTGACTGAAATTGCATAGATCTTCATCAAATGGATGGATCACAGCTCAAAAATATTGTGTGGACAAGTGTATTACTGGTGTGAGATGTTCAGAAACATAGGGATAAGTGAAGTGGCTGCAATGATAATACCAAAATACTCTTGCAATTTTGTTACATACTCCACAAAAATGGTAACGAAAATTTCGTCATAATATTATACTGTGACAACACTTTGAATTTCATTAGTAATTTTAGCAAGTCTGTCCTAATGGGTCATTTTTTTTCCCTTCGAAAAGGAGCCTCCAGGTAATGCTTGAAATTCTCTGTGAAGTAAAGGTTTAGAATTGGTCGCATAACACGAATTAAATGTGACAAATTATGCTTGTACATGTATAAAATAACTTTTAATTAAATAATTACAGAATACCTTGAGAGTCTTTGTATTGTCTCAATAGCTGTTGTAAATTATTATCCTTTGCTGGATTACACAGGGCATAATATCTTTCCGATGAAGATTTACTAGTGAACTTCACTGATAACAAAGTTCTCTTCCACAAACCCACCCTGGGATACTCGAAGAATTTCTATACCTGCAATAAATGACAAGAGAGCCATTGTTATAACCACTGACATAAGCCTTTCCATCTTGTGTCTGTTCGTCTGTATGTGTAACACACCAATATGGCTTTGCACTGGGACATACTTAATGCAAATTGCATGTTAGATTTGAATGTGTATAGTCTATATCAAAGATCTGGGTAAGCTGTTACCAAACAACAGGGTTAATGACTTGTATAAATTGGAAGCACTAGTTGACGAAAAAGTAAGAGTGGCTAAACAATTGAAATTCATTTATGGAAGGGTTGAAAATATCCTGGGAAAGGAAGACATGCTGGTTACCAGCATTTTCTCCTATTTCCATAATGTTTTCATAAACTGTTTTCTTTAGAGGTAAAGTTAAAGGTTAAACATTTCATTCATGTGCCAGTTAGTGCACCTGGTCATGGGTATCTTTCCAAAGTACCATGCACAACACTAATATTCAGTGTGCATAGTGGAACAAGCATATTGCATTTTTCTTAAATGACACTTGGCCTGTGAAGCACAATTAATCCTTTACCACACAATCCTGAATTTTAAAGACTCAGAGGAAGAAGCCTTATGAAAACATTGTAGGAAAAGGATTAAATGCTGGTAACCAGCATTTTCTCCTTTTTCAATAATATTTTCTGCCCTCTCAAATAAATTTCCATCATTTGAGTACTATACGGTATTAATTGTCATCTGCAAATCCTTTCAATTTGGACTAGTCAAAGATTCTGTCTTGTGGTAAAAAGATAAATATAGGCCTACTTTTCAGCATAGTGTCGGTCGAGATCAGCCTGCACTGAACATGCAGTCTGATCTTGAATCTGAATTGTCTTATATGGTTTGATCTTTGAAAACATAATACTGGAGTGGCTGTCTTTAAAATACTTCAATATTACCAGAGGCTGAATTTAACAGCGGAAACGTAGATCTGTGCGATCGCCCTCGGCAAATTGAGGATTACAAGTATAAATATCTGCTTTAAAACGTCTTGCTTCGTACTTATGCTTTCATTTTATGCCTTCACACAGCTGTAGTTTTGTGAAAGAAACGTGATTCACCTATTTTGATTTAACTCCGTCAAAAAAACATAATTCTATTGAATACGAAACCGGAAGTAGGTTCAACCATCAACTTGTTTACCTGCGCTGAATACGATCTGTTCTTTACTGTGGCGTATTCATAGTCACATATCGTTATCTGATCGATTACTGAAATTTTCAAATCGCTCGGACTTTTAAAATCTGACTTAATCCTTTGTAATTGCTTCGTGTATCTCTCCACATACTGTGATGAAAAGGAGATAAATTTACGGTAGATCCCGGAAGTGATGAACTTTCGCGGTCACGTGACGAGACTTACAGACCCTATTACTGCAGTGCGTAACTTTTACGCGACTCTAACCCTTCCGTAAAGTCAATGATCTTCCGGAAGTGTCATGGCCGACATACGCCGCTTGCCAAATATCTAGCTTCGCCATGGTGATTTCAGAGCAAAAAAGAAATGATCTTTTGTTACTTTTAGGTGAGAAAGATGTTTTGGAGAAATCTAAACTAAGGCTGGAGGGAATAACTGTCCCAGGAGATGCGATTAGAAAAGACTGATCTGAGGGGCGAAAGACCATTCGGACGAAAGTGGGTTGAAATGTTTTTTCTTTAAAAAAAAAAACCACGAATATTGTCGCAAATTGCATCCCTCGAACCCTCTTGAGGATAAATATGATGTTATTTTCGCGTCCTGATAAAAAGAAAAAATATGGATCTACTTGTTAACAAAATTTTAAAAAATCACCTATCATGGGCACTTGACATGGTAAGGCTAGAAAAAATAAGTGCGTTTCAGGTGACTTTTTAAAAAAAAAAAAAAAAACAGGCAGGCAACCCCTTTTCTTTCTTTCTTTCTTTATTTCTTTCTTGCTTTCTTTCTTTCTTTCTTTCTTTTTTTCTATCTTTCTTTCTTTCTTTCTCAATATAATATCAAAGAATTCCAGTTATTTTCTTCTCTGTTTGTAAATATATCATGTACAACAACTTTTTCAATACTTTACTGCATCATTTTTAGATCTTCAAACCTACACTTCTTTAGTATGTTATCAGCATATTTTGTGTTTGATATTAGGACCCGTATACCAAATAGTGAGACACCGAATAATTTATCATTGATCATTCCATGCTAACATGTCAGATTTAATGTTCTGTGCTTTTTCTATTTCTGCATATTAATCATTCTATAAAACTGTATTATACTATGTTGTGGGCACTCATTAGAACTTTTTGTCCATCCTTTCTGCATAACAAATCAATTTGTAACGTGCCCACAACTGGGATCGAATGCTAACGTTCTACCATGTCGCTATATATAGGTGCTAACAACAAAAGATCAACCACCAGAGTGACTTCACATTCGTATTTGCTTATTTCTTGTAGAACAAACAGTTCAAATATAAAAACAAAGTTGGTACGGGCTCGATCTGGTAATGAAAGTACCGTATTTTTACATGTATGTTAAAAAAAACCCACTGAACCAGTCCATATAGTACACAATATTGGTACCTACACAGACACTTTTCAAAAGCGAATAAAAATATAGTGCCGCATCTCATGCGGCGCCACAGTAAATCACAAATGTTCCTGCATAGGCCTACTACCAGTTCTAAGCCACGAATAACAGTTTCCGTGGATTTAAAACGGGAACTTTTCTATTAATTAAATCTTTACTACACAATCCGGAATTTTAACGACCCTGACAGAAGAAAGCCTTTGAAAACATTGCAGGGAAAAGAAGAAAATGCTGATAACCAGTATTTTCTCCTTTTCCCACAATGTTTTCTACCCTATAAAAGACAAAAACCATCTTTTGAGCTACATCTATTTTTCGTCTGCAAATGCCTTCAATTCGGTCGAGTCTAAAATTGCGTGTAGTTTGGTAAAGAATTAATCAGTTTCACTGTATGATTTAAGTCTGATTTTAGCGCCCATACAGTTGAAAGTTTTTTTGTAACACTCTGGAAAAAGCACCAATTAATTCCAACTAGCAATATTTGCAGCTGTGCCCAGAATGTTTTGGAAAGACAGCTTTGGAAACGACGTTTCCCTGTTCTTCTTTTTTATCTTCTTTCAGCCACTTATCGTCACTGGTTAGTTACATGTACATGAAGTAACTCTGTAACCTTTTAACACACAATCCCGAGTTTAAACGTTCTAGAGAAAAATGACCAGAAAACATTGTGGAAAAAGGAGAAAATGCTGGTATCCAGCATTTTTACCTTTTCGCACAATGTTTTATAAAGCCATCTTTCTCGAGATCGTTTAAATCCAGCATTTTCTCCTTTTCTCACAATGTTTTTTACCCTTTCACAGACAAATTCCATCATGTAAGTCACACTGAGTCAGTCGTGTGCAAATGCTTCCATAACTGAAATAATGTCGAAAACGGCGTTAAACACCATACAATCAATCAATCAATCAATCAGCAAATGCTTTCACTTTGGATAAACCTACAACCACGGGTGGTAAACGGGGCAACTAGCTCCAAAAGGAGTCATTAGTATTTTGTTGCCTCGTAACATACGGGTATTTGCGTGCTAGTTGCATAGATAGAAAAATTGTCAACAAAGGTAGGTGTCGATTTCTTTAAACCTTGTTCATTTCCTTACCGGAGACCTTTCGAAAAATCCGGCAATGCTATGCGATATAAAAATGACTAAACTTTATTCACCGCTAGCATATGGCATGTAAGTATGCAGCGCTTGGATAAAATCTTGGCAAAACTTTCCCGTCTAGTAAAGAGTTAAAACCCTGTATCAAAGAACATAACCGGATCACCCGAGGTTTGCCGAATGGTCATTTGAAACGTGCCTTATCAAACTTGACATGCGCAGTGCAACGCAAAATGCTTCTTTCGTTTTCAGTATACAAGGAAGGTTATTAGAAGGGGAGGTGTAGGTCTACTGAGAAGGGCATTTATAACAAACTTATGTAATTTTCAATCATCCACATTGTAAAGGAGAGACGATGATAAAAAGCATGGCAGGAAAAACATCGAATTCTTCGAAAAACAGACAACCGAAACTCTTGGTGGCAGCGATCGATTTCGGTACGACGTATTCTGGCTATGCTTACAGCTTACTCAGCGATTACAAAAAAGATCACGGAAAGGTTATTGAACACTTTTTAATATTGACACTTACACTGCAGACGCTTTCATTCTATCTTTCTTTCTTTCTTTCTTTCTTTCTTTCTTTCTTTCTTTGTGGCTCGGTGGTAAAGTGTAGGTTTCGTGACCTGGAGGACCCGGGTTCAAGCCCCACTGACTCCACTGAGTTTTCCACAGGAATGTCCTTGGGCAAGACACTTCAGAGCCCCAGCTTAGTACTGGTGAAACCCAGGATATACATGAATATGTGAGCTGTCGCCGTGATATGACTGAAATAATGTTGAAAACGGCATTAAACACCATTCAAACAATCTTTCTTTCTTTCTTTCTTTCTTTCTTTCCTCTTTTCTTTCTTTCTTTCTTTCTATCTTTCTTACTTTCTTTCTTTCTTTCTTTCAATTTCAATCATCGCTTGCTCATCAAACTATTTATTTATAGATAGCTGATACATTTTATCAATGATTCAAAGAAAAACAATTTCCATGAACCAAATACTGGACAAAAACCAGACTAGGTTTATTAAACGTACGATAGTTGATAAGAAGGGCTGTCAGTTAATATCTAACCTAGATTTAAGTATAGGGCACCCTAATTCGTATTCCTGTAACATTGCCTTTCATCACCGAAAAACGTACAGATTCGGCTTAGACTCGGGTAATCCGTAGTAGATCGGCCGATAGACGCTGGTTCCCCTCATCGATTACGGATTACCCGAGTCTTAGCCGAATCCGTACGATGAAAGGCGATGTTACACGAATCCCATTAGGGTGCCCTATCCTTAAGTAAATTAGTAGTTTGTTATCTATCTTCGCACAAAATATTTATAAGATGGTTAAGGGAGAAACATCGGAACCCAGTTTAAAAGTTACGCCGATAATATATGGCCTGCAACACGCGAAAAGGGGCATTCTGACATTTGCGTAAAGTGTCTTGGATCAGCCTGCGCAATCCGCGTAGGCTAATCCGAAACGACACTTTCCGTTTTTATGTAATTTTCTGTTTTGCGCAAGTCTACTGTAGCACAAAATCTAACGTAGTCGTAAAGTGTCGTCTTTACACACTTCACCTTTTACTGTTCAACTGTTTTACTGTACGACACTTTACGCAAATATCCAAATGCCCTTTTTTGCGTGTTGCAAGCCATAAAGAGGATATTTGTTGGTTTTTTTTCGGTGAAAGATCGAAATTTATTTCATCGAGTGAACATCATCGGTAATGTTTTCACGAGTCGCGCAGCCACGAGTGAAAATTACCGATGATGTTTACGAGATGAAAAAAATTTCGATCTTTCACCGAAAAAAACAAATATTCTATTTATTCCATGCTTTTAACCCTTTCTGGGGGGATCTTAATCAAAATCAAGTATAGTTCTTTTCGGTTATTCCCCGTGGCGTACCCCCTCCGCATAGCAACGCATCACAATATTACGTCAAGCGCGAGAAATGTAAGGTAAATGACGTCATATTTCCATCAGGTTGTGAGGCACGCACATTTTACCTAGAAAACTAGTGCGCGGGGAAAACTCTTTCCGCCTTCAATTGAAGAGTTAGAATTTGAAAATCGATATTTTCACTGGTCGTAATCATGAAATATCGAAAAATATTTCATCGATATTTCTCGATAACCTACCGGAAAGCATGCAATAAATCCTATATCATTGGTTGGTTACCTAATCCAGTACTCGGCATTATACGTCAAATTTTGTAAAGCCTAAGTTCCTGCTTGGCTCAGTGATAAAGTGTAGGACCCGTAACCTGGGGGCCCCGGATTCGAGCCTCACTGGAAGCACCGGCGTCTTTCGATGGAGTTTTCTTGGACAAAAGATCTCATAGCCCTAGCCTTGCAATGGGTGAAACCCAGGAGATATTTGAATGTGTGAGCTGTCGCCAAGATATGACGGGAAAAAATGCTGAAAGCGGCGTAAAACAACATTCAATCAATCAATTAGCAAAGCCCATATCAAGACAATGATGACATTATTTCATTAAATTCTTTGTCTTGGAATTCTTCTTGAAATTGATCCTTTTTTACTGATTTCCTGTGCTTATCTCCAAACTCTGCAACACTTTATCTTTCAACCGCGCAATAATTTTGCGGCGTGTAGCCTTGAGAATTTTGTGCGTTCGTTACCATTTTACCGTTGACTGCTTGCAACAAGAAATTGTACCTCCTTCCTCCCACCGTGTATCGCATACCATTTGAAAAATGGTACTTTATTGTGAGGTGGAATACTTTTGGCTGGTCAAAACGCATGATTTTGAACAGTAAAAGGTTAAGAGGATGTTAAAATAGCCCTGAAATTTTCAAATTGGCGTTTGGGAAGGAGCGTTTCAATTGAAATTTGTTCCCGATTGTAATGCTTTGTTTACGTTTAATCACGTCTCTAAAGGTTCCGCGTCTATTTCATTTCGCTTCAGATATATGCCAATAAGGCCTGGTCGGCTTCAGAAGGAGAAGCATTGGTGACGCTGAAAACGCCGACCATTGTTTTGTTTGATAAGGATGCCAAGTTCCATTCGTTTGGATTTGAGGTCAGTATTATATCTCCAAAACTATAGTTCATGACGTGATAAATCAAAGGCCTACATGCATATGTGTATTGAAATTTAC
Source organism: Hippopus hippopus (assembly GCA_946811185.2). NCBI lineage: Eukaryota > Metazoa > Mollusca > Bivalvia > Cardiida > Cardiidae > Hippopus > Hippopus hippopus. Next base: position 31,875,759 of record OX328108.1, on the reverse strand, counting down.
ATCAGTCCCATTCGCTTCTTTCACAGATGTGTACATCACGAAAAAATAATAGATACACGGAAACTTTCATATGTTGAATTCGTTTTGAATCTAAAGACGATAAAATCTGTGAAATCAATTGCGAATACTGATGATCGTGGCAAAGCCACGATCATCAATATTTGCAATTGATCTCACAGAGAAACCTGGGTCACCAATGTTTTAGAAATGAGACGTATACACGATGACAGAACCAAATACGGTACTTTTTGCCTTTCCCAAACGCATGTAAGACAAGAAAATTCGTAGTAGTTGTATTACACTGAAAATAAGGTTAGTTATGTGATAAAAAATCTTTAGTTTTTTTTCTAAAGAATAGGTAAACTCTAAATATAAGTAATATCTGTGAAAAGATGTTTTATGCATCCGCAGGAAATATCGACCCATATCAACCTGCGTAGTCAGGGCAGGCTGACCCGAATCGAAACCTTTGTTGCTGATAACTTTGTTGTATGTCAAATAAACATTTTACTTCATAACTTAGTTTATTATACTGCAAAGAAATTTCTCGTGATCTGATTGGATAATATGCCCCGAACATATATATCATGTACACTGGCAAAATCAACGTAAAAGCAGTTTCCCTATCGGAAGCCCCGTATACATGACTACACTTTCAACACAACATCCAAAATGGCGGCGTCGATCAAGTTTAACATCAAGATTATGCACCAAACTGCACGTTTTACCAAGGTTTCAGTGACGTCAGTTCCCAGTGACGTCAGTTTTCATTGAATTGGGGCAATCAGAAGGGAAATTCTTCTTCATCAGCGTATTCAATTTTTGAAAACAAAAACAGGTAAAATTCGCTTAACACACGTTGGAATAGTAAAACTTTGCAGTATAATAAATTCGTTGTACGGTCAGGTGGCAGCGGACTTGGAAACTTGTTCACGGCTGTGGCAAATCATGTCGCCCCGAGCCGTGAACAAGTTTCCAAGTCCCCTGCCACCTGACCGTACAACTAATACTGTTTCTACACGAAATGGATCCATAACGTGCGACGACTTGCTTAGAATGAAGCATTTCAAAGATGCATTAAACCATTTTTCCAAAGCGCTTGTATAGGAATGGTAGTACATTAAAATGATTGGTATCAAATGAACATTTTGATACTGTGTAAAACAAAAAAACAAACTAACTGATAAAATGGTAAAATCCCCGGAATAAGTGAAGCAAGAGCACCGCAGCAGGATGCCAGTGCTCGGCAAGGGGTGCGTTTTCGATGAAAATTCTATGCAAACAAGGGGCATAACTATGTCAGAAGTGTGTTGAAAATTACACGCTCTTCCGGTATTGGTTCGCCTTTTGATAGTTAACAACTTCCCAAAGTTTGAAGTACATATTGTCGGTTTACTTCGAAAACCTCGTAACTACAGCTTGTTACAAGCTGTAGTTACGAGGTTTTTGAAGTAAACCGACGATATGTTTTGTAATAACGAAGATATGTGAAAATGTCAAAGTTTTTGCATCAAGACGACAACGAAAAAGACTACGTTCGGGCTTTGACAATACATTAATCCAAACAACTGAGCTAAAAATGTGATAGATTATATGAGTGATCTACCCTGTAGCATTAACTTGTTGTTGTTGTTGTTGTTGTTGTTGTTGTTGTTAATGTTGTTGTTGTTGTTCTTCTTCTTCTTCTTTCTGTTGTCGCTGTAAAGAATTTATCTGTAAAATTTACATTGATATTAGAAAGAAATGAGCTCGTTGTTCTAAAGCGGGTCAAGTATCAATAGTATTTTTTGATAAAGGCTGAGTGTGCACTCTGATATTGAATGAACGCTGTTCGATATTTTGTGAGGTATTTAGTTCAAAAGAGTGGTAAAATGAGCCATGGTTTGGCAAAAGGGGATTTAATGCATCTCCGTGATGTATCGTACCAAGCAAGTCATCATATGATTATGGATCCGTAAAATCAATTTTTGTCTTACAAACATCTTAACCATGAGGTAAACTGGTCCTTTGAGCTGTTGAAAATTTATCAGAAGCAAAAAGTTTCGACCCGTGTCAGACTGCGCGGACTGCGTAGGCAGACATGTGTCGATACACCCCTCCCCCCCCCCCCCCCCCATGCAGTAAGCTCCCTTTTCACAGAGCATTGATCAAATATTGATTTTCATTGCAAGCTACAGAAAATGTCCTACAATATTCATTTTACAGGCCGAGGAGAAGTATATCGACTTAGCTCTCGAACAAAAGCATATAGGGTGGAGATATTTCCGCAGATTCAAAATGAAACTCAACGAAAGACTGGTAAATTAGTAGAAATTAATTACTTCATTTTGTTGAATATACTGTACATATCACGTGACATGCTATTTCAAGATTTCTAGCACCAGTACACAACGATACAGAATTTGTTTCCTCGGCTCTTTTGAGGTAAATTTGACTCATGACTGGTTTAGCTATTCGCTTACTAAATAACAAGTTGTTCCATCATTTTCTTTTGTTTTTTCTTTATAAAGTTTTTAGTGCTTTTAAATTCTTAATAAAATGTAACTATATATTTCACTCGTGTTATAATTTATTCCGTTGGCCTAGGGTTCGAGAACTCTACGCACGGCCCGGTGACTGTCGTTCGTGCTTTGACTGAAAATTGTCTTAACATTTCTTCCCTTTTTTTTTATACATAAAAAAAAATGACATAATTGGAACCAAACCTTACACAGATGATACTCTTTGCAATATCTTTCAGATTTCCGTGTTTGACGAAACTTTAGATCTGGATTTTAAGAAACCATTGAAATTTTTTAGTCAAATACCGGTGAGTAGTATTTCATATTTTTCTGTCATTTCAATGATTTCAGAACCTGAAGAAAGACTTTAAATTGCTGGATGATCAGGGAAAACCTATGGAGGCCAGGAAGGTTTTTGCCGCTGCGATTGGCTATCTTAAAGACAATCTTCTACAGCAAACACGTAAAGCAACCATCGGCGTGAAAGAAACCGACATTTTCTGGGTGCTTACTGTCCCTGCAATTTGGCATGATGGTGCAAGACAGTTTATGGTAGAATGTGCAAAGTTGGTATGACCTTTGACTCACATTTGACCTCTATTTTTATATTCAAACCCTGAACTCTGGTGTAATATTGAACAAGATCACACGTATTAAGCTGAGGGATGAAACTCGAACATGATTCGCGTTATTTGTGGAGATGCTTTTTCGCTCGATAGATATACTTATTCCAAGAAATAGAAAACTACATGGGAATGCACCTTTATCACAAACTTTATAGAAAAGAACTTCCTGCAACATTAGTAAATCAAATTAGAAATACATAAGAAATCAAATTAAAATGACACTTATAACTGTCGGCAAGTCCGGTATAGGCTAAATGAATTTTGGCTTACTTCTTGAGTCAATACAATGTTAGTTCATGTACACACAAAAAGGCCATGGCAAAGCAAATTTAATCATTTGGTCTTTTCTTATGAACCATTTAAGCATATTCCAAGTGAAAGGAGGCTTCAGAGCGCCAACCTACCCGTCTGAAATGACCATTTTAAATTCCCATCGATGTGGACTCGGCCGCTAGCGCATTTACGAGGGGTGATCAGAAAGAACGCGGACCAGTGCCTTTATCGGAATATTGTTATAAAAATCAACTTGGAATGTTTACTGTTTTTCAAAGTAACCTCGTTTGTGTTCTATGCACTTATTCATTCTTGATTCCCATGCGCGAAACACGTGCGCGAGCCCGTCACGTGACATCACCCTCAACGACCCGGTCATGGCATGGGTTAGCTCCTCTCTGCTCTCGTAGCGCGTGCCACGTAGAGAATCTTTCAAAACAGGAAATAGCCAAAAGTCACATGGGGCCAGGTCTGGACTATAGGCAGGATGGTCTAATGTTTCTATGTTTAGTTTTTTCAAAACTTCCTGTACAAGTTTGGCTTTGTGAGCGGGAGCATTATCTTGATGTAAAATGACGCCTCTCCATAGAAGTTCCAGCTGTTTTTTTCGGATGGCCTGTATTAAATTCATTCGAATAATGCTGGCATAATACTCAGCATTGACTGTAGTATGTATAGGTACAACATGATTTAGAAGAAAACGTTGAGAAGAGAAAAACATGATGCACATAACTTTACCAACAGACTTAGAAAGTTTGGCTTTAACAGGGGACGGCGATGTTGGATGTTTCCATACACTGCTTTGTTGTTTAGATTCGGGCTCGTAAAAGTGTACCCATGTTTCATCGCATGTCACAATACGATCAGTAAAGTTTGATCCTTCTTTCCTAATGCGTTCTAAAATTTCAGAACAAATTTCGACCCTAACCCCCATTTGCTCGGGCGTCAGTAGCCGAGGCACCCACCTTGCACAAACACGCGACATTCCAAGTTTGTCTGTTAAAATCTCCTGTGCACTTCCATAGGAAATGCTAAATGTGTCAGCTATTTCCCTGACAGTAACTCGACGATCTTGCTTTACATGCTGCTGCACATCCGCGATAGTTTTGTCCGTTACTGATGTTGATGGACGGCCAGATTTAGGGTCATTTTCAACGGTTTCGCGTCCTTCTCTAAATCGTCCAATCCATTTACAAATACTGGTTTTCTTAAGTGCTGAGTCCCCATAAACTTTATCTAAATCGGCCTTAATTTCCGATGAAGACTTTCCGAGTTTAACGTAAAACTTTATAATTACTCTCTGCTCAAATAAAACGTCATCCGACATTGTGAACCGCTAACGCAGTATGTGATGTCATTGAAATGACGTCACTCTTTTCTTATTTGCCTATGACGTCATTTAAACGCTTGAGTAAGTAACCAGGTAATTAATGTTCATCTGTGCAAATTTTTGTTATCTTAAGTAAAGTAGTTTTTGAAATAATCGGGTGGTTCGCGTTCTTTCTGATCACCCCACGTAAAATGCTTCGACCATTTTTGCGAGGTATCATTTTGGTGTAACGTTGGCGCTTTATAATGTATGATGTCAGAGTGGTGACCCTATGCATGCAGATCAGTAGGAACATAGGGCACGGAGGACTTGTAAACCCCCCGCCTCTCGCTTCCGCCATTCCACGATTCTTTTTACTATGTAAATGGACCATGCTCTGTGAAAAGGGGTTCGTGCATCTTTGTAATGCATTATACCAAGGAAGTTGTCGCAAGAGATAGATCCATTTTATCGAAAACCCGGCTAAACCACTTCATAGAATGACGTAGAAAGGTCCTCTTACATACACAAATTTTGCCAATAGCAAAGATTTCGTTCCTGATCAGCCCGCGCTGACTGCACAGGCTAGATAGGTCGATCCTTTTTTGCCGATGCATTTAACCCAATTGTCTCAAAGCATGACTCAAATAAAGCTATTAGCAAGATAAGTGACAGTGAGTTTTAACCATACAATATGTACAACCATTATCTCCCGCTAGATGGCATTCTACAAATACACATCTATCTAATTTGAGCCGTTGTCTGCGCATGTCATATTTTTCGAAGATTCGACCTGTCTGCTATGACGCATCACCGACCCCATATACTAGGGAAAAGTAGGGCTTATACCGAAGCTATTACCCAAGCCTGTCTGGGCTGTTTTCATAAATAACCCGTGCATAGGTTACATGCTAGCTGATCATAGCTGAATGAATCGAACCAGGTAGGTTTTATTGAGTAAAATTTTATTTATTTTTTTTTAAATTCAAAGTAACGGTTGTCGTTTTGAAAAGTAGTCCGGTTCTGTACCCAGAATGCCCAAATTAGATAGATGTGTATTTGTAGAATGCCATCTAGCGGCAGATAATGAATTTGGGCATTCTGGGTACAGAACCGGACTACTTTTCAAAACAAACGTTACTTTAAATTTCAAACTGAAATAAACGTTTACTCAATAAAACACTACCTGGTGCGATTCATTCAGCTATGATCGGCTAGCATGTAACCTATGCATGGCCATTTATTGAAACAGCCCCAACATGCTTGGGTAATAGGCTAATAGCTTCGGTATAAGCCCTACTTTTCCCAGGTATACGGGGGATGGGTGATACGTCATAGCAGACAGGTCGAATCTTCGAAGAATATGACATGCGCAGACAACGTATGTACAGCTGACCGAACAATACGTATTAAGGCTACCACGGCGCTTTGTAAAGTAAAGAATGCATTTTCTCATTGACCCATAGGCCGCTTAGCGTGACTCACTGACCTTTTGCGGACAGTGTAGATCAAGATCAGACTGCACAGAACGTGCAGTCTGATCTTGGATCTACACTTTCCGCTAAGGAAATGTCTTTCCCCGAAAAGTACACTTGAAATAGCAAACTTTGGGGTTTTACTGTCAGCTTGAAAGTTTCATTTTTACTTATTTAACAGGATAAGGGTTAATAACAGTTATTCATATCAAACACTATTTGCTGGATTTGCCAGCCGGGCATAGGAGCGAGTTAAAAGTCAGTGACTTAGTTTGTTCAGTGGACAACTACCAAGTCAGTTTTTGTATAAGGTGCTGGCCACCCTGCTCTTGCTTGAACTAAAGTCCGTTTCTTATTTATTTTTTCAAAGTGTCGAGTAAGGGCAAATCCTTTCTGTGATTAAAAAAAAAACAACATTTTACGATGTTTTTTTGCCTTGTTAAAGGCAGACCTTGCGTACAAGTGGAAATCAGTCTATTCAGAAAAAGGTGTAATGAACAAGTGGAAAAGATTTAGCTTCATAATATGTACAATAACTGAACATGTGCTCTTCAAGCCAGTTAATTGATTGATTGATTGAATGTATGGTGTTAAATGTCGTTTTCAACTTAATTTAAGTCATATAGCAATGGCCAGTGCACCTATCTGTTCTTTCCCGAAGTTTCTTTTACCAGTGCTATAGCATAATATTCTTCCAATGCCAATGCCAGCTTTCCCACATAACCGTTGTCGAAACAACGATCAGCCCTGAGAAAGGAATGAATCCTGTGGCAATGACTATCATCAATCGTCGGGAAGAATTTGGTCGAGCTGGGAATTTGAATCTGGACCCCCTGTTCTCAAGTCCTGTACGTTACCGACTGACCTACCGGGGCTCGGCTTAACGAATTCAGCCAATTTATTGAGTAGGACAGTCAGTGTACTGTATAGTAACTGATTAAAATTGTTTTAGTGGACCATTTTCGAAAATACTTCGGCAATATTTCTCATCTCAGTAGTCTGTAATAAAGCCAAACTAAAATGAAATGATATTCATGTTCGACGGCATTTTGTGCATACTCTTTCACTGCGTGAATTCGGTTTTGTTGTTTGGCTGTCACCTTTCAAATTCAAATTTCTACAGGTAACCTGATTATTCAGTATTTGTATATGAGCCTGAAACTGGCGATGATCGAGAAGCTAAAGATAGGAATTTTTAGATACATGAGTATACCTTACATACCTAATAATTCTTGCTTATCATGATATTTTTCATGATTTTCGTTAATCAATCGGGAAAAAAATGGTCGGTTATAAGGTTTGACAATTCATAGTTACGGCCAATGAAATAAACTGATTTCGTAGCAACCAGTGCGGAACTACATTGCGGAACTTCTGTAAGTATAGCAATTCCCTGCAGTAACGTTTTACTAACAGTTCGTAAGTTTTTGCGTGAGAATTTTCATGTCTTAACGCCTACGTTCAGGTTTACAAAATTCGTACATCCAATTCACTAAACTTTCATAGTTTTGTGAATTTTCACATATAAATATTTCCGTAACTCCTCAATTGAAGGCGGAAAAAGTAGTTCCCGCGCACAGGTTACCGAGGTAAACAGCGGGAAATATGATGTAATTTACTCCCAGTTACCCTACATTTCTCGCGCTGTTCGTAATATTGTAACGCGTTCTTATGTGGAGCGGGGTACGCCAAGGTGATACACCGAAAACAACTGTACTGGATTTTGATGAAAGTCCCGACAAAAAAGGAGTTACAAGCATGAAATGAATAGATTTGTTTTTTCGGTGAAAGATCGAAATTTATTTCATCGAGGGAACATCATTGGTAATACAGGGTGTCCGGAAAGTAAGGTAACGCTTTTGTACGCTTTTAAGATGGCTTTAAGTTTCAAATGAAGAGTTAGAAAATACAGGTACATGAATATAAAACATGAAAGTTTTTTGTGTGTGTTAAAGTTTCATTCAATTTTCATTTCATCACACACTTTTACAGAGATTTCAAATTAAAAGTACCTTTCTATCATTGGCGTCATTTTAGTAATTTATGACGTTCTGCCTCTTCCTGTTGTCTGGACTTGTTTGTAACAAAATGTGCGGTTTTGAGCACATGGAAAACCATGTTATTTCACAGAGAGACCACTCTACAGTGAAAAACTAAACGTATGGTGTGCAATGCCATGTCACAGTGACGGGCGTTATTGGGCCATATGTCTTTAACGACAAAATTAATTTTCAGCGGTACCTATCTCTTTTTTTAAAGCCAAGCCTGTTCCACCGCTTGAAAAGAAGTCTCATGTAATGCAAAATACATGGTTTATGCAGGATGGTGCTTCGGCACATACATCTAATACTGTGATAGACATTCTATATGATACGTTCGGTGATAGGGCACTATCAAAACGATATTCAGAGGTAAAAGATCCTGGGATATCGTGGCTTGCGCACAGTACTTTCTTTAACCCGTGCGATTTCTTCCTTTGGGGTCATTTGAAGTCAAAGGTCTACAATCCTAAGCCAAATAGCACAGACATATTTTTAAGGAACATCAAAAGTGATATCAAGAAGATCGATAATTGAACGTGTGCTAAAATGATTGACAATTTCCTTGTGCGTTTTCAGCATGGAGGGGGCATAAAAGGCCATCACTAAAATGACGCCAATGACGAAAAGGTACTTCTGACTTCAAATCTGTATAAAACTGCATAATGTGATGAAAATTCAATAAAATTATCACACAAAAAACTTACATATTTAATATACATGTATATATATTTCTATCTCTTCATCTGAAATTTAAAGCCATGTAATAAGTGTACAAAAGTGTGATTTTACTTTCCGGACACCCTGTATTTTCACGAGTGGCGCAAATACAAGTATCTTTTATTTGAATATTATCGCTTTAGGCCTACATTGCATATTTTATGTTCAAAATTATTTAGATTAATACTACAAATCTTTATAATAAGATGAAGAGGAGTATAACTTTTTTTAGATTTTTCTCTTACTTTTTTTGTTGAATGAAGCACAAAAGGGAAATAACCTTGACTCTTTTAAAGCCCTGTTCGTTACAGACTTAGCTGCCAGGCTTGGCAGAGGGGTTTAAAAATCATATGGAATTTACTGTGCAATGTAAAAACCATGAAAATTTTATATTATTTAGGCTGGGATTCCCGAAGAAAGGCAAACAATTGCCCTTGAACCAGAATGTGCGGCCATTTACTGCAAGGAAAGTATTGGGCAGATGTGCGGGGCTTTCGACAGATCTGCAGATCTAGCAAACTTTGATCCAGGCTCTCAGTTCATGGTTGTGGACTTAGGAGGTATACCCATTTTTCTTCTCTTTGCTCTTCTTATATCACGATATGAAGAACATGTCACCTTGATAAGACGACGCGCAAAAACGGAGGTTTTACGTTCCAGCCTAAAGGGTCATGATGCAGAAGAAGTAGTATCACTTATCGTAGGTGTAGTAGAAGTTGTAGCTGTAGAAGTAGTAGTAGCTGTTGTTGTTGTCTTTGTTAAATGGCCGAGGACCTACTTAAAATTGATGAGGGATTATCTCAGAAAATTTGAAGTCCTAGTAAATTCGTAAAACGTGATAATAGAGCCCGTAGAAACGTTGTACAGTCATTCTCAAATTTTTGGTGCCACTAACATTTAAATATGTTAAATAATTCATGTCGTCAGAATGAAAGAAAAAGTTGTTATGTACAGTAAATCCAAAATTTCAAGAGTCGAATATTTTTTTCCTACCAACTACTTGTCGTCATTGAGATAGATCTACTTGCTTTTCCATTGAGGAACATTATTTCAGATTCTAACATGACACGTGAATTCGGCTCTATAAACACAGATTTTAACAGTCACGGAGGTTAAAGATTGTGTATCTTTTGATCAGTTTTAATAAGATCTGAAGACTGCGCAAATACAGGGTTTTGGTGTTTAAGGTGGACTAGGACCTCAGTTCTCAATCAAAATGCACCCAGAGAAAGAATAAAGAATCAGAAATTCTCGGATAATGCATTCACGGACGTTAAATGAATTTTTACAAATTCTATAGGCCTAATTAATGCAATCTTGATACCTGGACTGTTTTTTTTTTTTTTTTTTTATAAAGGCGAAGTTTTACTTCCGAACTTTAGATAGGATGTTGGGCTATTTAAAAACGACTTTTGCTTTGCAGAAGACCAAGGTTGTGTATCTGTTCCACCTCCTTGAAAAGCAGTCAAGGAGGTTAACAGATAATATTACGCGACAGCTGATAATTGTGCCAAAAAAATGGAAATATCAGATGCGCCTACATATTGTCGCTAAAATCAATATTTTTTTTACTTATGATTAACATCTGGTACAAACAGGTGCTTCTTACAAAAGAGTGACTGTGATTTGTGTGGTGGAATAACGAAAAGATGATAAGCCAAACGTGGAAGTATAGTACATTTAGATCTAAAACTCGGGTTAAGAAGATCCTTAATAGCTGTGTGAACATGGCAAAATGATACGATAAATCTTCTTCTTGTTCTAATCCTGTTACTTAATTCACACAGTCACAGATTGATAATCCCTTTTTTTTTTTTTTCATCTTTTTAGATGCAAGGGAATTGTGGTAAAACGACCACTCTGCTATATGCGACAGTACCTTTTATTCATGACACTTTATATCAGAGTACAGTTCTAGTGAATGTCTGTCAAGGAAACATGCTTTTTAACCTGGATAAATAATGAATTGACCTTGCTGACAATCTAGGTTCAAATCCTTTTCACGGCACCAAAATATTCACCTTTGGGTGGAATAACGAAAAGACAATAAGCTAAACGTGAAGTATAGTGGTTTATTCAGGTAAGAGTACATCTAACTGTCGGGTAACGAGCTGCAAAGAAGATCCGTAACATACACAAATATAAAGGTATATATGGCTTGCAACACGCGAAAAGGCGCATTCAGACATTTGCGTAAAGTGTCGTTTCGCAGTCCTCGCAGGCTAATCCGAGACGGCACTTTACGACTACATTAGATTTTGTGCTACAGTAGACTTGCGCAAAACAGAAAATTACATAAAAACGGAAAGTGTCGTTTCGGATTAGCCTGCGCGGAGTGCGCAGGCTGATCCGAAACGACACTTACGCAAATGTCCGAATGCCCCTTTTCCACGTGTTGCAGGACATATAGTAACCACAATTCATTAAACGTGATGTTAATACATGTATATGAAGGTTATCAAAAGGACATGAAGTAAGTGCATCAGTAAGGTCAATTCAGGATTTATCCATGGGGAAGGCGTGTTTCCTTGACACACGTGTACTAGAATTGAACTCTGATTTAGGAAGTCATAAATAAAAGATGCTCTCGCATGTATAGCAGAATGGTCCTTTTACCAAACTTGTCATTGCATAGACCCACCCACATCAGCAACAGTGAAAAAAAAAACCTTTCTCGCATATTCAAGATCATATTTTATCACTTCATCGAGTTCAGGAAGTGTTAATTGGTTTGAGTCATTAGCATATAATTGGAATTATATGAAATCGAACCCGTGACAGTTTTGTAGGATTTCAGTTTTATAGAACTTTTAACAGCGACACCGGTGAATACAAATGGCATCCAAAGAACTGGGAATGGGTCTGTAAAGTAATTGTGCTCAACCCTTTTTAGAAAAAAAAACATTTTTTTAACTTGTGCAAATGGAAAGCACTTGCAAACGACACGTTGAATGTGCATCAAATCGTGGGATTTGAGCTTGAAAGGGGCGAAAACATCGTGGGAAAAGGTGAAAAAGTAAGTTATCAGCATTTTTTTTCTTTTCCCACAATGTTACCAAAGCTAAACGTTCAACAGCGTCTTAAAATTCGAGATTGTATGGTGAGAGTTGAGTTACATTTAGCAGAAAATAGAGTTTATTTCATCAGCTTGTGGTTAATATGGGGAAATATTTGCCGAAAAAGGGAAAGGTATGCGAAAATAACGAGTGCCGTAAGGCACGAGTTATTTTCGCGGACCTTTCCCTTTTGAGGCAAATATTTCCCCATATTAACCACAAGCTGATGAAATAGATTATATATTTCCTCTGATTATTTTGTCAACGAATGCCACTTTTAAAACTTAAAAACTTAAAAAAGTAGTTCCAGATTTTCGGCAGGAGGAAAATATTCACTGTGACGGGGAAATAATTCCCCCAGCTTAAATTACGACATTTCTTTGCCTATAACATTTCTAAAAATAGACACATGAAATATAATATTAAAGCATATTGCAAATGATCAAACAAAATACACGAATAGTAATACTCGTATTTACAGAAAGTAGGGAAATAACGTCAATAAAAATCACCATTAAAAACAGAAACAAGGCTAGGCCGAGTTTTTATCAATATAGAATTAAAAAGTTATCGTAGTGTAAGAGATCAAATTCTACGTATTTAAACTTTACAGGTGGCACGGTTGATATAACAGTCCATAAAATCGATCGTCATGGTAACCTAGAAGAGTTGACGTCAGCCTCAGGGGGACCATGGGGTGGCACGTGTGTCGACAGGGCCTTTGAGGATTTTTTGATTGAATTATTCTCAAAAAGAGTTCTCGATCTATTAGCTAAAGATGAAGACCTGGATTTGCAAAGGATGTTTGAACTGAAGAAAAGGGCCTTTAAGAAGGAAAGAGAAAATACGGTTTTAACGTTATCATCTGGTTTGTTTGAGATCTACGACGAGAACATGCCCGAGGATTTCACAACAAGCCTTCAACGAAAAAACTTTTCAAAAACAATAGAGAAAAAGAGAGACAAGCTGATCATCAAATCTTCAAAGTTTCAAGAGTTTTTCCAGGAACCAAAAGAGAAAGTTCTAGCCCATCTCAAATCACTTCTTTCAAAACGTGACCTTAGACAGCTTAAGACACTATTATTGGTAGGTGGATTTGCTGAGTGTGACGTCATGAGTGATGCAATCAAGGAAGCGTTTCCAGACAAGCATGTTTTTGTACCAACTGAGGCTGGACTTGCTGTCGTGAAAGGTTTGTTTTGTGAATATACTGCCGGTTTCATAGATATTTTAAAATGACACCGCGACTAATAAATCTGTCGATGCCGTTACACGGGCTTTAGATGTCATATGCTGCTTTTAAATTCAAACAGTGTTTGGTTATGGGTAGATATTTATGTCTAAAAACTGTCTTTAAGGGAATTCTTCAGATTTTCATAATCTCGCCAAACTTCAAAATGATTTATCACTGAATGAAGTAAGGCGATAACTGGCAAATCATCAGTAAAAAAAAGGCATAAACAAGAAAAAAAATTGTGGTATTTCCTTAATGTTTTTTTTTTTCTTTTTCTTCTTCAGGTACTTTTTGACCTTGCACTAGAGTTTTGCAAAGACGTCTGGAAGTGTCACATGAAAAATAGGGAAATCGGAAAGAAAATATCAGGAAAAAAAGTATCAGATAAAAAGTATCAATTATTGCTTATAAAAAGGAATCAATTATTGCTTGTTAAAAAAAAGTATCAGGAAAAAAGTATCAGTTTCTGTCAAAGTTGTGATACTTTATCAATATTTATTTCAAATCACATCGCTATGACTTTGATACTGTACTCATTTAATCAGTTGGTAAACAATTAACTTTTACAAACTCACCAACTGACAATATTGTTTGTAAAGTAAAAGTAGGCTAAAAGATCAATCAGAAATGAAATAAAGTGATAATTAAAGACAGCGTATTGTGAATACTTTGGCAATATCAATGACTTAATCAAAGTGAAAATTCGACATTGATTCGGATTATACAAATTGCAAATTATAAAAATAACACAAATTTATGAATAAACACAAATTAAAAACATTTTAATTAATATTGTTATACCCCCCCCCCTCATCTCTTGCAGGTATCAACAATCAAACCTGAGTGTTTGGACATTTCTTCCCTATCTCAGGACAGAAAAAGTAAAGAAAAAAATGTACAAATCGCATTTCTTTTTCAACAAAGTCAAGATAACCTATCAAGTAAATTCTAACATCAAATACCTTATTATCTAAGTCTCTTTTCGGCAACTGATACTTTTTTCCTGATACTTTTTTTCCTGAAACTTCTTATCCTGATTCTTTTTACCCGATACTTTCTTTCCTTCAATCGAGCAAAAGCACGCGTCGAGTCCTAGGATTCGTAGTCAAACTAGTGCGATGGCGTCATATCTGATGTAATAAAAATAGACAAAATTACCGACTGCAAAATGGCCGAAATAGCACATTTTCAATAAATGTAACCATATAGTTTCTAGTGATTGCAAAGAAAAATAAATCATTTAGTATCTATCGGTTTTTAATGAGAAATTTTTACTTACGAGGTGCAGTCGAAAAGTTCCAGGATTGCTCTTGTTATATCGACATGTCCCGAGGCAGAATACTTTAATATAATACTCTGATATGAAAAATCATTTTTCTACACATAAATATGTGACATAAGGGTGTTTGTAAAGTTGTTCCCGATATTTAGCGGAATGAAGAGAATTTTTATTTTTTCATGGAGGTATGAAAAGTGTGATTAGGTTTTTTTTCCCATACCTCCATAAAAAAATAAAAATTCTCTTCATTCCGTATAATTCAATATTACAGACAACATACACCACGGAAATAATTCAAACTGCATTCATTTTCTTTATTTTCAAATCTAACGTTGGAGTTTCTAAAGCCCCTTCCACTCATATTTGTATGGCGCAAGAATACAATAGGGAAGCAGTTTTCAGGTCCCCAATACTGAAAATTAACTAATAAAACCAAAGTAAATGAACACGGCACTTAGTAACCTCCAGCGAAAGTAGTTCCGGCATAACGTGATTTTTTTTCCATAGAGTTATGAAAAAATTTTCTCAGCCAATCAGAACTCGCCAATGTTCATGAAAACAACTGATATTAAATTATTACAACTTATACTGCATGGAGCACTTTGACGTCAGAAATCTTCTTACTTGAGCACGGCGTAAAAACGGGCGTAACCATTATGGATTCTACCTGTCACTGTTTTTCAAAGTATTTTCTCTTGCACGCAGCACACTTTCGATAGCGGTCTACCAAGTTGTGGAAAGCACTTCTGTACTACTCTTTTTCAAAGCTTCCCATTGCAGATCGTGCTGCGAATCGAATCGGCCACTCTGTTTTGCTTGTTTTCTGAAGTTAAGGTATATGGCCTCTAACTCTCATATTAAAAAACGGAAGCTGCCGAGATTGGCCGAATAGCCTTTATGAAAACGTAGATGTTACACGATATTTACCGATGAGTTAGTGAGTCTACGGCCCCTAACTCTCATATTAAAAGACGGAAGCTGCCGAGATTGGCCAAATAGCCTTTACGAAAACGTCGATGTTTACCGATGAGTTAGAGGTCGTAGACCGTAATAATCAGGTTATCCACACATCTTACTCATTCCAAAATAGTGCGTTAGTAATTTATCCGCAGTTGCATGCCCAATTCCTACGGTATCAGTGATTTCGTCCACTGATTTTTGACGGTCTGACAAAACAAGGCTCTCCGCCCTCTTGGTCTCCTGCTCCTACCATTATCCTTTGTATCCGAATACCCTTCTTTAAAACGCCACTCAAACACAATACTTCTGGATACTTTCTGTGCAACCTCCTTCTGATTCATGAATTTCCGTGAGTCCCTCGGCGTCATTCCGGCTCCGACGCATAACTTCATGAATGCACGCTGCTCCATGCGATCATTTGACGTTGACGTTTGACCGTCCAGAAATTCTTCCATTGCTATCAAAAACGCATTATTATTATATTATGATCCGATCATGCAGATTCTTCAGAACTGCTTTGAAATAACGTTGGTGTGACGACGTTATGGCGGCATTTAATCAAATTTATAATGTTTGTTTATGATCAAGAAATTCCTACACGCTAAAATTTTTAAAGTGCTCCGTAACTAAGTACCCACCTATTGTTTAGCATCTTCTACGGACGTATTATCAGACGCATTGTTTTCAAACATATGCAAAAGAAAAGGGCGAGATGACGTTTATATGTGGAGCAAATTTTAGCATGATCGGGATGCTAGTATGCTTATAAATTGACCAGCACGACTCACTGACCTTTTGTGGACACTGCACATCAAGATCAGACTGCACAGAACGTACAGGCTGATCTTGGATCAACACTGTCCGAGAGATATTTTTTCTCCAAAAATAAGTTTGAAATACCATTATTCGGGTTTTTATTATGTGCTTGAGAGTTTCATTTAACCCATTACCATATAGAAATACAACTTGGTTGACGGTTGAGTCTCCGGGTATTTCTGTATGATAAAATCTGCAAACCCTTGGATGAAGGACTAGAAGTCCGAGTTATATATTTTTTTTTTTTTATATTAGTAAAGCCTTCGGCAAAGTATGGCACAAAGGGCTTCTATTTAAGATGCACAAAGCTGGAATCTGTGGTAAACTTCTTTCATGGTTTTCGGACTACCTCTCGAACAGGTATCAGAGGGTTGTTCTCCCTGGTGCTGTCTCAGACTTGAGTTCTATTAATGCGGGAGTCCCGCAAGGATCTATTCTCGGTCCTCTCCTGTTTCTAGTCTACATTAATGACATAGTAAATGATATTGAGTCAAATATAAACCTATTTGCAGATAACACCAGTTTATCCATGGTGGTAGGTGATCCTGATACAGCAGGTACAATTTTACAAACAGACATCAATAAAATTACAGACTGGGCAAATAGGTGGCTTGTAAAGTTCAATCCCTCAAAATCAGAATCTTTAATAATATCTACAAAATATAGCTTGCAGAACTAATCTTTATCTAAACTCCTTTTTACCCTCTGTTGTTACTGATTGGAATGCTTTACCCATTGATGTTAGAAACCTGGACTCCCTTTCAGCATTTAAACGTTATATCAATAGAGATAAAGCAAATCCAAATAGGCTAAATTTTTTTGGAGAGAGGAGGATTCAAATCATTCATGCTAGGCTGCGAACTAAATGTAGTTCACTTCATCGACACCTTTATTTCAGAAACGTAATTGATTCTCCTCTTTGTGCTTGTGGTGAAATTGAATCAAATCAGCATTATTTCTTTGACTGTAAATACTATCGTGAGCCTAGAATAGTTTATTTCAAAGCGTGTCAGTAATTTCCACTGTAAGCCTGCAGACACTTCTTTTTGGAGACGAGGCTCTCAGTCTTGTCGATAACGAAAAAATATTCTCAGCGGTTCACTCATACATTGTTGACACTAAACGTTTTAAAAGTTGATTTTTTTTTTTTGTCTGAAACCAGAATATTTGTTGGTGGCACTCCACGCCTCTCTTTCTCTCTATCTCTCTCTCTGTCTCTCACACTCAAGAGTTGATCATATATTGTTGCAATTTCTATTACTGTTTAACAACTGACACTGACGTGACTTTCAGGAGAGGAACTTTATAAGCTTACAGATTTCGTTCCAATCCTTTTCATGTATTTTGAATTTTTGGTATATTAACATGTATGTAACTATTATATTGAATAAAATATGTTTAAACTAACCCATTACCACACAATCACAAGTTTTAACGCCCCTGAGAAAGTTAGCTTGGGAAAACCTTGTGGAAAAAGAAGAAAATGCTGATAACCAGCATTTTCTTCTTTTCCCACAATGTTTTCTAACATTTCTGACTCAAATTTCAGTGATTGAGCCATATCTAAATTGTTGTCTGCAGCTGCTTTAAATTTGGACCAGTCTAAAATTTGTCGTCTGGTAATGGGTTAACTTATTTAGAAGGACAAGTGTTAGAATAACATAATCTCGGATTTTGAGAGGCGTAAGTACTCAGAGCTGGTAATGTGTGCGTGTGTGGACGTTTTAAATTCAAAATTACAAGACAAGCCGTCCAATCATCTGACTGTTTGAATTGGAATGTGATTTAGAATGTTTGGTTATATGGACCTGCCTAATGTCAAAGAAAAACAACAGATGAAGTCACTACTCTTCGAGTCTTCTTGTGGGATTCCAAGCACAATAAGACTCGAACAGCAGGACAAAACATTTTAAACATTTTAAAAGCTACTATCTCATAGATATGGGGGACACATGAATTATTTGTCTCACTCCTCTCTTGGATTTAGTTAACATGGTGTTGATTATTTGAAAAAAAAATTCAACGATATCGAAGGATGTGACAATACAGATAGAAACGAGGCAAATTTCATGAAGAACTATCTTTCGAAATTTAGGTACAAGTATGGCTGGATGGAATATGAAAATGATTTAACATTAATTGCCGGCAAATGATATAAACTTTTCACTAATTATCATGTGTCAAAATTACAATGTTTTAGGGATAAGCAACATGCGATTTCATGAATATTCTTGACTTAATGTAGAATTATCTTTCTTCTTGCTTTCAAAGGGGCTGTCATGTATGGTCATAACCCTGACTTGATCAATTCCAGAATTATGCCATACACCATTGGTAAGTAGGGATGATAAGCTCTATGATGCAAACACAAAATGGCAAAGGAACTTGCAATCTAATTGACTGAGACGCCGTGTCTCAGGCTATCAAATGGTTGTCTCCGAATTGAGGATTTGAACTGTATTTAGAAATTTGCCGCAAACGAACCCTAGGTCCGAATTATAAACAACCATTCCTAGTTCCATTCTTAGTCTTATTCTAGATTTAGAAAGCAACGCAACTTCTGATTGGCTTAACCATTTTGTTTAGCCAGTCAGCAATTGTGTTGCTCTCATTTCTAGAAAATTTTGAGAATGCTCTTCAGAATTGTCGGTGTAAACAAACCCAAATATCTCTCAAAAAGTTTATATACGCTTGTGAAAATTAATATTTATATTCTTATCTTCTATCTAAAATTGAAACTGCTTACGAAAAAGGGAAACTTTCTATTAGGAGATATTTGTCCTTTTTCCTGAATATTGTCTAGGCCACTGGTTTCTATTCCGATATCAATGGTTTAAAATTCTAATGGAGTCCGAAATTGTAGTGTCATTACTTCGAAACTATTTTCAAAATCACTTGCTTATCCGAACTCGCTATTGGATCTAAATTAGAATTACTTTTAATGTTATAGTTACAGCTGAAATTACATAAAACAATAATAATTATACATGTATATGACATATTGGTTGTTTCAGGCATCAGCACATCTGTCCCTTTTGATGACCGGAAGCACCCATCACATCATAGATTTATGAAAAATGGCGTGGAGAAATGTGAAGACGTGTTCAAGGTTTTCATCAAAAAAGGCCAAGAAGTAGTGTGCGGTCAAACGATAGTCGAACATACATTGAAGGCTAACTGTGAGAAGGTATCGAACATTGAAATCTATCGAAGTTCGAGTGCTGAGCCACAGTTTGTCACTGATGAGGGCTGTAAATGTATCGGGGAAGTTTCGGTACAGCTTAGCAACTTAGAACAACGTTCAGGCAAACTTGTTGTTGTCCAGATGGTGTTTGGAGGCACACAGATAGAGGTTAAAGCTAAAGAACAAGGTAGTGATAAATGGAGTATTAAAGCCAGTATTAACTTTTTAAGGAGCTAATGGGCTTCGGTACAGCTGAAGTGATTTTTTTTTTACTGTCTTCAGTTTGTGGGATCTTTTTGCGAATATGGCCTTTGAAGAACAACAAATACTCGTACATTCTTCATAGCCTGATAAAAAGCATTGTTTTCAGGTGTCATAAGGGCTAATAAATATGTAATTGTTCAAATAAGGCTCGTCCTGAAGATTTTACAAGACTTTGTGTTATAGATTTGTCCAAATGATTTCTCGTTTTTTTTTTTTTTTAAATGTATATATGAGCCATGCTTTGTGAAAAGGGGGCTTAATGTATCTGCGAAATGTATCGACTCAGGTCAGCCTGCGCAATCCGCGCAGGCTGACCTGGGCCGAAACTTTTCGCTATTGGTCAATTTTCTGTGTGCCCAAGGACCAGTCTATCTATTGATTAACTTAATTGTTAGAAAAAGTGGATATCATTGATTAACAAGCGTGTGATGGCTTACCTGGTCCCATGGATCACGGAGGTGCATTAAGCCCCCTTTTGTCAAAGCATGGCTCATATATACAGGGTCGTCTAAAGTCTTTACCAGGCTTTGTGAACGGGCTCATCTTAAAGTTTCTACCAAGTTTTGTGATACAGACACGCCCGAGGGTATTTTAAAACGTACCGCGATACAGTTCACCGAAAGTTTTCAGATACTCGTAGATCTCTAACGCATTCGTAATAAACATTCAACCGTCTTCTATAAGAGGCCTACCTCTATGGTTATCAAAACGTGCTTAATTTCATTTGGACACAATACTGATTGAAAAGTGTTAGAAATGCGAACAGAAATCTAAGCTTGATCTGATGCAATTCTTTCTAAATGCTGGACACCCAAGTTCGCTTCCTGCGTTAAATTCTCCAGAAAGACAATCCGTTCCGTTTGCCACTGGTCTGTTTCTTGAGCTCTGCATTTGTTGTGACAGTTTGCCGTAAGACCCTTCTGTGCTTTCCGATATTGATATATTCCATTAACAAAAGCACCTTAAGAACCATCTGACGAAGGTTAAATGAGATTTAATTAAAATGTGTAAAGAGTAGAATTTTGTATCAGTGCATGATATCAGGGCAGATAAGCGTGACAGTTCGATCTGCATAATGGTTTTCTGCATGCCAAAATGCCAAAATACGTCAGGTTGTAAGAAGGCCACTACGAAGTCAAAGAACAGCCATTCGTCTTCTAAACTAACGGGTACAAGATATTTACTTACGGACATGGAAACCATTTGGCCTGCAACACGCGAAAAGGGGCATTCGGACATTTGCGTAAAATGTCGTCCCGGATCAGCCTACGCAGTCCGCGCAGGCAGATCTGAGATGACACTTTCCGATCGAGTGTAATTTTCTGTTTCACGCAAGTCTACTGAAGGACAAAATCTAATGTTGACGTAAAGTGCCGTCCCGGATTAGCCTGCGCGGATGCGCAGGCTAATCCGAGACGACACTTTACGCAAATGTTGCAGACCATTTAGAAATGAATCGTTTACGAATACTTCCGTGGCTTTTTCGACTAGCGACCCTAAGTCTACAATGCTTCTAAGCGCGACTCACAGACCTTTTTCGGATAATATAGATTCATGATCAGAACGTTCAGTCTGATCATTGATCTGCACTGTCCGATAAGGAGTAAAATCTGGGTTTTTACTATCGAATTGAAAATTTCATTTCACTTATTAGGCAGGTTGAGGGTTAAAATGCAGTCTACAATATCCGTCCGTCTCGATGGCGTGTATGGCCATCAGCATTTTAATCGTAGCGTAACCTATAGCGCCTAGAAGCAAGTTAGTCTTAGTAAGTTCATAGCAACATTTTTAAATTTTTTTATGGAGGTACAAATTAAGACTAAATAAAACATTTTTCCCCTGATGTCGCACAGGAACTTTTAATCATTGTTGTTGTTGTTGTTGTTGCTGTTATTTATTTATTTACTTACTAATTATATACCTGAAAGTTTTCCGGAGAAATTACATGCGTCGCACGCGGATAAAATATCACACAGGACAGAAAAAAAATTCGTATCTTCACACTGTTAAATACGGTTCCAAATATGGTATGATGACGTCATAATGACGTAACTCACGCGCAGTATACGTATGTATTCATTTGCAAGTTCATTGGTCAAAAGTTTACGCTGTAATATTCCTCCGCAACTCATAAAAACGAAGTTACTGGCTACTACACCATTATTTGTTTTATCATGCTTACCGTTTTCGAATAAAATGTCAATAATTTGCAACATTTTGTCGTTGAAAAGGTGTAGGTATATAATAAAAGGAATATTATGCTGTAGTGACTTTCCTGGTGCTGGTATTTACTTCTCTCTGCGTAAGAAAATTTTGACATTTCGCTCGACCATCGGTCTCGCGCGATACCAAAATTTCTCACGCTGCTCGAAGTAAATACAGGCACTAGGAAAAACACTACAGCATAATATTCCGTATCTATTTATTTATTTATCTATTCATTTATTTAATTTTTTGTTTATTTATTGGGGCGATGATGTTTGCCCTATCAGCCTTGAAATAGCAGTATTTGAAATGTTTGGTTCTTACCGATAAACTGAATTTATCAAGCACACGTAAGGATAAATAGGTCAAAATCGAAAAGAATGAAACCCTTGTCACTGTGGTTATCTGCACTAAGCCAGCATTGATCACTTTCCTCACAAAATCTATACTTATCCATATAAGGCTTGCAACACGCGAAAAGGGGCATTCGGACGTTTGCGTAAAGTGTCGTCTCGGATCAGCCTGCGCACTCCGCGCAGGCTGATCCGAGACGGCACTTTACGACCACATTAGATTGTGTGCTACAGTAGACTTGCGTAAAACAGAAAATAACATAAAAAACGGAAAGTGTCGTTTCGGATTAGCCTGCGCGGACTGCGCAGGCTGATCCGAGACTACACTTTACGCAAATGTCCGAATACCCCTTTTCGCGTGCTGCAGGCCTTACGGTTTGTTCGGTGTTTATCGCCCATTTCAAAATTAACGCGGTAATATAGTGGCTGCCAGTGCACCTATTCATGTTTTCCCAGAGATTCTGTTATCAGTACTTCACATGATATTCTTCACACGTCACTGGCTGCTTTCCTACAAAAACTTCGTCAAAAACAACGATCAGCGGTGAGAGAGCATTAAATCCTGTCGCAAAGACTGTCATCAATCCTCGGAAAAGAAATGGCCGAGCCGAGGATTCGAACCAGCGGGCCCCTGTTCTCAAGTCTTGTTGGTACCGACTGCACTACCGGGGCTCGGCCTCATCCATGTACAGCTGCTAAGACTATTATATATATATTATTAAGGTCAGTTGACTGCACGTTTTGTGCAGTCTAATCTTAATCAAAATTGTCCGCAGAAGGTCAAAAATCACGCTAGGCATTCTAGGTTCGAAATAGAGCGTCTTTATTTAAGAAATAATCTTCTTTCTATCGTGGTTTATCATTCAATAAACCACAGTTGTGAGTTATGAGGCACAATAAATAATCCACGAGGGCGAAAGCCCGAGTGGTTTATTCATTGCGCCTCATAACTCACAACGTGGTTTATTGAACGATAAACCACGATAGAAGGAAGATTATTTTGATTCTAACATGACCAACTCTTAATCAAAGGAAAACAAGTTCATACTTAGAGTAAAAACGCGGATGCAGATTATATTCCATTGAATAACTTACTTACTTTATACAGAATGACGTCACTCTACATAGAATCACGTAGATTTTACCACGATTTCGTTGCACCGTGTTTATAGAGCGTAATTCACGTGTCATGTTAGAATTAACCCTAAACCACACAATGCTGAGTTTTAACGACCTTGGGGAGATAGCTTTTTGAAAACCTTGTGGGAAAACAAGAAAATGCTGGTAACCGGCATTTTCTCGTTCTCCCACAAGGTTTTCTTTCCGTCAAAGGAAAACTGCATTATTTTAGCAACACTGAATATGTCTTCTGCAAACACCTTCAATTTGAACCAGTCTAAATTTTGTCCAGTGGGTAAGGAGTTGAAAATGAAACAGAATTTTACTGCAAAATTGATTGATTGATTGAATGGTATTTTACGCCGCTTTCAACAATGTTTCAGTCATATCACAGCGACAGCTGACTTATTCATGTGTTTCCTGGGTTTCACCAGTACGAGGCTAGGGCTCTGAAGTGTCTTGCCCAAGGACAATACTACGAAAAACCCAGAGGATCCAGTGAGGCTCGAACTGAACCTGGGGCCCCAAGGTCACGAGTCCTACACTTTACCACTGAGCCACGCAGGACCCCTACACAGCAAAATAAGGACACTCTCTTTCACAATGTTTGATTACATGGTGTGATCCATGGCAAATAATAGAGTTAAATATTGTGCTGACCTTTATCTTACTGAATAAGTTAATTAAATCAAACTTTCCAGCCGATAACATGAACTCAAAAATTGCTGTTTCAAAGGTATGGAGGGTGGTAATTTCTCCTTATTGGACGGTGTAGATACAAGATCAGACTGCACATTCTGTGCAGTCTAATCTTGATCTTGATCTTTTGTCCGCAAAAGGTCAGTGAGTGGCTCTTAGCAGTCTCAGGGTTAATGATTTAGTTTAGTATATAAACGGAACATCATGGTGTCACACCAGTAAATTTTTTGTTCTATGAAAATAGAGTAACAAGAGGGCCATGATGTCCTTGTATCGCCCCACTGGCTAATAAGTAAAAACACTACAAGCCAAACATTACAATACTTGACCAATCGGTTTCCAAACTAGAAGACATACATTTTTTTCTATAAAATCCTACGAGAAAGTTATGACCCCAGGGTAAAGCCATTTTTGACCACAAAGCTATAAGTACTTGAATCCTAGTGAAGGTCCACAAGATAAAGCCCCGTACCAAACAATACAGGTTTAGAATGTGTTGTTATAAACAAGAAGATTTTCAAAGTTTTCTCAATAAAAGGCCCTGTAAAACATGAGACCCCTGAGACAGGGCTAAATTTAGTAGCCCTAGGTCTAATGGTTAGTAACAGGAGGATTTATTAAGTTTTCACTATAAAAGCCCATGTAAAATTTGCGACCCCTGGGCTGGGGCCAAACTTGACCCCAAGGCTATAATTTAGTCCCTCTTGGTAGAAGCCCGCTAGATAAAGCTACATGCCAAATTTGGTAGCCCTAGGCCTTATGGCTAGGTACGAGAAGATTTTTAAAGTTTTTCCCTATACAAGCCCATATAAAACTTGTGACCCCCGGGACGGGGCCAAATTGGACCCCAGGGCTATAATTTGAAGAAACTTGGTAGAGGTCCACTAGATAAAGCTACATGCCAAATGTGGTAGCCCTAGGCCTTATGGCTAGGTACGAGAAGATTTTCAAAGATTTTCAATATCTTTTCAGTTTTGTTGCCATGGCAACCAGAATTTTTGAAGGAATCAAATTCTTTCAAAAAATTCTGAAGAGGGCCATGGCAGGATCATTTCTGTAAAGTTTCATCAAAATTGGATGGGGGAAATTTCAGAGAAGAAGATGTTTGAAATAAAAGTTAACGCACGCACGCACGCACGACGGACACCGAGCCATAACATAAGCCCACTGGCCTTTGGCCAATAGAGCTAAAAATCACTATCTTCGACTGGCTGCTGCTGATTCCCTGACGAAACGGAGGGCTAGCATTTCTCCCTCATCCGGTTTATGTTAAATGTCCTCCACAAAAAAGGTGCAGAATATGGCATCATGAAGAAAGGTACTTTTCTTCTATTCTTCTTTAAACACATCAACCCTCGGAAAGTCGCTGTGAGTCAATGCCCTAATTGGTGACAGATCATGCCTCTTTGGCAGGTCACATACGAAAATAGTCCTGAATAAAATACAAAAAAAATACACTGATTCCCAGAAGAAATAATCAAATCAACTTCAGAAACAAATCTTAGACCTGTCCTCTCATATTTCATGAAAAAACATTGTGACAGAAGTGTTACAACCCGGAATCATTCCGTTCTTGTGTAACGTACTACGACCTAGAAATATTCTGTTCTGATGTAACATCATATTGGCCTGCAATACGCGAAAAGGGGCATTCGGACATTTGCGTAAAGTGTCGTCTCGGATCAGCCTGTGCAATTCGCGTAGGCTAATCCGAAACGACACTTTCCGTTTTTAGGTAATTTTCTGTTTTGCGCATGTCTACTGAAGGACAAAATCTAATGTAGTCGTAAAGTGCCGTCTCGGATTAGCCTGCGCGGACTGCGCAGGCTAATCCGAGACGACACTTTACGCAAATATCCGAATGCCCATTTTCGCGTGTTTCAAGCCAATTATGCTGCAGTAATGCGAGAGATAAAGTTTTCCACGTAACTTAATCCTTATTCTGTTAAATAAGGGAAATGAAACTTTTAAGCCGATAGTAAAAACACGAAATATTGCTATTTTAAAGGTAATTTTGGGTGAAAATATGACCTTGTCGGATAGAGTAGATCAATATCAGACTGCACAGAATGTGCAGTCTGATCTTTGATCTACGCTGTCCGCAAACTGGTCAGTGAGTCGCTCTTAACAGCCTGAGGATTAAAGCAAATACAGATTTTCAATCAGGATATTGTAGTTCGACCCCTTTCGGAGACGCCGATCATAACGATAGTGCCCTTGGCCAAGGCAAGGCAACGGCTCCAACCACGTAATTGTGAAACCTAGGAAAAACATGAATAAGTGACCTGTCGCTGTGATATAATTGAAATACTATTGAAAGCTGCTTTAAGTTGCATCTGTTCAAACACAAATAATATACTAGAAACAGTTTGCAAGAAATAAACCTTTTAAGACCTTAAAGAATTTCAAACACGTGATCTGACATGGCCAAAAAAAGTGCAGTTTTCTTGTTTGACTTCTTATTTCTATTTGCTCTGTTTGTTTTTTTTTTTGCTTTTGCTGTTTAGAGCCATTTCAACAGTTTTCAGTCACACCACGCCTGCCAGAGCACCTATCCATGTACATGTATCTCTGGAAATTCTTCAGAAGCACCACGCACACAATTTTTTTCAAGTCAATCAAAATCGAGACTATGTCTATAGATAGACGAGAGATGAATCAGTTTCCTCCCAAGGCTTCTTTTGTAAATATTCAAGGGACTGTATCGAGCATTAACTCTTTTTTTCATATTGTTTCGTAAGGCTTTGTTCGTCTAGTAAACTTTCAGGGAATTTTGCATAAATATCAATGGGAACGAGGCTGGAATGTTTACTGGTTCTGAGGCTTACTTTATCCCTATTATGTTTATATGGCTTACAACACGCGAAAAGGGGCATTCGGACATTTGCGTAAAGTGTCGTCTCGGATCAGCCTGCGCAGTCCGCGCAGGCTAATCCGAGACGGCACTTTACGACTACATTAGATTTTGTTCAACAGTAGACTTGCGTGAAACAGAAAATCACACTCGATCGGAAAGTTTCGTCTCGGATCAAACTGCGCAGGCTGATCCGAGACGACACTTTACGCAAAGGTCCGAATGTCCCTTTTCGCGTGTTGCAGGCCAGTTATATGATAGAAAGAAAGGCGCTGGTGTTTCATAACATGATTTAAAAATTGTTTATGTTCACCTTTATCCAGCTAAGTAAATGAAATGAAACTTTCAAACCCATAGCAAAAACACAAATTTTTGCTATTTCAAAGGTAATTTTGGGGAAAATATATCTCATTTTCGGACAGTGTAGATCCAAGATCAGACTGCACGTTCTGTGCAGTCTGATCTTGATCTACACCGTCCGCAAAAGGTCAGTGAGTCGCGCTTGGCAGCCTAAAGGTGAAACATGTGCAGTATGCTCCTTGTGAGTATTAAAGTATACATGTAAAACGTGGAGGAGTTACATGAAGATAGACTGAGAGAGCTAAATTAACGTAATGGAGTTGTTCAATAAGCCAAAAGCCGAGCCCTGGTAGCTCAGTCGGTAGCGTGCAGGACTTGAGAACACGGGGTCGTGGGTTCGCTCCCTGGCTCGGCCAATTTCCTTTCGAGGATTGATGATAGTCATTGCGACAGGATTCATTCCTCTCCCACGGCTGATCCTTGTTTCGACGATGATTATGTGGGAAAGCAACCAGTGGCTTGGAAGGAAAATTGTGCAGAGTACTGGTAAAAGAGACTCCAGGAAAGCATGGATAGGTGCACTGGCCGCTGCGATATAACTGAAATAATGTTGAAAACGGCGTTAAACACCAATCAATCAATCAATCAATCAATCAACCAATCAATAAGCCAAAACATGTCAAAATATTCGGGCCATGGTCCGGCGAAAAGGAAGCTTGTCCATTATCCCGCTAAATGAAAGTAATGAAGCTTTCAAGTCGATAGTAAAAACCAAAATTTTCCTATTTCTGTGCAGTCTGATCTTGATCTACACCGTCTGCAAAAGGTCAGTGAGTAGCGCTTAGCAGCCTAAGGGTTAAACATGTGCAGAATGCTCCTAGGGAGTATTAAAGTATACATGTAAAACGTGGAGGAGTTACATGAAAATAGACTGAGAGAGCTGAATTAAAGGTGGGTATTTAGATTTTTCACATCTCACCAAATTAAAAAATATATATATTACTGAAATTTATATGAAAAAACAATACAAATCATCAATAATTAAGAATAAAATTACAAAAAAAAAATTTTTTTGATAGTATTCCCTTAAAAGGCTACGTAGCCTCTTAAGGTATTTTTAGATTTCGCGCCAGAAATGAAAAAAAGCATTGTGGGAATGTCAAGTGACTGGCATGTGACTAATGACGTTTAAATTCCATAACATAACAAACATGTAATTATTTTCTATAATGTCTTCTTCGGACGCTATGTTTGAAGCTTTGTCTTTGTATTTCCGGTATGTAAATGAGCGAGTTGCTCATGTAAAAATAGAACGTGTTTCCCGTCGGTGTCGACCTGGGCCGTAGTAAATCTCTAATTTTTCCTGTTGTCGGATGGTTTTCGACTGCTGGGGTTTTATGAATGAAAATTAAAAGGCTTTGGGAGTATAAGGATGATTTTTTTGTATTTTTGTAAAATTTTCGTCCCAAAATCTGAAGGGCCACCTTTAAGGTGGTAGACCCCTAACGCTTCTAGTGCAACATGGAATAAAATTTTTTGATAGTTGATAAATAAGGATTTATACTGATATGATACTTTTGCACATTTTTAACCGACCAGAAATTCCTTTGATGTCTATCTTGAAATTATTTGTCAATACTTTTTGTTAGTTTTCAGAAAAGGGAGGTAATTATTATCTCCCTTCGTAATGAGAAAATAGTGGTTTTAGATTTATAAATGATAATTTTAAGAAGGAATAAAAGGAAAAAGTGGCTCGGTTAAAGTAGTACAATAATGATCATTTTTAATCATAGCAAATTTTGTAGGTTTATGTTATAGTGGAAATAGCTGTTTTCCATTACGGGTCCACTACCTTAACGTAATGGAGTTGTACAATAAGCCAAAACATGTCAAAATTATTTGGGCCATGGTCCGGCGAAAAGGAAGCTACATATCTTCTTATAGGACAGTGTAGATCCAAGATCAGACTGCACGTTCTGTGCAGTCTGATCTTGATCTACGCTGTCCACAAAGGGTCAGAGAGTCGCGCTTAGCACTCTGAGGTTTAATGCATCTCTGTGATGCATGAAACCGAGCAAGTCATCATATATTTACGCATCTCCAAAAATCCATTTTGTCAAACGATCGACTGTATCATGAGGTAGACAGTTTCTTCTACATGCAGAAAATTGACCAGCAGCAAAAGCTTTCGACTCAAGTCAGCCTGCGTTGACTGTACAGGCTGACCTAGGTCGATACTTTTCACAGAGCATGGCTTATTTTAGTTTTAGGGTAATGTTAGCTAGGCTATGTTACACAATAGCGAAAAGTGGAGATAAAAGTTGGGACTGCAAGTTCTCTACAGTCTGATCTTGATGTACAATGTTCGTAAGAGAGCATTGCACAGTAAGGGTTAGTTTAAACATATTTATTTTACATCGATTGAGAAACAAGTTCTTATAACTTACACTAATCTCTCTCGATTCTGTTTCCTGGGAACTACACCAGTACTCTCGCCGAATGTGTGGGCCAATGAAAAATCCCAAAGTTGACACCCGCTCCCGGGTATTGAACTCGGGACCTTTACGACAGACAGACAGAAATGTTTATTCAACAGACTTGTACAATGTACATCGTCATCATTACAAAGTTGTTTTCACTAACCATATAAATGTGTTTGCTGTAGTAGATCGGATAAAACAAAAATAACATTCAATCCCTATCAGTCAAATATTATAGGATGAGAAAAGGTTATTAATATCATCATGATTATGAGAGAGAGAGAGAGATAGAGAGAGAGAGAGAAAACGAGGTCGACGCTCTACCTCTCGACCACGGACACCACTCTAAGGATTGAAAACCGAACTCATAAAGTGCGGATAATCTGACAGCTGTCTGCTGTAAAGTTTTATCAGCTCTTTTCTGCTGCCGTGCAGAAAGTGCCGTGCAGTATAACGTTATTCCTCGAAAAATTTCCGATGTGAACAGGGATGGTTTTATTTGAACTAGGTAACTTTTTTTTTTCTTATATTTTTCGTACCAAACGACAATTTTTAGCTCTGCTGTTTTCGAAGAAACCGCCGTGGAATTGTCATAGTACTGTCGTCGCCAGCTTCGTCGTCGTCGCCGCCGTCATCATGGTACAAACACCTTAACTCTTATCATGCTAAATAAATGAAATGAAGATTTCAAGCCGATTGTAAAAATCCAAATGTTGCTATTTCAAATGTATTCTTTTGGGAAAGACATCTCCTTATCGGACAGTGCAGATCCAAGATCAGACTGCACGTTCTGTGCAGTCTGATCTTGATCTGCACTGTCCGCAAAAGGTCAGGGAGCCGCGGTTAGCAGCCTAAGGGTTAACATTTCACATATCTTGATTGTTACTGAAATATTTACTGCAGACCTGGGCTAGTTTTTAAGTATCAAATTATATTGTATTGAATGGTGGCTTACGCCACTTTCGATATTATTTCAGTCAAATCACGGTGACAGAACTAGGTCAGAACTCTGAAGTACCTTGCTCAAGGACACTCCCACAAAAATGATAACTATAAAAAGGGGAACCAATACAAGAAGGAAAGGTCATTCTTGAAATAAATTTGACGCTGAAATGCCCCTTTTAAATTCACAATTTTCACTAAAAAAGCTTGCAACCGAGCGTTTACACTTCCATGCGATGCGTTTTGTTTGGCTCTTAAAGATATTTAAATGCCCACTAGCGGCCAAATGCAAACGATTCGAGGGTCTAATTGCAAGCAAATTTAAATCATATCATTTGAAAATATGGATATTATTATATGAGTCTGGTGATGTGTTACAGTGCAATCTGTCAAAGTTCCTGTCAATGGTAGAAGGCTTCTGAAAAAAGGGAAAAGGAGTATCTCCATTTTCCACAATGTTTTCTACCCTTCTACCATTCCAGAGACAAATTCCATCACACATCTGATTTGTCATCCGCAAATACTTTGAGCTTGGACAGGTTATAACTTTGTCCTCTGGAACAGAGTTAATTGGTAGTGTAAGAGTTAAAGCCCAGTGCCCTTTTTTAATGAAACTGGGCATAGAAATTAAAGTAAGCCATTAAGTGGGTAGACAACAGGTTCAGGAAAGATATAACAACCTTTTTTACTTAACGGAAACTTTGATTGATAGGACGATGACGGAAAACCCCTCTATACATATTTCGCTGCAACACCCGAATTATGGTAATGAGGTGTGAGGTGGTTTACATACTGTTGGGATGTCTTCAAATTAAAACAAAAATGGCACACAGATGGTATACTTATCCCGAAGTGTTTCTGTTGCTCCGTTCGATGCCGCTTGTTAACTCTGTCTTTGATACCGACAGTTTTATTCACTTCCTACTATGTGCGCGCATCTCTCCCCCTCCTCTTCTATTTTTGGCGTGGACTATTTTTACAATGGAATCTCCGTAAACAAAAATGCTTCTTATTGGTTTGCTATCAACGGTTTCTTTGATTATTTTGCTACTAAATCTTGATGATTTCTACCTTCTCTAAGAAAACGAGAGGAAAAAGAAACGTAGAAGGTATGGTGGTTTTTTAAAACGACTTTGCAGGAGACGGCGGAAGGTAAATCACTGACATACTACAAATTGATGCGTTATTCTTCAAGTGAAGTGAGCAAGGATTGTTTCGAAATTTCAGAGGTTTTGATTGATTGATTGATTGATTGATTGATTGATTGATTGACAGTGTGGTATTTTACGCCGTTTTCCACATTATTTCAGTTCTATCGCAGCGGCTTGTGCACCAATTCATGGTTTTCTGAAGTTTATTTTACCAGTACTTCGAATAATATTCTTCCCCAGCCACTGGCTGCTTTCTCACATCCTCGAAACAATGATCAGCGGTGAGGCTATCATCAATTTGCATTTGCAATAGGCAAAACTGAATCTATTCTATTTGGTTCGAAACACAAACTCAAAACTCAATATAAGCTCAATGTCTCATGTACAGGTCAATGAAGCTACAGACTTGGTTAAGTATCTGGACCTTATATATATTAACAATTGATCAGAGCCTTTGAATCCATTGCCGGGTCTGTTCTAAGTATTTAAAGTAAATAGACATCTTAAGTTTTTATACAGAAAAGCTAAGTTCCTGTCTTATCATACCAAGAAGTTATTGGTTATGTCTATTATTCAGTGTCACTTGGACAATGCTTCAACAGTGTGGTTTTACTCAATTACACAGACACAGAAATGAATTGCAGACCACCCAAAAGAAAACAAATTAATAATATTTGCTCTGAATCTTCATTTTAGAACTCGCATTGAAAATGATCACGTTTAGAAACTAGGCTGGTTATCTGTTTCCAAAAAGGTTTACTATAGAACTCTGTGCCATGTCTTTAAGGTTAATGCTAATACAGCCCCTCCATATTTATCTATTCTCCGCGTTACATCGTATAGCGGAGAATATTTGTCTAAACAGGGTCGGGTACAAAACTGGTTGGACCAGTTGTGGTAGGTGTGTTTAAATAGAATGACTAAGAATAGTCAGTTCTACGGAGACCACCGTCAGGTGAACATCGAACTTTTGGCTGCGAAAAAATTTAGGGAGTTGGCGTTATTACAATGGACGAAGAGACACAAAGACTCATTCAGGACTCGGTCCGGCAGAATATGGAATATGATGCGAGCGCTTTTGGTTACGGAGGATATATGGAACTGTGTTGTGCGACTGGAAATGTTTGTTCCTTCACTGAAAAGTGCGAAGGAATGGTCACAAGTGTTTTATCTCCGGAACTAGATACACGTATGAGATGCCCGCAGTGGCAAAGGCTCTGTATATCAGCGGAAGTTGATTGTGATCCCCCGGAAGTGGGAATATTGTCAGGTGGAGGTAATTTCATGCCCGCGGAAGAGGGTTCAAGATTGATTTTAGAACCCGAGAAATTAACGGGTGTTGTTTGTTTGGAAAGTATGGATAAACACGGGAAAGCGTGTACCCCGATAAAAAACGAGGGTAAGGTTGTTGGTAGTTGGCTAGAGGGTTAAAAACATAGAACTTCTTCTTGGCGTGAAGCTGAGGCACTTAATCGGGTTTTGAAAAGTTACGGTGACGTGTTAAAAAGAAAATCAGTTAAACTCTTATCTGATAACAAAAATGTTAAATCTATTCTTTTGAATGGAAGTAAAAGGGAGGATTTACAAGGTATCGCTTTACAGGTGAATGAATTTTGTATGAAAAATGATATTTGTATTTACCCAGAATGGATTCCTAGAGATCAGAATCAGCTGGCTGATCATTTAAGCAGGTCCCACGATTGTGACGACTGGTCAATATCCAAGTATTGGTTTTATTATCTGGACAGTATCTGGGGTACACATAGTGTAGATAGATTTTCCGCTCATTACAACAATCATTGTCGGCGTTTTAACTCCAAGTGGTGGGTACCCGGTTCAGAGGGTATAAACGCCTTCAATCAGTCATGGACAAACGACAATAATTGGCTCGTTCACCCTCCAAATCGTATTATTGAATGCATAAACAAAATCGAGCAAGAGCAAGCTCGCTGTACACTTGTTGTACCGAAATGGAAATCTGGTGCATTTTGGCCCCGTTTAGTAGATAGTAGAGAGAATTTCAATTCTTATGTAAAAGATTTCATGCTTTTACCGAAAGTTGGCTTGATCTGTGTCGGAAAGGGGCATAATGGAGTGTTTTCTAAAAACCCATTGCCTTTTCACATGATGGCTTTGAAAGTAATGTTTTCAAAAAGTTAAATCACTGGGGGTCAACATTATGGCGGCATTTACATGTATGTTAGTAAGGAAATATACGTAACATTATTTTGTGTTTGTTGGCAGGTGTTAAAGCCTACTATCGAGAGACATATGGCTAATGAGGGAGTGGACATACAGAAACATGGTACTGTTACGGAGCACATGGCTGGTTATTTGATACAATCCAAGGCGGATTCTACTTGTCAAAAATATATGAACTGTATTAAACATTTTGATGATTATTGTAAGAGTAATAGATTCTCGGCTAAACCAGCATCACCAATCGTAGTAGCAATGTATATAACTCACATGCTCGATTCGGGAAAGTCTTTTTCGGTTATATCCGCTGCAGTGTATGCTATACAGTGGATGCACTCCTTGCATAGCTTAGAAAATCCAACAGGCAATAGTATGGTGAAAAACTTATTAGAGGCGTCAAAACGACTGCGCTCTTTTCCTGTGCAAAAGAAAGACGTGATAGATTCCAGTATGTTACAGACTTTATGTAGTCACTACTCAGATACAGTAGATGTTGTAACTTTGAGAGACCTTTCTATGATTCTTCTAGGCTTTTCAGGTTTTATGCGTTTTAATGAATTAAGCGCACTATGTTGCTCTGATATTACTTTCAAGACTGATCATCTATTGATAAAAATACGAAAAAGTAAAGCTGATGTTTATCGGGAAGGCAGGCAGATTCCAATAGCAAAAGGAGTATCTTGTACAGTATGTTGCAAAAGTATATGGCATGTGCGGGTTTGTCGCAAAGTTCGAATCATTTCTTATTCAGACCTTGTTTTAGATCTAAAGGCATGTCAAAGCTGATTAAAACCAACAAAAAGTTGAGTTATACAAGAGTCAGAGAGTGTGTTTTGGCAAAACTGCACTCGGTTGCACCCAATTTGAATTTAGGTACTCATAGTTTAAGGGCCAGTGGGGCAACCGCTGCTGCGAACGCAGAGGGTGTTTCCGACAGGTGCTTAAAGAGGCATGGTCGATGGAAGACCGAGGTTGCTAAAGATGGTTATATCGTTGATTCGTTAGAAAGAAGGTTATCGATCACAAAGAAATTGAATTTATGATTTTCTAAAGTAGCTCTGAAGTATTAATATACGACATACCTAAATACTGTAGATGTGAAAATGGTTCCGAATTTGAATTTTTCTTCCCAAGCTTTGTAGTTCTATACGGGTCTCCCATTGCAAAACAGTGTCGTAGTTTTGTGTAGAGTCTGTTGAGACTTATCTATTCTCCGCGTTACATCGTATAGCGGAGAATATTTGTCTAAACAGGGTCGGGTACAAAACTGGTTGGACCAGTTGTGGTAGGTGTGTTTAAATAGAATGACTAAGAATAGTCAGTTCTACGGAGACCACCGTCAGGTGAACATCGAACTTTACTAAATTCAAATTCGGAAGTATTTGTAGAGTTTGAAAAATTTGGTTTAGTATCAAGAATTGTTTATATTTTTTGATATTTCTCATGATGCAAACATGTCTGAACTTTCCACGCAGTTCAGTATTTCTAGGGATGTACTCGAGCCTCCGGCGTTGGATACACGTTTCCTCCATACGGTGGGGGTTTTTCGTGTGGTGCTCGGATCCCGATGAGAAATATTCGATCGAACCTCTACCATAAATGTGCAAGGTGTATTTTTTTTTACGAGAAACATGTATGTAAAATATGATTTTTTGTTCGATTGATGCATGCTGTTTTCTGTTTTTCGTTGCATTACATGCCATGTCAACTCCCAGTCATGTTCATCAAATATACGGGTCTCCCATTGCAAAACAGTGTAGTAGTTTTGTGTAGAGTCTGTTGAGACATGTATGGGCACTTTACTCCTACTAGCGACGCCTATCAATATAAACTGCCAATGGCAACAGTGCCTACTCAGAACATTTCTTTTTTTTTTTTTCAAAGACAGTGGGCGTTATTCGATTCCTAAGGTCAAGGACTAATACGGCAAAAAGCCATTTTCCTTTCGAGAGATTTTGCTCTGGAATGAACTGTCCCAACAAAGCAGGGTACAGGCGTTCGTTTTATGACAAACTTCGTCATAGATATAATGTATAAGACATGGTGTCCAACTCTATTCTATACCGAACACCACCAGTCGTCATTAATCGGTAATTTTCACATTTTATCTCATTGGAATGAAAATGTTGATGCTTTAATCGTGTTCTGGGATGATTTATCTTTCCAGTGATATATAGGACGATATAAATAGGTAAGTATTAGGAGAGTTACAGAGGTCTGAACATTTGAGACAGACAACTCTTTTCACTAGCCACCGCGCGATAGATATTTCAACCGGGCTGAATATGAATTTCGGTCTTGATTTGCCATTGAGGAAATGACGAAGAGTCCTTTTAAAAATGTATAAATACGGTAACTCGTTTATTTTCATTTTCCAATTATGTAAACTTTACATAAAGTAAAATAATTGCAAATGTCATTTGGAATCTAGTTTTATTTACATCTATTTTTTTTTTCATTATTCTACCAGGACAGGCTTATTTTAGAATAGGAAAAAGTTCAAGTTTTTGAGCTATATATAGAACTGTAAACACGACACCTATTTCAATCACAGGCATTCTCTTTGTGACGAATTTCGCAATCTACGATAATGTAATCCCATATATTTTACATTATGTATGGTGAAGTTTGTCACAAAATGAACGCCTCTGAAAGAAATAGGTGTTGCGTTTTCAGTTCTTTTAAGCTCAAAAACTGTTGTTGTTTTTTTTTTTTTCCTAAAAATAAGCATATCCTAAAGAATATTCGAAAATTAACTGAACAGAACGAAATTTGCAATTACTTTACCTTAAATGAAGTTCAAATGGTTGGAAAATTGAAATAAATGAGTTACCGTAATTACATTTGCATTCCAGCTAGTGGGCCTACTCTATGTCATTTCCTCAATGGCCAATCAAGAACGAGATTCGTATTCAGCCCGATGAAACTTTCTATCGCACGGTGGCTACAGAAAAGAGTTGTCTGTCTCAAAAGTTCAGACCTCTGTCACTCTCCTAATACTTACCTATTTATATTGTCCTATGTATCACTGGAAAGATGACTCATCGCAAAACACGATTAAAGCATGGACAGTTTCAATCCGATGACAGAAAATGTGAAAATTACCGATTAATAATGACTGGTGGTGTTCGGTATTGAAAAGAGTTGGACACCTTGTCTGATATATTACATTATATGCACGACGAAGTTCGTCACAAAACGAACGCCTGTGAATCAGGGATACCGAAAGCTTTTTTGTTTTAAGTCCAGATTAAACATTTACATGTATTTATTATATTCCTATCAGTGAATTACTCGGATTTCACAGTGAATAACACCACTTGTGATGATAAAATTATGGTATCATCACTAGTGACGACATAGTTATAGAGTGTTTGCCGGAACTACCTTTTCCCTATATTGCTCATATTGTACCATTCTTGATAATTATTAGAATAAACAAGCAATTTCGTTGAAATGATATCCCCCGCCGAAAAAGACCTTTTCAAAGATTTACGCAACCGCGTAACTCAAAATCGCTCCCAGTTGGCCATTTTGCATCGAATAAAAAAAAAAAAGTGTATCGGCGGAATAGGTTATTGTACACACATATAAAGCTTCACGAATTTCCGTCCTATGGTATTGGAGATATTGTCCTGGACGGACGGACGGGCGGGCGGGCGGAAGGACGGACAGACGCAAGGACGGACGGATGGATGGACGGACGGACAACGCTAAAACTATATCCCTCCGCTCTCGGCGGGGGATAAAAAGGGTGAATTAGGAGTATAATTTCGGACTCATTTTTTCAACCGCATCACACCCCATTCTAGTGACAGATTTAATATCACCCACAAACAGTTGATTATCCACTATTTATTCTGACGAGTCTTTCTTCGCAAATAATCATTTGCTGCCATAAGTCATATTTCATAGTCATAAGTTGTGATTAGTCATTTTTAATTCACTTCATTTTGTTAATTATGAGGCATGTCTCCCTATGTCACACTGTTTTTTATTCCAAGGACCACAATGGAAATAAGGAATTTGTAATCCTTTTTTTGTGTCATCCTTTATATTTGAATATAGTTTAACATAATTTCATTATCATGCCTATTTTACCTCATGTAGAGTGCTTTATGTTGTCATATACTTTATACAGAAATAAATATATCTTTCTAATTCTCGAAAAGAAAATCGCCGAACAGGGGATTCGAACCAGCGTCCACCTGTTCTCAAGTCCTGTACACCACCGACTGCGCTACCGGTGCTCGGCTTCAGAGGTTTTGAACTAGATATATTCTCTTTGCTTATATTTTCTGCTGCTTGAACTCTTTACCAGATGAAATAACTCCAGATGCGTCTACTTCTCACCCTTCTCCTGGTAAATGAGAGAGATGAAACTATTACGCCGAATATGTCCTTATCGGACATGTTCTGAGCAGTCTGGTTTTGATTTACAGTGTATGCAAAAGGTCAGTGAGTCGCGCAAGAAATTTCTATTTTTGCCACATTCATTTTTGCCACATTCATATATATCATTTTTTTCACGTGGCCAGTGCACCTACCCATTCCTTTCGGCAATGCAACATACAACACTTTTTCCAAGTCACCGGCTACTTTTCGAAAAGAAAAAAAAAAACATTTTTCAGTGGTATTATATCAAAATTGAACGTGCTTGCAGATAATTATGATTGCGAATGATTGTCGATTTGATTGTAAGCAGCTTTCCTTTTGTTGTCATTTTAAAGGCTGAAAATGTACATAAAACATTACATACTGTTGGTCACGTGGTTCCTGTTACGTGGTGCAGAGGGACGGAAATTAGTTGATCTCACCCATACGCTTGACAGCGACTCGCCAAAATGGCCGCTTACTGGATATGTGAAAGAAGAGGATATGGTGAAAAATACAAAAATACTCTGGACGCGTATGGAACACTTTTGGTTTGTATGCCTCGTTCTCATTCGAAATTCCAAGATATTCCATCTGATTGGTTGATGAATTATAAACACTATTTAAGATAATTCAATACGTTTCAAACCACAAGTTTTGGACCTTCCAAAACTGAAATAATCTGCAACCGACAAATTCGAAATTGGGAAAAATGAGCTTTAAATTCTGATATGGTAGAAAACATTGTAGGAAAAGGTAATTTTTTTACAAGCAATTTATCTATTTCCCATAATGTTTTCTTAGAGCTCTCTTTGTAGACACGTTAAAACACAATATTGTTAAGTAAGAGGTTAAAGCCGAATTTAGGTTCTCTCTGCACAAGCATTTTATTTGTTCAAAGTTAAGTGATTCCTCCCCTATCCGGCAAAGTAATGTGCAATCTGTAAAGAATACATCCCTCGAGAGGAGACCTTTTATCAAATTGTCTGATTATTGTTCTCATTTAAAATTCCATGAAAATTCATTCGATTGGTTGAGATGTTCTCAGCCAATCATATGGCTTGCCTTTGATTCTTGGATTTTAGAATTTAAATAGAGGATCTAACATGAGTATTTATGTTGTGTCGCTTTTATCGAACAAGTTGAC
Organism: Hippopus hippopus; assembly: GCA_946811185.2. NCBI lineage: Eukaryota > Metazoa > Mollusca > Bivalvia > Cardiida > Cardiidae > Hippopus > Hippopus hippopus. The sequence goes on along the minus strand of OX328108.1, from coordinate 31,836,200 downwards.
TAACATCATTTAACGCGAACCTTGACGACCGTTATATACATTTTAGTCAACGAGGCATCTGTTGTAGATTGTAATTTTTCAAAAGTCGTTTTTTTTACGTGTATGTTTTCGTGTCGTCTGCAAACAATTTAACTTTTGTTTCTGCCACTTTTGTAGGTCATATTTAAATGGGGGGGGGGGGACCTAGTACGCTTCCCTGAGGTACTCCGTTATTAATCTTTTGGCAGACGGAGCGGCTATTGTTTATAATAACTTCTTGGTATCTGTTGGTATCTGAAGGAAGTATTCAATCCAGAAGTATACTTTGTCGGTGATACCGTAAGATATCAGTTCAAGAAGTAATTCTTGTAGGGTATTATGCGGGAATGCTTTCCTGAAGTCGTAAAAGATGACATCAGTGGAGTTCAGTGATGCAGACCAATCCTCGATTTACTCTAGTAATTGGAGTTAACAAGATTTACCTTTCACAAAACCATTTTGTTCGGACGCAAAAACGTTGTTTGTTGTCAAGTTTTGGATGATTTTTTTGTAAATTAATCTCTGCAGTAGTTTTAAACATATTGCGTTAAGGCTAATTGGTCTGTAGTTCTCTGTTTTGTGTTTGTCTCCAGATTTGAAGATGGGGGCCACACCAGATTTATTCCATTGTTTTGGTAATTCTGAATTTTCCAACAATGTTTTGAATATTCTGGGTAGTGGGTAGCAAACTTCTTTGCCTTCGGTAAAGAGCTTGGGGTGAATATTGTCTGGCCCTGTCGATTTGTTAAGGTTTAACTTATTTACAGCTTTCAGAATACCATTCATGGTAATGGGAATTTGACCTAGGATTTCATTTGTCTTTTTCTATAGTTCTTCTAATTCTACATCTAGACTCTCTGATTTAAATACACTTGCGAGGTAACGGTTGAATACATTGGCCTTTTCAGTATCTGATTCTACGTACTGAAGCTCTTCATCTTTTATTGAGCAAATGATAGACTTTGTTTTACTTCTTAACCTAACGTATTTCCAGAATGATTTGCTGTTTGAGTTTACTTGTGAAGCTAGTTCCTTTTTGTATTCATATTTTGCTTGTTTGATCGCTGCTGTTGCTTTCGGGTGCATTTGTATTTCTCATGATTCAATGCTGTTTTGCAATATAGATATTTTATACAAGCACGATGTTTTTGTTTGAGATTTTTGTAATTGATAAATGGAAGCTGATTACTGAATTTTGGTCTGTCCCTGTACACTGATATGTTTTCTTCGATTAATGTATTAATTATATCGACAAAGACATTCTATGATTCATTAATGCTTTCATTTGATAATACATGTAACTCATCCCAGGCTATACTCTTCAGTTTCTCTTTCATCTTGTTTTGATCGCCTTTGAAGTAGTTCCTTTTCATGTTTGTTGTTTCTACCACTCTATTTGTGTAACAGTTGAGGTCAATCTAAAGGACTTCGTGGTCGCTTTTCCCTATACTCGACAAATGATTTATTTCAGTATCAACCATTGGTGATCACGAGGTCAATCAAGAAAGGCGAAAGTCCTTCGCGAAATCTTGTGTCATCTGCACGTGTTGATATAGAAAATAATCTTGTAAAACATCTAAAAAAAACTAACTGGATGTGTTTGACTGACAAGTGTTTCCATGTTGCTCCATGAAAGTTCGCAACAAATGTATAGCTGAAATACAAACCGCATCTGGGGGGATTCGAATCCGTGTGGACAAGATCCTCGTTTTATTGAGGTTTAAAAGACTAACACCATAACCACTGAGCCAAAGAGAATTCTGCTCAACACAGTTGTTAGGTAATAATTTTATACGGGATGTAGCTATGCATTAAGGAAAGAGTGATGTCCCGTGACACAGTTTATTTCTTTAAAATTAACATCTCCTAGGGCGTATTCCTTTCGCAGCTCCGAACACTCCGAACATCTTCTACATCAATGGAGTATTTCGGAACACGGTGCCGTGTTCTTCAGAACATGTTCTGACTGTTCTAAATGAAACGAGGTGCAACGCACCTGCTGAACGCGTAATCACGTGTTACAAGATGGGTGAAAGACGAACAATTTTTCACGGGGAAACAGCATGGATCCTGAAGAGACCACGCAGATGTGCAGGGTGCTCTAGGTCCATGCTGAATGCAAAGTATTTTTGTTGTTTGCAGTTGTTTTCTCATTTCCTCTTGCCTTGGCACAAATGTACCTTGAAAAAAACTCAAAATACTCCGGTTTATAAGGCCAGAGTATAAATCGAAGTGCTGTTGGCACTATAATCAGTCGACACTCAGTAAGTTGCATTTCGAAAAAAAATCGGATTTTGTCATCATCGAAATATAGGTAAGAAATAATATATTGAAAACATTGTGAGAAAAAAAGTAAAAAATGCTGGCAACCAGCAATTTCTACATTACCCCCACTGTTTTCTTCCCACCACAGAACAAATTTCAATTTTAGAGTCACATTGATTTTGTCGTCTGCAATACTATATCACTTTGGACAGGTCTAAAATTCTGTTGTTCGGTAAAGAGTTAGGTGATTGTAACAACTAAGCCTCAGCAAGGTGTCTTGCGGTGTATTTAAAAGTTGGGCAGGTCCATGATAAGTTTAACCCGGTGTCTTAATTAGTTCGAACTGTTCTTTATTGATTTTGATGAACTCTCTACAATGGTTCAGTCCGATGAGGAGATATTTCACCCAAAAAATAAGTTTGAAATAGCATTATTTAGGTTTTTACTGTCAGCTTGAAAGTTTCATTTCACATATTTAGCAGGTTAAGGATTAAACTTGCTGCAGAAATTTACTCTTAAACCTGGAAATAAGTCGAATTTAAACATTTGGCAGCGAATTAGTAAAGATGTTGACTGTAACCAATCAAATCTTATTATACTTTCGCAGGGTAGCCATCAATTATATGGAATATTATGAACATATGGGGACCCACATCGATGCTCCCATCCATACAGCTGAAGGTAGACAGACGCTAGAACAAATACCCATAGACAAACTGATGGGGCCGGGCGTTGTATTCGACATTAAACGAAAGGCAGAACAGATCCCCGACTATGGACTTACTGTAGCCGATATTGAAGAATACGAAGCCGAGTTTGGGCGTATACCCGATGGCGCAATAGTCGTAATAAACACCGGATGGCGTCTCAAGTATCCCAGGCCGGACCTGGTGTTCGGCACTCAGACACCAAACGATTCTTTGACTTTCCATTTTCCAGGCTATACTCTGGAAGCTGCCAAATTTCTGTTGATGAAAAGAAGCGTTCTCGTGGTGGGAACAGACACGCCGTCGATAGATTTTGCACAAGATCGTGAATTTAAAGTCCATGTCTATCTACAGTCTCACGAAGTACCGTTAATGGAATATGTCGCTAACCTGGACAAAATCCCACAGAACGGTACCACGATTTTCCTCGGTGCGCCAAAGTTTCGGGGTGGCACTTGGGGCCCAACAAGAGCTGTTGCCATCATAGACGATGATTTCTATGTATCTTCCGGCAATATGCTGCTTCCTTGTTTCAACCTGGTGACGTCATTTCTTGTACAGGTCCTAATTCATAAGTTAATGCATATGTGACTTCCTCTAGACTTTTGCTATAATCCTTATGTTATTCTTGCTTTTGTATATGTATGTGTGTAAGTAACAAGGTTTTCAACTTTATTTCAATGAATTCGCGCCGAGTGCTAGTGGCTAAGTTGGGAGCGTACAGGTCTTGAGAACAGCAGGGCACTGCTTCGATTTCCGGCACGGTCATTTTCTTTCCGAGGATTGATGATAGTCAGTGCGAAAGGATTCATTCCTCTCTCACCGCTGACCATTTTTTCGACGATGGTTATGTGGGAAAGCGGCAAAACAGCATTCTTTTTAAGCTGATTTCTCACATATACATCGTTGAAACAATGTTCAGATGCGAGATAGAAACTAATTCTATCGCAATTACTATCATCAGTCCTCGTAAACAATTTTCCGAGTTGTGGATCGAACCAGCGACCCAAAGGTTTCCATCTCGGCAAGTCAAAGACTGAGCTGGCGGGCTCGTATTTTTGTAATTCTTATTTAGAGCTTGGATAAGATCATTAATTTATAGGTCACGTCTATTTACAGTTTTACAAACCGTTGTTAATGAAACCGATGAAATACAATGTTGTTAACATGCACAAAATCCCACTGAACAGTACTAGAATTTTCGAAGGTGTGCTATTTGGGCCCCAACTTTGGCCTCTTGGGCCTGCTTTTTGCAATGGTCTTTAGATCTCTTCAGGCAATAGTTTTTTGGCTTCTTTGTTTTAGCAATTTAAGAAGTTGAAACAATAGAGCCATGCTCTGTGAAAAGAGGGTTTAATGTATCTGCTGAAAATTTTGACCCATGTCAGCCTGCACAGTCCGCGCAGGCTGACCTGGGACAAAACTTTTTGCTTTTGGTCATATTTTTTTTTGCGTGACGAAGGGCCAGTCTACCTCATGATTCAGTCGGTTGTTACACAAAACTGATTTTATAGACCCATAAGAATTTGATGACGTATTTGGTATAATGCAGCACGGTTAGCATTAAATTCCTTTTGCTAGAGTACCGCTCAATAGGGCTTGCAACACGTGAAAAAGGGCATTCGTGCATTTACGTAAAGTGTCGTCTCGGATTAGCCTGCGCAGTCCGCGCAGGCTAATCCGAGACGGCACTTTACGGCTACATTAGGTTTTGTCCTTCAGTAGACTTTCACAAAAAAAGAAAATTACATAAAAACAGAAAGTGTCGTTTCGGATTAGCCAGCACGGACTGTGCAATATGATCCAAGACGACACTTTACGCAAATGTCCGAATGCCCCTTTTCGCGTGTTGCAGGCCATTTATTATTAGTATTGTTATTTATTATGTATTTTTGTAAATGCACTTATCTATTTCACCTACAATTTGCTTCCGCTCAGAAAATGGATAAACACTATCTAGTCATCCTTCCATAGATCAACACTTTTACCTACTGAAGATTTCTTTTCACTTTCATAATATTTGATAGTACATCATTCAAAAATTCAGACTTGTTCTAACTATTATATATTTCAAAAAAATCATATATTTTATATGTATATATATGTATAGGATCAGGCATGAGTTGGTGTTTGAGATAAAATTTTAGTAAAGAGTCTACAAAAAATGTAATTAAGCGAGCCTTTGGCGAGCTTAATAACATTTTTTGTTGTGGACGAGTTTAATAAAATTTTACCTCAAAAGGAATGTCAGGTTCTTTTTATCACATTACTGTATCTCAATAATTAATTGTTTATGACGTGTTAAAACATACGCCTACATGTGCATGTGTATTGAAATTTACTTAAATCATCTTTGACAGGTTTGTACATCAGAGACAAAAAATAGTTCCATGGAAACTTGCATATAACGGTTTTGTTTTACATCCAAAGATATTAAAATTTGCAGCTTTGTCACGATCATCAGATTTGACAGTCAATTTCATACAGGAATCTTGGTCGGCAATGTTTAGGAAGCAAAGTGTATAATTACGGCGCGTTGACCAAATACGGCACTATTTTCTTATCTCACTCGTGTGCAAGACAAGAAAATTCGTCATGGCTGTCTTACACTCAAAACAAGGGGAGTTATGTGATAAATAGCAATCTTCCGCCAAAACATGCTATTAAATATACATGAGCCATGCTCTGGCAAAAGGAGGCTTAATGCATTCCCATGATCCATGGTACAAAGCAAGCCATCACATACTTATCGATCCATAATATCCACTTTTTGTAACAAACGACTCAATCATGAGGTAGACTGATCCTTGGACATACAGTAAGTTAACTAATAGCGAAAAGTTTCGGCCCAGGTCAGCCTGCGCGGACTGCGCAGGCTGACCCGGGTCGATATTTTTCGAGGATGCATTAAGCCCCCTTTTCACAGAGCATGGCTCAGATTACATTATATGACAATAAACTTTGTAAAGCTTACGTCAAATAAACGATGTTCTGTTCTGTTTTATATATACTCCTCACAAAAAGTTAAGCAACAATGAATTACCGCTGCACCAGAATTTTATTATTACACTATAGACAATTTCATTGTATAAATGTAATGAGTATTGAGTTACAAACCAGTCCAAGCAATTCTGTACTTCTATCGGATAATAGTTTCTCACTTTCAGGCTTTTGAAGTAAAGCACTGTCTAAATCCACATGCAAAAAAAGTGGTATTCTAACCAGATGTTTTAAAATCTGTTAAATTCGGTCAATCTGCAACTGGGACACAGACAGTACACGGTATGGCCACCATTAGCACGAATACAAACTTGAACTCTTCTGAGCATTGACCAGATCAAACCGTCCTGCTGTTGTTGTGGAATATCCTGCCATTCCTGACTCAAGAGTTGCTCAAGGTTTTGGGGGTTCTGAGGCCTATCATTTCCAACATTGACACGCCTTTCGAGAATGTCCCACGCATGCTCAATCGGATTGAGACCTGGAGATCTTGCAGGCCACTCAAATTGCACAGAAGAGTTCAACCTTGTATTCGTGCTAATGGTGGTCATTCCGTGTACTAACTGTTGCAGATTGATCGAATTTTAGAGATTTTAAAACATCTGGGTAGTATACCACTTTTTTGCATGCGGATTTAGACAGTGCCTTACTTCAAAAGCCTGTAAGAGAGGAACATTATCTGATAGAAGTACAGAATTGTATGGACTGGTTTGTAACTCAATACTCATTACATTTATACAATGAAATTATCTATATGTGTAATAATAAAATTCTGGTGCAGCGGTAATTCATTGTTGCTTAAGTTTTTGTGAGGAGTATACTGTATATGTAGGAAACCCATTTTTTTTGCCTTTTAGTTTTCAAAAGTTGTCCGCTATATCACGAAAAAACAGTTATGCAGTTATTTTATTGTGCTGTTATGGGGATTATGTTGGCAAACTTTTTTACAGACGGCAACATTTTAGAATCGTCCAAATTGAAAGCATTTGCAGACGACAAATTGTTGCTTAAATGATGTGATTGGATTGCAAAAGGACAGAAAGCATGGTGGGAAAATGAGGACTACGTGACTAACTGTTTACACGATGTTTTCAAAAACCTTTTTTGCCGCCGCTGTAAAACATGGTATTGTTTGGTAAAGGGTTAATTCGGTGAAATAAAATGAACACGTCACCATTCATTCATTCGTTCGTTCGTTTGTTCTTTCGCCCGTTCGTTCCTTTGTTCGTTCATTCATTCATTCATTCATTCACTGATTCATTCAAGATTTTGAAGAATGTATTTCTAAAACGTCAAAACCGCATACATTAGAAACGCGTGACGTCATAAGCTATATTAGCCATGACGGTATTGCCATAGGAACGTCATGACGGCTCAAGCTATGTGACAGTGTTCAGGCGGTGCCGTTTCAAAGAATTCAGGTAGACTATATAAAATATTTATTCACTGATTTTTGCTGTTTAACTAGTTCGAATTTCTTTTAAGCAGCCTTACATAGTCTATTCCTTCCCATTTAATATTTCTATTCATATCTCAGTAACAAAATTTAACGCTTAGACCTGGAATGATATGGGCAACTTCACACTTTACAAAACATCCCGTACTTTAACGCTGTTTTCATTATTATAATCATTCAAATCGCAGCGACCAGTTCATATAACCATGCTTTATTTATCAGTACTTCGTTTCTTCTCAGCCACTGGCTGCTTTCCATATATGATATAAGCATTGTAATGACAATGTACATTTATGGGAGAGGAATGAATTTGGTCGCAATTACCATCTTCAGTTCTTGGAAAGTATTTTGCCGAGCTTGGAATCGTACTGAAGACTCCTGAGTTACATAGCCTGTAGGTTGCTTAATGAGCTTCCGGGTACAGGACGGTGTGACATTAATGACTAACCAAATGCCGTCACGCAAGAACAGACCGCTGCTGAAAATTATAAATTTTATCTGATATCAGTCTGTCTCGTAACTGATGAAATCCATATCTGTCAAAATAGGGTTGTTTTCGCCAAACACTCTGAACTGCATATTTATTTTGATTGTGATTGATTGGTTACATGGTGTTTAACGCCGTTTTCAACATCATTTCAGTTCTATCGCGGCGGCCCAAGCGCGTATCATGCTTTCCTTGACTTTCTTTTACCAGTACTTCGCACAATATTTTTTCCAAGCCACTTGCTACTTTCCAACATAACCATCGTCGAAATAATGATCTGCGGTGAGAGAGCAATGAATCCTGTCGCAATGACTATCATCAATCCTCGGAAAGAAGTTGAGCCGGAGGTCAAACCAGCCACCCCCTGTTCTTGAGTCCTGTACGCTACCGACTGCGCCACCGGGGATCGGCTAATTTGATCCTGAATTCAAAAGGTGTCGCAATTTTCAACAAGCTAAACTATTTGGTTTAGCCAGTCAAAATTGATACTCCTTTCAAATATATTGCAAAATCTTACGAATAAAAGCTAAAATGTAATTTACAATAAGACCTTTAGGTTTTTAATTGATTTCAGCTGAATACGAGTAATTTCAGTGATGTCAATCCCTTGATTTCGAATTCGAAATGAGACAGCTGACATCAATGAAACGTTAAATCGATTGCACAATCATAATAACTTCGTATACTTTTCCTTAATTTTCCTTATTCCATTCAATTTTGTTCGTTTGTTCGTTTGTTCGTTCGTTCGTTCGTTCGTTTTTCATTTCCTCTTTTTCGTAGATATGGTCGTTATTTAAAGGAAGAAGCTGTGTACATCTTTCGATAACACGTAGGGCTTTTCAACATGTTCTGGTATCCTCTCCTACCAACCATCTCAGAGCCCACCTTGTCACCTATACAGGAGGAAACGGAGGACATCTTATTGACCTTGACCCCTGATGTCATTTCTGGTAAGAAAAGTAGTTTAGCATGTTAACTCCTAGAAATATTAGTTTTAGAATATAGCTTGAATATGGGTATTTAAGAAATAATCTTCTTTCTATCTTGGTTTATCGTTCAATAAACCACAGTTGTGAGTTATGAGGCACAATAAATAATCCACGAGGGCGATAGCCCGAGTGGTTTATTCATTTGCAGACGACAATATAAATGTGCCTCAAATGATGCATTTTTTCTTTGATAGGGTAGAAACATTATGGAAAAAGGAAAAAATGCTGGTTCTTAAAGGGTTGTTAAAATTCGGGATTGTGTGGTAAAGGGTTAAGAACAAAAAGTTGTATGATTATGAGACAGAGAGATATATACATGTATGCCTTTTACGTGTTTTAGATCGTACGGAAATGGCAGAAGACCCATCTATCGTCGAACAAAGAAACAACAATACGCCGTAAGTTTGCTTACTTGGTCCCCGGTTCAGACTATGACTTTGAACAAAACCTCTTTACCAAACGAGAAATACTTATACTGGTCTATTTGAAAGGATCTGCGAGATTGATTGTCTCTGAAAGAAGTGAAAATATTGTGTGAAAAGGTGATTTGATCCCCACTGAAATTTATTGCGCTTTACACGCAAAGAGCCAAATGGTGGATAAACCCTTTATCACAATGTTTCAAACAGCTGTCCTCCTGTGAGTCGTTATAACAGTGGAGTATTTGCTAAAGAGTTAAAAGTTACATTTACTTATAGGTACATCAATAACACTTACATAACTTGGGAGGAAATAGCCGGCCGTTTAATCCATTCACGGCCAATGTCGCATTGGATAGCTTTTGCGGATGGTGTAGATCAAAGATCAGACTGCACAAAACGTGCATTCTGATCTTTGATCTACACCATCCGCTACCTGCTGTTAATCTTTGACCAGAGTCATTATCGATCGCAACGAAAATTTACTTTTAAACCTCGAGATAAGTCGACTCCATTTAGTTGGTAGCGAAAGAGTTAAGCATAAAAAGCATATCAAGCACTTGCCCTCACGTAATTTGAATATTACTTAGAGATGACATCAATATACCTAGGTATGAAAACGAAGCAATGGACTTATCCAAAACCAATGACAGTTTCCGACGAGAGGACGTAATGGGAGCATCAGGGTCACCAGAAATAACCGCAGCGGATTTCCCTCGAGCTATCACCGTGCCCCGAAATGCGTATGATCAGAGAGGTGACGTCGAAACAGTTCGTAAACCGGAATCGGAAGTAGAAGTGCTGAAGCAGAAGTATATCAATAACGATATACAGGATATACCGAGGTTTAAATCTGATTGTTATAATTGAGCTAAACTATTGACTTCTCCTGTATAACGAATTCGAAATTCGAATTCGAAAAGAGCATCAAAACTTCTCTTAGTTTTAGATGAAAATTCTCTTTGTTAGAAACTGATTATCTGTCTACTTTAAAATTAGAAATTTCAAAAAAAAAAAGCAAAAGACCTTTCAAAAGTTTATGGCACTATGTTTGTCTGTCTGTCTGTCTGTCTGTCTGTCTGTCTGTCTGTCTGTCTATCTGTCTATCTATCTATCTATCTATCTATAGACCTGCATGTATCTTTCTATCAACACAGTTATTTATTTGTCATTGTACTAACACTTCAACTCCACCATTTGCAGCAGTTCCCTGGAAGGACCTATCCGTTACGGCCGACTGCACAGGTCAAGGTCACTTCACGTCAACCGAGCTTCCCAAGATATAAGGAGCCAAATGAACAAATTACGTATAAAACAGGGATTGGGTAACTTCACAACTTCTCCTAGAGTGAAGTTTAGGTAAATCATTGCGTTCCTTTTGTCATAATGCTTTAAATTGTTTCATGACAACAATCTTACAACTTTATTCATGTCACAAGATCTACATGTATTTTTCATGCTTAACTAGACGGATTTAAAATCATCTACTTGGAATTTGTATCAAGATGGAACGATCCATGAAGACTTTATCATAGTTTATAGAGTCCCTCTTCTTCTTCTTCTTCTTCTTCTTTTAAAAAGAAGAGAAAAAAATGAATGCCTATTAGAATGATTGCCAAATACATGTACAGGCTGTGATTTTTTTTATTCTTAAACAGATGCTCCAGTTTAACGTATGACTCACAACATGGTTCTAAAACGCTGGAAGAATTCTTGAACGGTGATTCTTTGAATGACGATTACGATCCGGAGCTAGCAAAGTTATTTGACGATTACGTTGAGGAGTGCGACCAAATTACTCGAGGAAATTTCACAACCGACACCGCCGTTTTGCGGCGCCTGGGCGCCATTCGGGACCCCAAGCAGGCAACACCGTAAGAAAACTTTATAAAATCCCGAGTAAAAAGTTTTTATCTCTAGATTTATTTCTAGATCTTACATTTTATTATTTTACTATGGAGCTATTAGGTTTTGGCAAGAGCTGAAGTTAAAGAAAAATTATTTGGAATATTGTGATCTTCAGCTTATTGTCTGTATTTCATGATGCAACTATGCGATGTCGCATTTCGAGCTTTGCAGTTCTTGCATAGGTTCATGTTGGGAAAAGCCAAATCTTAATACTAAGGTGAATATATTGAAGGAACCCGATTGGTCAATACTTTTTTAACAGCTCGCAGTTATTTCAATAGCTGATCGCTTATTGACCACTCAGATTCGTTCAATATATTCGCCGTGATATTGAAAATTAAACTTCACGGTTGAACAGAAACCAACCGGCTTGTAACGTTTCGACCTTAAAAACTCAAACTTTATACATTAGGTCCGTGCTATGTACCAGATCGACGATAAATTACTGAGCAGAACTCGATGAAAGTAATGACCCTCTCCATTGTAGTTAACACTTTAATCAAACGAAAAAATTTAGAATGGTGCAAATTCAAAAACGTTTACAGGTGAGAATTTAAATGTGATTAAAATAAAGGAGATTGTTTTTAATGGGGTAGAAAACATAGTGGGGACAGGAGAAAATGCTGGTCACCAGCATTTTCTCCATTTTCCACTATGTCTTCAAAAGCCTTCTTTGTTAAGGTCGTTAAAACTCGGGATTGTGTGGCAAAGAGTTTAGAAGTACTTATTATACTGCAAAGAAATTTCTCGTGATCTGATTGGATAATCTGCCCCGAACATATATATCATGTACACTGGCAAAACCAACGTAAAAGCAGTTTCCCTTTCGGGAGCCCCGTATACATAACTACACTATAAACAAAACATCCAAAATGGCGGCGTCGATCAAGATTAACATCAAGATTATGCGCCAAGCTGCACGTTTTAGCACGTATTGCCAAGGTTTCAGTGACGTCAGTTCCCAGTTACGTCAGTTGTCATTGAATTGGGGCACTCAGAAGGGAAATTCTACTTCGTCAGCGTAATTAATTTTTTAAACAAAAACAGGTAAAATTCGCTTAACAAACGTTGGAATGGTAAAACTTTGCAGTATAATAAATTCGTTGTACGGTCAGGTGGCAGGGGACTTGGAATAAGTACAAGTATACAAAAAATACTGACAGAATGATGTCAGAGTTTGTGTCCGGCAGGTAACACAGTTGGACGCCTTGTCGTACATCGTAGGCTTTGCTGGGTGAATCTTGTTTAAAAAAAACAGGTGTCTCTGATTTGTTTGGATCACTGGTCGTAAGAATATTGAATTCAAATATATCCTGGCAAGGACAACAATCTGTCTTTACGAGAAATTTCTCCTTTTGCCGCATCGTTTTCGGTGTTATTCTGCAGCAGGATGTAAAAATTAGTCTCCTTATTGTAGTATATATATAATGAGTTAATCCTTAAAGTGCTTAACCTGTACCTTTAAACAAAAATACAAAAATCTCCACCAAAAGTAGAAAACTCAAATAGATGTATTGCGTTTTCAAAGTTCATTTTGCCTGAAAAAAATCACACAATACAGGATAGAATGGTTCAAAAATCAGACTACACGTTCTGTGCAATCTGCTCTGTGATCTACATTATCCCAAAAAACGCATCGAATCACTCTGTTGGCTTATATTTCATCCTTCCTTCCGACAGGAACGATACAGAGACATGCGAGGCGTTTTGGAGGGGTTTCGCACAAGGAATGAGCTATTCTAAACATCACCATAGCGACGATTCAAACGCGCTCGACCTTGCTATCAAAATGGCGGACGCTCCAAGGGAGGTAATCCAAGACCCGTGTATAGATAAGAGCAGCCAGAGTGACATGATACGAACAAACCAAGACATTACACACAAGTTTTTGAAGGAATGGGAAGATCAACATAGGTACATAGAATCATTTACGGCTTGGTTCAGCGCTTCAGTGCCCCCCCCCCCCCCCGGGGAAAGCTTTTGAAAACATCGCGGGAAAAGAGGAAGAGAGCACGTGAAGTCGGGACTCATACTTACCAACCAATCTTATTAATAAGAGCCATGCTCTGGCAAAAAGGAGCTTTATGCATCTCCGTGATTCATGATACCGAGCAAGTCATCACATGATCATGGATCCATAATGTCCATTTTGTCTCAAAACCGACTGAATCATGAGGTAAACTGGTCCTTGGACATGCAAAAAAATGACTAATAGCAAAAAGGTTCGGCCCAGGTCAGCCTGCGCTGACTGCGCAGGCTGATCTGGGTCGATCCTTTTTGCAGATGCATTAAGACCCTTTTCACAGAGCATGACTCATATATTCTGAGTCTTTATGTGAGAATTTACCTCAGTTTTAAAATAACGCATATTCTGATTCGCTAAACCAAGTAGTATGGCAAATAAGAACATGGGTTATTTTCTAAAAATAGAATAAGACTAAGAATGCTAACTAGAATGGTTCAGGAATACAGTGTCGGATCTTTAATTGGCTGTCTGCTACCTGATACTACATGATACTTAATTTTGGCAGGAACCATCTTCAACTGCAATGGAAATCTACATTTACCCCTTGACCTGCTAAATAATGGATATGAAACTTTCAAACCGAGAGTAAAAACCCTAATGTTACTATTTCAAATTGTACATTTTAGGGGAAAATATCGGCAAATTGGACAGTGCAGATCCAAGATCAGACTGTACATTCTGTGCAGTCTGATTCTGATCTACAATGTCTGCAAAAGGTCACTGAGTCGCACTTAGCAGCCTTAGGGTTGAACCAAAACAAGTCGAGGTATTTATTGGCTGCGAAAGATTAAATCTTTTATCTATAAACGCCGTGTTCTAACAACCATTCTAACATGACACGCGAATTCGGCTCTATGAACACAGTGCAAGGAAAGCGTGGTAAAATCTGCGACATTCCATGCAGAGTGACGTCATTCTGTATAAAGTAAGTTAGTGAGTTATTCAATAGAACATAGTCTTCATCCGCGTTTTTACTCTAAGGATGAACTTGTTTTCCTTTCATAAAGAATTGGTCATGTTAGAATCGAAATAATCTTCTTTCTATCGTGGTTTATCGTTCAATAAACCACGTTGTGAGTTATGAGGCGCAATGAATAAACCACTCGGGCTATCGCCCTCGTGGATTATTTATTGAACGATAAACCACGATTGAAAGAAGATTATTTCTTAATTGACCCTGAAGAACAAGGCTTTTGAAAACATTATTGGAAAAGGAGAAAGTCTTTTCTCACACCGTTTTAAATATTTTAAAATCAAGTCCTATCTTTCAAACCACATTTAATGTGTTGTCTTTAAATGCTTTCAATTTGGATATGTCTAATACTGTGTAAGTGGAAATTTTTGCGATGTGGAAATTTTTGCGATTTCGCGAACTTTTCTGTTCGTATATTCAACAACAAGTATACCAACAAATAGCCAGCGTTCCATTCCGTTAATTTTTTTCCTTTTCTATCATTCGGACGTTACTTTGTCAAAAATGACGGCCTGGGGACATTCGAAAACCGATCGCAGCGACATCTAGTTTACCCCATCTCACAGCGGGGTAAAGTACTCGTAGATTTCGCTGCAATCGTTTTCGAATGTAAATGACTAAAAATAGATACAGAAATTCCAATAGCCTAGATTTGGTCACTTCCTGTTTGTGAGCCGTCATTCAAAATATTGACAACAAAATTTCAAACGGGTATTCACAATGACTTTAAAGGATAGTTTAACAATAGTTGGTAATCCTTTCGTCTGTTTGACTCTGAGAGCTTTTCAAAAGGATGTTTTTACTAGTTTTGTTGAAGGTCGCGATGATTTTTTGATAAAACAACAGCTTTGGGAAAATCACTTGTCCCCGTTGTATTTGAATGAGTCGAAAAATGCGCTAATTCATCGTTATTAACATTGTGACGTCACGCGATAAACAAATCTATAATTAGGTTACAATTCATAATCATGGGGAGATCCTCGAATGTCTCCAGGCGGTAATAATAACGGATAGCTGCCAAAGATCAACAGCAGACCGAGATTAGGACAGTGTGATACGAAATTATTAAAAAATTATTACCGCCTGGACCCAGGCTAACCAACAAATAACGTCTATATTGAATTCATAAGCATTTCCCAACGCAAAATGTACGTAATCGGTAATTCGCAAAATTTTTGACACGGGTGTATATATCCACGGTTGTTGTTGTTGTTGTTATTTATATAGTTACTGTACTTTAGACCTCACGTACGAGTATAATTTAAGTTTATATTTGTATTTCAGTGACAACATCATAAACAAAGATGGTGGTAGGGCAGGAAACGATTCAGAACTTACCTGCTTTGCGCGCAATACGGAGACAAAGATGCTGAATGATCTACTTGAACAGAAACCGGAAGTTGGTCCCATCTCAACACAATCTGATGAAAATAACCCAAGGAGTGAAACAAAATTAGTGGTCCAAAGGGATGCCTTGCATTTAGGTGAGGACTATCTTGCTCCAAGAAACCACATTTTAGATACAAAAGCGAAATTGTGAATACCACAATGGAAATAAGGGATCCTTTCCCCTTTTTTGTGATATCCTTGGTGCTGATGTGCCTGATATAGTTCTATGCATTTCCATCATATTTGACTTTTAATTTGAATACGTTGTGTACTGCTGTTAAAACCATATTATGTACATTCAGTGCTGAATAAAATAAATTACAAAGACACGTGGCGAAATCAGATGAAACACTCGAGTGTCCATTATGAAACGTTTTAGGGCGAGTTAAATTGAAACTCTCGTGTCACCTTGACGAAATGTTTTAGGCGAGCTCAGTAGAATCGATGAACTCTAGTGACATTAAACTCGATAGTACCATCTGAACTTAGCCTTGGTGTATTAAACTTAGACTAAAAATCCTCATCCTTTAAATACTTTCTGCCTGACGCAGCGACAACCTAGCTACTGTTTTTTCTAACAAATGTTTGTCGGGTGGGCTTTATAAAATCTCTTTTGAGCTATGATCTTTCAGTTATTGAACTGATACCAACCTTTAATACATGTCACACAGTGCCAATGCTTATGTAGTGTAAGAAGTCTCTTTGTATTCCCAGTCATAACGTACAAGCCCCAGTCCATATTTTCTGAACCTCGGATACTGGCTGGCTAGTTTCATGCATTATGAGTTTGTTTTGCCCTTTTCATTCACATTTCCCCTCTTTGTTGTCTATTGATAATGTAGTGTTGTCTGCGCATGTCATATTCTTCGAAGATTCGACCTGTCTGCTATGACGCATCACCCATCCCCGTATACCTGGGAAAAGTATGGCTTATACCGAAGCTATTAGCCTATTACCCAAATATGTAGGGGCTGTTTTAATAAATGGCCGGTGCATAGGTTACATGCTAGCCAATCATAGCTGAATGAATCGCACCAGGTAGCGTTTTATTGAGTAAACGTTTATTTCATTTTGAAATTCAAAGTAACGGTTGTTGTTTTGAAAAGTAGTCCGGTTCTGTACCCAGAATGCCCAACCGTGGATATATACACCCGTGTCAAAAATTTTGCGAATTACCGATTACGTACATTTTGCGTTGGGAAATGCTTATGATACGAGTAGATGTGTATTTGTAGAATGCCATCTAGCGGGAGATAATGGATAATGTAGTTAATCAGCATGGACTTACTTTTATAGACTTTATGTGATTCAAAAATGTGTATTTTGAATGGTCGGTTCAATTCTGACTTTGATAACTTTACATGTGTCTCGCATAGAGGGCGATCTGTACTAGTTAGATTATGTTTTTGTCCCACATGACTGCATTAATAACTGTGAACAATTTGAAGTCACCCCCCTTTCTGATATTGTTACTAGAAATCGGCTCCAGTCACTTATTGGGCTGGGAGGTAAATTACCTGATAATAATGCATTGCGATTTGACTATAAATACTATAGTCAAATCCAAATGCAAAATGACGAAGTCAACCTTCAACAAAAACCAAGCAGAAAGCAGTTTAACCCCAAAGTATTCAAGTTGAACAGAATCCCTGAAAATTGTTTATCGTCGGATTTATCCAAATCTGCATTCACACAACTTATTCGACAAATTGAGCTTTGTCGTGAAAACCAAAATAGTATTATCTATATGAAACATTTAACAAAACTGTCTATGACAAAATGAACAAAATTATCACTTCGTGTGATACGTCTAAAAGAACAAAAAAAAAACGTTATAAAACCTACAAACCATACTGGAATGATGAACTTGAAAATTTATGGCGCGCCATGCACAAATGTGAAAAAGATTATATCAGATTTTGCGGTAGACGGGAGAATAGAGATAGTCTAAGAATAAAGTTTCTGATTTCAAAACATAAATTTGATAAAGCTTTACGAACAGCTGAACGTTCTTTTAATAAGTCTTTGTGCATGCAAATAGAAGATAATTGTACAAATGACCCGCGGGCATTCTGGTCGCATATTCAAAAGCTTGGCCCGAATCGCAAGTCGAATACCTTTCGAAGTGTATGATAATGACAATAACTTTAATTCTAATGAAGATGTCGTTTTCAAAAAGTGGTCCGAAGAATTTCAAACGTTATATGACAACAGCTCTGTCAATAATGAATTTGATGAGCAATTTTACGAAAACATTATTCGGGAAAAAGATTTTCTAGAGGGGCACATGCTTGATCCGCTATACGAAGAGAATTTATTTCTAAACAGAGTTATATCTCTGGAGAAGGTAGAATCAGTTGTCATGGCGGCAAGGTCTGGCAAATCTGTTGGTATTGACAAAGTTCCCTACGAAGTGTTAAAATTTCCTGTAGAGTATCAGCTTATTGCATTCCTTATTTAACTTGTGCCTCGATACAGGTATCGTTCCTACAGATTGGAAAAAAAGCAATCATATCACCGATCCCTAAAGATACATCTAAAGATAAACGGGTGCCTTTAAATTATCGTGGAATAAATCCAATATCTGTAGTCAGTAAGCTTTACTCCAATGTGTTAAATAAAACGTCCGATGAAGTATCTTGAGAATGAAAATATATTTGCAGAAGAACAAAATGGTTTCAGACCCCACCGATCGTGTGAAGAACATATTTTTTCAGCCACCACATTAATCAGAAACAGAATTCTACAGAAAAAAAAAATACGTTTGCTACGTTCATAGACTTACAAAAGGCATTCGAATTTGTCAGTAGAAACAAGTTACTTTTCAACATGATTAAGAATGGTATCAATGGTAAATTCTATAGCTCATTTAAATCTTTAATTACAAATATGCAGTCATGCGTTAAACTAAATGGCATACTTTCCGACTGGTTTCCAACTATTTCCGGTTTGCGGCAAGGAGATACGAGCTTTTCAACAGTATTCGCTCTCTACATTAATGACTTAATTGAAGGGATTAACAGTCTGGGTAAAGGAATCAAATATGGTTATAACCAATTAAGCTGTCTTGTATATGCAGATGATATAATTTTACTGTCAGAGTCCGAAGATGAAATGCAAACAATGCTAGACTTTACCAACGATTGGTGCAATAAATGGAGATTACGTATAAATCATTCGAAATCCAACTGTATGCACTTCAGAAACAAGGGTAAATCCAGAAGCAAATATTCGTTTAAAATTAAAGGCAATGTGCTCGAATACACCAACACTTATAGGTATCTTGGTATTTTCATAAATGAATTTTTAGATTTTTCATACACTCCAGATACCCTTGCCAAAGCTGGAAGCTGAGCACTTGGTTCTATTATTCATAAAATACACTGTAAAAAAGATATAGGTTTTAAAACCTATGACAAGCTATACGAGTCGTGCGTTATACCGGTTATTGACTTTGCTCCAAAATAGATGTTTTCGATATTTCCTTGGTGTTCATAAATTTACTCCTCTACTATGCATTTCCGGTGATATAGGTGTTATCAGCTGCAGGCACAGACGTTGGGTCAACATGTTACGACTGTGGAATCGTATCATTAAAATTAATGGCAATCGCTTACCTAAAACTATTCTTAACTACGATTACACTAGCAATCGAAAATCATGGTGTTCAGAAATAAAAAAAATATACTGGAAAATGTAAACCATCTACAAACATGTGAATCCAAGATACCGATTGACCTGCAACAATTTCAGCAAGAAATATTTATTAAGGAATCCGAAAACTGGCAAATTGAAATTCAGAAAATGGCTAAATTAAGAAGATACAGAATTTTTAAGCAAACCTTTGGTCAAGAACCTTATCTTTGTTCAAACATACCTAAAACAGAGAGATCGCATTTAGCCCAACTTCGTTTTGGTATCTTGCCTTTGAAGGTAGAAACTGGTAGATTTATTGGACAAACATTAAGTGCGGACTCCCTAAAACGCTGAATTTTCTGCTGAATTCAGCGACCTGCTGATCAGCAAATATACACTAAAACGCTGAACTGCTGAATTTCTGAAAAAGTAAAGATATGATATTTATAAACTTTATTATGCATTAATATGTCTTTTATTAACATTTATATAATTATATTATTAATTTTTAGGTGGATTTTGCTTTTATTTTTTTTAATTTGATTTCTCGAGAAATGAAAGTTAAATTAGGTATTACGTTGCTGAATTGCTGATAAAAGTAAATATATGATTTTAGATGCTTCCTTAAGCAAAAAACGTAGTATTATTTTCTGATTGATATTTTTGAAGAAAAAAAAACTATTTTATCTGTAATATTTGGGCCATTTTACGAGAAAAGTAAGTTTGAGCAAGGTTTTGTGGCTGAATTGCTGATAAAATTAACCTTTCATTTTAAATGCTTTCTAATGCATTAACATATCATCATCATCATTATCATTAGTAGTAGTAAGAGTAGTAGTTTTTAATACATGAAATTTGTTACAAGATAACACATTTTAAAGAAAAGTGTTCTTTTTTTTTTTTTCGTGTGCTTTCGATAATTGTAAGCAATCGAAAAGAAAAGTAAGCCACAAGGTTCTTGTATTTGTAATCTTATCAAGGTAAATATATGACTTTTGAATATATGTTTTTGGCGCTTTCGATGCATTTATGTATACAAGTCACAACAACAAAAAAGAATATTACTAATTTGTCATGACAAACCAAGGAAGTGTTATAGCTCCGTTGAAGACTAAGGCCAGCATTTGTATCCGACTCTGATAACTTCATAAGGCATCATCGTAAATTTGAGGAAAGTTAGGTACATAAGTTATGAATCGAGTGCACAGCGAAGACCCTGGCCAGTCTGGGCGGCATATGCCCATTCTGATCTGGATCCTTGCTGAGTGACCCTTCCACCTTGTTGGTATAGTCATGATGTGCGTATGTCCATTCTTTAGAACATTTACATGGCTGACCAAAACTTATTCAGTAAGAAATTCTATTACAGTAGTAATCGTTTTTGAGACAATACACTCAGAGGTGAAAACAATATTACTCCTAAATGCGATTTTCCTGTTGTTAGTTGGTTTTGAAGGACTAAACGACAGTAACTGCTACAGATCTTTAATTGAAGCCGATTCTGCTTACCTAATAACCCAATTCTTACAGTAGCACTGGTATACAATGTTACCACGTGCATCGGAATTACACATTGGTATTCAGTGGCGACATAAGTCATATTTTTACTCTCAGACAACTTTCAACGATAAGAGAAAGTCCGCATTGACAAATTCTAATTAGTAAATTTAATTATCGTATCAGTATTGTTAGAATTCTGTAAAGTATGCACACTGTTTGAAAGTGGAAAGTGTGCTTAACTGGGAACCAAGATGTGCTACTTGAAAAATCTATTAGCGTAGTATATTAAGTCCCTCCGCTACTGTTTATCACACTGATTGGATTATGTTTCCAATAGAGGGGTCCTGCGTGGCTCACTGGTAAAACGTAGCGCTTGTGACCTGGAGGCCTTTGGTTCGAGTCTAACTGGATCTGCCGGGCTTTTCGTGAGAGTGTCCTTGGGCAAGACTCTTCAGAGCCCAAGCCTAGTACTGGTGAAACCCAGGAAGTACATGAATATGTGAGCTGTCCCTCTGGTATGACTGAAATAATGTTGAAAGCGGCGTAAAACACCCATTCACTCCATCAGTCTCTCCAGTCCTGTTTTAATTCTGTTAAGTCGACATACTGTTGAAGCTATGCAGTGCATTTAACCCTTTTGCACACAATCCTGATTTTTAACAACCCTGTAGGAGAGGGCTTTTAAAAACATTGTGGGTAAAGGAGAAAATGTTTGTTACAAGCATATTCTCGTTTTTCCACACTGTGTCGTACCCTGGCAAAAAACTTCAGTTTATTTGTATCACTTTCGACATTGTTGCACGCAGGAGCCTAGAAGGGTCTAGAAATTGTGTTTTGGCAAAGGGTTTACTAATAACTATAGTAAGAACCCAAATTTTGCTATTTCAAAAGTATTTTCAGGGGAAAGATATCTCCTTATCATACATTGTACATTCAAGATTAGACTGCACGTTCTGTGCAGTCTGATCTTGATCTAAACTGTCCGCAAAAGGTCCTTGAGTCGCGCTTAGTAGTCTGAGGGATAACTGGAAACCTGCTGGTTGTGATACTTGGAGAATCTGTTATCTCTCTAACTTATGATATGACAAGTCTGTTAATTGGTTTATCACTGATTGGATTATACCTTGCTCAAACTTACTTTTTTCGTAAAATGGCCCAAATATTACAGATAAAATAGTTTTTGTTTTTTTTTCAAAAATATCAATCAGAAAATGATACTACGTTTTTTGCTTAAGGAAGCATCTAAAATCATATATTCATTCTTATCAGCATTTCAGCAACGTAATACCTAATTTAACTTTCATTTCTCGAGAAATTAAATAAATAAATACAATATTTCCATAGAAATCAATAATATGATTATATAAATGTTAATAAAAGACATATTAATGCATAATAAAGTTTATAGATATCATGTCTTTATTTTTTCAGCAATTCAGCAGTTCAGCGTTTTAGTGTATATCTGCTGATCAGCACGTCGCTGAATTCAGCAGAAAATTCAGCGTTTTAGGGAGTCCCCATTAAGTGAACGTATTTGTAGCCTATGTCAACTAAATGAAATAGAGAATGAAATTCACTTCCTTCTTAAATGTCCGAAATATGAAACTTTACGCCAGATTTTATACCGAAAAAATCATGTCTACAAATCAAAATAATGAAATAGACATTACTACCTTAAATGTCAATGAAAAGATTACGTGTCTTCTTAATGAAAAATACTTGTATACTTCAAATTTATATACAGTGCTTTTCAGGTTCGTACAAACTCTCTATATAGATAGTATTTATAATACTTACACTTTCTTAAACTCTATACTACTTAGTCATCTAACCCTTTATACAACTTTTAACAATTACATAATAAATAGTCAAGGTTATTCAGTAATTGGTTTCAGTTGACATACTTGTACACGTATGTGCTTAATTGACATTCAATAACTATATTTAAAGTGACATGTAGGCCCAACGCGGCCGGGTGTTTCAAATTTTCTTGTATTTCACTATTACTGTGTTTGTACAAAGATGTAACATATGTCACTATAATAAAATGTTCGTTCGTTCGTTGTTTAAAGAAAAAATTCAATGAGAAAAACTATCATTTCTTTATCGTAGGCAAAACCAATATAGCCTTAAAGCTTACCTGCCATAAGGAAAACCCTAAAGCCCGTGTGAGTTTTCCAACCTTCCAAAATGATAAATGTGACGGCGGCAAAAATGATGTCAAGGAGAAAGATGGCACCTCCCATATACCAACAGAGACAAATGTACAGTTTGATGATAAAGATGTCTGTAAGAAAACAAGAGCACCGCTTCCTACTACATCCAAAAAGAAGGCTAGGAATGGTAAACTAGTTCTAAATTACGTTCTACGTGTTAGTCTCAAGAATTTTGAAATTTCAAATGAACATTATTTTTCAGTGGCTAAGCAAATGAGTGGCATTATACCAAGCAAAGCATCACATAATTAAGAAATAATCTTCTTTCTATCGTGGTTTATCGTTCAATAAACCACAGTTGTGAGTTATGAGGCACAATAAATAATCCACGAGGGAGATAGAAAGAAGATTATTTCGATTCTAACATGACCAACTCTTAATCAAAGGAAAACAAGTTCATACTTAGAGTAAAAACGCGGATGCAGATTATATTCCATTGAATAACTTACTTACTTACTTACGCGCAACCAGCATTTTCTTCTTTTTCCACAATGTTTTGTACTCGTACAGAATGACGTCACTCTACATAGAATGACGTCACTCTTCATAGAATAACGTGGATTTTACCACGCTTTCGTTGCACTATGTTTATAGAGCCGAATTCACGTGTCATGTTAGAATTATGGATTTACGAAATCCATATTGTCTAACAAGCAGGTTAATCTGGGTCGAAACTTTGTGCCGACAAATTAAACCCCCATTACAGAGCATGGTTTGGCTAGTCAGAGTTTGTTTCTCTGGCAAAATTCAGAGCTAGAAGAATGCTTTGTTAATTCAGCCACGGAGTTTCCTTTCATTGACAATTCTAGCTATTGCACTAGAAATACAAACTGTTGCACTAGTTCTAAATGCCAAAAATTGTCATCAGTAATCAGATTGGATAGGAAAAAGAGTTTTTAGCCAATCAGATGTATTTTTTTTTTTTTTTTTTTTTTTTTTTTTTTTTAATTTAAGGTGTCTCAAACTTTTAAAATATGAATTTAAGGTCTACATTTTAAGATGTGCCTTTTTATTTGCTTAAGGAGAAAATGTAAGCCAATTAGATGGTGTCTTGGAGCCCGGAATAGATAATGAATTCAAAATTAAGAATTGTTGATGATAAGGGGTCAGTTTAGAAATATGACTTAAATAAGAAAAAAAAAAAAAATAAGAAAGTCTGTCTAGAAACAAACATGAAATTTTAAACATTGGAACTATTTTCTTCAATTAGGAAACTACGGATATGACAAAATTTAATGATATTCTGAAGATCATATGTAGGCCTACTTGGTCTAAGGATTACGTTAAAGTATGCATTGACCAATGCATGGTAAAAAAAAATGGCTTACATAAAATCAAATGGGTTGTAAATAATTCAAGAATGCTATCGAGTAATGAAAGATACAAAGATATTTATAAGATATTTATGAATTGTAAGTGTTATGTGTTTACGTGTGCGATTTTTTTCCCCTTTCGCTTCTTCTATTTCCTAAGAGAAATACTTTTTTTCCCTGAAAAAGATAAAATTGTTGATAATTTGTAGGGAAGTGATTTGCATCATTGATGATTGACTGTTATATTAGGTTCACTCGATGACAAATGTACTTGTTGCTTGCCAGGGAGAAAGGGAGAGAAGCGGCCAATATCAAAAGACCAACCCAGATCGGGTAACAGTACCGCTAATGGCCCTGCTGGTCCATTTATGATTGTGCGGAAGGACGGGTCAGCAGTTGGTGAGAGATCTACCTCACGATCCGAACGTACCAGTCGACACGAAAGGGAAAGCAAAGATGATTCTGCAACAGACGACAAGAATCAAATCAAGAAAGAAAATACGATCAGAATTAAGAACGCACTGGATGACACTGTGTTTAAAGAATATCAGTTCAATGATGAAAACATCAGTATAATAACATTGGCGAAAATGAAACTGGAAAACAAGAGCATGTCCAGTCTAGGTCTCGATGACGTCTTGATGCCAAAACGAGACCAGATTCCAAGGTGTCGGTCCGAAGAACTAGAACGAGACAAAGAGCACGTGATGATGAGAAAAATACTGAGTAATTTGGATCTTGATGGGTGGGAGTCCAAGACGAAACCTTACTGCGACCTGGATACCCTTCACATGTCGTCATCAGAGTTGCTACATCCGGTAGACTCGTTGGAAAGTTTCCCGTCCCCATCTCTATGGGGACAGTCAAGCTCAACGCCATTGCTTACTTCCCTCGAGAAGGTAAATATCATTAGATTTTGTTGCTCGTTTACAATCAATTTGGAGTTTTCAGTATCTCAATTTGCATGTTCGTACAATCTGATATTTACATTTGACATCAAACGATAAATAGACCTTCTATTTGGCTTGCGACACTCTAAATGGGGCATTCGGACATTTGCGTAAAGTGCCGTCTCAGATCAGCCTGTGCAGTCCGTGCAGGCTAATCCAAGACGGCACTTTACGACTACATTAGATTTTGTGCTACAGCAGACTTGCGCAAAACAGAACATTACATAAAAACGGAAAGTGTCGTTTCAGATTAGCCTGCGCGGACTGCGCAGGCTGATCCGAAACGGCACTTTACGCAAATGTCCGAATGCCCCTTTTCGCGTGTTGCAGGCTATTTTGAAATGTTTATTTTAAAGACATGCCTGTGCACTCTAAGTTGGGGAAAAAGAAATAAAAAAAGGATTGGGTACTGGCCTCCTACATTATCGCGAATCTGAAATTGCACTTTAAATATATAAACAAAGAGAACAACTTACCATCAAGTATTCCTTTGCAACTGTCCAATCAATCATACTAAAAGACCATAGACACGGCATTTTTTAAATTCGTGTCAGATCTTTGTAAACAGCTACATGACGGAATTGACGCAAAATGAAAAATCCGCGATAACGTAGGAAGCGAGTAGATTGCATTTGACGTAAGAGATAACTGACATGAATTGGCGCAAGACTGAGATAACATCATATTTAACAAATATAGAAAATGTTTATAAGCAAGCTCTTGGTGGTAAATTATTTATGTCAATTTCTGAAGCTTAAAGGCAATCATAAATAATCAGTCTTTGGTAATAGATGTTTTACCGCTAAAAAAGCCGAACGAAACGCCATTTGATAACGTGAGCCATGCTCCGAGAAAAGGGTGGTTAATGCACCGCAAAAAGTGTCAACTCAGCTCAGCCTTCGCAGTCCGCGCTGGCTGACCTGGGCCGAAACGCTTGCCTTTGGTCAGTTTTCTGCATGTCAAAGGACCAGTGTACCTCATGATTCAGTCGGTCATTAGACATAATGTGTTTTATGGATAAACAACTATATGATGACTTGCTTAGCATCATGCACTACGGAGATTGAGATACAGTAAGCCTCCGTTTGCCAGAGGATGGCCCATATGTTTTTTTTAAGTAGACTTACAAGATGATTGTGGTAGGTTGAGAGAGAATATCTTATATTATTATATACTAGACAATACATGCATTGCCCGCGGATTAAATATCTCACAAGACAGATAAAAAAATCCGTATCTACACAATGTCAAATACGGTTCTAAATATGGTATGATGACGTAACTCAAGCGCGGAAAACGTACGTATTGAGATTTGATTGGTCAAAATTTTATGCTATGATATTTATCCGCCATTCCTAAAAACGAAATTACCAGCCATTACACCACTGTCCATTTCTATTTTGTTTACTTTTTTCGAATAAAATGTCAATAATTGCAAATTTTTGTCGTTGAATGTTCAAGGTATATAATAAAATAATATATTCCGCATTTCTATTCATTTTTTTAAAACCAGAAACACACACGAATTACGAGTAATGAGCACACACCGACTGCGTCAAGAACCATGACCCCCGACCGATGCGTTTCAACCAGTGCAAAGTTATTGGACTTGGACGATACAGCCATAACACGAAGGAAATATGAAACATCTGCATTCAAACCGAATAATAACGTACTGAAAAACAAGATTCCAGAGCGTATAAAACTGCGCCTTACAAAGTCATGTGACAGTTTCGTTGAAAAGGGCGGCCGTTACAGGGACCCCGCCTTTGCAAACATTCCTCTTGCTCGATGTCAAAGTTATAACATAGAACAGAAAATGAAATCAGGACTGACTCACGCTTCAAGTATTAACCTGTCTGAATCTCTGGCAAAACAGTTAAAAGACCTCGGAAAAGACAAAGATAAACACAAACGGATCACGTTTAAAGAGAAAGACTTTCATGATGATGACGACAAATTATCGGATGAAAAGACAAGCACTGATGATCAGTGTACCTTTCAGTCAAAATCTAGTCTTCCCCTACTTGACGGTAAAAAGCTTTTGACATTAAGCCCAAGAAATGCCCAGGATAAGCAATCACCGCGTATTTCTTTACCGGAAATTGGTATACGTAAAGTGCTCGGAAACCAGCAATCAAAATCTCAAAATGAAAGTTTAAACAACGATGAAGAGGTAAGGAACCAGACGTTGCCTCCAATTTCATGTACGTCACTGCTTGCCTCAGAAACGCCTATAGACAACGATAAAACAGTTTCTGATAACGATACAGGTAAAATACTAAATCATGACGAAGATTCGAAACTTCTGATGAACAAAAGCTTTCCTTGTCGAACAGAATCTTTGCAAACGCCTTACACATTTGATAAAGCGGATCCATCAAAGTTTCTACTAAGAGCCAAAGCCTTGCCTTCCCTACATACTGTTTGTACATCGTGTGGGGGTATAAATGAAAAACATGAAAACACTAGCGGCAACGAAAAGCCGTCACCTCGAGGCCTGTTCAGGGCAGGAAAGGACAAGAATATTCATCATAGATGTGTTACTCCTAGTAATGAAGAGAAGTGGAAGCTAGAAAAAAGCCGACCTAATTCTGGAAATGAGCTGCCAAAGATTGGTGTATCAAACTCTGCAGGCAGTAGAAAGCACAATAAAGGTATGAAAGAGACTCGTGTAAATAAGACGATTTCCAACGATTATTCAAAATATGAAAGAACCAAAAAGCCCCTCAACGATGAAATGACTTTTAAGTTTTTGGACCAGAATATCACGCTTCGCTTTGAAGCAGATTTACCCACAGAGGACAAACGGAAACTACTCAACTCAATTAGCAACGCCTCGGATAGTTCTACCCCCCGACCATCAAATTTTACACAGCCATGCTATCAAGATAACGTCGAGGGCTCAATCACCAGGGAAACAAAAATTTACAAAGATAAAATCAGGCAAAAGTTGTTGTTGCAAGATGGGGAACATGGTCGGACGAACAGTCCTGTTTCGTCTCCATACCTGGAACATTGCAAGAGAAAGAGCTATCTGCAATCGCTTAAGGAGAGTAGACAAAGGAAACAGTACGTTGACCTACACCAGGGCGTTGTCGAAGAAAGTCCTTATCGTTCGGGTAGACTTACCAAGAGGTTTCCAGTCATACAGGCAAAGACAAACAAGGAGTCGACCAAGAAAGGTTCAAGGGTGTCTTCGAAACATGGAAAATCACAAAAAGGTTCGAGTCAAAGCCCGTATTAATCAACCATTCTTGCTTACATTTTTAGTATTATTCTAGTAGAACTCAAAAGTGACGCAATTCCTGCTTGACTAAACCATATTTTTTTTTAACATTTAGGCTTCTAAGCGCGACTCACTGACCTTTTGCGGACATTGTAGATCAAAATTAAACTGCACAGAACGTGCAGTCTGATCTTTGATCTACATTGTCCGATAAGGCTATAATTTCCCCTGAAAAATACCTTTTGAAATAGCAAAAATTGGGCTTTTACTTTCGGCTTAAAGGAATCATTTCACTTATTTAGCAAGATTAAGAATGCAATTAAGTATGGTTGGTGAAGTCGAACCTGGCAAGACGTTGATTAACAGAGTCCGTAAGGACTGGGTAAACGTAGAAAGAGATTTTCAGTTATACAGGCAAAAGCAAATGAGCCACGCTATGGCAAAAGGGGGCTTAATGCATCTCCGTGATGCAGTATGCCAAGCAAGTCATGACATGATTAATGATCCATAAAATCTTTTTTTTTTTTTTTTTTTTTTTCTTTTTTTTTTTTTTTTTTTTTCAAACAACCGACCTCATCATGAAGTAGAATGGTCCTTTGACATGCAGAAAATTGGAAGATAACGAACAGTTTCGGCCCAAGTCAGCCTGCGCGGACTGCGAAGGCTGACATGGGTCGATACTTTTCGCAAATGCATTAAGCCCCCTTTTCACAGAGCATGGCTCAAATACACGTATATAGAAGACCAAGAAATGTTCGTGGGTGTCAAATGAAGAAGGCAAAAAAAACCATAAGGTTGTCGTCAAAGCTTATATTCACAAATCGTTTAAAGCAGCATTTTTAGCTCACCTGAGCACAAAGTGCTCAGGATGAGCTATTGTGATCACTCACCGTCCGTCGGTGTCCGTCCGTCCGTCCGTAGTCCGTCCGTCGTCCGTCCGTTCGCTCACATTTCTTTGTTTACACTCTAGCATCTACAAATATTAACCAATCAGCACCAAACTTGGTCAAAATATATATGACTATAAGATCTCGGATGAGTTCGATTATGGGTCTAATCGGATTAGAACAACTGGAGTTATTTGCCCTTGAATTTGAAAAATTGCTATATTTGACTATGTTTACACTCTAGCATCTACAAATATCAACCAATCAGCACCAAACTTGGTCAAAATATAAATGACCATAAGATCTCCAATGAGTTCGATAATCGGTCTAATCAGACCAGAACAACTGGAGTTATTTGTCCTTGAATTAGAAAAATTGCTATATTTGACTTTGTTTACACTCTAGCATCTACAATTATTAACCAATCAGCACCAAACTTGGTCAAAATACTTATGACCATAAGATCTTGGATGAGTTCGATTATGGGTCTAATCGGACCAGAACAACTGGAGTTATTTACCCTTGAATTAAAAAAATTGCTATATTTGACTGTTTACACTCTAGCATCTACAATTTTTAACCAATCAGTACCAAACTTGGTCAAAATATATATAACCATAAGATCTCGGATGAGTTCGATAATGGGTCTAATCAGACCAGAACAACTGGAGTTATTTGCCCTTGAATTAGAAAAATTGCTATATTTGACTTTGTTCACAATCTAGCATCTACAATTTTTAATCAATCAGCATCGAACTTGGTCAAAATACTTATGACCATAAGATCTTGGATGAGTTCGATTATGGGTCTAATCGGACGAGATCGACTGGAGTTATTTGCCTTTGAATTAGAAAGTTCTTTAGAATAGTTCTTTGTCCGGAGCATAACTTTGTCATCTCCAGTCCGATTGACTTGAAACTCGGCATTTGTGTTTGTTGCAATAATACGGAGTGCAGTATGAAAGAACCATAACTCTACCTCGTACTGTCTATGAGTTATTTCCCTTTGATCATCATTTTTACAGCATTTTCTGCTTGTCTGGAATATAACTGTCATCTCTAGCCTGAACATCTTCAAATTTGGTATGCACGATTGTTGAAAAATTATGGAGTGCAGTGCACAAGAACTATAACTCTTCCTAGTACGAATTTTGAGTTATTCACTCTTTGACTTTTATTTTTATAGCATTTCTTGCTTGTCCAGAGTAAAACTTTGTCATCTTAAGTAGGAATGACTTGAAATATGATATGCTTATTTGTTGCAATATTTGGAAGTGCAGTGCATAAGAATTGTAACTCTACCTCATGCTGTCTTTGAGTTATTTCCCTTTGATCGTCATTTTTACAGCATTTAGTGCTTGTCCGGAATATAACTTTGTCATCTCAAGTCAGAACGACTTCAAATTTGGTATGCATGTTTGTTGCAATATTACCGAGTACAGTGTGCAAGAACAATAACTCTACCTAGCGCGGATTTTGAGTAATTCCACTTTGATCTTCATTTTTACAGTATTTCTTGCTTGTCCGGAACGGAACTTTGAAGTCTCGTGTCAAATTGACTTGAGACTTGGTAAACATGTTTGTTGCATTACTTGCCCTTTGTGATTATTATACCTCCTCGACAACTAGCGGTGGGACGGGCATATCTTGCGACAAGTTGCCGCTCTTGTTTCATTATCATTTGGCCTTGAACCTCAATTTTTGGTATTTATCTTCATTGTAAACCTTTACTGCTCAGTACTCAGGTGAGCGATATAGGACCATCATGGTCTTCTTGTTAGTCTTATTACTGATTCAGAAAGTAATCGGACATTATCTTATTTTCGATATTTAAAAAAAAATAGAAAAATACTGATGAGAATTAGTAGCAGAATTAAGAATAATTAGTGTTTTCCTCGATTATTTTAGTGAATTCTGTTAAACAAAAAGATATAAAGAAAAGGGACCTTTGCGTTGAACCCGGAAAGCTGCCGACAATAAATCAACAATCTCCTAGATCAGAGGAGAAGAAGCATTTCAAGAAACAAGTAAGAGATGTTTGATTCACTCGAAATAGGTTACACCCACTTTCAACAACATTTCAGTTCGTGTCTAGCATATAATATGGCTTGCAATACGCGGAAAGGGGCATTCGGACATTTGCGTAAAGTGTCGTCTCGGATCAGCCTGCGTAGTCCGTGCAGGCTAATCTGAGACGGCACTTTACGACTACATTAGATTTTGTGCTACAGTAGACTTGCACAAAACAGAAAATTGCTTAAAACCGGAAAGGGTCTTTTCGGATTAGCCTGTGCGGACTGCGCAGGCTGATCCGAGACGACAGTTTATGCAAATGTCCAAATGCCCCTTTTCACGTGTTGTAAGCCATATGATATATGAGGGGTTTCCATTAAGTATGTAGACTTTTCCCATAACTCGACTATTAATCTGTTTAATCAACAGTTTAATATAAAAATTTGGAGCTGTATTATTGGATGTGTCATTGATACATGCTACAAATTTCATCAAAATACAATGAATGGTTAAAAAGTAACAAAGGTTGTAAAAAACACCACTACACTAACTGCTACCCGGCGCACAACGTAAGACCACTTTGACGTAGCTTTGAAAAGTCGTTTTAAACCTTGTCTATGACGAGGAATATTAGTGTTTGTCCGTTGTTTGCAGAATCTTTCTTTTATCTATGAAAAATAAATGTACTGAATTGTCTATGCTTGGCACAAAGTAATTCATTCAGTTTTATTGTAATACATCGAAATCCTCACCCCTGATGAAGGCAAGAGTCTAAGTCTGGAGGGAAACACGTGTTTGTGGTCTTATGAAACGCCGAGATAGGCTGCTAATGCACAGACAACCAGACGGATAGACAGGTAATTCGTCATACTAAGGTAGATAGATAAAAATGCACTGACATCCAAAACTGAGACTGATTCCCTTACCAGAGCGTGTCAACAGTTTCAAGTCTGCTCCTTTCCGCGTTTTACAAGTCGCATCCAAAAGGTCGGGATACTGACATTGCACAAGATATCATGACACGGAGACAATTTCTACATTACCAGTACAACAAATGTATTGCCCGTTATAGAAAATGTATACATAGTAACATACTGGTGGTGAATGCGTGAAAAACAAACCCGAGTTCCCTTACAGAGAAGGCTTTTGAAAACATTGTGGGAAAAGGATAAAATGCTGGTTTTCTACCCCTGAAAGAAGGAATTTCAGTTTTCTTAGACATATTTCATCTGTCGTCTGCAGACGCTTTCGACCCTAACCAGTCTACAATTTTGTCGTTTGATAAAGGAATAAGATGACTTTTCAAAGCGACGTCAAAATGGTCTTACATTGAGAGCCGGGTAGCAGTTATTGGTTTTTTTTTTAAATCCTCTGTAACTTTTAACTCGATCATTGTATTTCGATGAAATTTATAGCACGTATCAATGAAACATCAAATAATACGTATCTAAGTTTTGGTAATAAACTTGATAAACAGTCGAGCTATGGGAAAGGTCTACTCACATGTACATAATGGACACCCCTCGTAAGTTGGTATTTGAGATAAAATCTAATAAAAACGAATCTAGGAAAATGCTATTAAGCGAGCCTTTGGTGAGCTCAATAACATTTTTTCTTGACAAGTTCAATAAAATTTCATCTCAAAAACCAACGAATGTCAGATTCGTTTTATCACATAGCTGTGTCTCAATAACTACCTGAAAAATTGTTAAAATTCTATGAAGATCATACTTACTCATAAAAGAGACCGTTTGGTTTGGTATGGTTTGGAGTTTAACGCTATTTTAACAGCTAAGGTCATATCAGGGCGGTCAGTGACGCACCCATGTGTTTCCTGGCTTTCTCACACCAGTACTAACACAACTTTCTTCCCAAAGCCACTGACTACTTTTCTCACATGCATTAGAGGTGAGAGGCAAAAAATCGCCGGAAAGAGAGTTTGCCGCAACCGGGTATCGAACCCGCAACCTCCAGGTCACGCTAATCACTGAGCTACCCGGCCGGGCGAAAACGAGATCGACTCACTGATTTTACATTTGTGTACGTTAAGCGCTTTAAATAGCTCCAGAAGCTGACCTATAATTACTAGATCTTAAATCTGAAAATAATACAAACCTTAGCTTAATCACAGCTAAATTCACTTAACTTAATTCACCTCACTAACGCTTCTGTGTGACGTCACGAAATCTTATCTCAAACGTGAGAAAGAAAATCAAAGCACTGAAAATACTGACAGACTAGCGAATTTGAAATAATGGGCTATGGTAAATATAAAACTTTGTTGGTTTATACAAGATCGAAGAAAAATTGTCAAATTCGGTTATCGAGTCCGTTCCAGTTCCATCTGTTCATTCCGGTTATTAAGTCCAATCCGGTCTAATCTAGATCCAGTTCAATCCATTGACTTTACCCAACGTTCTTGACTATTTACTTCTCAAAACAAGAAGTATCATGAACAACTACAGTTCGTTAGCTTCCAGTTTAAAACATGTTATTTCGTTGAAATGATATCTCCTGCCTAAAAAGACCTCTTTTGAGAAAAACATATAAGAGGTACTGTTTTTGTATGTACATGTGGCCTTTTGTTGTTGGTCCATAATGAAATTATTCATTAAGCCCCCTTTTTCCATAACATAGCATTTCATTAGATAAAAACAAATAATGACTGTCTGTGGCTTATGATAAACAAGATAAAGATGAAGTTTCATATCATTTTGTCCAGTTGTTAAAGAGATATCAGTCCATAATGGAAATATACAACAAGGCCCCTTTTTCGATGATCAACACGGCATCACATGAAAAAATCTTTATCGGCGGACTATCGTAAGGAATACATGTATGAAGTTTCATCAATTTTCATCAAGGATTTTAAAAGATGTCTGTCCAGACGGACGAACGGACAGACAGACAGTGTAGATCAAGATCAGACTGCACAGACTGTATGTACTGTCTGATCTTGGATCTACACTGCCTGATAAGGGGTTATTTTTCTCAAAAATATAGTTTTGAAATAGCTATGTTCAAGTTTTTACCATCAGCTTGAAAGTTTTATTTAACTTTGTTTTAGCAAGTTAAGGATTAGATTGGATTATCTAGTTAATCAAAAGCACAAGATGCAATAGTTAACTATTTAACTCTTTGCAAAACAAAAAATTTTACACCCCTCCAAATTCAAAGCGTTTCAAGACCATAAAGTTAAATGTGGCTCACTTGGTGAAACCATATTCTAAAAGGGCTGAAAACAAAATGGGAGAAGGAGAAAATGCTGGTAACTAGTATTTTATTCTTTGCCCGCATTGTTCTTCCCCACTTTCGTGAAAACTTGGGATTATGTAGTAAAGGGTTAATATACAAGACGTAAAATAACAGTTTAACATATCAGTTTCACATTCACAATGATCTAAATAATGAATGACTGAAGGAATGACAAGGGTTCCTTGTCTATTGAGGGTTTGTGTAGCTGGGATTTGCTACAAGTTACCTGGGGGTGTCTATTTTTAGATCCATTCATAATTTTAATTAAATACTGCTGTGGCTGCGTAGGAATCAGTGATATGAGCTTGATTTGCATAGGTCACTTAATTTACATATAAGCAAACATCATGTACCTCATCATTGACATCTTGTACAGTCTATTACTTTGTAAGTGGACATGTTCGAATCGGGATAGTAGGGATTCTGTGTTTTGGGTCAAAATTGTCATATATGAAAGAATTAAGATTCCTAACAGTTATAAATTATTTTCTGTGAGGCAGTATTTGGCAACTGTGGGGTTTTTTGTTTACACTGAGTCTGGCTTAATCTGGATGCCTATAGACTAGCTTCGCTAGTCTAATCAAAGTACTGAAAGTACTGACAGACTAGCGAATTTGAAATAAGGGGCTATGGTAAATGTAAATCTTGGTTGGTTTATACAAGACTTAAGAAAATTTGTCAAATTCGGTTACTGAGTCCGTTCCAGTTCCATCGGTTCATTCAGGTTATTAAGTCCAATCCGGTCTAATTCAGATCCAGTTCAATCCATTGACTTTACCCGACGCTCTTGACTATTTACTCAAAACAAAAAATATCATGAAAAACTTCAGTTTGTTACCTTTTAATTTAAAACATGTTATTTCGTTGAAATGAAATCTCCTGCCTAAAAAGACCTCTTTAGATAGAAACATATGAGGTATTGTGTTTTGCATGTACACGTGGCCTTTTTGTTATTGGTCCATAATGAAATTATCCATTAAGCCCCCTTTTTTCATAGCATAGCATTTCATTAGATTAAAACAAATAATGATTGTCTGTGGCTTATGATAAACAAGATGAATATGAAGTTTCATAAATTTTGTCCAATAGTTAAAGAGATATCAGTCCATAATGGAAATATACATCAAGCCCCCTTTTCCGATGACACGGCGTCAAATGAAAACAAGAAAAAAATCTTTCTCGGCGGACTATCGTAAGGAATACATGTATGAATTTTCATCAATTTTCATCAAAGATTTTAAAAGATGTCTGTCCGGACGGACGAACGGACAGACAGTGTAGATCAAGATCAGACTGCAAAGAATGTAAAGGCTGATCTTGGATCTATACTATCCGATAAGGGGATAGTTTTCTCAAAAATATAACTTTGAAATAGCAACAATCAGGTTTTGCCATAAGCCAGAAAGTTTTATTTAACTTTTTTTTTAGCAGGTTAAGGATTAACTTGGATTATACAATTAATCAAAAGCACAAGATGCAATAGTTAACTGTTTAACTCTTTACAAAACGAAACATTTTACACCCCTCCAGATCAAAAGCTGTTCCAGACCATAAAGTTAAATGTGGCTCAGTTGATGAAAGCATATTCTAAAAGGGCTGAAAACAATATGAGAAAAGAAGAAAATGCTGGTAACCAGCATTTTCTTCTTTTCCCGCATTGTTTTCAAAGGACTTCTTCCCCACTTTTGTGAAAACTCGGGATTGTGTAGTAAAGGGTTAATATACAAGAGGTAAAATAACAGTTTAACACATCAGTTTCACATTCACAATGATCTAAATAATGAATGACTGAAGGAATGACAAGGGTTCCTTGTCTAGTGAGGGTTTGTGTAGCTGGGATTTGCTACAAGTCACCTGGGGGTATCTATTTTTAGATCCATTCATTCTTTTATGTACTGCTGAGTAGGAATCAGTGATATGAGCTTGATTTGCATAGGTCACTTAATTTACATATAAGCAAGCATCATGTACCTTATCAATGACATCTTGTACAGTCTATTACTTTGTAAGTAGACATGTTCAAATTGGGATGGTAGAGATTTTGTGCTTTCTGTCAAAACTGTCATATATGACAGAATTAAGATTCCTAACAGTAAGGAGTTATTTTTCTGTGAGGCAGTATTTGGCAACTGTGGGGTTTTATGTTTACATTGAGTCTGGCTCAAACTGCATTCCTATAGACTAGCTTCGCTAGTCAAAAATCGTAATTGCTGTTATACACTGAAAACAAGCGAGATCATGTCATATATAGATGTATTTTCTTAAGATCGGCAAACTGTTTATACTCTGAATCCTAAGTCCAAAAACCTGAGATATCCGTCATTTTCTTCTTCTTCTTCTTCTTTCTATAGTTTATATGTAAAGTGCTCTAGGAAAAGGCGGTTTTAAAATGCACCCCCATGATGCATTGTACCAAGCAATTCATCACATAATAATGGATCCATAAAATCTATTTTGTCTAAAATTAATTTTGTCTAACATTATACATTTTCCCCCTTTAAGCAGAGCATGAATACTCTATTTCCGTTGATTTTATTTATCTAATCATTTCATTTTTATCTATATGTTCATTTTATTTCTTGGTCTGGTCGGGTCGGGTCGGGTCGAGTCGGGTGGTCGGTCGGTCAGTCAATGATGCATTATACAAAGCAATTCATAACGTAATTATGGATATATAAAATCCATTTTGTCGTATAATAGACTGAATCATGAGGTACAATAGTCTTTGCACATTCAGAAAATTTACATGAGCTAAACGATTTGACCCATGTCAGCCTGCGCAGAGTGTGCAAGCTGACATGGGTCGATATTTTTTACAGATATATTAACTCCCCTATTCAAAAAGCATTGATAATCTGAATTGTTTCATTTTGCTATGTTGCAACTATGCTAGTCGTAACAATTGCTTACAAGTCTCATGATTGATTTTATATATGAGCCATGCTCTGTGAAAAGGTGTCCTAATGTATCAGCGAAAACTATCGACTAAGGTCAGCCTGCGCAATGCGCGCAGGCTGACCTAGTCCGAAACTTTTCGCTACTGGTCAGTTTTCTGTATGTTAAAGGATTAGTCTACCTCATGATAAAGTAGGTCGTTCAAAAAGTGAATATTACGGATCCATAATTATGTGATTACTAGCTTGCTATAATTCATCACGGAGATGCATTAAGCCCCCTTTTGCCAGAGCATGGCTCATATCCATTTACTTGTTTTTATTTTCTTAACAGTTAACAAAGGAACTCAGGGACGCAAGAGGTCAGATTGAACGAAAGAAAGAACTGTTACCTAATATTACAGATACCATTAAAGTGAAGGTGGATACAACTGTTTTAGTACCTCAAACAAACACCATAAATAATGATGTAAATGACATGTAACCTATGTCAGAGTTTGTTCATTAAAATATCAGATTATGTCCCATGCGTAGTATTTGTGGTTTTATACTTTCATTTGTTGTCATTGTAGATGGTGGGTTGGTGAGTGGGTGTGTTGATAATGAAGTCTGGACGGGGTGTGTGGAGGATGTGTGGATGTGTTAATGTGTGAGTGAAGACTGGTGTGCGGATGTTATTCTGTGGCTGTGCTGATGTGTAGGTGAAGTCGGTGTATCTGGTTCTGTGGGTGTATTGATATGTGGGTGAAGCCTGGTGTGTCGTTTTAGGTGCGCGGGTTTGTAGGTGTGTTTATGTGTAAGTGTAGTCTGGTGTGGATGTTTTGATGTGCGAGTGAAGTCTGTTGTGGTGTGTAGATGTGAAGATGTTAATGTGGAGTGTAGTCTGGTGTTGCTGTGGAATGTTAATGTTTGGGATAGTCTGATGTAGGTGTGCTTATGTATGAGTGTAGTCTGGTGTGGGTGTGTTGATGTGAGGGTGTAGTCTTGCGTGGGTGTTCTGATATGTGAGCGTAATCTGGTGTGGGTATGTGAGTGTACTCTATTGTGGATGTGTATAAATGTACGTGTCGGTGAAGTATGGTGTGGATGTGTGAATGTACTCTATTGTGGATGTGTATACATGTATGTGTGGGTGTCGTAAGGTGTGGATGTTTGAGTGCAGTCTGGTATGGATGTGTGGGTGAACTCTATCGTGGATGTGTACATATGTATGTGTGGGTGTCGTATGGTGTGAGTGCACGCTGTTGTTTGTGTAAGGATGTGTCGCTCTGTTGGTGTATAGATGTGTGAGTGTAGTCTATCGAGGGTGGAAAGGATTTCTAAACTATAACAGATTTTTTTACATTTATTATTTAAGGGCCAGATATATAAAATCGACGTATTTCGAAGGCTGAAAAGCAAGTCATTACATAATCATTGAACCACAAAGTCAATTTAGTCTAACAACCGACCGGCTGAATCCTGAGGAAGAATGACCTTTTTACATGAAGAAATTTACAAATAGCAAAAAGGTTCGACCCATGTCAGCCTGCGTTGTCCGCGCAGGCTGACATGGGCCGAAACTTTTTGCAGATGTATTGAATTCCCTTTTCAGGGAGCATGGTTTATATTTGGCACAGACATAGTATAAAAACCTCCTCCAATTTTAACCTAGTATATAAAGTGTCGAACCGGTTTACCTACCGATCCCATCTCAGACGAGGGACCGAGGAACCGGGGGTTCTGTTCGGCAAGTAATATAACTGGACACGTCATCTAAGCCCTTAGAGTGCCGAATAAACCCATTACACATTTTCAGCCTTGAAAACAGACCCAGATAATCGCAATTTCAGTTATGCAACTTTTTTGACAAAGAATTTTCATTGAAAAACTGCCCTCTTGTTTCACTTATTACGGTGATTTTTATCACTTAAATCTTTACCAAATGAAAATATTATGGACTAAACCGAATCGAAAGCATTTGCAGACAACAAAATCAATGTAGCTCAAGTGATGATCTCTGTCTTTGATACGGTAAAAAACATTGTGGGAAAAGGAGAAAATGCTGGTTACCAGCATTTTCTCCTTTTCCCACAATGTTTTCAAAAGCTGTCTTCTTCAGGATCGTTAAAACTTGGGATAGTGTGGTAAAGAGTTAATCCCATTTCATCGAGGTTTCTCTTGACTATATAATGTTTCAGAAAAGCGGAAAGTGGAGGTCAAAGATCAGACTGTAGGATTTGTGCATTCTGATCTTAATCTACACTGACCGCAATGTCAACAACAGTTATGAAAGGCGCTTAATGGGTTAAAGATTATGTTATAGTGGGCGAAGTTTAGGTAAAAATATCAAGGTCCTGTGGTTTGAGACGGTAAACCAATGACTGTCTTGTGTCGAAAGTTATTGTGTTTTAATAGTAAGATAATTACTCGACTAAGTGACAGGTGACAGATTTATATACTTGTGTAAGACATCGCTTAAAGGAAATAAAAAACACGCAAAAGGTTAATGAAGCAAAATAATGAGTAAAATTTGTAAACAACACCGAGTTACGAAATCTGTATCATCACTGATAAATTAATTAGCAAGCTGTTTGGCTACTACCTATTTTAAAAGCAGTTTTGAGTAGTTTGATGCCCTAGAATAAGTACTTTTGACCTTATATGATGCATACGCAGTGGAAAACGGCATGGCAAGCTCTGTCATTCTGTTTCAGTTTCATCAAAATCGAATCCTGAACTATGCTGACCAAAACAGGAGCTGAAAACGGCAAAGCAAGCTCTGTCATTCTGTCTCAGTTTCATCAAAATCGAATCCTGAACTATGCTGACCAAAACAGGAGCTGAAAAGAGTCACCAGCGAAAGAGTATTGTCTTCTTTCTTTCTTTCTATCTTTCTTTCTTTCTAAGTTTTCTTAAAACAATGCTTTTCACTTGTTATTCTTAGGCATCGATTTGGTCTGTCTCAGCCATGAAAATACTTATGGCCTGAATTTTGATATAAAACTTCCATGGTGATCCCAGATTGAAAATACTGATATTTTTGTTTTCTAGTCAAGAAACACGCTATACTCCTCATACGGCGCAGTATTATTTTACTTTTTTTTTTTACATTTTAGTCATTTTTATTTTTAGAAATAGACGTCGTAAAAGTGGGAATTGACGGTATCTTTAGTCGGTGGCATTATCTGGCATTGTTGCTTTTATTATGAAAGAACTTGTTTTGTAAACGTGTGTAAAGTTGTGTACGCAATTGACATTCAATGTCTAGTTAGACATTCAACATTCCGGGTCGACTATAGAAATCCCGAGTGCAGAACTAGATAATCAACAATCCAATCAACAATCCAGCTAAACAATTGAAAATTTTGAATGTTTAACTACATAATAAAAATTCAAGCTCAAAATTGTTGTACTGAACACCTAGCTAGACAATGATCATTTTTGCACAACATTCAATTTTACAATCTACATTCAATAACAACATTATCAACATTCGAGCTTAAAATTATAAACGTCTAAATGCAGAACTAGTTAATGAACATTCAAGGACAACAACATAAAATTCTGAGTTCTTACAATCAATAGTCAAGATCAACAGTGCAAGGTTCTAGATGCCTAGCTGGACAATCTACATTCAATAACAACATTATGAGATCAGTCTGAATGCAGATCTAGGCAACCAACATTCGAGCTTAACACTGTAGAAGTCGGAATGCAGAGTTAGATAACCCACATAGCAGCGATAGACAATCAATATTCAAGCTCAACACTGCAAAATTCTGACTGCAAAGTTTGACAATCAGTATTCCAGCTCGGCACTGCAAACTTCTGAATGTCTGAGCTAGTCAATCAACATTTTAGCTCGTCACTGACAAATTCAATGTACAACTAGACAAACAACTTTCCAGGCCAACATCACAACTTTGGTTAACCCTCAAAGTCATTTGGGTTCGATGTTAGAATGTCGAACTGGAGTCGTGATTGTCTAGCTAGACGTCGAGGTAAATGATAAATACATGTATTGAGCTCGAATGTTTATAGTCAAGCTCTGCACTCAAAAATCCTAACGTCAGAAGGGTATGACAATTGTTTGGCTCGCATTCAGAATTTTCCAATGTCGGGCTGAAATGTTGATTGTCTAGCTCTGCATTCAAAGTTTCCATTGTCAGGCTGTAATGTTGATGGTCTAGTCCTGTATTTAAAGTTTCCATTGTAAGGCTGAAGTGTTGGTTGTAAAGCTCTGCATTCAAAGTTTCCAATGTTGGGCTGTAATGTTGGTGGTCTAGTCCTGTATTAATAGTTTCCAGTGTAAGGCTGAAATGTTGGTTGTATAGCTCTGCATCCAAAGTGTCCTGTGTCGGGCTTAAATATTGGTGGTCTAGTTCTGCATTTAAAGTTTCCAATGTCGGACTGTAATGTTGGTAGTCTGGCTCTGCATTGGAAGTTTCCAGTGTCGGACTGTAATGTTGGTGGTCTGGCTCTGCATTGAAAGTTTCCAGTGTCGGACTGTAATGTTGGTGGTCCGGCTCTGCATTGAAAGTTTCCAGTGTCGGACTGTAATGTTGGTGGTCCGGTTCTGCATTCAAAGATTCCAGTGTCGGACTGTAATGTTGGTGGTCCGGCTCTGCATTCAAAGTTTCCCGTGTCGGACTGTAATGTTGGTGGTCCGGCTCTGCATTCAAAGTTTCCCGTGTCGGACTATAATGTTGGTGGTCCGGCTCTGCATTCAAAGTTTCCCGTGTCGGACTGTAATGTTGGTGGTCCGGCTCTGCATTCAAAGTTTCCCGTGTCGGACTGTAATGTTGGTGGTCCGGCTCTG
Organism: Hippopus hippopus; assembly: GCA_946811185.2. Classification (NCBI taxonomy): domain Eukaryota; kingdom Metazoa; phylum Mollusca; class Bivalvia; order Cardiida; family Cardiidae; genus Hippopus; species Hippopus hippopus. The sequence goes on along the minus strand of OX328108.1, from coordinate 31,793,870 downwards.
CATTCAAAGTTTCCCGTGTCGGACTGTAATGTTGGTGGTCCGGCTCTGCATTCAAAGTTTCCCGTGTCGGACTGTAATGTTGGTGGTCCGACTCTGCATTCAAAGTTTCCCGTGTCGGACTGTAATGTTGGTGGTCCGGCTCTGCATTCAAAGTTTCCCGTGTCGGACTGTAATGTTGGTGGTCCGGCTCTGCATTCAAAGTTTCCCGTGTCGGACTGTAATGCTGGTGGTCCGGCTCTGCATTCAAAGTTTCCCGTGTCGGACTGTAATGCTGGTGGTCCGGCTCTGCATTCAAAGTTTCCCGTGTCGGACTGTAATGCTGGTGGTCCGGCTCTGCATTCAAAGTTTCCCGTGTCGGACTGTAATGTTGGTAGTCCAGCTCTGCATTCAAAGTTTCCAATGTCATACTGTAATATTGGTAGTCCAGCTCTGCATTCAAAGTTTCCTATGTCGGACTGTAATGTTAGTGGTCTAGCTCTGCATTTAAAGTTTCCAATGTCATACTGTAATGTTGGTGGTCTAGCTCTACATTCAAAGTTTCCAATGTCGGACTTTAATGTTGGTGGTCTAGTCCTGTGCTCAAAGTTTCCAATGTCGGGCTGAAATGTTAGTAGTCTAGCTCTAGATTCAAAGTTTCCTATGTCGGACTGTAATTTTGGTGGTCTAGTCCTGTACTCAGAGTTTCCAATGTCGGACTGTAAGGTTGGTTGTCTAGTCCTGTTTTCAAAATTTCCAATGTCTTGCTGTAATGTTGGATATATAGCTGTGCATTCAGAATATCCAACGTCGGACTGGAATGTTGGATATCTAGCTGTGCATTCAGAATATCCAATGTCTGGCCGGAATGATGGTCATCTAGCTCTGCACTCAGAATATCCAATGTCGGGCTGGACTGATGGTTATCTAACTCTGCATTCAGAATATCCAATGTCAAACTGGAATGTTGGTTACTAGTATCTAGCTGTGCATTCATAATATCCAATGTCGGGCTGGAATGTTGATTATCTAGCTCTGCATTCAGAATATACAATGTCGAGCTGAAATATCGATTCTTAAGTTCTGAAGTTAAAATTTCCAACGTTTAGATGCAATGCTGTCTTGCTGGCTATCTTTTACAATGTCGAGCTCGAATATTGATTGTCTTGCTTAATCTTCAATTTCACAACGTCGAGTGTCGGGCTGGAATGTGGATTGACTATCTGGATCATGAATTTACCAATTACGAGCTGAAATGTTGATCGTCTAGCCCTGCAGTAAAAATTTCCAACATTGGGATGCTGATCGCTGGATCATTTGAATTTTACAATGTCGAGCTCGAATGTTGATGGTCAAGCCAAATTGCCTATTTCACAGTGCGGAGTTTCGGGCTGGAATGTTAATTGGCTATCTGGATGATCAATTTTCCAATATCAAGTTGGATATTAATTGTCTAGTCAGTAAGCGTTATTTACCAGTTGCATGGCTAGATTCGTACGCTTATGGGCAATGCTCTGTGAAAAGGGGTTTTCACGAATCTGCAAAAAAAACTATCGACCAAGGTCATCAGTCCTCGCAGGCTAACCTTGGTCGAAACCTTTTGCTTTTTGTAAATTTTCTGCATGTTCAAGGACCATTCTACCTCACAATTCAGTTGGTCTATAATTTTAGATGACTTTCATGGTGTAATGAGTCACGGAGATAATAATATGGCCTGCAACACGTGAAAAGGGGCATTCGGACATTTGCGTAAAGTGCATTCTCTGATCATCCTGCGCAGTCCGCGCTGGCTAATTCGAGACGGCACTTTATGACTACATTAGATTTTGTCCAACAGTAGACTTGCGCAAAACAGAAAATTACATAAAAACGGAAAGTGTCGTTTCGGATCAGCCTGCGCGGAGTGCGCAGGCTGATCCGGAACGACACTTTACGCAAATGTCAGAATGTCCCTTTTCGCGTGTTGCAGGCCGTATATTAAACCTCCTTTTGCTAAAGAATTGCTCATTTTTATTGCTATGGTACAGATAACCTGAGTGCGGATTTTAACTGCAATGACTAAATTCATTATTTACGTACTGGGATCATATCCAGCAACGACTGTAAACTACAATCTTATTCTCAAGAACTTCCTTAACACTTATCCTGCCGTTCGCGACCATGGATGACTTTTGCGGAGAGTATACAGCAAGATCAGCCTTCACATACTTGCAGTCTGCTCTGATTTGCAGTCTGATTCCTGCTTTATCGGTAGTTTGGGCCATATAAGCCCAGCGCAATGCCCGTACATTTAGCAAAATAGTTTTGTGTTATCGTCAACATCTTATTTTCAGCAAGATAAGGCTTAATTGATCAGCAGAGCAATTTGTCCGTGTTAAACAGCCACCGTCCTTAGTTTTTCTTTTGGCCGCTTAAGGCAAGTTTTATTGTGGTCATTGACTTTGTACATTTGTCATTTAAGTGGTCATTTATTCCCGTTTCTAAATCCCAGTTTTCGACATAAATATGGGCGTTCAGACAGCAACCTGTTTTCAAGGTTTAATAGTGGATCTCGCCTCTAAGAGGGCCGAGAATGTACTTACTGCTCGTTATAGCAAGGTTTCACTCATCAACAGCCTCGCCTCTGAAAGACCGAGAATGTACTTACTGCTCGTTATAGCAAGGTTTCACTCATCAACAGCCTCGCCTTTGAGAGACCGAGAATGTACTTACTGCTCGTTATAGCAAGGTTTTACTCATTAACAATCTCGCCTCTGAGAGACCGAGATTGTACTTACTGCTCGTTATAGCAAGGTTTCACTCATCAACAGCCTCGCCTCTGAGAGACTGAGAATGTACTTACTGCTCGTTATAGCAAGGTTTTACTCATCAACAATCTCGCCTCTGAGAGGGCCGAGAATGTACTAATTGCTCGTAATAGCAAGGTTTTACTCATCAACAATCTCGCCTCTGAGAGACCGTGATTGTACTAACTGCTCGTTATTGAAAGGTTTTACTGATCAAAAAAGTCTGAAATGTCTAAAGTTACTTTTTTAATCTTTCGGGTTACCGCTTAACCGTTTACCATACAACAAAATGTTAGACATGTCCACAAATTTAACGTGACTCATATGATCATATTTTGTCTTGAACGAGTAGAAAACATTGCCGGAAAAGGAGAAAATGCTGGTTACCAGCATTTTCTCCTTTTGCAGCAAGGTTTTCAAAAACCTTCTTTTTCTGGGCTGTTAAAACTCGGGAATGTGTGGTAAACGGGTCAGACAAATTTTAATGTACTAATTGACTTTTAAAAAGAGTTTTTACTTAACAATGTTGTGAAACTTCACGAGCAAATCGGTATGTCATGGTGACAGTCATTAGCTGTCAAGAATCAGAATTACTGTTCTAATTTGACTTTAAAATTCTTTACCGAACCCACCGGATTTTTCGACCCTGAAACAAAGAAACTTTTAAAAACATTGTGATAAAAGAAGAACATGCTGGTAACTAACTTTTTCTACTTTTTTGTCACAATGTTTTTGACTCTTTTAAGATAAAAGTCCATCCATTAACTTTCATTTAATTCGTCATCTGCAAAACCTTTGAATTTTGATGAGTCTAAAATTTTGCTGTCTGACAAAGTGTTAAACCCTTTATTAAAATATCACCAGATTTTTCGATCTTGGAAAAAGAAGTCATTTGGTTGTAAGTATTGCAGGAAAATGGGGTTTAAGAAACACAGAGAGAGAAGAAAAAAAGAGAAGTCTGGTAGTAAATATCTCCTTTTTCCACATTTTTTCTATTTCTCTAAAAGGCAAGGGTCATAATTTGAGCCACAAATAATTAGTCGTCTGTAAGTACTTTCAAAATGGACTGATCTAACATTTCGGTCGTTTGGTGGAGTTAAATTGTCGATTAATAAATCAAATATTTACGGAAAAGAAATAGATCATTAGTTTTTGTTGCCAAGATCAACACTTTGCTTGTCGAATTTTTGTGCCAAGATCAACACGTTACCTGTCGAATCAGTTCTTTACCAGACCACAAATTGTTATAAGACTCGTCCAAATTGAACGTTATTGAACTCCTTGTAGAATACAAACAAGAAATATCTTTTAAAGGGATAGACGGCGTAAGCGATACTGGAATATGTAAATCTATTTAGAAACTATTTTGTGCTCAATATGAGGTAAAGCAATGAAAAGTAACCTCACGAGCAATCGTTTTAACGATCCTGAGGTATAGGCCTTTCGAAAACATAGTGGGAAATTATGGTGGCATATTTCTACCACAAGATACGAGATAACTATTGCGATAGTTTAAGAGAACTATCGCGATATAACAAACCTTCCTGGAAATATTATCTAGATAACAAAACGTTTCACGATAAAAATATCGCGATAATTCTAACTGTTATCATGATTTATTTTGCTTTCGTGTCCACAACTGACATTCACGGTATCTATTATTAGATACGGTTTCGGAACATCTTCGTCTACAACCTTATGAAATCTCCTTTTCCCTGAATGATTTTAAGACTGTTCGTAGGAGGCAATTCGAGTTGTCTTTGTGCTTAACAGACTTCTGGTTATTTCGAGTGTAGTCAAAATTTACCAATTAAGCTACGATTGTAAATAATTGAATTCTTACTTACTGCAATCTTGTGAAGTCAAAAACTACCAAGTTTATTCAAATGGTGAATTTTCTATTTATAGATATCGAGAAACGGGTAGAACTATCACGATAAATTTATCTCGAAAGTCAGCTTCGTGCACAATTGAGAAATTTTGCGTTAAAATATTTACTTATCAATGTAAAATTTTCTAGATAACGAAGTTTATCGTGATATTTTTTCAGGAAACTTTTCACTATCTAGATAAAACTTTCTGGAAATTTTTATTTATCGTGATAGTTTTTTAAAAGTATCATGATAGCTATCTCGTATCTCGTGGCAGAAATATGCCACCATAGGAAATGGAGAAAATACTGGTAACCAGCACAATACACAAACATTTCCCACAATGTTTTGCAACCTTTCGTGGAGAAATCTAGTGATTTTAGCCACGTTTATTTGCCGTCTAAGATTTGCTTTCATATGAACGAGTAAAATTTTGTCGTTTTGGAAATAGTTATGAAAGGTCACAACTTCTCACAAGCCAGAACATAGCGGCAAAGGAGCAAGAGTAATTTCTATTTTGGTACACGTTGGTTACCCTTTACAAGACAATGTCGTGTTTCTGAGGAAAAATCTGTCCAAAAACATTGCAGGAAAACAAGAAAATGCTGCTTACATGCATTTTCTCCTTTTCACACAATGTTTACTACCATTTTGACGACAGAGGTCATTCTTTTGGCTACATTTAATTTGTCGTCTACAAAATGCTTTCAATATGGCTTGCAACACGCGAAAAGGGGCATTCGGACATTTGCGTAAAGTGCCGTCTCGGATCAGCCTGCGCAGTCCGCGCAGGCTAATCCGAGAAGGCACTTCACGACTATATTAGATTTTGTGCTACAGAGGACTTGCGCAAAACAGAAAATTACATAAAATCGAAAAGTGTCGTTTCGGATTAGCCTGCGCGGACTGCGCAGGCTGATCCGAGACGACACTTTACGTTAATGTCTGAACGTCCCTTTTCGCGTGTTGCAGGCCGTATGGATAAGTCTATAACTTTGCCATTTGGTATAGAGTTAAAAGGTCTGCTTTAAGAAGCGAAACGCTATCGGTCGAATGGGGTTACCTGCGAAAATATAATGCTTTCATCTGTACCAGAACTGCTCTGCACAAAAAAAATCTAAGCAACAAGAGATATTGATAATGATGATATTAATGTACTTGTAGTAAGATGGAGATCCTTTTGTAATTTATTATTACAAATAAATATGTTTAAACTAAGATGGAGACAAAATTGTAGCGAAAGGGAAAATCGCCTGCTCTGGGTACCTTCCCCATCTGCCAAAATGTTTCTTAAAATCACAGCGACAAATAGATCAGTCAGCTTTGTTTTTCGTTCTTAGTCATTTCTTATATGCATAGCTTGTGTTGCCTTTTAGATATGAAATAATATAAATGTGTTATGTTCTGGCAAAAGGGGATTTAATACACCCCTGTGATGCATGATACCGAGCAAGTCATCACATAATTATGGATCCATAGAATCCATTTTGTCCAAGAACCGACTGAATCATAAGATAGAATGGTCCTTGAACATGCAGAAAATTGACCAAAAGAAAAAGAAAAGTTTCGATCCAGGTCAGCCAGCGCGGACTGCGATACTTTTTGAAGATCCATTAAGCCCCCTTTTCAAAGAGCATGAGTCAAATATTGATAATTGGGGCGCTGGGTTTACATGGTAGCGCCCTTTAGCAAGGCACTGCAATGTTCCAGCCTCGTAAAGTTAATTTCCGGAGATACATGAATAAGTGAGCTGCCAATATGATATGACCAAAATAATGTTAATTGCGCCGCAGGTTAATATCGAACCCAGGGTCTAACACATTGATCACTGTACGTGACAAAAGCCCCGTGCAATTCTGCTCGATAAAGAGTGACAAATCACCATTTAATGATAAATAAAATTATATGAGCCGTGCTCTGGCAAAAGGGGGCTTAATGCATCTCCGCGATACATGATACCAAGCAAGTCATCACATAACTATTGATCCATGATTGCAACTATTTTTAACAAACGACTTAATCATGAGGTAGACTGGTTCTTGGACATACAGAAAATTGACAAATGGCGAAAAGTTTCATCCCAGGTCAGCCTGCGCGGACTGCGCAGGATGACCTGGGTTGATACTTTTCGCAGATGCATTATGCCCCCATTTTCACAGAGAATGACTCATATATACAACAAGCTTTGTTTATTTGGGAAAAAAAGTGAGACAAATCATTTGTCAATGAGATAAAAAACAGCGAATAACGCTTTACTATGCGTATACAACTTTTCTCGCCTTGTCAACGACTATAATCTTTGAAAATGTAAGAAAAATGGCAGTTACGTACTTGCAAGATCCTCACCCCTGAACATTTTCCATATGATTATCTCCTAACCCAATACCAAGCAGTTTTAACGACCCTTATGAAAGGGGCTTTTGGAAAACATTGTTGGAAAAGAAGACAATGCTTTCCCACCATGTTCTCTACCCTTCTCAAAACGAATTTCAAACTTATAGTAAAATTTGTTTTGTTTTCTGCAGATATTTTCAATTTGGACAAGTTTAAAATTTTGTCGTTTGGTACGAGTTAAGCTGCTGATAATTCGAATAAGTATTTCAAGTTGTAATGACGTATTGTGATTCGAAGCTTTTTGCATTATAAAATTCTCCAAATCGGACAGTGTAGACCAAGATCAGATTGCACATTCCATGCAGTCTGATCTTGATCTACACTGACCGAAAAATGTGAGAGAAAAAAGGTCGCAAATAACAGCTTAAGGGCTCAGAAGATGGGTTACTTTTCGTTTACAATTTTTCCTTTGTGTTAATGGAGATGAAGTTGGTAATGTCTAGAACCAGTCTTTAACGTCATGGATCAAACCTTGTTGTTAGTTCTCTTACAACTTAATACAAGGTATTTTCATCAGTCAGTGTCGTGAAAAATGTCATCGTAGATTTAAACTAAAATCAATCAAAACATGATTTCCATACGCCTTTAAAGTAGTCTCTCTGTCAACTCCTACCTATTATTCATCTGAAATTCGGGGCGTTTAACCCTTTACAAAAGTCGTGACAAAATCTCAGACGAGAAAAATTGAAAGTAGATCTATTTACAAACAACAAATCAAATTTGATTACTAGATTTTTACTGGCATGCGCCCTTAAAAAGGCAGAATACATTGTACGAAAAGGAAAAAAGTCTAGTAACCTACATTTTCTCTTTTCCTCACAATGTTTTCAAACGCCTTCTTTCTCAGAGTCTTTAACCCTCTCGGCGCCATAGGCGAAAACATTGACTTTAGCGTACAGCATAGATCAAGTTCAGACTGCACAGAACGTGCCGTCTTGTGTAGTCGAGCATATTCAATCAAAATCTTTCTAAGTTTCATTAGATTGTATACAGAGCCGTCGAAAGAGGTCGAATTTATTTATTTAAGGAATGAAGAGAATTTTTTTTTTTTGTTTTCATGGAGGTATGAAAAAAAAAAACCTGATCACACTTTTGTATGAAACCGCATCGCGGTTTCATACAAAAGTGTGATTAGGTTTTCTTTTCATACCTCCATGAAAAGAAAAAAAAACTCTTCATTCCTTATAATTCAATATCACAGACAACAAATATGCACTTAAATTTCACTCTAACTGCTTTTTTTTGTAAATCCAACATTGCGTATTTATTTAGTGTCCATTTCATTGACAATTCATAGCGCGGTAAATCTGCTCTTCATAACGGAGTAATGACGTAATTCATGACGTCATTATAGTATTGAACATTGGCAGATTTAGTAGATTTATTATTAGAAGTTCAATACGATTGAAGTAAGTTGAAAATAAGTTTGTTAGGACCCAGCAAATTGACAATGAGTTTAAGCTCTCTCTTTGAATTTACTGTTGGATATTTTTTTCAATGTTCATTGAACATAAATTCAGCTAGCAATTTGAAATTCGGACTGGATATAAAATCAGACAGAAATACATTATGGAATCTCGTATACATGTTTGTTTACATTAGTTTGACTGCAAAAGTAGTTCCGGCACTGCTTAAATTTTTTTTTTTTTTTCATGGAGCTATGAAAAAAAATTTTTCAGCCAATCAGAACTCGCCAATACTCATGAATTATTTGGCACTGAAAGAGATTTAAAAAAGGGGTTTGTTTAGTACAGGGTTAATTCATTATCCCCTGAGACAAAGTCACAATAAATAGTTTTGAAAACAGCCGTGCAAAATATAGATATTCAAAACGAATTACGATTTATCATTGAACCTCCCTTGTTTTCAGTGTAATAGAGCCATTACAAATTTTACTTTATATTTACATATAAATGATCTGAGAAAAATACGGGCCTTATTTAACTCATAAATACAAAAATATCGGATTTTTTTTTTCCGTTTCAGTCATGTACAGTGTGTAGAACATAATCGTGTAAACGCAATACTTTTGTATATTAATATTTGGGTCTTTCAGCCAAATCCCTAAAACGTTCTGCTAGCATGACGAAGTACAAAAACCACATTTTAGTGTATAAATGTGATACTTGGTCTGTTATTTGTCGTCTATTTTTTTTTTCGGAAATTGTTATCATGCAGAATTTGATTTTGTCCGATACCAACATCCTTTACATAAACGTGTGGTTTCAACAGGGTGCTTCAGCATAACGATTACTTAATAATCACATGTTTGAATCGCCTCCTGCGTTAAAACGAAAAGAGAACCGTACTGTTATTGGCAGTGACAGTAAATAACAACCAGAGACTACCCTTTCAGCTTTTAAGAAAAAAGTTTACAAGCCACAGTTCTTTTTTTTTTGTAATTTAACTCGAGGACAAGCAACCGCCGTTTTTCTATGCATAGACTGATCTATACAGACTTACAGTTATTTACATATTCATCCGCCATTCATAAATATTGTACATATAAGTGCAATAAAAATGTAGTTCTCTGATTTTTCGGTTATTTATAATTGATTTTATGTTGTTTCTTTACAGTTATGATGTAAGGTATATAGTAAAAGAGACATTACAACAGCCTACATTTCTGCGTGGTCGGATCCTGTCTCGTTGCGTGTGTAAAGATGTGCGTATCGGATGAGACCGACCAAACAGATACATACAACTATGACAACTTGAAAGACTCGTGTTCACCTGTGATAATATATCATGGGAAAATCCTAAAATGGGAACTTCCTTCTAAGGGAACATTCTTCTACCATTGAAACATCCTACCATGGGAACAATCGACCTTGGGAACGATTTGCAATGGGAACTTAATTCCTACCATAGGAACTTCCCACCACTATTTTGAGAACTTGAAATTAGATCTGACATGTGTATCTATTATTGCAGCGAACTAAAAGAGTAAGAAACAGCCTCTTAGGTCTATACAAGTATATTTCAAATTTGAGCGTATATATTATAGTATCATGTTCTGCTGTAGCTATCATTAAGATGCGAACACTTTGATGCACAATTATGCGTCATTATTTAATGATCAAAAAACGATCGAAAAATGTCAGTTGATTAAATCCAAATGCATGGATTGCATTTCGGCAGACTTTTATTTGATGCTTAAAAGCACACATGCACACTCACAAGCATTTTTTTTTTTTTTAACAGGGCGGTGGATAAAAAGGTAATAATGGATGTAAATTGCAAAGTGTCATGAAATAATAGAATTAGGTATAGGTTGCACAGGAGAGTTGTTAGCTCTTATATGGCTTGCAACACGCGAAAAGGGACATTCGGACATTTGCGTAAAGTGTCGTCTAGGATCAGCCTGCACAGTCTGCGCAGGCTAATCCGAGACGGCACTTTACGACTACACTAGATTTTGTGTTACAGTAGACTTGCGCAAAACAGAAAATTACATAAAAACGGAAAGTGTCGTGTCTGATTAGCCTGCGCGGACTGCGCAGGCTGATCCGAAACGACACTTTACGCAAATGATCCGAATGCCCCTTTTCACGTGTTGCAGGCCAATTATATGCACATAAATATGGATAAGTGTACTCTCTATGTACGAGAACTCCAGGGGCCCTACTAACTACCCCTACAAAACATAATTCTAATGTTTATTCTCAAGTATTTTCTAAATTTCAGTGTAACACAATATCTTACTGACTACCAAATGGCTTCGCCAATTCAAAACGTGTTAATTAGACCAAGAATTCCGTTTAAAAGAGTGATCATGAGGTCAGTTCTCGCCATCTCTGCTAGCCAAGGGTAACGATCACTACGTTGCCGGATTCACCCTTGGCTAATCTAGTAGAAATTTGTAATCCCCGCTATACGCCGCCTAGCGGATTTTGATAGTTATCACCCCTTGAATTACATCACCAAAAACCAATCAACTGTCCAATAATATATCATTCTCGGCAAAATCACAGGGTTTCTATATAGTTCATCATCTTGCTTTGGAATGTACCCTACAACTTCATTCAACTGATTTGTTACAGTGAAGTAAATATTTTTCGTCTGTTTGTTTAGTAATGATTCCCAGCAAAACAATGCAATTATCATGATGATACCTGCTTGATTTATTTTATAATCGTTAAAGAGTTATTTTCAATGGCGGATTGATTAGTTGTCTGGTGTTTAACGCTGATTTCTACAGTATTTCAGTTATATCGCATCGGCAAGTGCACCTATCCATGCTTTTCTAGGAGTTTCTGTTACCAGCATATTCTTCCCAAGCCATTGGGTGTTTTTCCACATAAACACCATCGAAAAATAATCAGCGGTGAGAGAAGAATAAATCCTGTCTCAGTGACTATCATCAATCCTCTGAAAGAACTGAGATAACGAGAGCTGGAACATTGCAGATGGACTCTCGCTTTTTGTCATATCTGTATGCTGACCTTTTGCATTTAACAAGCAAAACTTCGTGACAAAACGACAGAAATCAGGCCCCAAAAGCATCTAAAACTGTATTAAAAACGCACATACTCGTAGAGGCCCCCAAATATCAAAGGTTTTCCCACCCGACCCCTTCAGGAGTAAGAGAAAATCCCCCATCTCTTGTCCTCTGCCCTCGCTGCTATCCATCGCTGGACCATTTTCGACTTCACGGCGACGGGCCTGCGTTTTTACCAATCATCCTCATGACCTAACGGATTAAAGAAAAGACAAATAACGTCAAAAATCTGCGACGTCAATTAGCCTACTTAAGTCTCCGCCACACGACAAAAATGTAGACTTTTCCGAGTTGAAAGCATTTTCAGACAATTTAAATTCAGCTCAAACGATGCAATTTGTCTCAATAGGGTAGAAAATATTGTGGGGAAAAAGGAGAAAATGCTGGTTCCCAGCAATTTCTCCTTTTCCCATAATGTTTTCAAAAGGCTTCTTTCTCAGGGTCGTTAAAACTCGGAATTGCGTGTAACGAGTTTATTTCTTCCCCCACTCCATACTGAGCTGGGCGAGTTGTAAAGCTCTCGATCTTTCCACTTTAAGATCTACACTTTCAGCGAAACAATCAGAACTCTCAACCTCCCTAGATCTAAAGGCACAAAGAAGGGAAAAAAAACCACGTCAAAATTTAGCGACGACAATTAGTATGGATACATCATTTTTTATCCCCGGGGCCGAATCTGAACGAGTCATTACGCCCTCGGCCAGGAAGGCATGACGGCCCTGACAGCCTATATAAGAATATTAAAGGCTAATTTGACAGCAAAATAGTTCGACGATTAAAACAAACGGTCATTGTTTCATTTCGTTACGTTGATGTGCGTTTGCATCAACTCGTAATTGGTATCCGCAAAACGATTTTTGAATTCTAGAAATCCAGGTAAGAATTCTTTTTCTCCACTAATACATTGCTTTATCCTTTAGGAGTTAAAGGCGAAAACAGAGGGCTTTTACAAACGATATAGATCAAGATCAGACTGAACAGAATGTGCAGTCTGACCTTAAATCGATACCGTCCACTGGTTTGGTCAAGCCCATGAGTTAAAAATCTTTCTGAGATTCAGAAAACAGTATTATCAGCTATTGAATATTTTGCGCTGAAAGAATAAATACTTTACAATCGAGAGATTTTTTACCGTATTAGAGCATATGCTAATAAAGAGCCATTCAAACGAGGATTTTCTATATTTTGGCACAATATTTTCACATACATTCGCCTTGATCTGTTATACATATTGTTTAAAGTTATTTATTTTACACCGAATGTGAATTTAGTTCTTACATCGTATGTCAGTCATTCTCGATGATTGCTTCACCAGAGACCATAACCAGGGCTCGTACTCAACGAGCAATCTTAAAAATATTCTTAGTCTATTTCTGCAGAATTTTCTAAATTTGAAAAGAACACAACTTCTGATTGGCAAAAGCATTTGTTTTAGCCAATCAGAAGTTATGTTACTTTCAAATCTATAAAATTCTTGGGCATTCAACAAAGAATATTCTTAAGAATGGTTGGTGAATACGAATTTAGGGCTCATTCTCACCGAGCATTCTTAACTCTTTACCAAACGAGAAAATTTTAGACTGGTCCAAACTGAAAGCACTTGCAGACGACAAAATAAATGTAACTAAAAAATTGAAATTTGTTTCCAGCAAGGTAGAAAACATTGTGGGAAAAGGAGAAAATGCTGGTTACCAGCATTTTCTCCTTTTCCCACAACGTTTTCAAAAGGCTTCTATCTCGGGGTCGTAAAAACCAGGGATTGTTTGGTAAAGGGTTAAGGCCATTCTTTGTCCTTATACATGAGATTGCCTGAATTTGAAAGTTATACATTTTCTGATTGACTACACCAAATTGTTAGTCTTTATTTCTGAAATTTTCTAAATTTTATAGTTACACAACTTCTGATTTACTAAACCAAATGGTGTAGCCAATCAGAAGTTGTGTTACTTTCAAATTTGGAAAACTCTTGAAAATGAGACTAAGGATGTTCTAGAGAAAGGTTGGTTTGGTTAATTTTAAAGGTCCCAAGGGTTGACCCCGCCCATCAAGGGATTTGGAACGGAAACTCCCTAATGTTAGAGACCGACGCTCTACCCAACACCATTGCCTCCCACTTTTAACTTTTTACTTGACATTTAGCCTTGTTTTAACTGAGAGCATTAGCAGACTTTAAATGTGGCTCTAATTATGAGGTTTGTCTGTTGAAGTGTAGAGAACATAATGGAAAAGAAGAAAATTCTGGTAACCAACATTTTCTCCTTTCCTACAATGTTTTCATGTCTTTTTCATCGGCATCATTAAAACCCGGGATTGTGTGGTAAAGGGTTTAAGTTGATTGATTGTATGTATCGTGTTTAACGACGTTTTCAACATTGTCAGTTATATCGCGGTGGCTGTTGCACCTTTGCATGCTTTCCTATAGTTTCTTTTACCAGTACTCCTCGCAATATTCTTTGCAAGCCACTGTTGCAATGACTATCAACAATCCCCAGTAAGAAATTGGCTAAGCCAGGGATCGAACCATCGACCTCCTGTTCCCAAGCCCTGTACTCTACCGACTGGGCTACCGGGGCTCGGCAAAGGAATAAAGAAGTATATCTATATAAACGTTTTCAAAATCTTCCGCTGCCACTATATTTCAGAGTCTAGTAAAGAATTAACGCACATAGTCATCTGAAAACAAGAAAATAAAATAATTAATAATCCCGTAAAGCGGAAGATTTTCGTTTGCCGAATTCAAAACTTTCAGTGTGATTGGCTTTTCATAATAGAGGGGGTTTTTTTGCATTACGTACCCTTCCGGTCAGAGTCAAAGGATAACGAATAAAAATTTGGGCACAGCGATCTACAAGCATCTATATTTATTGCCGGTTTCTTTAACAACAAAGACAAGAACGGCTTCAATCACTAATTTAACTTTTAATTTAAGGGGAAAAAAACTTATCACAGCTGGGAACGTTGTGTCTCAGCCAATCAGAATGTTTTTCTCGAAATTAAGAAAAAATCGTGACTTCGAACGGAGTTTCGTTTCGAAGTGTAATCTCGGGATCGACTTAAAATTCACCATTAAAATGTAAAAGCATATTTGCACTCGTATTCACCAACCGTTTTACAAACAATATTGTTTTACCCTAAAGTTAAAGAGTTACACAATCTCTGATTAGCTAATCCACTTAGTTTAGCCACTCAGAATATGCCTTCCTTGTAGATTTAGACAATTCTCTAAACTCGTAAATAAATACTGTTTACTAAGTAACGTCGAGCTGATTTTCGACTTTTTTTCTTTTTCCTTTTGCCATTGTTACGATGACAAGTTGGGAAATGGTCGAGTGGCTTGGAGAGATAACAGTTAAAAAAAACTCATGAAAGCATGGATACGTGGACTCGCCGCTCAACCATACCTGAAACAATTTGGGAAATGGCGTCAACTCTTTACCACACGACAAAAAATTAGACTGGTCCAAATTGAAAGGATTTGCAGACGACAAATTAAATGTAACTGAAATGATGATTTTTGTTTTGGATGGGGAAGAAAACATTGTGGGAAAAGGAGAAAATGCTGGTTACCAGCATTTTCTCCTTTTCCCACAATGATTTCAAAAGCCTTCTCCTACAGGGGCGTCAAAACTCGGGATAGTGTGGTAATGGGTTAATTAAACAAACAAACAAATCATTTCTTTTTAAAATGGTCCACTGTGACGAAGGTCTACTAAATGTACTAATAAGGCTCCAATACCGTTTATCGCCTAAGGTGACGAGTGTTTATAAATCATTTTGTGTTGTAGACTTGTTAAACAAATGTAGCTGAGAAGAAAAAACAAAACGCCCCTAATTTATAACATTTGATGAATCGTTTAGTCCATACAATCTATTCTTGTAGGGTATTTAAAAAAATACATCTTCTGTTTTTTCTTTTCTCTCTCTCTCTCTCTCTCTCTCTCTCTCTGGTTAGATAAAGATTATT
Source organism: Hippopus hippopus (assembly GCA_946811185.2). NCBI lineage: Eukaryota > Metazoa > Mollusca > Bivalvia > Cardiida > Cardiidae > Hippopus > Hippopus hippopus. Next base: position 31,778,378 of record OX328108.1, on the reverse strand, counting down.
ATCATTATCATTATTATTATTAATTATTATTATTATTATTAGCTCGGCTATTTTCGAAGAAAACGTGGAGGTATTGTCGTAAGCCAGTCGTTGTCGTTATTGTCGACGTCTGCATCGTGCAAAAAATACGAGATGTACAATTGGTTGGTTGGTTAGTTGGTTGTCCTCGTATATTGAAGTGTGAGGGTCGGTGGGGGGGGGGGGGGTTGGAGGGGGGGGGGAAACGAGCCGTAGGTTTTTCGAGTTTTTCTTTCTTTATATCATCGTTTGTACAATAAAGTATGTAAAATCGTGAAAAGAAAGAGAGAAAATAAATTTGAAAAAAACTAGAAACAAGTGATATTATAAACAAATAAATTTGTTAATGTGTACATACTCATAATAAATGACATTTTATAATAAAAGCCATGAATAGTCTATTGTCTTTATTTAAAAAAGTCCCAACAGATATTAAAACAAAATTGCTTCTTTTCGACAGAATGGTATCTCCAATTTTGCTGTATGCAGCGGAGGCTTGGGGGGTTTATAACTTAAAATCTATTGACAAAATACACATGAAATTTTTAAAGAAAATCCTTGGTGTAAGTCCTCAAACCCCAAACCTCGCTGTGTACGGAGAACTTGGAAGATATCCAATGTCACTTTTGGAGCTCGAAAAGTCAATTAAATATTATTTAAAAATCAAAAGTAATAGAATGTCACTTATTCATACAATATTTAATGAAAATTGCAATATTCAAATTGCTAGTAGAAATGCTTTTAACTGGTCTGCAAAAATTAAGAAAATTTTAGATAAAGCTGGATATTCATATATTTGGACAAGAAATAATATAGATAATTTTAATTTTGTATTCAAAAATATTCAAAGAAGACTTCGTGACAATTTTATACAAGAATGGCAAAATTCGACCAGCAATTGTTTGAAATTAGAATATTATTGTAATTTCAAAATGAATTTTGAATTTGAAAATTATTTAACAAACATAAGGGATGAAACACTAAGAAAAACGCTAACACGCTTTAGACTTGCCTCGCATAAGCTTGCGATAGAAACTGGGAGAGTCCAAATTATAGACAGGCAGGATCGACTTTGCAGACTATGGAACAATAATAGAATAGAATCAGAATATCACTTTTTATGTGTTTGTCCAAAATATTGCGAATTAAGATCAAAATACTTAAATATCCACTGGTTTACAATTGTTAAATTTAATAGAATTATGTCATCTAAAAAGAGAAAAATCCAATTAAATACTGCAAAGTTCATTAAAAGGGCACTAGATTTACGAAAAAGCTTTTTAAATAACGTTTAATATTATTGACCCTTATCTGGCTGATTTAATTAAGATAAATGCAACTTTCAAGCCATAGTAAAAACCCAAATGGTGCTATTTCAGTTTTATCTTTTGAAGAAAAATACCTTCTAATCAGACAATGTAGATCCAAGATCAGACTGCACGGTCTGTGCCGTCTGATCTTGATCTACAATGTCCACGAAAATGTCAGTGAGACGTGATTAGTATCTTAAGGGTTAATCCTACTATAGTTTCGATTAATCAATTTTTTTTTCTGATTTTTCTAGATTGTATTTGTACAAGCTTATGCTATATTTCATGTTATTATTTTTGTAAATGGTCAATGGCAAAAGCTTATTTGCCGAATACCAAAATAAAGTCATTTGAGTTGAGTTGAGTTGAGTTATAATATCTCTGTTATTACCGAAGATGTTAACTTCGAACTCGGACTAGTTGTTAACCATCAAAAGGAAAAGGGAACCTTCAAAATATTTTTGACACAGTTGTGCTCCGTTTTCGACTTAAAATTTTCAGGGAAAATTAAGCAACCATAGCCGAGTAATTGCATCCGCATGCGGTGCTCTTGTCTGTATGATTAGTATCTTTATTATTATCTTTAAAGAGGATCTTACATGTGTTATCATTTTTATCAAACGAGTTGACTAAAATTACATGACGCGAGCCTTGGCATTTTAGACAACAAGTTTGATTAAAATGATGATACATAAACACGAATCTGAGAATCTATTTATCACATGAAGTGAATGACGGACTAAATATTTATCTTGCATCATCACCTTTAGCATTATATATAGAGGATATTTGTTTTTTGCGGTGAAAGATCGAAATTTATTTCATCGAGTGAACATCATCGGTAATATTTTCACGAGTGGCGCAAAAAGTGAACATCATCGGTAATATTTTCACGAGTGGCTGCGCCACTCGTGAAAATATTACCGATGATGTTCACTCGATGAAATAAATCTCGATCTTTCACCGCAAAAAAACAAATATTCTATTTATTTCATGTTTTTAACCCTTTCTGGGGGGAACCTAATTAAAGTCCAGTACAGTTCTTTTCGATTATTCCCCGTGGCATACCCCCTCCGCATAGCAACGCATTACAATATTACGTCAAGCGCGAGAAATGTAAGGTAAATTACGTCATATTTCCATCTGGTTGTGAGGCACGCGCATTTCACCTAGGTAACTAGAGCGCGGGAACAACTGTTTCCGCCTTCAATTGAAGAGTTAGATTATAAAAATCGGTATTTTCACTGGTCGTAACCATGAAATATCGAAAAAATTTTCATCGATATTTCTCGATAACCTACCGGAGAGCATGAAATATATTGTATTATATACCGTTAATGGGCCCATGTCAGGGTCATTGAAACTCTGGTTTTTTTTATTTAAGGAATGAAGAGAATTTTTTTTTTTTTCATAGAGGTACGAAAAAAAGAACCTAATCACACTGTATGAAACCGGGAATCGGTTTCATACAAAAGTGTGATGAGGTTTTTTTTTTTTTTTTTTTCATACCTCCATGAAAACAAAAAAAAATTCTCTTCATTCCTTATAATTCAATATCACAGACAACAAATATGCACTTAAATAATACTAACTGCTCTTTTTTTGTACATCCAACATTGCGTATTTATTTACTGTCCTTTTCATTGATATTTCATAGCGCGGTAAAACTGCTCGTTCATGACGTAAAAATGACGTAATTCGTGACGTCATTATAGTATTGAACATTTGCAGATTGAGTGGATTTATTATTAGAGGTTCAATACGCTAGAATTAAGTTGAAAATAAGATTGTTTAAACCCAGCAGAATAACAATGAGTTTTCAGCTCTCTCTTTGAATTTACTGTTGGATTTTTTTTTTCAGTAGGTCTATTCAGAAAAAATAAATTCAGCGAGCAATTTGAACTTCGGACTCGATATAAAATCAGAACGAAAAAACATTATGAAATCTCGTATACATGTTTGTTTACATTAGTTTGACCGCAAAAGTAGTTCCGGCACTGCTGATTTTTTTTTTCATGGAGCTATGAAAAAAAATTTCAGCCAATCAGAACTCGCCAATGTTCATGAAAAAACTAGTATTGAATTATTAAAGAATAAATAGCATCTTTAGACTTAGAAATATTCCATTCTTTACTATTTTTTGTAAATGCGTCCTTAATTTATTTCTTTCTATGAAGACATTCTTACGGTGGTATCCTTACAAATATAATATTCTTATCTGAATTTTCCTTGATTTATTATATAAAATGGCATCCTTAATATATTTTTATAATGGCATCCTTGAAGATATACTATTCTTAATTCATTTATTTATTTATTCACTTTTTGTTTGAAAGGCATGGATATTAACGAAGAACTCTGTCTGTCATAATGGTATCCTTAAAAGTATTATATTCTTAAAATTTGAAACGATTTCAAAAAAACGTTTGTTTGTTTGTTTGTTTGTTTGTTTGTTTGTTTGTTTGTTTGTTTGTTTGTTTGTTTGTTGGTTGGTTGGTTGGTTGGTTGTCCCCGTATATTGATGTGTGGGGATCGGGGGTAAAAAAAACGAGCCATAGTTTTTCTTTTAGTTTTGCTTTCTTTATATCATCGTTTTTACAATAAAGTATGTAAAAATCGTGAAGAGAAAGAGAGAGAAAATATATTTGGAAAAACTCGAATGACATTGGAGAAAATCAAAGGGCTGAAAATTCTGAAAGGACGAAAGTGTACTCTTATATGAATGGACCAAAATGTAGCAACGATATGGAGAAAATGAAAGACAGAATCATTAACAGCGAGTCGGACAAGAGATTTAAATGCATTCTCGTAATGCATTTTACCAAGCAAGTCTGGGTCCATTTTATTTATTAATCGACTGAATCATAAAGGAGAATGGCTCTTTGACACGAGGAAACTTTACCGATGGTATTTAAGTTTCGACTCGCTCGAAGATAATTTTTGCAGATGCATTAACCCACCTTTTCACAGAGCACGATTCATATGAGCCGCTCTCGGGCAAAAGGGGCCTAAATGCATCTCAGCGGTGCACTATACCGAGCAGGTCAACACATAATTGCTGATCCTTTAGATCCATTTTTTTCTTAAAAACCACTGAATTGTTTTGGGTAAACTAGTCCTTTGAGATGCAGAAAATTGACCAAAAAGCAAAAAGTTTCGGCCCATGTCAGACTGCGCGAATTGCGCAGGCTGACATGTGTCGATACTTTTTGCAGATTCATTAAGCCCCTTTTTCACAGAGTATGGTAGTATTTATTTGAAAGCTAATGTGGTAATCATGCAATGAAATAAGAAAGTGCAATAAGAATCCTTGTGATATAATTGCATATACACACCGACCGCCGTAAATGGGGACTAAACAAATGAGGAGACTAAACAACAAAAACAAATCAAAACACTCAACAGATACATGCAGTTTGAGCTTATTTGTTCGCTAAAAACTGAGATCTGGGTGAGAGTTAGAGCCCGTTGTTGAGTCATGGCAGATGGTAGGGTACAGAAATTTACTATATCTTTGATAAGAGTAAACAGGGCTTTTCAGCAACTGCTTTTTCCACATTTGATACAAAAAAAAAAAGAAACCGGGAAAATTAGAAACAAATGACATTATAATGAAAATAAATTTCAAGTAGTTATTAATCAGAATATTAATATATTTACTATGACAGAAAATGCGACACTTAAAAATGTCATAGAATGTATTAAAAATTGTTATAGTCAAATTAACCCTAAGGCTGCTAATCGTCTTTGCGGACAGCGTAGTTCAAGATCTGACTGCACAAAACGTGCAGTCTGATCTTTGATCTACATTGTCCGATACGGTATTTTTTTGCCCAGTGAAGTCAACTTTGAAATGGCAATACGATTTGGGGTTTCACTATTGACTGGAACTTTTTGTTTCATTTATTTAGCAGTTTAAGGGTTAAGGATTTGTGAAAAATCTTGATTCATTTTCAGGTCCCGAGCTAAAATTGTCATTGTCATATTGTAAAGAGCTAAAATTGTCATTGTCATATTGTAAAGAGCTAAAATTGTCATTGTCATATTGTAGCATTTCTCACAAGTAACGATTTTTTTTTTTTTTAATTACAGAAGATGTATTTTCAAGTTTTCATGACACAGCTCTTCCTCACTGTGTCACTGGGTAAGTTTGTGTAATATTCTATGGAAAATAAATGTTTGAGATAATATAGACCAATCTATATTCGTATTATTTGCACGCGGCAACTTTTATACAGCTCAATCGGTGCGATTTGTCTTTATAAGGGTAGAAAGCATTGTGCATAGCATTTTCTCCTTCTTTTTTCCTGGCATAATTCATGCAACAAGTTTTATAATTTCTTCGCCTATCCATCGATCGCTACGATTATTTCCTCTTGATATGTACATTTCTCCTACCACGAGGTGGATAGTTGCAAAGATTGAACGTACTTAATCATGTGACTCGAACCTAGAACACATGATATGAGAGACCGTAGCCCTGGCATATTAAAGCTATGTTTGTCAAATATGTATACCTGTATGACTTTTTAATCTGTCTTTAAAACAAGAATTGTAAGTTTCTGCACTTTTAACCTTAAAAACTTTAACCCCCAGCGCCATAGCCATAAACAGGAATATTTGTGGACGGCAAAGATAAAGATCAGACTGCACAGAACGTACAGTCTGATCTTTGATCTATACCGTCCGCTTGTTTGGTCAAGTCTATAGGATAAAACCTCTCATCTCTCTGTCTTCAAGTTACTATATGATTAATTGTATTTTACAGTCGATGCCGGTATCGTGGCCCAAGACCCTTACATATTGAGCCGACAGGACTTAGAGGCAAGTAAGTACACATTGATTATGGGCTTCCATTGTCCATTTAGTAAAAGTAGTCTAGTCTTTCCAGTAGATAACTCTAAAAGCGCCAAAGAAATAAAGCCAAACTTTTTAGTCGTGAAAAAAATACCCATATAATCGTGGTTTTATTGCTGCTCTTGAATAAAATGTCTTAGCATAAAAGGCAGTGTATTTCCAAGATGAGGTATGCACGTTCTGTGCCGTCTGATTTTGATTTACACTGTCTACACAAGTGCGTATAGTTGTGAAAGGCGTTTTAACCCTTTCCCGCACAATACCGACTTTTAACGACCCTTGGAAAGAAGCCCTTTGAAAGCATTGCGGGAAAAGGAGAAAATGCTGGTAACCAGCATTTTCTCCTTTTCCCACAATGTTTTCTACCCTATCAACGAAAAATTGCATCATTAGAGCCACATTGAAAATGTCGTCTGCAAATGCTTTCAATTTGGAGAAGGCTAAAATTTTGTCGTCTGGGAAAGGGTTAAGGGTAAAATATTGTGTTTACATTTTAAACAAAACCTATTCTAGTCGCATTGATAGATTTGTGGCCATTTTCTTTAAAAAAAAAGAGAGAGAGAGAGAGAAAAACATAAAAAAAGGCAACAGGTTAATCACCTTGTCATCAATTTTGCTTGAAAACATTTGAATTGTGAAAATACTTAATTTTAGCAAGACTTTAACACACAAACACCCGCGAAGGTTGACTCGTATGATTTTTTTTTTTTGTATTCACGGGGTAAATAAATATTGGGGGAAAACTCTGCCATTTAAAAGAACCATTTTAATAAATTCTTAGAAGGTCTATTCCGTTTTCGTTACCCCTAAAAATGTTGATTTCCATGATTTCCTCTTAACAGATGTTTACAGAATTTTTTATAAACCAGGGCCGTTATATTCCAGAGTCTTTTGATAGACTGTTTGTGAGATAATATGCATTTTCTATTATTCAGAATGTGAGGCGATGTGTCGGACTGAAGTTTGCCATATTGAGGACGACACAGACTGCAGCCGATTCATTACTTGCACACGTGGTTCCCGAGGCTTGTATAGCGCTATTATACAGCCGTGTGCGTTCGGAACCTTCTGGGCCGGGGTCCGGAAAAAGTTTATTTGTGATCTTCCTCAAAACGTTAACTGCAAAATAGGTGAGAAAATAGTTTTCAAATCTTTAAGAATGGAACAGTGTTTCGCCGCTTTCAGTTTATAACTTTCCTTTGACGTTTTTGTTAGGTAATATTTTTTCATCAGGGGACGATTTGCTGGTCAACTGGATGTTAATTGCTGTACGGTATTTGCTAGAACTACTTTGTCTACCCTTAAAGAGCCTATCACAACTCCCTTTTTTCCAGATTACTGCCGTGGCAAACAGATCGGAGATTTTTATGACAACGCTGGAGACTGCAAAACATATTGGATGTGTGGACCAAAAGGTTGGTAATGTATTACATACCGTCAATCAGCATGTCATCAAGTATTATTGAGCTATAGAGGATAATCAACTGGTTGTGTGTGATATTAGAAATCTGTCACTCGAATGGGGTGTGATGCGGTTAAAAAAAAACGAGTCCGAATATGAGAGTTAGGGGCCGTAGACCTTAAGTTTTTTCATGAAACTGGGCCCTGAATTACATCTGTTTTATTCATCTACTTGAAGGGCCACCATTCGTTTCATCGTTCCTGTTAAAGCACCAGAATTATGTTTTATTTATCCTTTTGAAGGGCCAGAACCAAGATGTTGTAGAGATGGCTACTACTTTGATATGCAAGAAAAACGATGTATGGTGGATCTAGATGGAACCTGTAGGAGTAAATGTCCCTTAAAGCAAGGTAAACCGTTGGATACTTAACCCTTAGGCTGCTAGGCGCGACTCACTGACCTTTTGCGGACAGTGTAGATCAAGATCAGACTGCACAGAACGTGCAGTCTGATCTTTGATCTACACTGTCCGCCAAAGACATCTTTATCTACGAAACATTACCTTTGAAATAGCAAAATTTGGAATTTTTCTATCGCCATTAAATTTTCATTTCATTTATATAGCAAGATAAGGGTTGATCCGTAGCTCGCTAAAACTCATCATCGCCAGTCCAACAGTTATCACTCTTTGAACACTCATAAGCAAATCTTTAAAAAAAAAAAAGGAACAAGTCTCGCGATACAACGCGATTTCATCAGGACATACAAGGTGCCAGTGACGTAGACAAAACATTAACTGACCCATAACAAGAATAACAATTGAGAAATGAAAGCCGAAATATACTTATTAGACACTGCATCCCAATAAAAATTTGCCTCCGGTAGTGTAGATAGTCGCATTTGATTGTACTTCATGTATGATGCAAGTGGTTGTTTATCTATGCGTGGTCCCGGGAGTAATTCTAAACATACATTTAACTTGAAGAATTCCACATCTAGAAATAAGGATATTTCTTGCACCATTGTGTTATTGGTGGACCAGTTTTAACATTAGATCCCTATGGCTTAAAGGGGGCTTCTCAGATTTTTATAATTTCGCCAAACTTCTTGGTGCATCACTGAATTTATCGATAGCAGGCAAATCATCCGTCAAGAAAAGTAGTAAATATATGAAAAAAAAAAACATTTTCTCCTTTTCCCTCTATATTTATCCTTTTAAAAATAAATCCCACTATTGTAGCCGCTTTATTTTGTTTTGTGCAAATGCTTTCAAATTCAACAAATCTGAATTTTATAATTACTTAAAAGAGGCACAGATATGCCAACAAAAGGTTCTGCAAGCTCAAAGTACGTTAAGTTTGTTTGTTTGTTTTTTACCAGATGTTTGCAGGACAGTCGGTGTTGCAACAGAATATTTTGATGATGGCAATTGCCGAACGTACTGGGATTGCGAGCAGAAAACACGCCATCCAGTCTGCTGCCCCGAGAGTCAGGGGTACAATCTTCTGACAGGAAAATGTGAAGCTAGCGCCTGCAGGGATGCCTGCCCTAGAGAATATCAACCTGGTTAGTTGAACCTTTGGTTTCATGCTTTCCTTTATGCAGCCACCTGTATAATGCAAACACATTTCAAATTCCTAAATCATAGTGTCAAACTCTTTGCCACACAATTCATAGTTTAAACGACCCTGTGGAAGAAGGTGTTTGAAAACACTTTTTGAAAAGGAAAAAAAACTGATAACTAGAATTTTTCTCCTTTGCCAAAAATGTTTTCTACCCTCTCACCGATAAATTCCAATATTCCAGACACATTTAATTTGTCGTGTTCATATGCATTCAGTTTAAACAAGTTCGAACTTTTTTCGTTTGGTAAAGAGTTTAAACAAAAGTCTGTAAAACCGACAATTTCATTGCCAATGGTGACCTAATTACATTTTGAGGACTGCAAAGAACATGTCTTTTAACTTGATTCTAAATTTTTATTTAACCCTTTACCAAACAATCCCGGGTTTTCACGACTCCAGGAAAGAAGACTTTTGAAAACATTGTGGGAAAAGGCGAAAATGCTGGTAACCAGCATTTTCTCCTTTTCCCACAATGTTTTCTACCCTATCAGATAGCCTAAGCTCATTTGTATCAATTTTGAATTTGTCGTCTGCAGATGTTTGGAATACAAAAGAGTCTAAAATTTGTTGTTTGGGAAAGGGTTAAATTATCTCCATTTTTGAAAAGAGACTGTGAATCAATCCTTTATCATACATTCCCGTGTTATACCGACCATAGGTAAAAGAACGTTTGTTAAGATTGAAAGAAAAAGCAAATGCTGGTTAGCTGCATTTTCTCCTTTTAGCTTAATGTTTTCTACTCTTTCTACGACAGCTTTCAATAAGTTAGCCACATTTAATTTGTTCTTTTCAAATGCTTTCAGTTTAAACAACTCTAATTATCTGGGAAAGGATTAAGATTTCGGAAAAGAAAAAAGTCCAATTTATCTAGTTGGCAGTTAAATAAATCATATCCGTAGCACAACTTATATTTGTATATTTAGACACCTGCTTGCAACCAGGCATTAAGAGTTACCCACTTTACGATGGCCTCTGTCGAACTTACATGAAGTGTACCGCGGGCGGACTTGAAGAGCCTTGGTGCTGTGTCTCCACCCAAATGTACAATCCCGAGACCCAGAGTTGCGAGGACAAACCCTACGATAGTCCAGTTTATTGTAATGACACCTGCCCTGGATACAATGAAGGTACCCGATCTCTTGTTAATTTTCTGTTTTGTAAATTATATTTATGAAATTTTTACAAGACTTGAAAATTTCTTACGAGTCCATATTGAGACTTTTTGCAAAATAAGGAAATAATGTGCGGCCAAGATGATTAAACCCTAGGCTGCTAAGCGCGACTCACTGACCTTTTGCGGACAGTGTAGATGAAGATCTTGGATCTACACTGCCCGATAAGGAGATGTAATTCCCCAAAACATAACTATGCAATAGCAAAATTCGGGTCATTACTATCGACTTGAACATTTCATTTTAGTTATTTAGCAGAATAAAGGTTAATTTACTTTTGAAAGGGTAAAAAAAAAAACATTGTGGGGTATGTGGGTTACAAACAATTTCTTCTTTTGTCACGTGTGTTTAAAGGGGTTCATTTGTAGAAATGAAAAAAAAAAGTTTGCTGCTGTTGGTGCAGTGTTAACCCTTTAAAAAACAAACACCAGATAGATTGAACAACTATAAGAGATTAATTTCGATTGTGGACACAGGGGAAAATGCTGGTAACGAGCATATTTTCTTTTTCCCCTACAATGTTTTCTACCCGTCCAAAAGTAAATTTCAGTTTTTTGACTCGTAGGCTTTTAAAGACGTTGTGAGGAATAGACGAAAGGTTGGTAACTGTCATTTCGCCTTTGCCGAAAATGTTTTACACCCTTTCAAACAAATTTACGGTGGCACAAAAGTGACATGGAAGATATATTTTATACTACGTGCGCACGCAGTAGCTAATACGTGCGCACGTATTAGTTATTACGTGCGCACGCAGTAGCTATTACGTGCGCACGTAATAAGTAATACGTGCGCACGCAGTAGTATTACGTGCGCACGTATTAGTTATTACGTGCGCACGTAATAACTAATACGTGCGCACGTAATAGCTACTGCGTGCGCACGCAGTAGCTAATACGTGCGCACGTATTAGTTATTACGTGCGCACGTAATAATCCACCAATCAGAATCATGAACGGAAGCCATTGTTTCAAGATGGAAGTGGAAGATAGACATTTATTGATCCTTATAAACTGATTGGTCGATTATTACGTGCACACGTAATAGTTATTACGTGCGCACGTATTAGTTAATACGTGCGCACGTATTAGCTACTGCGTGCGCACGTACTAGCTACTGCGTGCGCACGTAATAACTATTACGTGCGCACGTATTAGCTAATACGTGCGCACGCAATAGTATTACGTGCGCACGTATTAGTTATTACGTGCGCACGTATTAGCTACTGCGTGCGCACGTAATACTACTGCGTGCGCACGTATTAGTTATTACGTGCGCACGTATTAGCTACTGCGTGCGCACGTAGTATAAAATATATCTTCCATGTCACTTTTGTGCCACCGTACAAATTGCATCATTTTCCACTAATTTCATTTTTCACCTGCAAATGCTCTCAATATGTTCAGATCTAAATTCATTTCAAATTAAATCTGTGTGCTTGACATTAATTTTGGAACAACTTTTCAGCTTACATCAAGCATCCTTCAATACCTGCTTCCTACAAACCTTAACCCTTTACCAAGCGACAGAATTTTAGACTCAACCAACATGAAAGCATATGCAGATGACAAATTCAGTGTAGCTCAAATGATGATTTCTTTCTCTGAAAGGATAGAAAACATTGTGGGAAAAGAAGAAAATGCTGGTTACCAGCATTTTCTTCTTTTCCCACGATGTTTTCAAAAGCCTTCTCTGTCAAGGTTTTTAAAACTCATGATTGTGTGGTAAAGCGTTAACCAATACTTATGTTGTGATCTGGGTACTAGCAGTTGCAAATGTTGACCCGGTTCATCATGGGATTCAAATCTAGAACTTTTACTGTGAGAAGCTAATACTTAACCCTCAGGCTTATAAGCGTGACTCACTGACCTTTTGCAGACAGTGTAGATCAAGATCAGACTGCACAGAACGTGCAGTCTGATCTTGGATCTACACTGTCCGATCAGGATATATATTTTTCCCCAAAAAATTAACTTTAAAATAGTAACATTTGGGATTTTACTATCGATTTGAAAGTTTCATGTTAGTTATTTAGCAGGATAAGGGTTGATCCGTACATTACTGACTCCCACTGAATTCTGATGTCTGGAGAAGGCTTTATTAACTAATGGGAGACGTGTAACATCGCCTTTCATCGCCGAAAAAACCTACGGATTAGGCTAAGACTCGGGTACTAAGTAATCGATCGGCCAATAGACGCTGGTTCCCCGCCTCGATTACGATTTACCCGAGTCTTAGCCGAATCCGTACGATTTTGGCGATGAAAGGCGATGTTACAGGAATGTTACATGAATCCCATTAGGGTGCCCTATCCTTAAGAACATTATTTATTTTTTAATTCAGAATGTCACCTTAGACCAGGCAATAGCCCAGACACTTTCATGTTAGGTTCTGCTGAAATGCCCTGTCCTGCGGGTACAGCATTCGACCAGGATACTTGTTCATGTGGCAGGCACGTTCAAGGCGCCCGTGACAACTGTAAGTAATAATTTTACGTTATTTAGCTCTGCGTTAAACCTTTAAAACACAGTTCCTACTTCTAATATCCCTGAGGATGAAGGCTTTCAAAAACATTGTGGAAAAAGGAGAAAATGCTGGTTTCCAGTATTTTCTCCTTTTCCAACAATGTTTTCTGTCCTTCCAACGAAAAATCCCAATGTCTGAAACACATTTATTTTATCACTTGCAAATGCTTTCCATTTGCTCTAGTTTAAAACTTTGTCGTTAGATTAAGTAAGAGGTAAACAGTACAACAATTGAGAGCAATAAAAGCTTCTCTTTTTTTAATTTTCAAATCCTCCCCTTCCCCCCTCCCCCCCCCCCCCCAAAAAAAAAATAAAATGATCACAAATACTGTTTTACCCTTTACCAGATGACAAAGTGTTTAACTTGTCCATTTTGAAAGCAAATGCAGATGACATATAAACATGTCACAAATGTTTAATATGTCTTTGAAAAGGCAGGAAGCAAATGTGGGGAAAAAGAGATAATGCTGGTAAGCAGAATTTTCTCCTTTTCCCATATTTTTTTCCAAAGATTTCTTTTCCAAAGTCATTAAAACTAGGCATCACGTGATAAAGGGTTAAGACCCAAACCCTTGTTTCTGAGTACACCAAATTCTACTGTATGCCACCGCCAACCCAAAACATATATTACAAAACAGCAGACAGTGTAGATCATTAACCAGAACAAAACATGCAGACTGATCTTAATCTACACTGTCTTCATAAGATTCTAATCTCAATCATATTCAAGATTGTAAAACAAAATTAAAAAGTTCGATTGCGCTTTTTAAGGGCTTTACGACTTAATTCTCTTTTTTCAGCATGCAACATAGAATTGGATATCATCTTTGATTATGCTGGATGGAGGTTGTCTGGTTCCCAGAAAGCTATTGAAATCAACGAGTTAGGAACAGTAAATCAAGGAACCATGTATCAGGATATGACAAGCTATAGATTTGACGGGAACCTCTATTACAGAATGCTGTACTTCAAGCAGGCCTTTCCCAAACTTTATGCAAATGTAAGTATTGCTTTTACAGGGTTTTCCTTGACTTTCTCATACGGAGTCATTGATCCCCTTTAAATGAATGAAAGAAGGCAAACATTCAAATTTGGGGCAATATTTAGAATATTTAGCGTCCAGATTCAAAGAAACAGGGTGACAGGTAATCGGCTCGAGGCCACTAAAATAAAAAATAAACTGTTTGACTTATGTCAAAGGCTAGCCACGCCCTACCATGCTAATTCTCACAGCCTATATATAGTCGCTTGTTATTCTCTGCCTGGGTTTGTATATGGTTTGTTTACCTGACATGTTACCAAGATGACCCGATAATCTCATGCAGTCTTGCTCAACTTCTTCATTTTCTTACCAAATGTTGACAAAGGTGGTCTAGGAGCTATAACTCAATCGGTCTGGTAGTAATATGTATTTATGATGTTCACCAATACCTGAGAAGTGAACAACTAGGTACTGTAACCATATTAGCTCCTACAGGGGGCTGTTTGCTTTTTTTTTTCCTTGCATGCTCAGACTACTGTTGCAAAAATTATAATCAAAGGAAAAAATGCTCATAATGTTTTTCTTTTATCTTTTTCTTTGTTTATGTAGTAGACCTAAGTTCATATTGGTTACAAGTGCCATTTTATTCCCAGCTATTCTGAATTTCATTTTTAATCTTTTTCCTAATTTAGAAAATAACACAATTTTGCATTGGCTAAACCATAACATTGCTATACTTTAAAATGAGAAAAAGAATCTGGAGAACAAAACCCAAATTCGCTTAAGAATGGTTGGTAACGTAGGCCTTAATCCCATTCTTTTTGCTTTTATTTCAGCTCGTGTACCGACCAGACGATTCCTCTCCCAACCAGAGGAGAATTGTTCTATCTAACTGTATGAATATAGAATTAGGTGGACCTTCGCTGGAACTATATCTTCAAGATGGAAGGATAAATCTTGTCCTTGTGACGGATACTCTAGTTGATGACCCAAATAATCCCGGTCAACAGATGTATTCCTCCGCATTCACATCAGTGCCGTATTCGGTAATATCCATATTCTATTGTCATGTACTAGCAAGTCATAATCCTTTACTAAGCAAAACCGTGCTTTAATGACCCTGATGTTTGTAATGGGGACATTTCTAGCACTTTTGCATCGAGTTAAGATCTAAATGTTTTGCATTTCTCTTGCAGCCAGGCAGGTGGAACCGATACAGAGTTGTTTACAACGGTAAAAACGTTTACGTTCTCAATGAAGTGGTAGACGGGGATCCGCCTGTACAGCCAGAAATTGATGTTAAACCATTAACAGGTTTGTACAATATGACTTGAAAATTTAGTTTATGGGATTATTGTACAGTTTATTGAAACTAAAGTGATACATACATGATAAATTTGTCATTGATATATGATATCGACCAATATACTTATCATTTAATTGGCAATAATGAAGACTCGTGCAATATAATTATGCAGGTGTTTATTGAAAGATCCTCAACATTCTAGCACTCCTTCAAACGGTTAATACCAAAACTTGGTCCATCTTTACCGAACTATGGCCGTAGTATTGATAGAAAATACACTGGACAAAAACGATTGTCCTACATAAATATTTGAATTCAATCTAAGAAATATAATTGAGGGTAACATTAATCAAGCGTGAGCGTCTTTATACACGCTAAGAATCTCCCTAAACTGCATTTATTTTTTCAGTCTAGCTTTTGTAAGTTTTCTTCTTTTTTTTTCTTCAGATAGGAAAGGTTTTGGCTCTACTGTTGCCAGATATGTAAAACTTAGCGCGAGAAGTATTTGCTTATTACAAGCAATGCCTTTTGCCAAAAATATTTTTAAAACTGTTGAATACTATTTTTCCTATTTACTATTTTTCCTCTAACTGACTGTGCCTTACATATTTAATGTTAGTTTAAAAATGTTGAGAATTTAAAAAAAAAAATCATACGGCAACGGGTGTAAAGTCACATAGTCACATACGTCTACTGAAGAACTTGTTTTTCTCATGTAAAACTCATCTATAACATTTAGTGCACATCGTACTGTTGCTATCAAAATGAGTGTTGGCATTTTATTTCATTATGATTTTAATGGCACCTCTTTGTGACTTGAATGAATAACCTCTTGCAGGGTTTCAGTATTTCGTTTAAACTTTCAGGAGCCATATCTGTTGCTGCAGAGGGGCTTGATATTGGGCGCTGCAGTGTTCATGCTGACCCTAATGTAATGGGCTTCATTGGATCTTTGGCACAGGTACGAGTATATGTCTGATTTTAAAGAAATAACTAATTCCATAATATCATTAATTCCTATTTGAATGTCTTATAGCACTGATTTCAACTGGTAAATAATAACACGATATCTTTCTTCCAAACTGTGGTCCTAGAACTGGCTGTTCAACACAAGTGGTTGACAAGAGTTTAACTGTATTTATCTCTTTGCAAAACAACAAAATCTTGAAATTGCCCGAATTGAAAACATTCCCAGGCATCAGTTTTAATCTGGCTCAAAGGATGGGATCTGTTTTTAAAAGGAAAAAAGGGAAAGGGGAAAATCTGATTACCAGCATTTTTCTCCTCTTTGCACAGTGTTTTCAAAAGTCTTCCTCAAGGTCTTAAAACATGGAATTGTCAGGTAAATGGCATTGAGTGTACATGATGTACATTATTAGTTGTACGGTCAGGCGGCAGGGGACTTGGAAACTTGTTCACGGCTGTGGAGAATAATGTCGCCCGAGCCGAAGGCGAGGCGGCGACATTATTCTCCACAGCCGTGAACAAGTTTCCAAGTCCCCTGCCGCCTGACCGTACAACGAATTTATTATACTGCAAAGTTTTACCATTCCAACGTGTGTTAAGCGAAATTTACCTGGTTTTTTTTTTTTTGGTTTCAAAAATTGAGTACGCTGACGGAGTAGAATTTCCCTTCTGAGTGCCCCAATTCAATGAAAAATGACGTCACTGGGAACTGACGTCACTGAAACCTTGGAAAAACGTGCAGTTTGGTGCATAATCTTGATGTTAGTCTTGATCGACACCGCCATTTTGTATGTCGTGTTGAAAGTGTAGTCATGTATACGGAGCTCCCGAAAGGGAAACTGCTTTTACGTTGGTTTTGCCAGTGGACATGATATATATGTTCGGGGAATATTATCCAATCAGATCACGAGAAATTTCTTTGCAGTATAATAATCATTCATGTTTTCTACCTCCAGCTACAAATCACAAAATGTCTAAGACAAGAATGGATTAACAGCTACAACGGTGTTGCACAACAAGTTAGAAACTCCAGGACCAGTAGCGGACTTAGCCCGTCACCAGCATAAATAAAACAGAGGAGGCAGTATCCATTAATATCTGAATCAATGACTTTGTATGCTTTTAGTGCTTTTTGTTCTGAAGCAAATATTCTTTGCAATTACGTCATAATATGTAGAAATAAAACATATTTGTATGATTGTAGAATGTTATACTATATAGAAACAGAAAATAAATCATGGCTAATTACAACATTGTCGCGCAGTTGAAGTTAGAAATTCCATAGGTACACAGGGCCCTTCTCCAGCATAAATAAACAATGGGAAGGCAGCACTCATTATAGTTCTAACTTTTCCATCCCGAAAAAAAATGAAGAGAACAACTTCAAGTATGAGCATAAGTTCAAAAATTGGCCAATATGTAAACGACTTTAATATTCATCATAAAGAAGATACAGCCTACGACCATTGCCAAAAAACGATATTGTCGTGCAATATGTAAGAAAGTCTAGGGCCAGAACTGTACTTAACCCTATACAAGCATAAGTAAAACTAGGGATGTCTCACATGTCATCATTTTAAATCCCTAAATACCTCCTGAAACAAATTTGAAGCAGACCACGACTTTAAAAACATCCGTGTAGAACACAGGTTATTTTATGTGGAATAAAGTTTGATATGTAAATATATGTGTATATTATGGCAAAAATAGGAAAATATTTACATGTTATTTCTAAGTCTGCCCATTTGTTATCAAAAGTCGTCCCCTAAATATTGAAAAATGCCTGAATGATGTAACGATTGATCAATAATTTATGATGTCTTATTTCTTCCTTTTCAGCAGCAAATGTTTCTCTGTCATTATGTCATAATATGTTGTAATGAAATATACATGTATCATCATAATCATGTAGAAATGAAAAATAAATTTATTATTGTAGAATTGGTTTATATTCAAAAGATATTATTTTATTGGTATATATTTAAATGATTTTATTTTAGCAACAAAAGGAGATACAATCTTGTGTGTCATGACGATCGACAGTCGCAACGGCGTTACAAAACTAGTTAGAGACAATTCCAAGGGCCATTTAAACCTTCTCAATCATAAATAAAACTACAAGTTAGAAAGTCCAGTGTCACAAGCCTATTGAATCCTTCACCAGCATAAATAAAACAGGAGTAATTTAGAAACTCTAGGGCCAGAAGTCTACTCAACCTATTACCAGCATAAATAAAGTTTAGGAGGCCACAATATCTGATCTTTTGTGAGAAGTATACATATAGCTAGCCAAATAGTTTTGAAGTTGCAAATATTTGGCTTTTTGTCCCACCTGAAAGTATTTATTTTCCATAGAAATCTAAAGGTTATCCAACAGAGCATTAAACGTATATTGTAATGTAATGGGAAACCATGATAACTTCTTGAACTAGTGAGAGACAAAAAACATATTTTCTACCGGGAATCTGAAAAGTTTCGATATTTGTCACATCGCTGTCGGCAACACAAGGCAAAACAATGTCCTAAATCCGGTAAGCTATGACCGGTTATATCAGTATTGTTGATGGTTTCTCATTTTATAAAGTCCAATAAAGTTCGAATCATTTTCTGAAATCAAGAACATATCCCTCTTCTGGAGGTATTGTACGTGCTGATATTTCTCGTGCGTCGATCCTAACACCACATGACTGTATCTTCCACTTTCTACCACGTGTATCTGAGGAGGAGGCTGTATGTCACACACAAACAAGCGCCCTCTACGGTCACTTGTACAACTTACAGGTTCTTTAATGTAGTCTTCAGATAAAGACCACAAAATTCGTCCATCGGCCGTCATTGTTACAACTTCTCCTCGTTCCCCACGAGACTTGTTACCGCGGCAACACACGTGCAGGGTGTTGTTGTCGCGATCAGCCAACAAAGACACTGGTTGTTTGAACGCTCTTTCAAATTTTCGTGTAGTTTCACCGTCTATTGCATACAAATTATTTTTCCAAGTATAATATATTCGACCGTTCATTTGATCTATACCCCGACATTTTGTAACGGCAGTTGGTAATAAATCATCTGAATGTACTAAACAATCATCTTCAACATTTACAATTTTGATAAATTGCTCTTCTGGCATAGTAACCGCTATTTTATGTTTAGTGACGTCTGTTATATTGTGTGGATTGGTATCAAACATGCAAGTATCCATATGCTTAAGTGACGAACTGAAAAGCAACAACTCTTTGTTCTTCTGGTCACACAAAACTAACCTTCCGTCTTCTAATTCAATGCTGTCTGTGATGTTACGATTCTGAGCGGTTCTTGGAACATCTAAATCTGTGATTTTATCGAGATACATATGAACTAAGTCTTCATCACCTTCAAATATTGGTTCTGTTATTGCAATACCTGACGGTGTTGTGATGGACTGCACAGATGCTCGAGGAGTTCTATTGCTTTGTGGACCTTGCACTGACAATGGTCGAGGTGTTCTGTTGCTATGGAGAGCTTGCACGGACACTGGTGTGGGTGTTTTGCTGCTGATAAATGATGTTGAACTGCTTAACCTATTCACCTTTGAGGGAGTGGCAAAGCTCATCTGTGAAGTAGAACCTTTGCTGTGGGCAGGTAAATGATTGTGACCCCTTTCAAAGTCCGCATTATTGCCCAGGACCAATTTTAATTTCATGTCAGACGTTGACTTTTGATTTAACGATTTATAGCTCTCAGTTTCGATAAACTTGTTTTGTCTCGATTTATACTGGGGACCGTTAGCTTGTTTCCTTGACGACTCTTGTTCATACAGAGCGTCCTCTGTTTCCGTGACGTCAGATGAAATATCAAGAGATTCGACATCATTTTCAACGTCATGCATTGTAACGTCACCAAGACTGATGTTACTTTTGCCGTCCTCATTTCCGATTATTTGCTTTAAAGTTATCCGCTTGTTCAGTTTTAATTTAAACAGGGGATTTGGTAATTTCCATCTGTCACTATCTTCAAAAGAACATAGTAGAGTTTTAGCTTCAAGAATGTTTGCTATTTGCACTATTTTATCATCCGTATTTTCGAGATCAGTCTGTAAACTTTTAACCTTCTCCAAATCCTTCCCAATGTTTTTAAGTCTCACTTGTACTTCGTCCTGGACTGGTTTAAATTTTGAATTCATTCTATTAATCAAATCCTTCTCGAGAAATCCTATCAGCGATATAATTGTGTCAACGAATTCTTTAACTTCTCGTTTTAATTTCTCTTTCTTTTCACTAATCTTCTTTGACAAATGCTGCGCTTGTTCAGCTTTTCTTTCCAACTCTTCTCTCTCTTTTCTGATTGCTTGAAAAGCTCTTTTCTCCCTCTGCTTAAATGCCATCGACTCCGTATATGAAGTTACTTCAACAACTCTTTTTGATATGTGATTGGAACTTCCCCTCGAAATAGACGAAGATCTAGTCATTTGACATGTCAAACACATGAGTTCGTCAGAGCTATCACAAAAATGTGTCACTGTATTTCTTGGATGCTTAGAGCAGTAAACTGTGCGATTTCTTCGCGAAGGTCCCGTTTTCGCAGCCTTTGACCGTGATGCTGAGCTTCCCATGATCGAGTGATTGAACAAAAGGGCAATCTTTTAAAAAGTCTTACACAGATAGAGATCTAAGCATTTAATATTCCTTCCTGAAAACCTTTAACGATTATTTTTAACCACAACACATAGGCTATGTCCAACTACATTATTCACTAATTTCTCTCGTTGGCTTTGATAAAACTTACTTCTTTTAAAAAGATATTCATATTCTTTATCATACTTTTTCATCAAAGAATTTGATATTGAAAAATATACTGTAAATATTGATTTAATTCAAAAGATTATGTGAATACGTGTTTAACCCTTTCAGCGAAAGCACGGGCTTTTTTTTTTTTTTTTTTTTGAGGGTATAGATCAAGATCAGATCGCACAGAACTTGCAGTCTGACCTTGGACTTATACCGTCCGCTTGTTTAGCCAAAGCATTGAGTTAAAATTTCTTCCTAGGTTTCAATGGATTATATTTTAAGCTGTTGAACGAGGTCGTGTTTATATTTTTGGCGCAGAAAGAGTTAATCTTTGCAAGATGAAATTGAATCAATTGATTATTTTCACGTTGTATAAAGAAGCGAATTACTGTGGGCCCTGCTCTGACAAAAGGGGGCTTAATGCATCTCCGTGAGGCACTATACAAGGCAAATCATCACATAATTATGTTCCTTTGACATAGTAGAAATTTGACCGATAGCGAAAAGTTTCGGCCCAGGTCAGCCTGCGCGGACTGCGCAGGCTGACCTGGGTCGATACTTTTCGCAGATGCATTGAGCCCCCTTTTCACAAAGCATGGCTCAATTATAAATTACGGTGCGTTTGCTCTCAGAATATCTGATAGAATTACAAACAGTGTAGAGCAAAGATCTGACTGCACGTTCTGTGTAGTCTGACCTTACATCTATACTGCCAGCAAATTACTGTAATATCGTTCCCTACTCTATAATGCTTTTCAAACTGCTTTACCTTCGTATTCTGCGTTTTCGCTATCTGAAGAAGGGAGTCTTTCTTCAGAAAAGCAAAAAAAAAAAACATTGTGGGAAAGGGATTCAAAATATATTGGTGATCAGCATTTCCTTGTTTTTCCACAATGTTTACTACCCTTCCAAAAACAAAACTAGTTAGCTTATAAACTGACACAACATCATTCTATCAATAGATTTACATACATACAATTTCTCAAATAGAATACGCTATATTTGAGCCATGTTCTGTCAAAAGGGGGCTTAATGCAGCTCCGTGATGCACAATACCAAGCAAGTCATCACTTAATTGTAGATCCTTAGAGACCATTTTGTCTAACGACCGACTGAATTATGCGGTAAATTGGTCCTTTGACATGCCGAAAATTGACCAAAATAATGGCAAAAAGTTTCGCCCAATGTCAGCCTGCGCAGGCTGTGCAGGCTGACCTTAGTCGATACTTATTGCCAATGCATTTAGCCCCCTTATCTCAGAGCATGGCTCATTTCTAAAAGAGTCAATTCAAAACATTCGCCTCGTATCGCAATGAGATCGTGAAAATATGGTTTGCTTATTTTAGTGATTTTTTTAGCGCTGTTTAGACACCTAAAATTCCAATTATATTTCGGCAGACACTGCAACCCATCCATGCTTTAATGGAGATTTTTTTTTACGGTACTTCGCACAAAATTCTTTTCATGCCACTGGCTGCTTTCCCATACAAACATCATCGAAACAATAATTAACGGCGAGAGAAGAAAGAATCCTGTCGCAACAAATGACTATCGTCAATCGGAATTTGGTCGATCTGGCAATCGAACCAGCAACTCATGGTCTCAAAGTCCAGAGTCCGCATTCATCGCCCATCCTGAACGACATTCTTAGTCTGGTTATCAAGATTTTTCTAAGTTTGAAAGAAACGCAACCTCTAGAGATTTTAGAGTAACAAAACTTCTGACTGGCTAAACCAAATTGATTAGCCAATCAGAAGTTGCGTTACTTTCTAAATCTAGAATTAGACTTAGAATGAAATCAATAATTGTTGGCGAATCCGGGCCTTGAATGCTTTTCGACTAAGCTATTGGGTTTAGCGTGAAAATTTGGTGGTTTGGAGTTTTTATGATGCATAAATTGTATCAGGATTTTTATTGGTGTGCAATCTCCTCTTTTTGTAACAGTCGTCTGCTTTATAAACGTTAGCAGATGACATTTCACCCGATAAAAAGGGTTTGACTCTTTACAAGACGTCAAAAATTTGGCCTTCTTCAAGTTAAAATAGTTGAAGACGATAGATTCAGTGTTACTCAATACATTTAATTTTCCTTTAAAGGCACAGAAAACATTGTGGGAAAGGGAGAAAATGCTGGTCACCAGCATTTTCTCCTTTTCCCATAATATTTTCAAAAGCCCTCTTTCTTGGGGTCGTTCAACCTCGGGATTGTGTGGTAAAGGGTTAACTTTTTTCAAAACGACAAAAAGTCCGCCTCTACCAAATTGAAAGCATTTGCAGACGACAATTAAAATTTGATGCAAATTGTAGAATATTTCTTTCAAAGGATAGAAAGCATTCTTGGAAGAGAATAAAACGCTAGTGACCACCATTTTCTTCTTTTCCCATGGTGTTTTGAAAAAACCTTTTTCCTAACGCAAATGTTGGAAAATTTCTTTTACACGGTAGTAAACATTGTGGGAAAAGAATTAAATGCTTGTGACCAACATTTTCCCCTTTTCTCGTCATGTTTTCAAAAGCCTCTTTATGAATGTCGTTAAAACTTAGGGTTGTTTTGTATTGGGTTAAATATAGACTCGAAATTTACATCAAAAGATACAGTATTAAAACTTTCTAAAGATTTAATATTTACTTAAACCGCTTTAAATCACTAAAAGAAGTAATTTTACTTCGCTGTATGAGATGTAAATTTATAACGACTTGACAGTTTAAATTCATTACGACTTGACAGTTTACTTTCTTAATCCTCTAGGGTTCTGCGTGGCCTAGTGGTAAAGTGTCGGACTCGCGACCTGGAGGCCCCAGGTTCGAGCCAAACTGGATCCACTTGGTTTTCGTTGGAATGTCTTGGGATAAGACACCTCAGAGCCTCTGCCTAGGGGGGCATGGTAAAACCCAGCAAATACATGAATATGTGAACTGTCATCGTGATATGGCTGAAATAACACCTTTCAACCGATCAATCAGTCCCAAACATCTTCTTACTGCGGTGCACATTAGGCTGTTACAAGAGCTTTCCACTTTGATCAGTCCTCGGCCCATTGCTGTACCTGACCCTAATGACCAGAGGAGCGTCTGCAGGGTCCTTATTTACCAATCACTCTTAAAAACATTCCTCTTCTTACTCTCAAGAATCTTCTAAATTTGAGAGTAACACAACTTCTAATTGATTACCGCATGGTTTAGCCAATCAAAAGTTGTGTTACTTTCTAAATCTAGAATTAGATTTAGAAGGAAATGAACCCTTGAAAATATGACCCATATAATTGCGATTCTACGGTTGGTATTTATAAGAATGCCTCAGCAAAGCAGGCAGTACAGATCAAAGATCAGACTGCACATTTAGTGCAGTCTGATCTTGATCTACACAGGTCGTAAAGGCGACTATAGTTGTGAAGGCACTTTAACTCTCTACCACACAATCACAAGCTTTAATGACCCTTAGGAAGAACCCTTTTGAAAACATCATGGGAAAAGGAGAAAATGCTGGTAACCAGCATTTTCTCCTTTTTCCACAGTGTTTCCTACACTTCAAAAGGCAAAGTTCATCATTTGAGCTACATCTGATTTGCCGTCTGCAAATACTTTCAATTTCGACTTGTCAAAAATTTTGTCTTGTGGTAAAGAGTTAAGGGTTAAGAAAGGCTGGTAGATATATGAACCGAGGTTTCTTTGGGGCTTCCTCTTTTCCTCTTTCCTGCTAGAGTTCATCTCATCCCTACCCTTGGGATGGCATTTTGGGTGCATTCTTATTTACACGGCATACCGGTATCCATTTCCACCTCTTTTTCTCGACTTCTAGAGAAAGTGGGCAGGAGTTGATTCTCTTCCACAGAATACGTGGAAAGCAACGTGTTGAGAGATGTCTAGTTTGATTTTTATGGGTTTAGTCACTCTCTAAAAGCCGAGCTCGGTAGCTCAGTCGGTAGCGTGCAGGACTTGAGAATAGGGGGTCGTGGGTTCGATCACCGATTCGGCCAATCTCCCTCCGAGGATTGATGATAGTCATTAAGACGGAATTCATTCCTCTCTCACCGCTGACCAATTTTTTTGACGATAGTTATGTAGGAAAGCAGCCAGTGGCTTGAAAAGAAAATTGTGCGGAATACTGGTGAAAGACACCTCAGGAAAGCACGGCAAGGTGCACTGGCCGCCGCGATATAACTGAAATAATGCTGAAAACGTCGTTAAACACCAAGCAATCAATAACTCTCCAAAAGTCAGCCTCATACAGAACTACTCCAAGCACATTGCTCTTCAAAATTCTTAGTTTTGTTCTTGTGACTTGACGGTTTATTCTGGTAAAGATATAACAACCTAGTCTCTCCTTTTAAAAGGTGAGCTTATCAGAGTTTTAAAATCAAACCAAATTTAAAATAAAAAATAGAACAGAACTAGCTGGCAAACCATCAAAAAAGAAAAAAATGAGAGCAAAGTGTACGAAAGAAATGTTCGAACAGGTATTTCTTAAATGGGATACGTAGGCATTTTATAACAAGGTCCAGCTTTTGATTCCTTTTTAAACAAATCAGTCCCTTGATTTTACGACCCTGAGGAAAAAAACTATTGAAAACATTGTAAGAAAAGAAAGAAATGCTTGTGACCAGCATTTTTCACAATACTTTCCACAATACTTTCTTTCGTTTAACCCTTTACTATACAATGCCGAGTTTTAACTTACCCGAGAAAAAATAACTTTGAAACCATAGTGGGAAAAGAAGAAAATGCTGGTTACCAGCATATTTTTCTCTTCCCACTATGTTTTATACCCTGTCAAAGAAAAAAACATCATTAGAGCCATATATAAGTTTGTCCTCTGCATGTGCTACCAATTTTGAATAAGTCTAAAAATTTGTCGTTGGTAAAGAGTTAAAAGGCAACTCACACGAGTTAAGCCACGTAAATGTGCCGCCTGTAGACACTTTCAATTTGAACGACAGTGTTAAGGGTTTGTTTGTGCAGTTCTTCGTTCTTTCGTTCGTTCGTTCGTTCGGGCCAGGTTTTTTTTATAGTGTACGACGCCGTTTTCAACATTGTCTCAGTTGTATCGCGTTGGCCAATGCAGTTACATGTATGCTGTCGTGGGGTTTCTTCAACCAACACTTCTACAATATTTCTTCCTAAATCACTGGTTATTTCCTACATACCCATCGTCAAAATAATGATCAACGGTGAGAGAAAATGAACCCTGTCCCAATGACTATCATATATCATCCGAAAGATATTGGCCGAGCTTCGGATTCGAACGAGAGACTCCCTAGTTTAAAGTCCTGTACACTACTCACTGGGGATCAGGATAGACTCTATACACACACTCCCGACTATTCCAGACCCTAATGAATCAGACTTCTGGAAACATTGTGGGAAAAGGGAGAAAATGCTGGTGACCAGCATTTTCTCCTTTTCCTACAATGTTTTCAGAATCAATTTTTAATTTTTGGGCCACATTAATTTCATTATCTGCAAATGTTTTCAACTTGGACAAGTCTAACATTTTGTCATTTGGTAAGGTGTCAAGGAAGTAACGATTATGATACTTTGATATAATGAACGGTGCGTGTATAGTGGTTTTAGAAGGGAGATAATCACGTCAATTGAAACTTACCAGTTTCAATGAAAGTTGTCTTTCTTCCGTAATTAGCAAAGTATGTCCAGCTCAATCAAGCAGTTAGAGTGCGAGCAATGGCAAAGCCAAATTTCAGACCGCGCTTTGAAAGGGATATTGACTCACTTTTTCACATTTGTCATCTGTTAGCGCTGGCTAACGGCCTAAAATTATGAAAGAAGAAGGGTTTGTAGTAGAAGTGAAGAAGAAGAATACAAAGAACAATTAGTAATAGTAGTAGTGACAGCAGTAGTAGTAGTAGTAGTTGTTGTTGTTGTTTTTCTTCTTCTTCTTCTTTATTGTTGTCGATCCTTTTGTTATAATGGTTGTTGAATTACAGTGATCCAAAAGTACTTTACTGCGATTTAAGTAGTTAGTTTCAATGCTGTTCAGTTGTTCAAACGTAAAACAAGGTAGAAACTTACATAAATAAGGTTTCGAAGAGAATTTCTGACATATCTTATTAAAAAATTGCATGTTTTCAGCCCTTTTTTTAAATGCAAACAGTGAATCAGTGTCTCTGAGGTTTGCCGGTAGGTTATTCCATAATTTTTGGGCTGCAGTCGCAAAAAAAAGCTCAGAACTTTAACAAATGATACGGGACCCCCTAATACAGTTGAACACCTCATCATATACATGTATAGTACGTTAAAGAAGGCGGAGTTTGTCCAAACAAAATGCCTTTGCCTTGATCTTCTTTATTTTTGGTCTGTGTACTAGTGACCCGACTTTACCAAAGCTCCCCCCTCTAACTCCCCCCCCCCCACTTCCGTCCTCGCCAAACAGCTGATTTTATTTTCTCATTCTATTTCACCGTTCTGTTGTTTTTGTTAATCTTATCTGGCTTATATTCATGGCCATCCAATCTCTGTCGGATTAATCAGCTGTAAATCGTCGGTTTTAAGTCGCACTTCATTTACCGAAAGTAAGAAACTGTATTTATTTCCATGACTTTACGCTTACCCAAACCGGCTATCCTATCTACTTAACTAAAGGTTTGAAAAAAAAAATGGTTTTCCTTCGGATGGTTTTGAACAATGACAGAGATCAACGGAGACCTAAGATCAGATTGCACATTCTGTGGAGTCTGCTATTCATCTACATTATCTAATAATGCTACCCACTTTTTTTTTTCACACCAAGCGGGGAGGGGAATGCATTCCATTGCCAATAGGCAGTAGATTTGTTTAGTGTTTAACGCCATTTTCAACAATGTTTGACTTCTATCGTGGCAATTAGTGCACCTGCCTTTGCATTCCAGGACTTTCTTCGCCGGTTATTATCTAAACATCCTGGCTGAGGTCAAAAGAGCAGTTGCTTGTTAAAACGCGACGTCTCCTTTTTCCACAATGTTTCGCAAAAGCCGTTCACTGCAGATGTGCATAAAGTCGTATTAAGTTTCGTTTATTTTCACCTATTGCCAAACCATCCTGACGACTTTGAGGAGGACGGCTCTCGAAAAGTTCGTGAAAATTTGAGGAAATACTTGCAACCAGCATTATCTTCTTTCTCTCTCCATGTTGTCAACAGTTTCACGGTAAATTTCCAGCACCTTCACCAAATCTAATTTGCAGTCTGCAAATGCTTTCAATTTGGACAAGTCTACAGTTTTGTGGTCTGGTAAGCGAGCTTAAAGAGTGAAGGAGAGCGGGAAAAATTGTCCACTAGAGTAGGAGAAGGGTGCTGACATTTGACTTGTAATTTTTGAGTTAGATTTTATTCGTTCATTACCATACTTAATTTCCGAACCCGGAAAAAACAACAAAATAGATGTTCCCCGGACGGCGCCGGTTATTAGATGCAAATTTGTACGAACGATACCGAGTGATTAACTCTTAAAGCGGCGAGCACTTTTAACATACATTTTCTGACAGGTTTCGGCTAAAATAAGACTGCACAAAACATGCCGTCTGATCTTGGATCTACACTGTTCGAAACCGGACAAAACCAAAGCGACATTCCCCGAACGGCTTATTTGCATGGACGATGCCCGTGGTTATTAGATCTAACACATAAACGTACGTTGCCCTTTGTGGACAGTGTAAGTCCAAGATCAGACTGTACGTTTTGTCAAGTCTGATCTTAATCCACACAGTCTGAAAAAGGTCATTGAGTCGCCCCTAGAAGCCTGCAGAAATAAAAGCATATCTGTGTAAATCACAATAAAAAATCGGACGGTGAAGATCAAAGTTTAGAGTGCATCTTACATGCAGTTTGATCTTAATCCACACTGTCTTCAAATCTAGTCATGGGGTTTGGGCAATGGTAAGGGTTGGCAATCCTTAACAAAAACGTCCTAAGGGTCAGGATTGTAAGAGGAAGAAATCTTTAACCCTTTAAGCGAAATTAGCGAAAACGGGCAGGGGTGAAGACAATAGAGGGCGAGATCAGACTGCACAGCGCGTGTTTTATGATCTTGAATCTAAATCGTCTGCTAGTTTATTTAAGCCTTTTAGATAAAATTCCTTCTGAGTTACAGTAGATGTTACTTTCATTCTACAGACAGGGGGGCAAATTCGTACATAGCGCTGAAAGAATAGAGCCACGCTCTGGCAAAAGGGGGGCTTGATGCATCTCTGTCATCCATGATACTAAGCAAGTCGTCATATAATTGTGGATTCATAAAAATCTATTTTCTCTAACAATCGACTTAATCTTGAGGTAGAATGGTCCTTTAATATACAGAAAAAATTGACCAAAAGCAAAAAGTTTCGGCTCAGGTCAGCCTGCGCGAAGTGCGCAGGCTGACCTGGGTCGAAACTTTTTGCAGATGCATTAAGCCCCCTTTTCACAGAGCATGGGGCAATCAATAAATTATGCGCGGTCCGTTATACTATATAAGGTGCTTGTAAAACCCAGACTAGTCGGTAAAACGGAATTGGGCTTTTTCGTAGGGAAAGAGACGTACCATTGTATAAGGTATTTGGAATTTATTATCATCATCATTTCGAGCACTGCTATAACTACTACTACTACAATTACCACTACTACTACTATGTTTTTTTTTCAGATTATCATTTTTCAGACGTTTTATTTATCTCATAGAATGCTGCCTCTTGTTTGTTTACCGAATTATTCTCTCATATTCTTAACCTTTAGGCTGCTAGGCGCGAATCAAGAACCTTTTGTGGACAATGTAGATCAAGATCAGACTGCACAGAACGTGCAGTCTGATCTTGGATCTACACTGTCCGATAAAGAGATATCACTTCCCCCCAAAAAATCTTTTAAAATAGCTAAATTTGGGTTTTTTACTATCGGTTTTAAACGTTTTAAACGTTTCATTTCACTTATTTAACAGGATAGGGGTTAAGGTAAGATAATGCGTCTAGTATAGTTTAAAAAAAAATGATAAAGATGTACCTATATATATAATCGACAAATGAACAGAGTTTCAGCAATTATATTTTGCTTATTTTCCACGGATAGATATTTATCTAAATTTATTTGACTAAATCATGCTAGTTTCTAATTTTCCTCCATAGGGAGGTAATTGCTATCTAGATAATTATTTGCTTTAAAAAACAAACAAAAAAAAAAAACAATGATTGAATGGAAGCCAAAATCAAATGTGAAGCTCGGTAAAGTTGGTGTGACTGTTTAAGATTTTAAGAATGTCACAATTTTGGGATGATATTGTAAGAGACATAGCTGTTCGCCATTACATATGCCCCTTTTTAATTTCTACTGCATCAGTGTTACACTTCATTATTGTTATATCTGTCACTATGTTAAAAAAAATATAATTTAGATTATAAAATTAACGACCGAAGCTTGGTTGGTTTTGCAAAGCTCTTTTGGGTCATACCGTTCTAGATTTTCTACTTATTTTCTATGCCATTCCGAGTTTAATTCTTGACCTGTGCAGAGAATGCCACAAAGAAAGACACCTGGGTTACATTTCTATCCTATTCTTTTATATTTAAAGTACGTCAGCCTCGCTCCTATCACCAAAATGGACGAAAATCGTGGTGAAAATAATGTAGTCGAATTATTACTAAAAATTGGTACTATTCTGCAAAAGTATTTTTGCCAAGATCGAGTAACAATTTTACTTGCTTTTCCTTTACTCTTTTATATGCAAAGGTAATATGCAAACACGTTTAACCGTTACAGAATGTTACTTTTTTTTTTTAATTTATATGGCTTGCAACACGCAAAAAGGGGCATTCGGACATTTGCGTAAAGTGTCGTCTCGGATCAGCCTGTACATTAGATTTTGTGATACAGTAGACTTGCACAAAACAAAAAATTAGTGACGAGCGGAAAGTGTCGTTTCGGATCAGCCTGCCGGGACGACACTTTACGCAAATATCCGAATGCCCCTTTTCGCGTGTTGCAGGCCATATGCGATTCGTGGTTCATGCATTTCAGTTGAAATGACTAAGTCCACGTCTCTTTATTGCACTCTGGGGCTGCATGAAAAATTCTAAATAAAATTCTTATTCTTATGCTCTGGAATTTTCTGACTTTCAAAGCAATGCTGTTTCTGATTGGCTACACACAGGGGTTGAACCTGCCAGAAATTATGTTACTTTCTAACTTCAGAAGTAGATTAAGAATGCTGTTTAGAATGCTGTTTAGAATAGAATACGTGCCCAGAGACCATTCTTAGACTTCTAAAAAAGTTACGCAATTTGTTTCGGCCAATCAGAAATAATGCTACTTTCAAACTTAGTAAATTCCTCGGAATTAGACAATAAATCTTATTAAGAATGGATGGCGAAACGGGCCCATGACTCTAAATAGGAGGTTTTGTCATTTGTAACAGCCTGGGCTTTTAGGAGTGCTTTTATTGTAGCTTTTTGTCTTAAGAAAATCTTTGATGTGTTTCGAGAGATATCATGTGAAAATAATGCTACGATGTGCTTTATGTAATTAGGGTATCATCCCTGACAAGATAATGTGATTTATTATTGACATCGATTTGAAACTTTCACCCAAACCCTTGCTCGTTATCGTTAAACTGATAAATCGATGAAATGAAATTTTTCAGCTAAAGGTAAAACGAAAGATATTGAGATTTCAAAATTATTTTCGCCGAAAAAATCTCACCGGATCGGACAGTGTAGATCAAAGGTCAGACCGCAGGCCCTATGCAGTCTGATGACAAATGTAATCTACACTGTTTGTAAAAGAGCACTGAGTCGTGCTCCGCAGTGTGAGAGTTAAGCACGACTATAGCAATCCACGTTCTTACCTCCCCTTACGCACAGTTCGTAGTAAACGAATGTGTTTCAACTAGTAAAGCTTCATAGAGATATTAAATGTATAGAAATGTACGATGTAAACATATGTTTCAAACATTCATTGCCATAGTTATTTGTCTGCTTTGACCGATTGGTTGTCTTGTGTTCCACGTCGTTTTCAACATTATTTCAGTTATATCGCGGCGGCCATTGCACCTATCCATGCTTTCCTGGAGTTTCTTTTACCAGTAGTCCACACGATAACTTTTCCAAGCCACTGGCTGCTTTCCCACATAACCGTCGTCGAAACAATAATCAGCGGTGAGAGAGGAATGAGTCCTTTCACAATGGCTGTCATCAATCTGTTATTTATCTGCATGTCATGCTCCAGCTTGTGGATGAAACGGGTCCCCCTCCCCCGACCTTTAACCGTAAGAGCAAGTACTGATGGAAAATTTAGAAACATTGCGAAAAATGGACAAATGACTCATGGTTAGATATTGGATCAATTGAACACATCTTCCCAATAACTTACGGAAGCATTACGGAAAATCCGGCTGCCAAATATGGAACACAATTTTGTTTTCCATAATAAAGGGAGTGCACACCGAACCCCCACACCCCCTCAAGCCGTGGAAACTCAATGGAACCGGACAGTGCAAGTAAACAAAGGTTGTGAGTTCGATCAAAGCCTCGGTCAGAAATCTTTCCGGTTATTTCTGTTATTCACTAATACAGGATTCATTCCTCTCTCACAGTCTCGCAATAGTTTCGTCACCGTCAATTCGAAAAAGTAGCCAGTGGCTTGGAAACAGTGTCACAAATTGTACTGATGAAATGAAACCTCAGAAACATATGGATAGTCACACTGGTCACCATGAAATATTAAACATTCCGTCATAAACGGCGTTAACCTCTCACGAACAAAAAAATACGTTACCTTCCATACTACAGGACATAACTATCGAGACCTACTCGAAAAAAAAACTGAAAAATTAACTCTTAGGCTGCTAACCTCGACTCACTGACCTTTTGCGGACAATGTAGATCAAGATCAGACTGCACAGAACGTGCAGTCTGATCTTGGATCTACACTGTCCGATAAGGAGATATTATTCCCTAAAAGATAACTTTAAAACAGCAATATTTGGGTTTTTTATCATCAAATTGGAAATTTCATTTTAGTTATTTAGCAGGATAAGGGTTAGGAAATAGGGCCATCAAGATTTTTGATATTCCAAAGTAACACAACTTATGATTGGCTAAACCAAGTGGTTTAGCCAATCAGAAGTTGTGTTTCTTTCAAAACTGAAAATTTAAGAAATAGAGTCATCATGGTCCGTACTCGCCAATCTGTCTCAAGACTGTTCTTTATGTGTATCAAAAGTTGTGTTTCTTTCAAAACTGAAAATTTGAGAAATAGAATCATCAGGGTCCGTAATCACCAACCTTTCTCAAGACCATTCTTTATCTTATTCTCCAAGATTTTTGATATTCGAAAGTAACACAACTTCTGATTGGCTTAACCGAGTGGTTTAGCCAATCAGAAGTTGTGTTTCTTTCAAAACTGAAATTTTAAGAAATAAAGTCATCAGTGCCCGTATTCACCTACCTTTTTCAAGACTGTTCTTTATCTTATTCTCCAAGAATTTAGATATTCGAAAGTAACACAACTTCTGATTGGCTAAACTGAGTGGTTTAGCCAATCAGAAGTTGTGTTTCTTTCAAAACTGAAAATTTAAGAAATAAAGTCATCAAGGTACGTATTCATCTACTTTTCTCAAGACAGTTCTTTAGCTTATTCTCCAAGATTTTTGATTTTCCAAACCGAGTGGTTTAGCCAATCAGAAGTTGTGTTTCTTTCAATTATAGAAAAAACTGGAGAATAAGACTAAGAA
The DNA here is from genome assembly GCA_946811185.2 of Hippopus hippopus. NCBI lineage: Eukaryota > Metazoa > Mollusca > Bivalvia > Cardiida > Cardiidae > Hippopus > Hippopus hippopus. Next base: position 31,744,767 of record OX328108.1, on the reverse strand, counting down.
TCTTTAGGATAGTTGGCGAATACGGGCCCGGTATATGCTAAAACTTTACCAAATCTACCCATGTTTTAACGACATCGAGGAAGAAGCTTTTCGAAATCATAGTAACCAGCATTTTCTTCTTTCTCCACTATGTTTCCTATCCTTTCATAGACTAATTCCATCATTTGAGCTACATTTACTTTAGTTTAAACATATTTTTTCAAAATCGATTAAGAAACAAGTTCTTTACAACTTATACTTATCTCTCTCGATTCTCCTTCCTGAGAACTACACCAGTACTCGCGCTGAATGTGTGGACCGATAAACAAACCCAAAGTTGACACCCGCTCTCGGGTATCGAACCGATGCACGACTTCACAACCACGGACACGAAATTTACTTCGCTTTTGAAAATTCTTTAAATATGGAAGGGTCAAATTTTTGTAGACTGGTAAAAAGTTAAGGTTAAAAACGTGGATATACATGTACACATGATATACAAATAAAACTAGAAACTGCTACCTATGAGCAAGTTCCCTTATCTTCACTGATTATTTTTTTATTTATTTATTTATTTATTTATTTATTCTATGCTATCTTTTTCTATTTTATTGATTCTTTATTTACTGCAAAAACGGCTAAAGTCTGTTTTTCCTTTTACAGGCATAAAAGATGCGATTTGCTGGAATGATGTTTATTTGCACACTGGTTCTTACTTCTCTACTACACCTGGTTACCGGTTCATCAGCGCAAACAGTTCTCACTGAAGATGATAGACAGGTACCAGCCTTATTCTGATAATACTCCTTCCGGGGTCGTTCGAATGTGTATATAATTTAATTATAAATAAAACTGGTATATATCTGAGTCTGACCTCGATTTTATAACACATGCTTCTTTTATTACATGCAATTTCTATTGCTAAATTTATGTATGTAATTCTTGGTGATAATCAAGCCATAGAAATAAAGATTCTGTTTTACTTTTGAATCACAGAAGACTTTCATTGTTTGGAGATTATTCAAACAGCGTGACTGAATCAAAGATATAAGAACCTGTGGCCAGACCCCTAAAATTCTAAGACATGTTTTTAGCTCCACTGGCCGAAGGCAAGCGGGCTAATGTCATGGCCCTGTGTCCGAAGTGCGTCCGTGTGTGCGTCCATGTGTACTTCAAGTTTTATTATAAACTTCTTCTTCTCTAAAACTATCCATCCAATTTTGACCAAACTTTACAGAGATGATCCATAGTCTTCTTCAGAGTTTCTCGACAAAATTTGATTCCTTTAAAAACTCCGGTTACCATGGCAACAAAACTGGGAAAAAAAACATTGAAAATCTTCTTGTCCGAAACAATGAGGCCTAGAATTGTAATGTTTCGTATGTATGGTCAAGGTCCTTTCTTATGTAATTAAGACTCTGGTGTGTCTGTTCTGTTCTAATTCTCTCAAGAATCTTCTCAATGTCAAAAAAATCACAATAAATGATTGTCTAAATCAAACCTATCAGAAATTGTGTCACTTTCTTGCAAAAAAGAATAGAACCCTAATTAGAGTTTTAGTGAATATGGCCCAAGGCCATGCAGCCTAAGGCCGCTAAGCGCGACTCACTTTGCTGACGGTGTAGATCAAGATCAGACTGCACAGAACGTGCAGTTTGATCTTGGGTCTTCACTGTCCGATAAACAGATACTTTTCTCCAAAAAGGTATGTTTGAAATATCAATATTTGGATTTTTGCTATCAGCTTGAAAGTTTCACGTAACTTTAGCAGGATAACGATTAATCCTTTTCCAAACAATCCTGTGCTTTAACGCCCCAGAGAAAAATAAGCTTTTAAAAACACTGTGGGAAAAGCAGATAATGCAGATGAAGAGTTTTTTTCTCCTTTTCCCCCTTGTTTAATTTGTCCTCTGCAAGTGCTTTCAGTTTGGAGGAGTCTATGTTTTTTTTTTTTTTCATTTGGCAGAGAGTTAACTATATTATATCACCCTGTAGCAGACTATGTTCTTTGCTGCTAAAGTCATGTCTGAAAATAACAAGAAATATATTTAAAGAAGATAGACGACTCAAATTTACCAGCAAGTAGGCAGGGGCCCTTAAAATAAACATGTCTACATTTTTAACCAATCACAAATTTCTATTTATTCCTTTTTTATCAGTACTAAAAAGTAGGTCAAAAGCTAGCACGTTCAGCTACGCCGAAAAGGTTCCGGTATCTATACATACACCGAACGTATTTTTTTGGCCTGATGACCTCTGCACGGTCCACTTGGCCTAAGCTTTTTCTTCTCATAGATAGTAAAACCACCCAATATTGCTGTTTTCATGACAAGAGTTAATCCCATATATGCTTCCTTTTCCAGAGGATGGTGACTTGGCGGCCAGATTTTTATCCGGCTCTCTATCCAAGGTTAAAGTGCATATGAGTAATGCTCCGGTAAAAGGTGATTTGATGCGTCTTAGTTATGCATTACACCAAGCAAGTCATCACACAGTTATCGATCTGTTAAACCAATTTAGTCTAGCAACCGACTGAATCTGGAGGAAGAATGGTCATTGAACATGCAGAAAATTTACAAATGGCAAAAGGGTCTGACCCGCGTCAGCCTTCGCAAGCTGCACACTCTCACATGAATTGATACTTTTTGCAGATGCATTAACCCCCCTTTTCACAGAGCATGAATCGCATGCAAAAACTTAACGTGTATGAATCGCATGCAAACACTTAACGTGCATGAATCGCATGCAGACACTTAACGTGATAATTTTAGTTAGGAATTCTCTGAAGCGTCCAAATATTTCGCGTAAATTCTTTGTAATTGTGTGGGTTTTTTTTATGCTTTTTGTATCCCATGATTCAATCCTCGAATTCTTTTCTGCTTCTTTTCCACAGGAGATCATGACTTTGGCGGCTAGAATTATCCGGCTTTCAATGAAAGGTTCCGGTATCTATACTAACACCAAACGTAACGCAGGAACCGTAGACTCCCTCTATAATCTCCCTGATATGATGGAAATAGGGAAACGAAGGTAAGCCTTCTGAAACATATGAGCTATGCTCTGGCAAAAGGGGGCTTAATGCGTCTGCAAAAAGTATCGACCCAGGTCAGCCTGCGCAGTCCGCGCAGGCTGACCTGGGCCGAAACGTTTTGCTTTTGGTAGATTTTTTGCATGTCAAAGGACCTATCTAATTCATGATTCAGTCAGTTGTTAGAAAAAAATGGTTTTATGGATGCAGACTCTGTGATGACTTGCTCGGTATCATGGATCACGGAGATGCATTAAGCCCCCTCTTCACAGAGCATGGCTCATGGCCTGGGTCGAAACATCTAGCTTTTCGTCAATTTTCTACATATCCAAGGTCCATTCCTTCTCATGATTTAGCCAGTTGTCAGACAAAATGGATTTTATGGCTCCACGATAACGTGATGATTTGTTTGGTATTATACATCACGGAGATTCATTAAACCCCCTGCTACTAAAGCGTGACTCATATAATTTACACCGATCGTAAAACAGCGATTATAGCAGACAATAGCTTAAGTCCATACTTTTATAAATCATAGTTTTAAACAATGCAATATGTTATTTTCCTTGTTGAAATTTTTCAGTTGATTTAGGAAAGCGCTTGTAATGCTTTTTTTCCTTAGCAGAATATGAAATATTGTAAAGAAGTGGGAGGTATTTTTGTTTACGAGCATACGTTCAGGCACGCTCGTTTGATATTGCGCAGGTATATGCCGCCTCACGAGAAAAGGCATTTTCGTCGCCATTTTGAAAAATAAACAATTATATTCTCTTTGACATTAGGCTTGATCGATGGCAAGGAGCCAAATCTCACATTTATTACCAATCCAAGGCTCCCAGGTCTCGATAAGTTTGGGACTTTATTACACGACACAATCTGTTTCATTTAGTTGCTTAAGGCAATTCATCTATCATTATATTATGATCATGATCCTTCAGATGGTCATTAAGATTTCAGTGCAGATGCAGGCATTTAGGGACCCAGGGTTTGTATCCAGGCCAATGAATGCTTGTATCTGCGCTGAAATTCGTTGTCTGCTCATGTCATATTCTTCGAAGATTCGACCTGTCTGCTATGACGCATCACTAAAATAAATATCAATACGTGATGTGTAAACTAATCCTCGCCGCTAATAAAGTAGCAATGGAGAAAATGACTGTAAACAATACCTCTTTGGAATCAAAGCGTTGAGAACACTGAAGTGGTATTTGTCAAGGAAACCATTGTGTGGAATTAATAATTTGAAAGGAAAGGAGCAATATTATTCAAATATTGGCTTGAAAGTCAACCTACGAAGCAAATAAATAATTTTTTCGTTAAAGGGAGTGTACTCACGACAAAGTTAGGATTATTTGTGTATTGGTGGTCTCCCATCGATCATTAGGAGGAGTCAGGAGTAACGTCCCTTGACAATAGGATGCATGATGGATAGAGAGAGAAACCATGTGAATATATCAAATAGAATTAAGTTTGTAACTGAAAACTATGATTTTGAAATATATTTCGCCGTTAACATTTAATTCCTAACATTAAAATCAATTATTTCGATATATAAATATTCATGCCCAATCAAATGGAGTAGCGCACAATCATGGGACGAACAAGCCATGGGACGAACTTGTTTTGGAACGAAAAAGCCCAGGACCAACGATCAGTAGACAAATTTTGTATATATCATTGCGCCAATAAAAAGATATGGGCGAGTGAAGCTATTTTCAATCAAGAATTAATATTTTCACGATCGATGGCCTCACCCAGTGTATTTTAACATGCCATTTCCAATTACATATCTGAGTGCTACCGAAAAACTCATTTGTCTGAGAAAAATTGAGTTTAATTGGGTTTATTTCCTTCGGCTGTGCACAAAATACGATACAGAGCTCCAGATAGAGGGAGTGATTTTGGTTTTAAAATTGAAATTGTTAATAATTCTCCACTAAACCCTATGTTGTGGGTATTCATTAGAACTGTTCAAAGAGAAATAATGGATTTAGATTATCATCACTCCCTCTTATCTGGAGCTCTGACGATACATGGTCTTCAAAATTCAATATTGAACTCATAGTGGTATTGTCTTCGACAAATACCACAAAAACTCTAGCCTGTGTTTCGCTCCAGATTTCTTAAAAATTTAGATTTCAAACAGGAAAAATAGTTTTTACAAATACTATTGCTTATATTTGAATACAGTTTCTAAATATAGACTTTAGGGAAACTAGGATTCGTACAGGGTTTTTCCAAAGAGTTATCAACAAGCTTATACCCAAGCTTTTCCCCAAGCCTGTAGGGGCTGTTTTTATGAAAGACTTGTGCATAGGTTACATGCTAGCTAACCATTGCTGGATGAATCGTACCAGGTAGCGTTTTATTGAGTAAATGTGTATTTTTATTTTGAAATTCGAAGTAACGGTTGTCGTTTTGAAAAGTAGTTTGGTTCTTTACCCAGAATACCCAAATCATACATGTTTGTATTTGAAAAAATGCCACCTAACGGAAGATAATGCGCTGAAATCTTAATGACCACCTGAAGGATCTTCAGATCAGATTCTAATGATGGATGTGTTACTTAAAAGCACATATACGTGGCAAAAAACAACGTAATCTAGAGTCCCCGCCCCCTGGTTCATTTATCTTCGGACCGTCAATCAAGTTCAGCTGTTTCCAAACCCTTATCTTGCCGTTCGCGACCGTGGATGACTTTTGCGGAGAGTGTAGAGCAAGATCAGCCTGCACATACGTGCAGTCTGATCTTGCTCTACACCCTCCGCTGTTTTATCGGTATTTTCGGTCATATAAGCCCGGCCCAATACCCATATATTTAGCAAAATAATTTTGTGTAATTGTCGACAATTTTTATACGGCAGGATAAAGGTTTAGACAGACACTCCTCACTATTGGAAGAATGCAGCTTATAAGTAACCTAATACTATTTTGCCAATTTTCTTCACTAAGTCTCGATAAAATTTCACCTTCTGCATTGAAATGTTGAAAAAATGGGAAGGGTATGATAACTTAAGCGATTACATTTAAACTGTTAACATACTACAGAAATGGCTGTCTTCTTTATTTTCTGTTTCTATAGTTGATTGATTGATTGATTGATTGACTGGTTGATCGACTGATTGATTGATTGATTCATTCATTCATTTATTCATTTATTTTTTTATTTATCTATTTATTCATTTATTTTCAGATGACCAATATGGAAACTAAGAATATCTTAGAAACTGCTTAGGAACTGCTGCTTAACTGTGAAAATCAACTAAAAATAAAAAATTCAAAAAATGATAATTCATTTATGTGCTAAATGTTGTTCTATTCAGTTCTAATTTCTGTTCTGATGAATTCGCCAACCATTCCTTGTCCAAATTGGTTGATTTTGGTTTATTTATCGTCGACACCGGTTTTCAATAAGGGGAACACCCCCAGGGAGCTGTTAGCTTTATTATAGAGGATGGTGCAAGATACAGAACGAAAACCAACAACAGTTTCTCTTTTTTCTTCAACGTGCGCGGTGTATAGCATCGTAACATGGTGACTAATGTTAAGTCTCATCAGAGAGATTTTTTCCTGGCCAGCCATAGAAATTGAACCTCTCCGGCAAGGGGCCTGTGACTTGTCACGCTCTTGTTTAATTTAGAAAGTAGCACATTTTTTTTCTGTGCGTGTGTTGGCTCCCTTCTTGAGAAATTTGTATGTTGCTATGTCACAATATCACTCAGAAACGTGAAAATATAGGTGGGAAAATTAAAAAATACAGATGACCTGCATTTTCTCTTTTTTCTACAATTCTTTCAACTCTTTCGAAGACAAGTACCAGGGGTCCCGCGTGGCTCGGTGGTAAAGTGTAGGACTCGTAATCTGGAGGCCCCGAGCTTGAGTCTCACTGGATCCAATGGGACCTTCGTGGAAGTGCCCTTGGGCAAGACACATCAGAGCCCTAGCCTAGTACTGGTGAAACCCTAGAAATACATGAATATGTGAGCTGTTGCTGTGATATGACTGAAAATACATTGAAAGCGGCGTAAAACACCATTCAATCAATCAATCAAACAACTAAGACAAGTACCATCATTGCGGCCTCGTTTACAGTTTATATAAGGCCCAGATCATCAATTTTGTTTTTTAAATGGTAGGAACATTCTAGAAAATAGGACAAAATGCTTTTTTCCAGCATTTTCTGCCTTTTCCACACTGCTTACAAAAGGTTACTTAATCAGGGTTGTTATATCATAGGCTTGTTTGACACCGAGTTAGCCGGATCTTTAACCCTTAGGCTGCTAAGCACGACTCAAGAACCTTTGGCAGATAGTGTAGATCAAGATCAGACTGCACAGAACGTGCAGTCTGATCTGGGATCTACATTGTCCGATAAGGAGATATCTTTTCTCCAAAAAGAGTTTGAGATAGCAAAATTTGGGATTTTTACAACCAGTTTAAAAGTTTCATTTCATTTATTTAACGGGATAAGGGTTTAGTCTTTCAACGCTAAATATATATGAGTCATGCTCTGGCAAAAGGGAGCTGAATGCATCTCCGTGATCCATGGTACCGAACAAGCCATCAAGTACTTATGGATCCATGATATCAACTTTTTGTAACAAACGACTCAATCATGAGGTAGACTGGTCCTTGGACATACATTTAATTAACCGATAGCGAAAAGTTTCGGCCCAGGTTAGCCTGCGCGGACTGCGTAGGCTGACCTGGGTCGATACTTTTCGCAGATGCATTAAGCCTCCTTTTCACAGAGCATGGCTCATATATACTCGATCTAACCTTCCCCCCCCCCAAAAAAGAAAGACAAGTAGTAGACTCGTCCAAAATTAAAACATTTGCAGACGCCAAACTTGAAATTGGTAAAAAATAGCAAAATATTTCCGGACAGGGTAGAAAATATCATGTTACAGGGAGAAAGCGCTGGTTACAAGCATTTTCTCCTTATCCCACAATGTTTTCAAAAGCATTATCTGTCAGGATTGTTAAAACTCGGAATTGTGGGTAAAGGATTAAAACGACTGAAAATACTTTCTATTGAAAATCAAAATAGGCTTGACCAAACAAACGAGCGTAAAAATGTAAGATCAGGCTGCACGTTCTGAGTAGTCAGATCGTTACCCATGTCGTGAGCAAAACCCCTTTTTTCGCCTTGGGTGTGCAGGGTTTTTGTCGTCGTCGTCGTTGTTGTTGTTGTTGTTGTTGTGTGTAATGGGGGGGGGGGGTTGTCAACAAAATTTCAGTTTTAGAACGGACACCAGTGAATTTGTCCATGCTTGATGAACCAGTATCTTTAATAAGTGCTGTGATACCTTTTTATTACCCACCCTTGATGAGTTCTCTAAAGGAGAAATGAACCCTGCTGCATTAACTTTCATTAGACCTCGAGAAAAATAAAAAGTGGTCGGACCCGGGTTCGAAATCACAACCCTTTGATGACCAGTCCTGTCAGTCTCTCGCAAAACAATTTCCTGTTTTAACGACCCTGATGAAGAAGCTTCTTAAAAACATTTTTAGAAAAGGACAAAATGTTCTCCTTTTCCAACAATGTTTTTTGACCTTTCAAGGACAAATTCCAACATTTGAGCCACATTTTATTTGTCATTTGCTTGGAAGTGTGTAAAATTTTGTGAAGGTTGTAACGGGGACTTTGCGCGAAAATCTGGCCTTTTGCGAAAATAATTCTCCTTTTTTTCACTAAATTTTATCATTAACGGGTAGGAGTGCATGCTTAAAGTAATGAATTACGTCTGATCATCGCATTTGACAAAACAGGTTGAAATTAATCGAAGGTTGTATCGCTTGACGTGTGTGCTTCCGGGTCGATGTAATATGGTCACATAAACGCTTCCGGGGTTACAAAAGTAGCTATAAAACCGGACGTGTTTCAGAACTCGGTATCTTTTTCTCTAGATCACTAAGCAGGTAAGACAAGTTTCTTTAATGCATTTTTTTTTTTTTTTTTTTTAATTAGATCTATTATTATTATAATAAAAGTCAATGAAATACTTCATTCTTTTCAATCTGAAAATCAGTCACAGAAAGGATCTTTTTAACATGTTTTAGAGAAATGCAAAATTGCAAGAAATCAGTGAAAAAATATGAAATTCAAAGGAAAAGAATCACGTAAAAGAAAAAATTAAAAAAGGAAAAAATGACGTACATATTTTTAGCTAAAGAAAAATTTAGAAATTAATAAATAAGTACACGAATGTAGAAGAATGCCACTTATTATCTATGGGAACAAAACTGCAGACGACATCTAAACAAACACCCTTGTAAAACATGCTAAATGAGTATGAGTTAATATTTAACACGTAATTATATGGGAAAGAATTGTGGGTAGAGCAAATTGCTCGCTGTCCTTTTTGAGGTAGGCAATTGTGGTGAATATAGACATCTAATGATAATTTTAGATACAATATTTGTTAAATCTTTACAAGACGACGAAATCTAACCCAAAGTCTGCTATATAAGTAAAATTAAACTTTCAAGGCGGTAGTAAAAAATCCCTAATAATGCTATACTTAAAACTAATTTTTTATGAGAAAAATATCTCCTTTATCGGATAGTGTAGATCCAAGATCAGACTGCATGTTCTGTGCAGTCTGATCTTGATCTACACTGTCCGCAAAAGGTCAGTGAGTCGCGCTTAGCAGGCAAAGGATTTAGACTCATTCATGCAGATGCAAACGACAAATTTGCTTACAAGTGGCTCGAGTAAAGAAATCCGTTTTTTCAAAAGGGAAGAAATCATTGCGGGATAAGGAGAAAACGCTGATAACTAGCGTTTTCGCCTTCTCCGACATAATTTAGGGTGTTAAAATACGGAGTTGTTAATTCAAAAGGGTCACTTAAGTTCTATAAGGAAAGACAACTCCTCTAAGCATTGACGTAAACATTAGAGTAATTTTACTTTTCTATTCTTTCATCTAGAAACCGATCATCATGAAAACTTTCACAGTTGCCGTCCTTGCTCTTGTATGCGTGATCGGACTTGTTTCTGGTCAGTTTGTTGGGTTTTCACCATTCGGAGCAGCTCAGACCTCATCCGGATTCCCCGGCATTGGACAAGGAGGACGTAAGTTCGATGCTTCGCTTGCTCACACCCATTGCAGTTTAAGTTTTACTAATTTTTGGCCTATCAACGGTGGAAAGCTTTTGAAAATATGGTGGGAAATGGAACAGTTGCCAATAAAAAGCAAATTGTCATTTTCCCACAATGTTTTTCAAACAATTCGACAGAGCTTTTTTTTTTTATATTTTCTCTGTCCTTTAGGTTTAAACCTTTGCAAAAATAAAAACTAAATGACATTTCTACCTATTTCACAAAGTAGAACATTCGGAACCAAAAGAAAATTAAACAAATTAATATGCATCTTTATGATTTGTATTGTTGCATTTCTCACTGATCGGCTGAGACGTTCTGTTTGAAAAAAAAAAGAAATTTGAATTGTCACTTTTTTTGCAAAAGAAAATACGAATTTTGAAAGGTTGTAAATTACCACTCCTTAAAAAGAAATTCCCTAGCGCATTCTGACTCTAATTCATAAAGGAAAAAAAAAATATATAACTTTCAAAGGAACGCATTTTCTGGTTGGCTGAACAAAATGGTTTGGCCAATCAGAAATTGAGTTACTTTCAAGATTTAATATCTATTTCGGAATTAGACTAATAATGTTAATCTAACTGATCCATGCTTTGGCATAGGGGGTTTAATGCATCTCTGTGATGCATTGTACCAAGCAAGTCATCATATCACTGTGGCGTTGTCTGCGCATGTCATATTCTTCGAAGATTCGACCTGTCTAAAATGACGCATCACCGATCCCACATACTAGGGAAAAGTAGGGTTTATACCGAAGTTATTACTCAAGCCTGTTGGGGCTGTTTTAATAAATGGCCGGTGCATAGGTTACATGCTAGCTGATCATAGCTGAATGAATCGCATCAGGTAGCGTTTTATTGAGTAAACGTTTATTTTGTTTTAAAATTCAAAGTAACGGTTGCCGTTTCGAAAAGTAGTCCGGTTCTGTACCCAGAATGCCCAAATTAGATAGATGCGTATTTGTAGAATGCCATCTAGTGGGAGATAATGATCACTGTGGATCAATAAAATCCATTTTGTCTAACAACCAACTGAATCCTGAGGTAGACTGGTCCTTTGACCGTGAACCCGAAAATTTACAAATAGCAAAAAGTGTCGACTCATGTCAGCCTGCGCGGTCTGCGCAGGCTGACATGGGTCGATACTTTTTGCAGATTTATCAAACCCTCTTTTCACAAAACATTTCCTTTTGTCACAGTGTTGGCCCTGTTCGGACTGTTCATCCTGTTCTTGCTGCTCATCAGCTCCTCATCTAGCAGTACCACACCCACCATCACCATTGTCAATGCTAGCGGTTAATCAGATCTAGGTAAGCACAACTTGGGTCTCAATATTATTTTGTTTAACAGTATGTTGCAGAAAATAAGGTAAATAGTTTTAAAACACACTCACAATTAGGCCTAACAATGTTCACTGTTCACTTCAATGATTTATTTTGTTCAATATATGTACTATATATCAAAATATTTCACATCTATTGCATATAATGACCACTGACCTTGGATGCTTATGTGTCAAATAAAATTTCTGTTCTGTACTTTTTTTTTAACTCTTTACCAAACGACAATATTTTAGACAAGTCCAAATTGAAAGCATATTCTAACGACAAATATCAAATTTGTGTACTGTAAATATAGTCAAACACCATCTTCCCTGACTGGCTACCTGACTGCCTGACTGGCTGGCTGGCTGGCTGACTAGCTGGTTCACTCACTCAATCACTCACTCACTCACCCATCACTCACTCACTCACTCACTCACTCACTTCTATTTTCATTTTCATGTGATTTTTCATCAATTAATTAAATATAATTGGTAGCGATAGCATTATCCTGTAATTGCTTCATTTATGTCTATACCCTTTTCCCTCAATATTGCAGATGTATTATAACAGACGTGTACAGCAAAGGTGGTAACATCGCAACAGATAGAAAAAAACAACAACTACATCGACTACTACTACCACGATTTTACTGAAAAGCGTGAGCACAAAGATCAGACGGTTCTATAGTATCGGCACAGAAATTATCAGCAATTTACCACCTGATGTGAACTTATTTTAGTGTTTAAGCTGACCATTTTGCCTCACATCATGGCAAAAAGGAGAAATTGCTCAAACGGGTAATTCCTCCTTTCTCCACCCTGTGAATCTGTGCATAGACCATAATTTTTTGGCGCTTTATTATTAATTCATCAACTACCTTTTAACCCTTTATCACACAATCCCGACTTTTAGTGACCCTGGGGCAGAGGGCTTCTGAAAACATTGCGGGAAAAGGAGAAAATGCTGGTAACCAGCATTTTGTCCTTTTCCCACAATGTTTTCTACCATATCAGGGACAAATTTTGTCATTTGGGTCACCTTTGATTTGTTGTCTGCAAATGCTTCCAGTTTGGGCCAGTCTGAAATTATGTCGTTTGGTAAAGAGTTAAATAAACCTCGCTTACGCCCCTGAAGTAAAACGGTGCTTGAAAACAAAATTCCTTTGATAAAAATCACCTCCCTTCTCTAACAATGATACTCATAACATTCTCCTATGTGTTACTTTAAAAAGCTGGGTGTATGTAAGGAAAAAATATATTGCATTACAGTGGGTTTCAAGAAAACATAAGGGTAACCACGTGACATTTTTTTCGTTGTTTAAAACACAGCTTGATGTATTTGCTCATGATAAATTGTTAAGTTTTACAGAGAAATAAATAATTGTCTCAGAAAATAAATTTTAATAATTACTCTTCTCCCTCCGCCTTCTGTCTCTCTCCGCTCCTCCCCTTTCTCCTCTTTGTTTGTCTGTCTGTCTGTCTGTCTGTCTCTCTCTCTCTCTCCTTCCACCTACATCTCTTACTCAGTGGGTCGGGCAATGTTAGATTGCCGAAAGGCAGTACGGGACTAGGATGGCAAAAAAAAAACTTCCCTAATAAGAGTTGATTGAATGAATGAATTGTGTTTTTCGCAGGTTTCCACATTATTTTAGTCATGGCACGGCAAGTGTTAACCGATGCATCTGTGTCTTGGGTTTCACCAGCACTGGGCAAGTGCTCCGAAGTGTCTTGCCCTGGGAAACCCCTCCAAAAAAAAAAACACGCGTCTCGAATGAAGATTGAACCTGAGGCCTTCGGATTGCGGCAAATCCTACATCTTCACTCTTGAGACACACAAGACCGCCTCCCCGCCCAATTCATTTCTGGGGCTAAGCGATACCTATATATGAGCCATGCTCTGTGAAAAGGAGGCTTAATGCATCTGCGGAAAGTATCGACCCAGGTCAGCCTGTGCAGTCCGCGCAGGCTGACCTGGGCCGAAACTTTTCGCTATTGGTAAATTTTCTGTATGTCCAAGGACCAGTCTACCTCATGATTTAGTTGGCTGTTCAAAAAAGTGACTATTATGGATCCATAATTATGTGATAGCTTGATTGGTATAATGCAACACGGAGATGCATTAAGCCACCTTTTGCCAGAGCATGGCCCATATTTATTCTGTATTTTCTAAACCAACTACAAAAAAGAGTACCCTTGTTTCCATAACCCTGAGAGAGGCAGTTTATGAAAATCATTGTTGGGAAAAGGAGAAAATGTTGGTAACCGGCATTTTCTCCTTTTTTTCAACAACGTTTTCTACCCAAGTAAAGATAAATTCAATCATTTCATTCATACAATTTTTTTCCTCACCAATTATTTTAGTTCAGACTGCTCTAAAACTTGGTTTAGTCATAGTTGCGGCCGTCGATCGAAAGACAAATGTGTAACAAAGTAAAGTAAAGGCTCGCAGTTTTTCTCTCCCTTTTTTTTTTTAATCAATTAATAAAAGTAAGTTTGCCAATTCTTCAAAGCACAGTAAAAACAGCATAGCTGAGCATATTGTGACACAGAAGCATAATATGAAAATAGATCAGAGTACTATAAGCCGATGCCAATGCTCGGATACACTCGCTTTTTTCAGTGAAAGCTCGGAAAAAGGACTTAAGGGTGTAAAAAAAAAACATTTTTCGAGTAACCTGCCTATGTTGCACGGGTTCTTTTTTTGATAGTTTTTAACTAGCCGTAGTTTCAAGTAAATATACTCAGTAATGACAGAGATAGCAGAAAAAGCCAAAGTTTTCACACGGCGACGACACAGAAGACTACAAGGCTTTGAAAGTACGTCGACATTTTTTTCGAAAGTAGCAAGCTCATATAAATCTTTCAGAGCCAAATAAATAAACTCGACCTCTTCCAACAGCTCTAAATACAATTCGTTGAAACTTACAAAGATTTCGATTGTATAGGCTTGACTACATACGCGGAAGGTATGGATCAAAGATCAGACTGCACATCCTGTGCAGTCTGATCTTGATCTATGCCGTCCGCAAAAGTCACTGTTTTCGCCTATGTCGCCGAAAGGGTTACAAAAATGTCCGTTGATTTTCTTGACAAAGTTTAAGTTCCAATATATCTTATTCAATGTAACGTTTACATACATGTTCTAAAAATTCTAATTACATGAAAAAGGATTGGAACGAAAGCTATAAGGTAGATAGTTCCCTTCCTATAAGTCAAGTCATCGTCAGTTGTTTGTCAGTAACAGAATTATTTAATTGCCTAAATTTTACTCTATTTTCTAATTAATGTCACCACAAAATAACGACGTGGGTCCGTATTCATCAACCATTCTTAAGAACATTCTTTGTCTTATACTTCAAGATTTTCTGACTGTGAAAGTAACAGACCCTCTGATTGGCTAAACCATATGGTTTAGCCAATCAGAGGTTCTGTTACTTTCATATTGACATAAATCTGAAGAAACTGACAAAGAAGGTTAGAATCTCGATATTTCATACATTTTGACAGAACACAGCACGAAAAAGAGTAGTTGAAATTACATAAACACGCGAAAGCATAATATGACTATCTAAAAATGATAACATTCTGTAGTCTGTATTTCGTCTGTAGGAAAAAAGAAGATGACAAAAATCTGGATAATCCTGTCAGGGTTACCGGCAAAAACAAAGGCAGAATATGGTGGCATATTTCTGCCACGAGATACGAGATGGCTATCATGATAATTTTACAAAACTATCGCGATAAATTAAAGTTTCCAGGAAATTTTATCGAGATAGTGAAAAGTTTCCTGAAAAAAATATCACGATAAACTTAATATTTTAACGCAAAATTTCTCAATCGTGCACGAAGCTGACATGCAAGATAAAATTATCGTGATAGTTCTACCTGTTTCTCGATATCTATTAATAGAAAATGTATCATTTTGGATGAACTCGGTAGTTTTTGACTTCACAAGATTGCAGTAAGTAAAAGTTCGAATAATTAATAATTGTAGATTAATTGGTAAATTTTGACAAGACTCGAAATGAACAGAAGTCGGTAAAATCACAAAGACGACTCGAAATGCCTCCTACGAACACTTTAAAACCATTCAAGGAAAAGGAGAATTCATAAGGTTGTAGACGAAGATATTCCGAAACCGTATCTAATTATAGATACCGTGAATGTCAGTTATGGGCATGAAAGCAAAAAAAATCATGATAACAGGTAGAATTATCGCGATAATTTTATCGTGAAAGTTTTTATTATCTAGATAAAATTTCCAGGAAACTTTGTTTTATCACGATAGATTTCTAAAATTATCATGATAGCTATCTCGTATCTCGCGGCAGAAATATGCCACCATAGCAGAATGTGAAATGATCTTGGATTGTTATCGTCCACTTGTTAGGCCAAACCTATAGGATAAAGTTCCCCCTGGCCCTGTACTCACCAACGATAGTTCCATTCTTAGTCTTATTCCATATGTAGAAAGTAACACGACTTCTGATTGGTTCAATCTGTGTTACATTCAAATTTAGAAAATTCATATGAATAAGACTAAGAATGTTCTTAAAGTCACAGTAAAGTCATAAATAACATCTTATATATGATCGGAGAAAACTCGAACGTGTCTGTTACTGCATTGGTTGCCGTGATATACGCGTGCGCAAATCCATGGAGAAGCCCGTCGATTTGAGGGACGCCATTGATCGAGGAAACCTTCGTCATCGTTCGTGTATATTTGAACTAGGTCTTCGAGAACGTCACGTGATAACATTGCATCTCATTAGTGCTACTGCGTAGTACACAGGACTATTGTTTGCACTTCCAATATTATTGTCATCGGAGAGTAAGATTGCTCATTCTGCACCTGTTTTCTTATTTAGATGTAGTAAACTCTTCCTGTATTGATGATAAATGAATAAGCGATGATCAGCCTGTATCGTCGTTTCTGTTTACAATATCGATAAACTTACGTTCTTCAAGCCTAGAATGGGGACAAAACGATCAAGTGAAAGAAAGTTTTGTTTCAAAGCCTTGAATAATCACGCGGTGTTTACGTCACTATTACGTCACTGCGGAGATTTACGACGAAAAGTCGGCTAATCGTCGGCGATCATCGATGTAAACAAACAGATAATGCGACATGGTAGGATTTGTTCTAGTTCCAAAATTCTTTTTGCTGCCATTGACCGGAACTTTTACGAACTGCACCTTTACATATCGTGGAAGTCATAATAATCGGCATATTTTTACATGGTAAAAAGGAAATTTACTTTTATTTTATGAACAGATTTTTTATTCATTTGGACTTTACTGTGACTTTAACAAGAGTGCTACTATTTTAATTCCAAAATTAAAATACCCTGTATAATGTTCCGAGTGTCAGAAAAAGCAGCATCTGCCAGAAGAATACTTCATCACAGGCGGCATTTGGAATCATTTCTAGATCGGAGTCTTCAAGGCAAATTCTTACAGTTGATTGGATCCCTGACCTTGGTGTTGTGGTCGAGAACTCGTTCCCATATAGCAGCTTTTGCGATGTCTTGATTACTTGACGGGTGCCAATGCGTGTAAGTTCATACTCCCAAGGTCGGAGCTCAATAAGAGGACATACGAAATGTTTTGCCAGAACCAAGTACGTATTCAGCTGTAGATAGTTCACGTAAAGTGATTTCCAGATAGGTGGCGATTTTAATGATTTCAACAAATCTTCACTTTCATTTGCCAGTAAACTTTGATGCACTAGAAATTGTTTATGCCATGAAGGCTTGAGGAATGTGCTTTGGTGAACCGTCATCTCACCGTGCCGTTGAATTTCCTGGTTTAATGTTAAAGTAATCGTGTTTATGTGAAGGACCCAAACTTTTGACAGAGCCTTCTGAAATGATTTCATCAACTTTTGTGGGTTTACCTGGTCTACGTCACATGACATCTCTAGCACGAACTCTATTACATGACCTTCACGTACCTGATACGAACGTTGACCGATTGCAACAAAATTCCAACACCTGGGCCATGGACTGTTGGTATAAAAGGCTTTCAGAACATCAGCTTCTGTGTAGTTTGCGAATATGTTGTCCAAGTGAACCGGGTAGACGGTTGTTAGATTGAGAACAACATGTAATTGCTCAAGATACCAGTTCTTCGAAACATGGACGCACTCCCCATCCGTGTTTCTCCTTTGTATTGTCGGACAAAGCACTGGTCGGCATGAAGTCCTGTTGTTGTTCTTAAAATTGAAAAACAGAAATATGCGGAATATTATGCTGTAGTAACTTTCCTGTTGCTTGCATTTGATTTGAGCAGCGTGAGAAAATTTGACATCCGCGAGACCTAAGTTCGACCGAGATGTCAAAACTTTCTTACGCAGCGTGAAGTAAACAAAAGCACCAGAAAGTTTTTTTAACAAATTAGTTCATTTTTACAAGTTTCAACGGCAGAGTTTTTAACGGCAATCAAAATAAATCAAATTATGATGAAATGGCTACTAACTTCGTTTTTATTAATGGTGGATGAATATTATTGGGTAACATTTTGACCAATTAAATCACAGATCAATAGGGCCTACGTACATAATCCGTATGCGAAATATGTCAACTCGTCACTGAAAGTAATTAACTGAAATTCCGTCTTAATCATAGGTAGGTATATAATAAGCCCATATGATTAAAACTTTATTCGGTGTAGATTTTCCAGATTTTACAAAAATTAAGTTGATTGCGTTGATTTTTTTCATAGGTACACTCTCCATCCAACTCCTTCATTTTGCTGGACAAACCTCTGCAAGACACGAACTCACTGAGTGGTTGAATGTTTGGAAAGACATTTAAAATTGTAATCGGGATCTTCTATGGCTCAGTGTTTATGATTTGACCTTTAATTCGATAGTTTGAGGTTTGAATACCAGCTAGCCACGCAAGTCACGTGGTATTGTCATTAGGAACGGTGATGCATCGCTCCAGCTTTGTGTTTGTGCTGTTGAAAACGTAGGAAACGGATAGCTAAGGCATTTATAGTCATAATATAGTTGAGATACTGTTGAACGCCGCGGAAAAAAATAATTTAACCTCTCACAACAATCCCGAGGTTAACTCTTTACCATACGACAAAATTTTAGACTTGTCCAAATTGAAAGAATTTGCTGACGACAAAATAAACGTGACTCAAAAATTGAAACTTGACTTTAGAAGAATAGAAAACATTGTGGGAAAAGGAGAAAATGCTGGTTACCAGCATTTTCTCCTTTTCCCACAATGTTTCCAGAGGGCTTCTTCCTCTAGGTCGTAAAAACCGGGGATTGTTTTGTAAAGGGTTAATCAAGCGACCCTGAGAAAGGAAGCTTTCGAAACATTGATTGAAAAGGAAACAATATGGGTTACCAGTATTATCTTCTTTTCCTGCATTGTTCTCTACCCTTACAAATCAAATCTCGTCATTTGGGATACATTTAACTCTGTAATTGCTTCCAATTTCAGCAAGTCCAGAATTATATCGTATGTATAATAAAGAATTAAACAATTTACCTTGCAAGCTGTTGGGTAGCTTACTTTGGCTGTGCTATGGCCGTCCTCCAGAAAAGCCCCTAAATCTGTCACGTTTATTATCATCGAAAAGCTATTTGTGATATATTTCGAATCAAAGTCCAGATTTTCACAAATAATAGTAAGAGGTAAAGTTTGAAGGCATATAAGGCAGAAAAAGTTCCTATACGTGCGGCCATATAACAATGTGGGAGCAAGTGGACCTTGCATGCACATCGTTTGTATATCAGCTTCTGCTATTGTCAGTTGTGGAAAAAGCGGTTGTAATTCCACCCTAATGTAGTCACTTCCGGTGGATGGATCCGTTTGTCGACAGTATTTATAAATATTTTCTGCGCAGGTACCCTGTAACTTTTCGGAAGCATTACCCGGATGTGTAAAAAGCACATACGGCAAACGGGATCCTTTACTGTTTTGCAAAACTTGGATCAAAGCCTCTAAATCGAATTCAGCGCTGACAGGTTTAGAAACAACGATGACTTGCCACTTTAAACCGTCTTCAGCGCCATGACATTTGGCACACTCCTCTGTAATGTAATTCATTTTCTTCTTTCTCGAAAATACAGGGGAGAAATTTTGCCACGGTATTCTTATCTCTGGATAAATACAAGATCCTACGGCACAGCCTCCAGTCGGAGGCCCGACGGTAAACAGATACATAGGTTGCATGTATACGTGTTTGTTTGTGCTAGTATGCGGAAGTAAACATTTAAGAATGCCCTGTTCGGACAACTTGTACTTGTCGTCCTCCTCGTAGCAACAATCTCCATGCAAACCGCAGGTCTCATGACAAGAGCAGCCTGAAAGTACAGTCAGACATAAATTGTCTCTACTAAAAAGTACTGTGTACAGTCTGTAAATATTAGTATGGATATTATAAAAGTTTTGTTTGTCTGTTTGTTTCCAACCTGTAACGCTGTATTCGATATCATTTTTGCTATCTCGTGGCAGCTAGGAAACGTATCCATGCTTTCTCGTCGATTCTTGTACCAAATCATTGCAAAGCCACCGGCTGCTTGCCCACATAACCAACATGGAAACAATAAATATGATCATGTGACAACCGGCAAAGATTCTGTAAGCTTCAGCTTACGTATTCATGGACTTCTTCAGTTAATTTGTCATAAAATTCTACTGTTTTTCGTAAATTGTGTTATATACTGACGAGTAAATTATGTTTGAACTATACCTACCGTGCGATACCCGTAATGCTTTGATTGCGTTACGCCTCATCTCCATTCCGTGGGACACTTGGTAGACGTCACCACGGGTAGGAAACTTCATATTCAGAGGCAATGACTCTGACGAGAAAATGTTGAGTTGGTCTTCGGTTTCTGAAAATATCGGCTGAAAAACAACCAAAAAACAGGTAAGCTTGTCATTATTTTTTACCATGTGTTCTTATGTCTTTGAGATTCAAAAAAAAGGCAAATGTCATGCAATGTTCTGGCCATTCAACATGTTGTCTAAGCTACGGAAAGTTGTAACATGTATAATTATGATACTGTCTGAATCAGTTGTGGCGTGGATTGACCATAGCCGAAATAATATGTCACGGACCTAAATTCAGTCTATTATTGCAATTTAATTAGCAAATAAGAGATAGTCTTGCTGTCCCAAAAGCGTGAATTAATGTCTTGAAATTAATGTCTACATTCACTGCTGGTAGAGAATTGAAAAGAAATAGCGCAAAAAATGATACAATACAGTAGGGCTCCGATTACGTGAACCGGCACAGAATGTGTAAGTCGGCACTGACTGATGAGGGCTTCCATTCAAAATTTAGTTTTATGTAAAAAAGACTTAGGAAGTTGGCTTTGTTTTTCTGGGAATACCTTTCAGTCCACAATGTAGTACATTTGTTGGATGTAACATGCACATAAAAAAAAGACTAATTCCTAAGTTCTTTTTTTACAGAAAACTAAATTTTTGAAAGGAAGCCCTCATTAATCGGTGCCGACTTACATATTCAGAGCCGTTCCACATAATCGGAGCGCTTCTCTATTTTTATCATTTTTGTGCTTATTCTTTTCAAGTCTTTACCAGGAGTGAACGTATCTTTTCAAGACATTAATTTGTGATTTAGGTACAGCAAGACTATCTCTTATTTGCCAATTAAGTTGCAATAATAGACTGACTTTAGGTCCATGACGTATTATTTCGGCTGTGGTCAATCAACGCTAAAAATGATTCAGACAACATCGTAGACTCGCAACAACTTTCCTTAGTTTAGAAAACAAGTTGAAAGACCAGAGCATTGCATGACATTCTCTTTTTTTTTTATTTCAAAGACATAAGAACACATGGTCACAAATAATGACAACCTTATCTGTTTTTGGTTGTTTTTCGGCCGATATTTTCAGAAACGGAAGACCAAAAGAACATTTTCTCGTCAGAGCCACTGGCTCCGAATATGAAGTTTCATAACCGTGGTCACGACACGGCTGATTTCGTAACTGAATTTGACCGTCTAAGTATCAAGAAAGTCTCATTCGAGGCACTTTCAGTCACATGATCTTAATATGGCGGCATCAACGAACTTTTTTAAATGAAAATATCAAAGACAACATCTTCGAGGTCATTAAGTCTATCAATCTGTCTGTGAAAACTGTCAACAAATGAATTAAAACACTGTTTTTTCAGCTTTTACAAAAGAAGTTTCTTCAGTCAAGACCTTGAAACAGTGAAGGTTAATAAACGGTTAATGAAGTTATTTATGAACATGAAAGTTCGTAACAAATGTATAGCTGAAATACAAGCCGCACCTGGCGGGATTGGAACCCGTGCGGGAGAAGATCCTCGTTTTTCAAGATTTTAAACACAAACACTGTAACCACTGAGCCAAAGAGGATTCCTCCCAACGCAGTTGTTAGGTATTGATTTTATATGGGATGTAGCTATGCAGTAAGGAAAGAGTGATCTCCTGAAACAATTTGCTCCGACATGACGTTTTGCGGAACCAACGGACTGACACGTTGCAAACTTTCGACCAATGGATTGACATGTTAGAAACGTCGACCAAATTGACACGTGACAAATCACTCAAACGAGAGTGATGTCCAGGTGAAAATTTTAGTAACATTATCTGAATTTGATATCATTCATGACGCCAAAAACTAAGCAAACAAAACAAAACATCAAATAATCAATCACTTATCACAACATGGACAAGTATCGGAAGCGTTTCAGTTATTGTTCAAATTGGACAGACCAGTAGGTCTAGGGTCCGTCTTCATCAGCCATTCTTAAGAACATTCTCAGTCTTGTTCTCCAAGGTTTTTTTTCCAAAATTGAAAGTAACACAACTTCTGATTGGCTAAACCAAATGGTTTAGCCAATCAGAAGTTGTGTTACTTTCATTTTTTGAAAATCTTGGAAAATAAGACTAAAAGCGTTCTTAAGAATGGTTGGTGAATATGGGCCTAGGTGTAGCCAGGTTTCAAGACCGAACACGTAAAAAAAAAAAAAAAACAAAGACGTCAAATTAAGAATTAATCTTCTTTCTATCGTGGTTTATCGTTCAATAAACCACAGTTGTGAGTTATGAGAAACAATAATTAATCCACGAGGGCGATAGTCAGAGTGGTTTATTCATTCCGCCCTCATAGCTCATAACATTATTGAACGATAAACCACGATAGAAAGAAGATTATTTTGAGTCTAACATGACCAACTCTTAATGAAAGGAAAACAAGTTCATACTTAGAGTAAAAACGCTGATGCAGATTATATTCCATTGAATACCTTATAACTTATAATAACTTAATATAGAATAACGTAGATTTTACCACGCTTTCGTTGCACTGTGTTTATAGTGCCGAATTCACGTGTCATGTTAGAATTAAGAAATAATCTTCTTTCTATCGTGGTTTATCGTTCGATAAACCACAGTTGTGAGTTATGAGGCACAATATATAATCCACGAGGGCGAAAGCCCGAGTGGTTTATTCATTGCGCCTCATAACTTACAACGTGGTTTATTGAACGATAAACCACGATAGAAAGAAGATTATTTCTTTTTTTTTGCTTTATTTACCACGTAAATAGGTACATGGGGGTCGTGGTCATCCCCCACCATACCTTACATAAGCTGTTAGTAGACAGGGTTAGTGTTATTTCTAAACATATAAACGATATAAACGTATTTACCAACATTTAAACGTATTTACAATAACTTCATGAAAGAAAACATTTTCTTATAAAAACATACAATAATATATATGAGACATTCTCTGGCAAAAAGGTGCTCAATGCCTCTCCATAATCCATCATGCCAAGCAAGCCATCATATACTTTTGAATCCACAACAGCCACTTTTTTCTCAATACCGACTTAATCACGAGGTAGAATGGCCCTTGGACATACAGAAAACTGACCTTTAGCGAAAAGTTTCGGTCCAGGTCAGTCTGCGCGAACTGCGCAGGCTGACCTGGGTCGATACCTTCTCGCAGATGCATTAAGCCCCCTTTTCACGGAGAACGGCTCACATACATTCATCTTTTCAAAAAGGTAGCATTATGAAAAATGAAATAATTTCAGTTTAAAATCTGTGGCAATAAAGCTTGTGTAAGCGTGTGTGTGTGTGTGTGTGTGTGAAAAAGAAAAATATGATGAAACTGATTGATTTAAATAAAAAAAAAATGGCATCATTGATTGTGTGTTTAAAAAACTACGCTTATTCTAAAATTGATAGTGATTTATGGAAGGCGTTCTAAGATATGTTCCACAATTGTCATGTTATAGTTTTCAAGCCCAGTCGTTTTCGTATTGCTATGGATATTCACAGCGGTAGTAAGAAAATTCTTCATACCAATAAGTGACGGTTTATAAGTTTTATTTCTACAAAAGTAAATATATCTTTTAACTTCTAAAAGCAAATTGTCTAACAAAAAGTTTGGTTTATATGTGCCCAAAGAAAAATTCTGCTATTTATTTGTAAATTGCGGTCAAAATTTTTTAATATTGTTGTAATCTTATTCATCAAAGACGTTAGTAGTAAAGGGGAGTCGGATAGGGCAAAATAGGCGATTTGCCCTATCCGACTTACCCTGAGTGCCCCATTCTGCTTACCCTGACAGTAAATGGGGACACGGGTAAGCAGAATGGGGCACTTTTGGAGAAAATGTGTCATTTTTGGCCGATAGTTAGCCTTTAATTGCAAATATCCTACTTACTTACTCTGAGTGGGTTTTTTTTTACCCATATTGCTATAGTATGACTATCCTGAGTGGGTTTTCGTACCCAAAAGAACTTCGTACCCATATTGCTATAGTAAGAATATATAGGTTCGCTACGCTAAGAAGGATTGTCACATAGTTTGTAGTTTAGTCAGCTGTTGGTTGAGACCGTGATATGGAATAGGGTAAGATGGAATAGGGTTAGGACTGCTTTATTGTTTACTTTTAACCACTACTTGGGCTTTAAGTGGGGTTAGGGCAAAAAAAGATCAGGGTTTGACTTAGACTTTTTTTCATTGATTTGATATAGAAGACAACCTGATCTTTAATCCTTACCACACGTCAGAGTAGAGATCAATGGGACTGTGTTATACTTAGACTGCTTTATTGTTTACTTTTATCCACTACTTTTAACCACTACTTGGGCTTTAAGTGGGGTTAGGGCAAAAAAAGATCAGGGTTTGACTTAGACTTTTTTTATTGATTTGATATAGAAGACAACCTGATCTTTAGTCCTTACCACACGTCAGAGTAGAGATCAATGGGACTGTGTTGTACTTAGACTGCTTTATTGTTTACTTTTATCCACTACTTTTAACCACTACTTGGGCTTTAAGTGGGGTTAGGGCAAAAAAAGATCAGGGTTTGACTTAGACTTTTTTTCATTGATTTGATATAGAAGACAACCTGATCTTTAGTCCTTACCACACGTCAGAGTAGAGATCAATGGGACTGTGTTGTACTTAGACTGCTTTATTGTTTACTTTTATCCACTACTTGGGGCTTTAATTGACTTTAGGATTGATATGGAATACAGTTTGATCTTGATCTCGCTGTACCAGGCTGAGGCTAGGGGAATGGTTGCCCTTAGGCTTTTTTGAGTGTAACTCTTAGAGTGTAATTCTTAGAGAAAAATTGACAAATTTGAGGAAAGATAGATCTTTTCTTGGTGTTGGCTAGCCCTGAAAAGGGCTTTTTGTACAGGTTCACTTTTTTAACCTCTTCTCTTTATTCTCCTATTTTCCATCGCATTTATTACTTGGATTAGATGTTCAACTTCACGCCTTATACGTCTAAGGCGTTCTCTTTCTTCTATCCAGTTCAGCAATGTAAGTAAAATTGTTAGTCCAAACATTGTACTGATTTGGTTTAACTCTACAACAGTTGAGTTCCGAATGAATGTGTTTTTCGATTGTCTTTTATAGTCTACAGAGCTATAAAAATAGTGACTACAAAGTATTTTAACTATGATCACTGAGAATAGTGTTTTGCATAGAGGAAATGCAGTTGGGTTAACGTTGACCAATCAAAATGTGTAATGATATAACGGACGATTTGATTGAACAACGTTAATTCTATGTCAAAGTAGGTCAATCCCCCTGTAAACGTATAAAAAACGAACTTTTATTTTATTATCGGATTATTTTCATTTCACAATGAAAGGCAGCAAGTTCTTCTGTGGACTCATTGGGAAGAGAAAGGTTGGGGAGAAGAAAAAGAAAGAGATGGAGGAGCAGATAGAGATGGAGAAGAGAAGAGAAGAAGAAGAAAGAAAGAGACTAAAGTTTAAAGCACTGTGTGCTTTTTTTGAGAGGCGGGGGTACGAGTTTTACACTCGTACGCCAAAGGTGAAGATGCGGAATATTTACCCCGATCTAAAGGACTTCATGCCACCCACTGAGCATCGTGGGTGGCAAAAGAAGCTGCAGAAGATTATCCTTCACTGGTATGGAATTAATTTATCCAGCCAGTGAATGGAGAAAAAACAGCCCTTTTCAGGGCTACCATTCCCCAAGAAAGAGTTTTTCTTTCGAATTGTCAATTTTCTCTCAAAAGACTTACAGTCAAAGACTTACAGTCAGAAGAAAAAAAGTCAGAATTATTTCATATGTTTTTTTATTCAAACTTTTGTACAATGAAACAAGACATGAACTGTGAAAAAAACAATGGAATGAAAAAAACATTGGAATGAAAACATTTAAACAAGTCAGCCTTTTTTTGTTAAAACATTTTTGTTTTAAAAAAAAAACTTAAAACAATATTTTGCCACAGTTTTTTCAACAACCACTTTTTGTTGAAACTTTTTTCAGTGTGTTTTTCTTTTTTTCTTTGGAATGTCAGATTCACATTCACTCTTCCGTTTTCTTCCCCTTTCATTATTTTTTAATACCATATCTGGACAGGTCCAGATTTTATCCCAATGTTTTTTTGATTTGCAAAAGAAACACTTCTTTTTTTTTCTCGCTTTCTCTTTTTTCGTTGTTTTGCTTTTTCTCCTGTTTTGGTGAAGGAGTCTCCTCTGAAGAAAGTTCGTTGTTTTTTAGTTCCAAAGTTGGTTGTTTTCTTAGATTATCGTTTGTAGATATTTTTTTCTCTATCTGTTCTGTTATTTTACAGATCTCTGCATCGCTGATAGTCGTATTGTCAATCTGCATATTTTCGATCTGATTTTCAACCGATGATCTTGTAGCCTGTGGTGAGCTTGTTTTCCATTTATTTTCGTTACAGAATGATTTTAAAACACAAACGAATTTCATGTAGTGAAATTCACCACCCAGATTTATTGTTGGTGAAATTTTGATATCATGACTGCGTGGATCCACATAGACAAAAACGACTGTTTCTGTCTGCTTTTCTTTTCCTGGACAATTTCTAGCCCAGTGTCCTGGTTTGTTGCATGTAAAACAAATATCTGTTCTCTTTCCATCCATCCCATATCGTCTATCTGGTAATACGGTAAAGATCTTTTTCTGTTAAATGTTGATGGGATAAAAATGATCCCACGTAATTCCCGATATGTTGAACTTGATACTTTAACGGAACATTGCTGATCTCGTAATCGTGGGTGTATGGGTTAACATACAGATACGCCCTCTTTCTAAGTGGTGATGTACTTTGCAACTTGATTTCACTCATTATTTTTTGTCAATTGTACTGTCTGAAGTCGATCAGAGGAATGATATAGATTTCGTAGCTATCGTCTCTATTTATACACTATCGGGGTGAAAGACTCTATAAAATGCCAAGTTTTCTGACTTACCGTGTCATTGTCTTACAATCAGACGTAAACGATGGGTAAAAGAAAAAGAATAGTACCCTATTAAGACAGTGAAAGTGACGATCATGGTTATAAAAGTTTAAGGAAATAATTCCATGTTACATTGTTTTGAACTGAACGGTCCTAGTAAGACGCAAAATATCGCTGAAAAATTATGCTGCCTTTACCAATAGAACTACGTGAAAAGATTTATGGAGAATTCGTTCAACAGCATACGCTCGATGAACGAATACAGCTTCACATTAAACTCCGCTGTGTGGAACTTTGGATAGATAAATTGCACAGAGGGTTTGCAAAAGGAGAATCGTCCTGCAAATTGTATGGTATACAGCACTTTATTGGGATGTTGGTAGACGATTCAGATTTGAAACAAATCACCAAAACTTATTTAGCAACTTACTGGTGGAAAGACGGTGCTAATGGTAAACAAATGCGATCCACATGTCATTGGTGTTTCATGATCATAGGAAGAACCGAAGAAAGTTTTCTGAACGTTCTGAAAATGAAATCAGTTTTATTTAACTTTTACTTACGCTACAAAAAAGAATCTATTCGAGACTCTGAGGAAATAGTGGATACTATGGAAGGCTATATCTTATTTGATAGAGATGTTACAGAGAAAATTGTATATTCATCTCTTTCAACGAAAGACGTTTTAAAACATGTTTATCCATTTAGTGGAACACCTGAATTCAGTGAAATGGACAGTGTATATCCATTTTATTTGGGTGATGACCAATTGCACAAAGACATTACGGAACATCAAGACAAATGGAGAACTCGAGGGATTTGTGAATTTGCATTGTAAAATGTTATATTTTAAAATGTTATATTGTAAAATGTTATATTTGTTAAAAAAATTTTCTATGCCATATTATAAGAAATAATTCATTGTAAAAATAATTCATTGTCAATATTTCGTTGTCAACTCTGAATAAAATGTTTTTTTGTGAATAAAAACGCTTTCATTGTTATTTATGTTGTCATTTTATCATTAGACCTTAAAGAGAAAAGTAAAAAAAAACATGGAGGTGGATGTACAATCTATTTTATTTCAACACCCTTGTAATATTTTCATCACAGGACCGAGCGGGTGTGGAAAAACAGAGTTCGTTCATAAATTAATTGACTGTCGAGAAGACTTGTTCAACATCGTTCCTGAAAGAGTTGTCTGGTGTTACAAAGAATGGCAGTATGCATACAATCTTATGCAGGAAAAATTTAATTCACAGTTTGAATTGATAAATTTCGAGGAGGGAATTCCTGACGATGAAAACGAAATTGTCAGTGATGTATCCATTCCACATTTAATCGTCTTTGATGACATGTTGGGTGAAAAAGACGAGGAAAAAATTAAACTTTGGTTTACAAGAAAAGGCCATCATCGTAATGCAAGTGTGATTTATATCACACAAAATATGTTTCAGCAGTCGAAATCGAGTCGAACCATTAGTCTTAATTCCAGATACATGATTTTATTTCGAAATGAACGAGATAAGAATCAAATTAAAACACTGGCTCATCAAATGCAAGCCCCACATTTGTTACCCGCTTATGAAGACGCTACATCGATGGACCATGGATATCTAGTCATAGATTTTCATTCACGAACAAACAAAGAATCAAGACTGAGAACAGATATATTCTATCGTTGGTATACACAAGGAAATGAAAGAGGACCCATTGTTTATTCTCCTGCTTAAAAATAGGTTTTTTCAAAAAAAAGTTCTTATTTAAAAGTTCTTATTTGATGTTCTTGTTTTAAAAGAGAATTACATTTTAAATATAAATCATTTTGATGTTTCACGTCAATCAGTAAACATGGTTATACCATATAAACAAAATTTGCTTTTAGCTGCTTTGCGAAATTTAAGTCAACAAACCGATAGACATGCAAGAGGAGCTCTGTTAAAGGCAGGATTAAAAGAAATTTTAAAATGGTTTACGCTGGCAGCAAGAAACATCATTGAAAATAAAATCAAATTACCAAAACAAACCACTACGTACATAACAAAACATAGAGAAGATATTGAGAGGTTAGCAGATCCGTCCACAGATGATGAAAGTAAACGTAAAATTATTTTAAAACCTGGAGGAGGTGGATTTCTGGGTGGTGTTATTATCAGAAGTTTACCGAGATGGGATGGAGCAAAAACCGTTAGAAACTTTGGGGTTGAAAGACAACCTCGAAAACGTGCTCCACGAAAGAAGAAATCTCCAGAAAAGAAGAAATCTCCAAAAAAGAAGAAATCTCAAAGAAAGCGTGCTCCACAAAAGAAAAAATCCCCGAAGAAGAAATCATCTCCAAAAAAGATCACTCCGCGCACAGAGTCAATACCAGACCCAAGCACATCAACTCCAAAAAAGATCCCTCAGCACTGGGAACCAATGCCAGGCACAAGCACATCAACTCCGCGCTGGGAGCTAATACCAGCCCCAACCACATCAACTCCGAAAAAGATCACTCCACGTAGGGAATCAATAGCAGGCCCAACCACGATAGACTGGGGTGGAGAAAATGGTTCAACTCAATTTGGAATTGTTGATTCTCAAAGACCACATACGATTGATGAAAGATTTGTCACTACCCGAAAACGAAAAACTGGAGAAAGTAGCATTTCAGAACATCAACAGTATCTGAAGTCCAGAAAGGAATTGTTAAGTGAAAGATTGCGGAAACTCAAAACAAAGTATTCACAATTTCTGGTACCAGGTACAGCATTGCAGTTTGAACCCATCCCATCCGCCTCATGGTCTCCATATACATTAGCTAAATACAAAAGAGGTAAACACAAAAAAATCAGTTGGTGGAGGATATGACACAGGAAGATACAAAGTTGACTACCCCAATGGGATGATCCACCTTGGCGAAGGAAAAAACATCCCCATAAACGCAGGCCTAGGAAGCAAGTTTAGATTACTCAGCAATCTTGATTCACAGTTTTCTTAAAAAAGAATTCTGACTGTAAAAGATAGGATGTTACAACAGGTATAAATGATAGTGATATGGATCTTACATCATCATTTAATTCGAGATAGAAATAAAGTCAACATGAAGAAAACACCTCTGATTAAAAAACACGGTTCGATGGTTATGGCCATGATGCAGGCTACACCAAAAATACGTAAAAGACTTGTGAAGGATTCGCCATCAGAAGTGATAAAATGTATATCGGAATGCTGTCATAATGTTTTAAAAGGCAATGTACATTTATCATCAGCTCAGAAGAAGCAGTTGTATTCAAGCCGACAACATCTCAGACGTTTAGCTTCGAAATCGGTCTCTGAAAAAAATAAAAAACAAATTTTAAATCAAAAAGGTGGATTTCTTCCATTGCTTGCACTTGCATTATTACCTTTGTTAGGAAAAGCCGTGATCGGTGGAATAGGAGGGGTTCTAAAAACCTTGTAATTATTATTATTATTTTAAAAAATCTGTTAGAAAAATGGTTATTGTGCCTTACCAAGCCTTAGAAAATATGAAACGATGGAAAGCCGAACAATCTCAAAAACCTCGTTTACCACCCGACCCACAAGTTGTAGCTGTATCACATCTTCAAAAAGACATGAGTCAGATTTTACAAAGTACTGATTTTTCAGAAACAGGAAAAGCTCAAAGGTATGGTGAAACTTGGTTTAAGTTACAAAATTCGCTTCAAAAAGCAAAACCATCCTTGATCAATTCTCTTCCAATGACAAAAACTGATGACCGTGTACAGAAATCAGCATCTGTTGCCTTGCAAGATCAGATTTTGCAAAGTGTGCCAAAAACCATGAAAAGAAAAGCTGAGTTACTTTTGAGTAACAATAATTTAACTTGGAACGAACAAGGAGTCG
The DNA here is from genome assembly GCA_946811185.2 of Hippopus hippopus. Lineage (NCBI taxonomy): Eukaryota > Metazoa > Mollusca > Bivalvia > Cardiida > Cardiidae > Hippopus > Hippopus hippopus. The sequence continues at coordinate 31,713,734 of OX328108.1, read as the reverse complement.
TGCCATACAAAGGTACACGCATTCATGGTTCCAATATTATTGATCTTATCAATGATGCAATACGTCAAAGAAAAGGTGTTGAACCCAGAGGATGGAAAACTTTTTCGAAAGCATTACATGAAAGCAATATACCTCAAGAAGTTATTGGCAATTCGAGCCGATGGAGATGGATGCAAAAAGCTCATGATAAATCACTGAGTGAAGATGAAGAATCTTATGGAGAATCTGATCACTTATTTCACACGCCAAAAAGCGTACGAAAAAGTGCAAGGAAGCCCCCTACAAAAAGTGCTAAAAAAAGTATGGAAAGGATCAAAGAAAAATCGCTATACATGAGGCCTGAAAAAAGAGAGCGATTGAAGCAATTCTATGTTAAAGAACTGTTAACTCCACCAAAGTCTATAAAAAAGACCCCGTCTCGTCAAACACTTCAGTCATGGGAGCCATGGTAAAGCCTAAACTTGATTACGTGTTAAGAAAGTTGTTTTATGATCCTAACAGTACTGTCGCATTTACTGGAATAAATCAATTGTATCACGCTGCAAAATCTGTTTTAAAAGGAATAAGATACAGAGATGTTCAAGAGTGGTTGCAGGGTGAATCCACCTATACCTTGCACAAACCGATCCGTCGTCGATTCAAAAGACGAAAAACTATTGTAGGTGGTATAGATTATCAATGGCAAACTGATTTGGCTAACATGCAACATTTAGCAAGACAAAATGATAACAAGAAATATTTACTTTGTGTGATTGATGTGTTTTCAAGATTTTCATCGGTTGTCCCTATCCCAAATAAAACGGGAAAAACTTTGATTAAAGCATTTCAATCTATTGTTCAGAAATCAAAAAGAAAACCTTTGTCACTTCAAACAGATAAAGGTTCGGAATTCAAAAACAAACTGTTTCAACAATACTTGAAAAAGAATCAGATTCATTTTTTCACCACTGAAAATCCAGAGACAAAAGCAAGTATCGTTGAAAGATTTCAACGAACTTTAAAAACGAGAATGTGGAAATACTTTACGTACAAGAAAACAAGGCGTTACATTGACATTTTGAATTCTTTAGTTAAAAATTACAATCATACTTTTCACAGAAGTATAAAAACATCTCCTGTACTGGTAACAAAATCAAATGAGGCAGAGATTTCGAAAAATCTTTATCGTCAATTATCGTCAATTGTATTGACAAAGAAGCCAAAATTCAAAATTGGAGATCGTGTTCGAATCAATAAAACAAAACTTACATTTGATAAGGGATATTTACCAAATTGGACACAAGAAATATTTGAAATCACTCATGTCAACAAAACATTTTCGTCTATCACATATAAAATAAAAGATTTACAGGGTGAACAAATTTTGGGAACCTATTATGAACATGAACTTCAATTAATAAAAGATGATGAAATTTATGAAATTGATTCAGTTCTTGATACACGTACAAGACGTGAGGGTAAAAAATTAATCAAAGAAATAAAAGTCAATTGGAAAGGTTATCAAAAAAAATTTCAAAGTTGGATACCAGAATCCTATTTGGTGTCTTGAACAGTAAAAAAACTTTTAGATAAAAAGTCACTGCATTCATTATGAATTCACAGTCGAACATTGAGTCTAGAACAGAAAGTGTCGATAGTAGTAGTAGTAAAAATTACAATTGCAGTGGAAATCGTGCTCCTAAGAATCAGTTTACATATATTTCACAGATTATAGTCATTTACGCAATTATTGCAACCTCGATAGTACATTTAAGTATTCAAAGTCAAGATCGTGAATTGTGGTTGATATTGTTAAGTAGTTCACTTGGGTATATTCTTCCATCTCCGGGGTTAAAATTCACCAAATCAGGACAAAAACAACCGGGTGTTGATTTCGTTGACAGTAGTAAATGAATTCGTTTTATCTAACTCTACCTAGCGATAGTTCCATAAACTTTTATCCGAACAACACACAGTGTTGTTTTAAGGTTCATTTACCAAAGACAGTTCATATTGACAAGGAAAATTGGGAAGTTGCGTTAGTTCAACTTATTACTCCCTCTCAGTTCTTAAACATAAGTGAAGAAGAAGCGCAGTTCGAAATTATAACAACAGATGCCGAATTTACCAAATTAGTATCAGACATAGACAGAAAAGGAGATAATATGCACATATCTCCATTAAGACGAAATAGTGCAAGTAAAACGGTAAAATGGTCAATTCGATTTATCTTTCCACCTGGGATTTACACTTCACCACTTATCTTATAGAGGTAATCAATGATATGATTCAAGATAACATAGGCGTTGCTCTTCATAAGAGATCGGCGACTCTGTACATTAAATATTCAACTTTATCTAAACGTCCGAAAATTATTTTCGAAAATATTATAAAAACGGGGCTCAAATTACATTCATCACTGTTTTTAAAACTGGGTGGATCACCAGAATACAAAAATGAGACATTTTTTCAGGGTAAAAATATTTTCGATTACTTTAAATACACTGCTAACATTGATGCTGGCTACAGTCATCTGTACGTTTATTCAGATATTGCTGAACACAATATAGTGGGTGATACACTTGCTCCCATACTTCATGTTCTGCCTTTCAAAACATCAGATGCGATTGAAAATAATTATGGTTCTCAGCATATCAATCATGAAATTACAATACCGCATTACATTCCCGTTTCGAAATCCGATTTCGATATGATTCACATTCAAATAACGGGGGATTCTGGTATACCAGTTCATTTCATTACTGGTAAGACAATCGTTAAGTTGCATTTCAGACAACGTTCAACTGAAAAATAATTAAAAAATGTTACCAGTTTATCGCGGTGTAAAACATCAGTATGGCTATGGATTAGGTTCCCTATTTAAAACAGCACTTAAAACAGTAACTCCATTGATAAAACCTCTAGTCAAATCTGGGTTTAATGCTATTAAAAAAGACGGAATCAAACAAGGATTACGTGCAGCAGAAGATATCCTCTTACGAAGCAAAAATCCAAAAAAAGTTGCAGTTTCACGGGGAAAACAATCTATTCATGATTTAGCACAAAAGTTAGAGGTAATGACAGGGATAAATAAAAGAAAATCGCGAGAAGCACGTCAGTTATCTTCTCGATCTCGCAACGGTAAGATCATCAATAAGAAACAAAGAAATCATTACAGTAGACCTAGACCTCTTGATATATTTGATTAATATGTTTGATTAATATATTTGATTAATATATTTGACTGAAAAAATTTGAAAATGATGCAAAACGGGTCTTGTGAATGCAATAAATCAGAACTCAATGTTCTTTCTGTACCACGTACAATGACAACTATGCAAGAAAGTCAATGGGTTGAACATTTTCCAATATCATCTTTGTCAAACAATGCACCGATAGAATTTATCATACCACCTCAAACCGAACATTGGACAGATTTGGCACAATCGTATTTGTATATCAAATTCAAAATCATTAAAGCAGACGGTACTGATTTAGAGGCCGCTTCAAATGTGGCACCTGTAAACAATTTCCTGCTTAGTATGTTTAGCAGAGTCGATTTGTATCTAAATAATAAATTAATCAGCAGTAATTCAGACACCTATCCATACAGAGCGTATATCGAAAATCTTCTGTCATATAATGACGATAGCAAGTCTACGCATTTGAAAGCTAGCGTACTTTGGGATGAAGACACCACTGGTCATTTCAATTCACTCGACCATAATGCTAATAATGAGGGTTTAAAAACAAGAATAGGTGTAATTGCACAAAGCAAAAACGCAGAACTTTTCGGACGATTGCATCTTGATCTATTTCAACAAGAAAAATATTTACCGAACGGAATTGAAATCAGACTTAGATTAAACAGGACTTCGGAAAACTTTTGTCTCACAGGAGGTGCTGGTGCACCATCTGCAAAAATTGTACTGGAAACAGTCAGTCTTCATGTGCGAAATGCTGAATTGTTGCCTGTTATTGCAAATGATCTTAATCATGTTATTGCTCAGCAAAACATGAAAATTCCTATTCGTAGAGTAGAAGTAAAAACTTTTACCATTGGCACCGGACTTCAGTCTAAAGTTGAAGATCATTTGTTTCAAGGACAGCTTCCAAAACGTATTTTCATTGCAATGGTAACAAATGCTGCTTATAATGGGAGTTATGGCACCAACCCATTTTTCTTTCAACATTTTAATCTGTCAAAAATAGATATATTATGTAATGGTCACAGTATTTATAACAGACCTTTTGAGCCTAACTTTGAAGGAGGACTGTATTTGAAATCATATTTGTCAATGTATCAGGCTATCTCAGCCTTTGGACTCAATAAATCATTTGATATTGCCAAAGAAGACTATATTGGTGGATACTGTTTGTGGGAATACGATTTGACAGCTGATCAAGGCAGTGAAGAAGGACAGCTTCATCCTATAAAAACCGGAAGTCTTCGAATTGAACTTCAGTTCGCTCAAGCTCTAGCAGCAGTTATCAACGTTATTGTCTTTGCTGAATTTGACAATCAGATTGAAATCAACAGTTTGAGAGAAATCATCACAGATTACTAATCTTGTAATCAACAGAAAAACAGTCCTTTGCAGGAGTCTGAACAGATCTCTTATTCATTACTCCGGAACAAAAAGACAGCTTTCACAAAAAACAGTCCTTTTCAGGGCTAAGGAGTATATATATCAAAAACAGTCCTTTTCAAGACTAAAGAGCATATATAGAAAAACAATGCTGGGACTCAGATTTGCTATGTCCCTGAGAGAAGAAGCAGAAAAAGTGAAATATTCTACTTCAAAATGCATCTCTACTCGGAAAAATGACATTCACAATAGCTTCGAAAAACATATGATTGAAGAATTACAAAATCTTATTGCCAGTGAAGTTCGCAACCAGTGTTACGGATGTCAAGTGGATCACCCCAGTCAAATACAGCACGATCTGTGTTTATTCAAGAACAGACAAGAACATACGGATATGTTCATAGAAAAAGCTATGATGGAATTAAATCCATACAAAATCATGGAAAAATGGTATCCTGAATTAATGGAAATGAAACTCGATGAAAGTGGATATGTGGAAGCCTACAGATTGTGGAAGGATTTAAAACAAAACATTTTAGCTGAATTTGTGGATTCGTCTTGGCTACATCACTGGTGTAACAAAGTAAAACAATCCTGGGAAGAAAGTGACTAAGAAAAAACGTGATGTATACTTCTGAAATTCAATATATATTGGATCATGGAATATGGATAAAAAATCTACAGGCAAAAGTGTGTGCAAAAGACCAGTTACCTCGACAAAAACCTAAACATGTGAAAGCTTATATTGTGAATACAGAGAGATCAAATATGCCAGGAGAACACTGGGTGGCAGTGATATTCAACAATAGTGGCGATGTACTATACTTTGATTCCTACGGACTACCACCACTTCAGCCTGAAATCATAAACTTTTTAGACAATCATTCTTTATCGTGGAGATACATTTGTCAAATTCTTCAGAGTCTACAGGGGAAAGTTTGCGGATTTTACTGTATCTTCGCATTGGATGCTGCTGCTAGAGGATACAATATACAGAAATATCTTCAACAAAAATTCCTCTCAACGGAACATCACCGAAACGATCGAACTGTATCATCATGGTTTTATCGGCACTACGGAAATCTATACAACAAACTCTCAGAGACTTCCCACAAACAGTGAAAAAAGACATAAAAAAACATTTTCAATGTTCTTATTGTTAACAGTTCTTTATTTATGTGTCTTGTTGTAAATATGTACATTGTTCAGTTCTGTTCAAATAAAAGTTCTACTGTTTAAAAACAACGGAGTTCTTCATTCTTTTTTTCCCAAAGTTACATGTTTTGGCTACATTTTTTCCAATGCAGTGGATCATAAGTATTGTTTGACTAAGAAAAAACCCGTCTCTCCAATCAAAACTTATAAAGATATAACGAACTTTTTGATTGGAGAATGTTAATTCTGAGTCAAAAAGTAGGTCAATACACCCAGAAAAACTATAAAAAGTCAATGTTTTATACATCAAATCATAATCGTTCCACCATGGTTCAGATCCTTATTTGCCCTTTGTGTGCTCAAGCATGCGATATAGAGTGTGGGAAATGTACATTTCCCCTACAGTATCTTGGACAAAAACACAATTGTCCAAATCCTGATGAGGGATTTTATGATGAAGACGATGATCTAGGGATTTGGTGTAAATATTGCCGGCGAGAGATCAGACCTGTAGTTTATACAGTCAATGAATAGCCTTGCCGGACAACAAGACTCAAAACAGACCTTTTCAGGGCTATCATTCAGCAAGAAAAAGTGATCTTTCGAATTGTCAATTTCTCTAAGAGATACACTCAAAAAAGTCTAAACTTTCCATATCAGTCCTAAAGTCAAAGGCCAGTCTATCCCGAGCCTCTGCCCTGACGCAGTGTGGATCAAAATCAGACAGTATTCCGTACTAAAAAAAGTCTAAGTCCAGACAGCTCCACATTTTATCACCAAAAACTCCACTCAGGGTAGGGATAATAGCGACGGACCAATCTCTGCAAAATGTGCAGTCTAAGATCAGCAGGAAATGGTCTTTGCCCTACAGTGTAACTAAAAATAGAACACTCGAGGGTAGTCAAACTAGGGATCAGCTCCACATTATCCTACTCAGGGTAAGGAGACTAGCTACTAATCCCACTCAGGGTAAGGATAATAGCGACTATCTAATCTCTGCAAAAATGTGCAGCCTAATATCAACCGGAAGTGACGTCACGTGTCTTTCCTAAGCCACGCCCACCTTTCAAAAAACGGGTGGATGGGGGGGTGAAAAATCGAAAACTACTTCCGGTTGATGGTGGGGTTGTACCCATTTTGCTCTCATTAAAACTAGAGAAGGTTAACAACCAGATCGAGAAGATAATGGCTGAGAAGGAAAAAAGGACTCTATTACCACCATTACCGGCACCACCAGCTATCAACAAGAAGGTCATCATTCCAGAGACAGAGTGGTGGGGTGACGACGACGAGCCACCGTTTTCGCTGCAGTTCGACTTAGACGATCAGCAGTTAAAGAGGTTGAAGAGGCGGACAGTAAGCAGCTGTCCAACTTGCAGAAAAGTTGGAGGCTGTGTCTAAAAAACACAGCCTCCAAAAAACAAAAACAGCTCTTTTCAGGGCTACTCAACACTACGAAAAGATCTTTCTTTCCTCAAATTTGTCAATTTCACAAAGAGTTACACTCTAAGAGTTACACTCAAAAAAGCCTAAGGGCAACCATTCCCCTAGCCTCAGCCTGGTACAGCGAGATCAAGATCAAACTGTATTACATATCAATCCTAAAGTCAATTAAAGCCCAAGTAGTGGATAAAAGCAAACAATAAAGCGGTCTAAGTACAACACAGTCCCATTGATCTCTACTCTGACGTGTGGTAAGGATTAAAGATCAGGTTGTCTTCTATATCAAATCAATGAAAAAAAGTCTAAGTCAAACCCTGATCTTTTTTTGCCCTAACCCAACTTAAAGCCCAAGTAGTGGTTAAAAGTAAACAATAAAGCAGTCCTAACCCTATTCCATCTTACCCTATTCCATATCACGGTCTCAACCAACAGCTGACTAAACTACAAACTATGTGACAATCCTTCTTAGCGTAGCGAACCTATATAGTCTTAATATAGCAATATGGGTACGAAGTCCTTTTGGGTACGAAAACCCACTCAGGATAGTCATACTATAGCAATATGGGTAAAAAAAAACCCACTCAGAGTAAGTAAGTAGGATATTTGCAATTAAAGGCTAACTATCGGCCAAAAATGACACATTTTCTCCAAAAGTGCCCCATTCTGCTTACCCGTGTCCCCATTTACTGTCAGGGTAAGCAGAATGGGGCACTCAGGGTAAGTCGGATAGGGCAAATCGCCTATTTTGCCCTATCCGACTCCCCTTTACTACTGGCGTTAAAGACTCACAATTACAGAACAAATGTAAAAGTGTTTCTTCATGTGTTCCACAGAAAGTACATAAATTAGTATCGATCAAGTTCATTTTGAAAAGTAGCGAATTTGTTGGGAGGATCCTGTGAACTATTCTTGTCTGGAACCATTGTGTATAAGTATCTTGAGTACATTTAAAAACCCTTCCGTGAACTAGATTCCAATCAATTTCTAAATCATTATATATTGAGTTCCACTTGACTCTACATGACGGAGTTTCTCTGTTCTCAATTAATTTGTTGTAAATATGTTTGTTTATCTCTTTTTTAGTTAATATTTGAAAAAAATAACAGTTAATGCTAGGGTTATGGTATTCATTTAGAAATTTCTTTTGAATTAGTATATGATGCTTCGACAAGAAGCTCTTAACTGAGTTTAATAAACTGTAGTACCTTAAGAAATTTGTTTTATTATTGGTAAGTTTATTTATTTCATTCCAAATTTTAAAATGACCATTTTCATTTAAAAGGTCTTTGATATATCTTATACCAGCAGTGTACATTATGGAATCATAGACGTAATTTGACTCGATTATGATATTGTCATTATAAAACAATGGCATATTAATTATATCTACCCAATTTGTAAATTTACATTTCGATATATAGGTAGTAAAAGACTGTAGGACATCAATCCAAAAATCGTTTTTAATAGTTTTCACGATTTGTTTACAATACGAAATACCTAAATTGAATAATTTTTGTGTATCAAATATTCCATTAATAAATATATAACAGTCTCCTTTGCCACTTGCAACAAGTTTTTTTAACCATTTAATTTTCATACTCATGTTATAGCTATTTACATCTATCATTTTTAGACCCCCTTCTGTGTACTTCTTTATAAAACTACTCCGTTTTATTTTAGCCGTGCCATCCCATACGAATTTATATAACATATCATTTAAACTTATCATGTATTCATCCGATGGTGACGGTAAACTAATAAACAGGTTGGTAAGTAAGGAGATTAAAATGCTTTTATCTACAGTTATTTTTCCAATAGGAGTTAGTTTTCTCCTATTCCAGTAGGATATACTATTTTTAATGCTTTGTAGTTTTGGTTCAAAATTGTTTTTTCATTTGTTTCAGATCAACATTGAAATGTATCCAAAGTAATTGTGTTTCCCCCCAAGATAGTTTCCATTTTGTTTTAATAGATCTTGAACTATATTTCATGCATCCAATCCATATTAGCTTCGTTTTATCGAAATTGACCGTCAGGCCTGAAATATGTAAAAAAATTTCAAGTAACTGTAATGTACTTTTAAGCGATTTTTCTGTACTATTTAAAAAAAGGGTTGTATCGTCTGCAAATTGTGATAGATCTATTATGTATTCTCGTTGTTTAACTTTTATGCCTGTGATATTTTTTTCATTTTTTATTTTGATGTTAAGAATTTCTGTACAAAGAATAAAAATGTATGCTGAAATTGGATCTCCTTGTCTGCAGCCCCTTTTGACCATGAAATAATCCGAAAGAAAACCGTTAACTTGAAAGAAGATTATTTCGATTCTAACATGACCAACTCTTAATCAAAAGAAAACAAGTTCATACTTGAGTGAAAACGCGGATGAAGGTTATATATTCCATTGAATAACTTACTTACTTTATACTGAATGACGTCACTCTATGTAGAATGACGTCACTCTACATAGAATGACGCAGATTTTACCACGATTTCGTTGCACCGTGTTTATAGAGCGGAATTCACGTGTCATGTTAGAATTATCAATCACCTAGCATGACAGTATGGACAAGCAGTGAAATCGGTAAATTCTTGTAATGGACATAAACTGCGGCCAGGTTTCGGGACCAAATACGCAAACAAGTAAACAAAGTAAAAATCAAATAAACAATTACTTACTACGACAACATGGACTAGGAATGGACTCGGCTGTTTTATTGCTGCACGTCACCGAGTTGAGGCTTGGGCAGAAGTATGTAGCTAATGCTTGCAGCGTGGCCAGCTGGGTCTCGTTGAAGACTGGTATCCCTGCCTGGATGGTCGAGCACAGAACCAGTTCGAATAAACACAGGAATAATAGCGCTTTCATCGTTGTCAGTCAGTTTAACACTGTTTAACGCTGCAAAATGAATGATATAGATCTATCTGTTCTTATTAAAGAACAACTAGTTTTAAAGACTCTGAGGAAAAGGCTTTTGAGAACAAGCAAGTTTGACGACTTGCGCGGCAGTTTTACAACAACTAAGGCGCTGTGGAGACTGCAGTGTAGTTAAGTACTTCATCCTTTATCACACATTCCCGACTTTGAACGATCCTGATGAAGAAAAAGCCGTCTGAAAACATTGTAGGAAAAGGAGAAAATGCTGTAACCAGCATGTTCTCCTTTTCCCACAATGTTTTCTATCGTTTTCAATGACAAATTCATTTAAACATACATCTTCACTCGTTTTCATCAATTTTTTCGACCGGTGTTTTTTTTTTTTTTTTTTTTTCTTCTTCTTCTTCTTCTTCTTTATTTTATGAAACTATAATCAGTCTTGTATCTTCATGCCAAATATTGCCCCTGATGGTTACAAGGTTGCACAGATTACAGCAAACAGAAAATGCATTTCATTCTATGGCGGCTAGCCATAGACATAACAACCACAGTTTCCGGTTTAAATCGAAGACAAATTCCTACAGTTTCTTTACCCCATACACCTTATATTGATTTTTTATCTACGTTTACACAGCTGACTATATTATAACACCGTCAAGTTTTAAAGCGTTTGTTTACTCTCTGTCTGTAAAGATATCTCTTTAAGCAGCATTTATTTTGTCGTACTAGAATGCTTTTAATTTTGACAAATCTCAAATCTAAATTTTGTCGTACAATAAAGAGTTTAAGAAGAAGGGGGGGGTTTTAAAAACATAATGGGCTAAACGGGAAAATAATGGCAACCAATACCTTATCGTAGCTTTATAACCAATCTTTATATAATTATTAGTATTAGTACACTCAGCAAAACTAATAAACCACCACTTTTGTTTCTCGTAAAAAGATTCTAGATTCTGCCAACAGAAGGCATGTCTTCTTTAAAAAGAGGAAAGACGCACTGGTTGCGCATGCGCGGTGTCTATGAGCAAAAAACAGGCTAAAAAGAAAAACTGAAGTGACTGAAAATTTACCAACAATAAGAAAAAAAAAAACATGAAAATTATTTTCCGCATAAAGATGTAATCCGAGAAAACGAGTAGACTATGAAGTTTGCAAGAATTTGATTTTTCAATTTACAATGTTGAGGGAATTGGTGTCAAATAAGCTCCTTTCTTCACGAACAAGTCAACAAATTCTTTTCAGACTTAGGCTAATGTGTGCTTTACGCTGATCAATCATTCTGCAAAAATCAAACCAAATAAATCTTCTGTTTCTGGACAGTGATGCAAAAAGAAAGAAAAAACAAGGTCTACAGGGAATTACAGATTAGAAGTGGCGGTTTATCAGTTTTGCTGAGTGTATTAGTAATCCGTAAAACCAAACTGAATTTTGCAATGTAATACTAATACTGTTTTTGCAATAATTTGTCTCTTTAAGATGTGTTACCTAGTAGTGTGCCTAAAAACGATAAAGCGTCAAAAACCGACGTTTTATCATTTTTAGGACTTAAATAAAAGTCTGAAATTCCAGAAAATGGTGTCTATTTTACAGTCTATTAGAAATACATTCAGCTTTAATACTGCAGTAATACTGAATCTAATTGCAGTAAGAAAATAAAGATATGACGAAATTCGATATAACTATAATATATACTGTTTTCTATTTTTCTTGAGCCTTTACCGTGACCACACAATCCCGCGATCTAACAACCCAGAAAAAGATGGATTTTAAAAATATTGTGGAAAAGTACAGCATGTATTCTACCCCTTCAAAGACGAATTCTATCAATTTGAGCAACAATGAATTTGTAGTCCCAAAATGCTTTCAAATCAGACAAGGGTAAAATTTTGTCATCTGGTAAAAAGGTACTCGAACGAGCAAAATGTAAACTCTTTATTCTTCAGTTTATATTTACGGCAATTGTACATACACCTGTGATGAAAATAAGATATGAGCCTTGCTCTGTGAAAAGGGGACTTATTGCACCTGAGAATAGTATCGACCCAGGTCAGCCTGCGCAGTTTGCGCAGGCTGACCTGGGTCGAAACTTTTCGCTATTTGTCAATTCTTCCACATGTCAATGGACAAAGTGTACCTCATTATTTAGTCTGTTGTTATACAAAATGGGTTTTTTATGGATCAAGAATTATATGATGACTCGCTAGGTATGATGTATCTCGGAGATACATCTAGCCCCCTTTTGCCAGAGCATAGCTCATTATCATTATGCTGACGCATCAAGTACTTTCATCGACTTGAGAAAGATCCTTTTGAGAAATAAAAAGTTCATCACTAAAGGTTTTTTCTGTTTTTTATCGTGGGACATAAAATGTCGCTAAGAAAGTAAAATGAAATAGCTATCAATCTTTTACTCGCTTAAACTGTATGTAGTTGGTAAATCGGAGATTTTTTGGTGTTTTTTTTTTTTTTCAGAATTTTCTCTAAAAAGTAAAGGAACGATAGGTTCCTTTGAGTTAGTAGTTAGGCCCGTCGAAATATATGAAATGGTCGGAGTTTGATTAGTTGTAATAGTAGTAGTAGTTGTAGTAGTAGAAGAAGTAGCAGTAGTTCATGTAGTTGTAGTAGTTGTTGATGTTGTTGTTGTAGTGTTAGTAGTAGTAGTAGTCGTCGTCATCGTCGAAGTAGTAGTAGTGGTAGTTGTCGTCGAGGTAGTATCTTTTTAAGAAATGAAGAGAATTTTATTTTTTTCACCGAGGTATGAAAAAAAAAAACCTAATCACACTGTATGAAACCGCGAAGTGTGATTAGGTTTTTTTTTTTTTCATACCTCCGTGAAAAAATAAAATTCTCTTCATTCCTTATAATTTAATATTACAGACAACATACACCCACGGAAATAATTCAAACTGCATTCTTTTTCTTTATTTTTAAATCTAACTTTGGAGTTTCTAAACCCCCTTCCACTCATATTTGTATGGCGCAAGAATACAATAGGGAAGCAGTCTTCAGATCCCCAATACTGAAAATTAACCAATAGAACGAAAGTAGTGTGTAGGACCCGCAAAAGTAACCTTCAACAAAAGTATTTCCGGCACAACGTGATTTTTCTTTTTCATGGAGCTATGAAAAAAAATTTTCAGCCAATCAGAACTCGCCAATGTTCATGAAAACAACTGATATTAAATTATATCGTAATGAAAAATAGCAGGGTATGTAATCAGAAACACTTTTGTTCTAATGCAGAATTGAAAAGTAAAAAGTAAAAGAATCAAACGGGTATATGTAATGTGCAAACAGAGTAGGAGATCGTTATTTTGAGACCTTATCTCTGGGTTTCCATTGCTTGATAGAAATTTTATAAATTCATTCTGCCTTTACTTGTCAACATTTTTCAAACCGTTAAGCTTGATTGAGTCACATTTTTCACTCAAATTTCTCTACCCATCAAATCAAAATGGTAAAATTTTCATAAAGTGTCGAATAAGCGAAATTTGCGACGTTTTAAAATGAAGCCACGCCCTGTGAAAATGGGCTTTAATGCATCTCCGTGAAGCATTATACCAAGCAAGTCTTCAAATATTTATGGGTCCATAAAATTATTTTTTCTAATAACCGACTGAATCCTCAAGTAGAATAATTCTTTGACAAGCATGAAATTTATCAAAAGCAAAAAGTATCGACCCAGGTCAGCCTGCGCGGACTGCGCAGGCTGGCCTTGGTCGATACTTTTTGCAAATACATTAAGCACCCTTTTCACAGAGCACAGCTCAATCATAAATTATTTTTATCATAAATATTACTTTGCAAACCAACAGATAGAAAAGAAACGAAAAAAAAAAAGAAAACTATTTTATGCGTTCCTCCAATATTCAAAGTGAAATCAAGAAAATCTTTTTTTTTTCCCCTTGTTTGGAGCGGAAAGAATCGCAAAAAAAAAGGGGGGGGGATTGAAATTGAGATACAACTTGTATTATACCGGAAGAACTGTCAAAATACAAAAATCATTCTCTCCTGTATTATTAGTATGACGAAATCATCATCCGAACACAAAATGAAATTGGGATAAACTCTTCTCTCCATATAATGCCGGAAGAATTTTCAAAATAAAAAAATGAAATAGGGATGAATTCTTTCTCCCAGCTGAATGCCAAAAGAGTTATCAAATTAATTGTATTGGAAAATAACACCGTTTTAACAGCTTAGGTCATATCACGGCGGTCAGTGCACCTACGCATGTATTTCCTGGCTATTTCACACCTGTACTAAGAGTTATCAAATCGATTGTGTTGGAATTTGATGTCTTTTTAACAGCTTAGGTCATATCACGGCAGTCAGTGCACCTATGCATGTGTTTCCTGGCTTTCTGACAGAACATTCTTTCCAAGTCGCTGACTACTTTTCTCACATGAATTAGAGGTGAGAGGCGAAAAATCACCCGAGAGTCATTTTGCCTCAACCGAGTATCGAGCTCACGACCACCAGGTCACGAGTCCGATACGCTAACCACTGAGTTACGCAGCCGGGCGAAATAGTCATCAAAATAGTAGAAACATGTACCACGCGATGCAACTGTAACCGTTTGAGCACTAGGCACAGTTTGTATTATCGTTATTGTTACGTTGTTGTTGTTGTAGATCAAAAATTAACGAAAGTCAGACTGATGAACTCGACCTATTGCTTTTTTGTGAATATCATAGATCAAGATCAGATTGCACAAATAATAAATATTCTGGCAATTATTGATTGAAATGGCAATGATTTGCGTTGTTTTTTTTCCTAGCTCAGAAATTTCATCTGTTGTTACGTTCACTGGAATACTTCTTGTCCACAAAGCACTTAACGTGGTAAGGAGCACAGCCAACAGTCCCAACAAGACAAGCATATCAGTGGCTATAATTCCTTAAGTCTTTACCAAACGACAAAAAAAAACCAATCCAAAACCAAAGCGTTTGCAGACGACAAGTTAAATGTGGCTTAAAGTGTGGGATTATTCATAAAAGAATAGACAGAAAACATCGGGCAAAAAGGAGAAAAATGCAGCATTTTTCTTCTTTTTCGCACAATGTATTCAAACACATTCTGTCCCAGTGTCGTTGAAAATCGGGATTGTGTGGGAAAAGGCTCAATGAATTATGTCAACAAGGCCAGGCTTTTGTCCAAATCTAAAATATGTGACCGCTGGTAAAAAATCCGAGCATATATGTAACGGACAGTGTAGATCCTACATCAGACGGCACGTTTGCTCAATGTCTTCAATTGTCTCTTGGGGGCGGTACTTGAAACGCGGGAGTTTTTGGTAAAGGCCTCAACTACAACAATTTTCATGTGTCGTGTTTGCTGACTGAAATGTCCAAGTCACTTAATTGGCATTGTAAAGAAAGAGAGAGAGAGAGAAAGAGAGAGAGAGATCTCTCTCTCTCTCTCTCTCTCTCTCTCTCTCTCTCTCTCTCTCTCTCTCTCTCTCTCTCTCTCTCTCTCTCTCTCTCTCTCTCTCTCTTAGTTTGGTATAATGCGGTCAATGTCTACACTGTAACGTTATTTCATTTTAACTTTTGAAGACCGGGTATTACTTAATTCAGTCTGACATGTTATTTCCGGGTCAGCACGCTCGTCGACAGACATTGCTTCAGGGTTATTTGACCATGTATAAAAACGGCCAGAACTCTTACAGAGTATCTTGTTCTCTTGATCAACGACCAGGTAAACATGTTAATTTTTTTTCTTTACTATCTTTATTTCTACATTTTTTTAAAGACTCAGCAATGATCAGGTTGAGTTGTATTCATTCTTTCTGCGTCAACTACATCTCTTCATACTCGTCTTGGGAAAACTATGGTCCGTAAGCTTTTCACCAACCACAATATTCTAAACAGCATTTTTTGTCTCATTCTAATTTTTAAAAAGTAACGGCAATATCTTTTGGCTTGATCATCTAGTTAAGCCAGTTAGAAATTTCGTTATTTTTCAAATTTAGAAAATTCCTCGGAAGTATAATTGAGCCTGCTCTGTGAAAAGGGGGCTTAATGCATCTATTAAAAAGCATCGACCCATTTCAACAATTTGCGCTGACTGACATGGGCCGAAACTTTTTGCTTTTGGTAAATTTTCTGCACGTCCAAGAACCATTCTACCACAGGATCCGGCTAATTGTTGGATTGAATGTATTTTGTGGATCTATAATTATATAATGACTTGTTTGGTATATTGTATCATGGAGATACATCGAAACCCCTTTTGCCAGAGAACGACTCAATTAGGTCGCAGTTTAGAATGGTTGTTGAATATGTTCCCAGGCTTCACGCACTGTGCAGTATGAACTTCATGTGCACAGCCAGCAAAAGTTCCCAAAGTTTCTCTTTTAGTCTTTAATCGTTTCAGGGTACTTTTTGCGGACAGCACAGATCAAGATCAGACTGCACAGAACGTGCAGTCTGATCTTTGATCTATATAATTATTATTATAATTAGTTGTTATTTCTATCATTTTCAGAAATCAATAATGAAAACCTTCGCAGTTGTCGCCCTTGCTCTCGTATGTGTTATCGGACTCGCCTCCGCTCAGTTCGGATTTGCACCATTCGGGGCTGCTCCGGCCACATCAGGCTTCCCTGGCATTGGACAAGGAGGACGTAAGTTCGATACTTTCTACTAACTCTATACCAGACCACAAAATTTTAGACTTGTCCACATTTAACTCTTAAAGCGCTTTTCACAACTACAGTTGCCTTTGCGGCCAGTGTAGATAAAGATCAGACTGCACAAAACGTGCAGTCTGATCTTTGATCTACACTGTCCGCTTTACTGAGACGTTCCGGGCAATAACAACCTTGGCGTTGCAGTTATAAAGGTCTCTTATTTGGGGAATGAAAGAGCTCCTTGGGTTTAATCTGCGCGCTAAGGGTTAAAGCTTTTGCAGACAACGTAACAGAAGCGACTCATATGACAGGATCATTCCTTTTGAAAGGGTACAAAAAATTTAGAAAAAAGGAGAAAAAGCTGATTAACGGCATTTTCTCTATTTCTCACAATGTTTTCAAAACCTTTTTCTTTTTTTTTCTCATGGTCATCAAGAACTGAACTGTTTGGCAAATACTTAAATATCGTGGTAAATGAATCATAGATCTTTTGGCTTTACGAACCCTAAACCATCGTGCTGTGTGAATTCTAAACTATAAATCCTTGACTATATGTGCTGTATTATTACTAAAGCAGCTTGCGTTATTAATCATAAACCGTCGAGCCAGAGAAATCCTAAAACTATCATGCACTATATGAATACGTAAAACCATCGAACTGCCTAAAACACTTAACCACCATAGTTAATAAATCATGCCTAAAGCATGATATAGGAAAGGAGCCGGTGCCTTGCATAAACGTTGCTGCGAGCACTGTTAGCAGAACAATCTATACAAACAGTGAACCCTGCTATCCTATTTGCGGGCACATTAATCACACCACATAATTTTTAGCATCAACTTTTCCCTTTCCAAAGATGATTTGAATTAAAATCTGAGCTTGAAGAATATAATTTATGATGTTATACAGGCCTATTACTGAAAGTTTCACTATTCAGTAACATACGAAACATTGGGAGAAAAAAGCTAATCGATGATAAGGTTATCTTACATTATGTCTGTTCATGATAAACTACATAAGAGTTTCAGTATTCATATTCCAGTACCTGTTACGCCGCCTATCTTTTTTTAATGACATTTTTTTTTTTTTGTTTTGTCACAGTGTTAGCCCTGTTCGGACTGTTCATCCTGTTCTTGCTGCTCATCAGCTCCTCATCCAGCAGCACCACACCCACAATCACCATTGTCAACGCTAGCGGTTAATCAAATCTAGGTAAGCACAACTTAGGGTTCAAACTGTAACAAGCGAACATGTTTATTTTCAATGGAAAAGAATACTTTTGAAAGCGTCGTAGGAAAATTGAGAAAATTCTGGTAACCAGATTTTCTCCTTTTACTACAACGTTTTCTATCCTTTCAAAGTAAAAATCCATAATTTCAGTTACATCTTACATGCCGACTGGAAATGTTTTCAATTAGGCAAGTCTTAAATTTTATCACCTGGTATGTTAAAGAGCTAAGATTTCATAAATGGATAAATGTGAAATAATACTGTAAAACGGGAATTCGCTCGTGATGATTTATTTCCCCGTTTTCCACATGGTTTTCAAATTACAACTTAATACGAATATAAATTTGCTTTAATAATAGAATGATTCTTTCTTACGCATAATACGTGTATCTATCTATTTGCAGGCTAGTGGTACGTACCGGAAGCTGTGTTCCTTTTACTTGCTTTTCAACAAACCAGCAGATAGTGGATATCGTCTTCTGTTAAAAGCAACCACTGTCGTATTTATCCTCCAGGATGCTCCTTTTGATTGTTAAATTTGTTAAAAATTAAATAAATAATGTATATAACATCATTTTCTGAGCTTCTTTTGTTATAAATTGTGACAGTCGTCTAGCTGTCAGTCGTAGTATGAATAACGTTTCTTAGTGAAGTGATTTGTCCTTGTAAGGAACAGCCGTCATTGGTAATTTTGCTCCTGTCTTAGTTTTGGTTAAATATTTAAGAAAGGCACTCTGGGAAAAGGGGTTTAACTCTTTACCAAACGACAAAACTTTAGCTCTTTCCCAAACAATCCCTGGTTTTCACGACCCTGAAAAAGAAACCTTTTGAAAACATTGTGGGAAAAGGAGAAACTGCTGGTAACCAGCATTTTCTCCTTTTCCCACAATGTTTTCTACCCTCCCAGAAGAAATTTTAATTTTTGAGTCACATTAATTTCGTCGTCTGCAAATCCTTTCAACTTGGACCAGTCTAAAATTTTGACGTTTGGTACAGAGTTAAACTTGTTCAAATTGAAGACATCTGCAGACGACAAAATAAACCTGACTCAACCATTGATATCTGTTTACAGGAGGGTAGAAAACCTTAGTTTAAATCGATTGAGAAACAAGTTCTTACAACTTATACTAATCTCTCTCGATTCTGCTTCCTGGGAACTACACCAGTACTAGCGCAGAATGTGTGGGCCAATGAAAAATCCCGAAGTTGACACCCGCTCCCGGGTATCGAACTCGAGACCTTAAGGTTACGAGGCCGACGCTCTACCTCACAACCACAGACACCACACAAAAAAACCTTGTGGGAAAGGGAGAAAATGCTGGTAACCAGCATTTTCTCCCTTTCCCACAAGGTTTACCATTTCCCACAATGTTTTCAAAGGCCTTCTTGTTCAGGGTCGTTAAAAGCCGGAACTGTGTGGTAAAGAGTTTACCCTTAACCCTTCACCATACGACAAAATTTTGGCCTTATATAAATCCAAAACATTCGCAGACGACAATTTTTATGTGGCTCAAATGGAGGAAATTGTCTTAGAAAGGGTAGAAAACATTGTGGTAACCAGCATTTTCTCCTTTTCGCACAATGTTTTCAACGAGCTGTCTTCTTCAGGGTCGTTAAAACTTTGGATTGTGTGGTAAAGGGTTAATGTTTCCCTATACTGCATTATAAATACGAAGACATCTCATGATATGAATCCATCCTGTCAATCATCAGGCTGACTCGCGTTGTAAATGACCTTGTGACATGCAGGAAATCTGCCAAAAGCAAAAAAAGTTTTGTCCCAGGTCAGCGGCTAGCCTGGGTCGATACTTTTTTCTTCTTCAGATGCGTTAGACCACCTTTTCACAGAGCATGACGCATATATAACGTATTTGAAAACAATGCAAGAAGGAGAGGTTCTTCAAACAATTTCCTTCACTGACAACATTTTCAAAAGTTGTCAGCTTCCAGACGAAACGCCTTTTCTACAGGAAGCCATTTCAGTAACCTATCGTTTATTCAGAATTTACAATCTAAACATACGTTTGGACTTATGATCTTAAAATTGAAGAAGTATTATTTTGTAGTCAAAAGCAATTGATATTGCCATTTGCACCAGAAGTGAACCTGCACTCTGATACTGGTCGTCGCTCAGCGAAGTGGATGACTGTCATGCATTTAAAATTCCATCGACTTAATTCACTAACCATTTTAAAAAACTGACAAATTTCTGAAATTCCAAATCTAGCCACTTTGGCTCATATTCACCAACCGGTCTAAATTGTATTTTTGCTCAAGTTGCCCTAAATTTAGAACGTAGCACAACTTCTGCTTGGCTAAACCACTCGGTTTAGCGATCAAAAGTCACGTTACTCTCTAAAATTGGAGGGCAAAAAAGAGAACAAGTATTCAAATCAGACAGTTTGCTGAAAACAGACTCCGGGCCCGTAAACACTATCTATTCTTCGTTTCATTCTTAGTCTTATTCTAGTTTTAGAAACTAACACACATTATGATTGGCTAGACCATTCGATTTAGCCAATCAGATGTTGTGTTGCTTTCAAATTTAGAACCGTATATTTTTCAATATTTTTCTAGTTGCTGCTAAAAACAGTGTGCCTGAAAAACATGTAGACTGGACAGTAATGGGTTATATTGTAATGCATAACATATCTCCCGCTAGATGGCATTCTACAAATACACGTCTATCTAATATGGGCATTCTGGGTACAGAACCGGACTACTTTTCAAAACAACAACCGTTAATTTGAATTTCAAAATGAAGTAAATGTTTACTCAATAAAACGCCACCTGGTGCGATTCATTCAGCTGTGATCGGCTAGCATGTAACCTATGCACCGGCCATTTATTAAAACGGCCCCTACATGCTTGGGTAATAGGCTAATAGCTTCGGTATAAGCCCTACTTTTCCTAAGTATTCGGGGATGGGTGATGTGTCATAGCAGACAGGTCGAATCTTCGAAGAATATGACATGCGCAGACAACGAATCCATAAAACATAATTTATGGGTGATGCTTTGGCAAAAGAGGGTTTAATGCAAGTCATCGTATAATTATGGATTCATCAATTCTTTTTTTACCGACAACTGGCTTTATCTGGACGTTGAATGGTCCTTGAACATGCAGAAAATTTACATTTAGCAAAAAGTTTCGACCCATGTTAGCCTGCGCGGACTGCACAGGCTGACATGGTTCGATCCTTTTTTACAGATGCATTAAGCCCCCTTTTCACAGAGTATGGCTCATATTGAATTACCGATTAGTACAGAGAAAGGATTATACTAAATTATACGCATTTTGGTATGGTAAGCAGGGTATCGATTAACGGCAGCAGCCCTTATATATTGGTGTTATAAATTGTTACGGGAGACCACTCCTTCATGCATGGTTTCATCCCGATTTAAATACACTACCTAACAACTAGCTCAGTGGTTATGGTATGGCCTTTTAAACCTCGAAAAACGAGGATCTTGTCCGCCATGCGTTCGAATCCCGCCAGATGCGGTTTGTATTTCTGCCATGCATTTGTTCAATTTGTTTCTTTGTTACGGACTTTGTTCGTAAAATGGGGGCTCGTCCGGGATTGGCCATTGAGCTATTAATCCCATTTGTTGTCTAAAAACGGACTTTCTGCCTAATAAGGCTTTGAGTCATCAATAAATGATGACTTTAAGAGGGGGTGTGTTACGGGAGACCACTCCTTCATGCATGGCTTCATCCCGATTTAAATACAACACCTAACAACTGCGTTAGGGAGAATTCTCTTTGGCTCAGTGGTTATGGTGTTGGCCTTTCGTCCGGGCGTTCTAGGTTTGAATGCTGCCTGGTCCCTGTATTTCTGCCATGCATTTGTTTATTTGTTTCTTTGTTACGGACTTCGTTCGTAAGAAAATCCACTAGCGAAAAGACCTGCAAAAAGATCCACATAGGCCCGCAGAATAAACTTGTTCACATCTTTATACCAATAGCGAAGTACTTTTCACTTATTCGAGTCTTATACCAAGAAGCGTGTTAAAACCAGCTTATACAACTAAGCAGGAAAAAGGCAAAACCATCAAGGATGCCATTACTATTGAGTTAATTCTATACCTGTTAACCCTTTACCAGACGACAAAATTTTCGGAGGCCTTGTCCAAATTGAAAGCATTTGCAGACGACAATTTCAATGTGACTCAAATGGTGCAACTTTTCTTTGATAGGGTAGAAAACATTGTGGGAAAAGGAGAAAATGCTGGTAACCAGCATTTTCTCCTCTTCCCACAATGTTTTCAAAAAGGGAAAAGAAATTTTACAGAAAAAGGTACCATAAATGGGACAATCGTCAAGATTTTTACATGAACTTTTTCTACATTTTAGTTTTTTTCAATTAGTTTGGAAGAAAAATAAAAATCATCATTTTTTGTTAAAAGATTTGAAAAAAAAAAAAAAGGCAAAGACGCAATCTTTTTGCATGCCATTTTAAACGCTTTAACATGCAATGAATCGGGGATAATTAAGTCAAAGATATGGGGCCGTAAGTACTAACATTTTCGTTTCGTTACTTTTATATTCTAAATTCCAAACCTAGCCATCTGATTGGCTTAAACACTATGTATCAACCAATCAGATAGCTAGTAATGGAATGACGACTTGGGAGAATTTAAAAGTTTAAAATGGTTGGTGAAAACTTGGATTTAGAGTACAGTAAAACTTGTTATGAATACTATGAACGGGAGAATTTTAATATACAGTAATTTCATTTAGGAAGCGTTGGTTTACAGTACATGTACTCTGACTTAAATTACTTTGATTAAGAGAAATTTGAGCAAAAATACGTTGCGTTAGATTTCTCTGAATTGGATTGAGTTGATTAACATCAATTTATCTTGAGTACTTTGATTTAAAGCATGTTGATTTAGAAAAGGTAATTTAGAGTACTTTAATTTACAGTGCTTTGATTTAGAGCTCGTTGATTTGGAGTACTTTGACTTAAAGTACTTTGATTTTGAACATGTTGTTTCAAAGTGCTTAAAGTTACAATGCTTTTAGAAATAGACATACACATAGACATATTTTTTACGTATACATGTATCTTGTAATACAAAAAATACTTTTACCATACTTATGATCATGTGAATTAGAGTAGTTAATTTACAGTGCTTTGATTCAGAGCATGTAGATTTCGAGTACTTTGATATAAAGTACTTTAATTTCGAACATGATGGTTCAAAGTGCTTAAATTGACAGTGCTTTGATTTAGACATAGACATACACATAGACATACTTTATTACGTATACATGTATCTTGTAATACAAAAAATAAATTTACCATACCTGTGGTCATGTGACATGTACGATAATAACCGTCATAAAATCTAACAAAAGCAAATCTTTACGATTTCACAAAAAATATTGAGAACAAAAGAGATAGTACACATACGATAATAAGAAACCCCAATTTATATACATGTAATACATGTACAGCGCACCGAGAGGAGGTTGGTCGCTGAACGTGAAAGGACTTTTATAAATTGGCATTTGGACCTTAACTTTGGTATCTTAAGGAAAAAAAAAAGAAATAGAATAAGAATAGGATAGAGAACGAGACATATAGTCACTCGAAAACAGTGTTAAGCAAGGCGAATTCAATCCATAATACATGTATAAAACGACTTACAGAAATTTGAGCAAAAGCTGGTTGAGTTAGATTACTCTGATTTGGAGTAAGTTAATTAAGATCAATTCATCTTGAGTACTTTGATTTAAAGCACGTTGATTTAGAGAACGTTGATTTAGAGTACTTTAATTAATAATGCTTTGATTTAGAGCTCGTTGATTTCGAGTCCTTTGATTTAAAGTGTTTTGATTTAGAGTATTCTTATTTAAAACATATAAGTTTAAAGTACTTTTATGTAGTGCAAGTGATTAAGTGTAATTTGATTTAGAGTACTTTGATTTAGAGCACTTTGATTAAGAGTCCTTAGACTGAGAGAACTGTAAGCTAGATCAAATTGATTCAGAGTACTTTGATTTAGAGCACTTTGATTTAGAGTACTAAGATTGAGAGTACTTTAAGCTAGAGCACATTGAATCAGAGTACTTTGAGTCAGAGTACTTGATTATAAGTAATTTGATTTAGAGTATTTTAATTAAGAGTGTTAGTGTACGAAACTCGTACTTTGCCCCTATGAGTTGTGTAGATATTCTAGATTCTCCTTTAAATGGAATCTCAAGTGTTTTGTTTGTATTTGTCAGTTTGTAACCGTATTTTGTATTTGATTTAGTTGGTTTGTTTGTGTAGCGGTTTCAACTGTTATTCGACTGTTTAACTGAACATCTTCTGCAGACGACTTTTTCCATCTTGAGGCAGATCAGCGTTACCAACAATTAGACAAAATGGAAAAAGCTCACAATAAGCAACTTCTCCTTTTGGTACGATGTTTTCACATGTTTTCGTGCATTAGACATTATCTTTTTACTTTATGTCGAGATTTTAGAATTGTCCACATTGAAAGCATTTGCAGACGACACTTTAAATGCGGCTCAAATGATGGGATTTATCTTTGAAAGGATAGAAAACCTTGTAGGAAAAAAAAAAAACTAACGGTCGCATTTTCTTCTTTTCTTCAATATTTTCAACACCATTATCCCTCGATGTTTTTAAGACATGGATATGTCTGGTAAACGCTTAATTAATGTTGATTTATCTACGTTTAACCCTTTACCGCACAATGCCGACTTTTAACTACCCTGGGAAAGAAGCCTTTTGAAAACAGTGTGTGAAAAGGAGAAAATGCTGGTAACCAGCATTTTCTCCTTTTCACACAATGTTTTCTACCCTATCAAAGAAAAAATGCACCATTTGAGCCACATTGAAATTGTCGTCTGCAAATGCTTTCAAATTGGACAAGGCTAAAATTTTGTCGTCTGGTAAAGAGTTAACTCTTTATCAAACAACAAAATCTTAGACTGGTCCAAACTAAAAGCATTTGCAGAGAACAAAATAAACGTGACTCAATAATTGAAACTTGACTTTGGAAAAGTAGAAAACATTGTGGGAAAAGGAAAAAATGCTGTTACCAGCATTTTCTCCTTTTTCCACAGTGTTTTCAGAAGGCCTCTTCGTCGGGGTCGTTAAAACCAGGGATTGTTTAGTGAAGGGTTAAGCCTTTTACCAGACAATCTTGAGTTTTAACGACCCTTAGATATATTGCTTTTGAAAAACATTAGGAGATAAGGAGAAAATGCTTGTGTTTTATTGAATTTTACTTTTTCAAAGACAAATGCCAACTTTTAAGCCCCTTTTAATATGTTATCTGCAAGTGCTTTCAAATTGGACAAGTCTAAAATATTGTCATTTGGTATGGAGTTAACTTGGAAGCTTCAAGTCGACTGCTGCATATTTGTTTCCGGGGATTAGGGGTGAAGTGATGGCCTATGTTCCTGTCATTTTTTCCTATATTCAGTCGTTTCCAGATTCGGACGTTACTCTGTCAAAAATTACGTAACTATTACGGGGCCAAATATCAGTTCAATGTCAACGTTAATGTGTAGATCGTGAAAGGAAGGTACGGCAGGGAGTGACCCAGGCAAGTGAAGTGTAACCACAGCAAAGAAAAGGAAAATGATAATGAAAAAATACATCGCTAGATTTATACAATTTATTTATTTAAAACTTAACAAATAAATAAAATATGACATTTTGAGAACAATGTAGAGGATAAATTCCACTCTTTTGTTAACTGTTCGAATCAGTTTTCTCGTCTGTTCTTTAAAACTGTCGGTCATATCTTTATTCTGGAAGAAAAAAAATTGAATACAAATATGAAAATGACGATGACAATGTTCATCATTATAATGAAGATTTGAATGTCGATGATACCAAGATGTTGATGATGACAATGACGTCGACCACAATGATACTGGTGATAGTGATAATTTTAATAATGATGATGATCTTAATAATTGAAGTTATATAGACTAGTTTTACCCAGAATGTGTTATAAACCCCTATGCTGTTAGGCGTTCTTAAATATGCCTGAAAAGGACTGTGTAGATTCAATATGGCATGCAACACGCGAAAAGGGACAGTCGGACATTTGCGTAAAGTGTCGTCTCGGATTAGCCTGCGCAGTCCGCGCAGGCTAATCCGAGACGGCACTTTACGACTGCATTGGATTTTGTCGTACAGTAGACTTGCACAAAAAAGAAAATTACATAAAAACGGAAAGTGTCGTTTCGGATTAGCCTGTGCGGACTGCGCAGGCTGATCCGAGACGACACTTTACGCAAATGTCCGAATGCCCCTTTTCACGTGTTGCAAGCCATATCAGACTGCACAAAAAAATGCAGTCTCATCTGGAATCTACACTGTCCGATGCTGCAAGATTTTTCTCCACCGAAAAGATCTTTAAAATCGAAATATTTCGGTTCCAACTTTAGGCTACCTTTTTTTTTTTTCTTTTAAATTTCATTAGTGTGTGTAATTCATTCGGTAGTTTAATTGTTACATATAGGACAGTGTAGATCAAAATCGGACACTGCCCGCAACAGATAACTTGCAGTCCGATCATAAACCAGCACCGTCAGAATATTACATCAGAGATTTTGCACATTTATGACTGAAATAAGTATTGTTTATTTCATATTTTTTCTTGTGTAAAAACTGTACGATTCTTACCTAGTGTCGATTAACCGCTAGCGTTGACAATGGTGATGGTTGGTGTGGTGCTGCTAGATGAGGAACTGATGAGCAACAAGAACAGGATAAACAGTCCGAACAGGGCTAACACTGTGAAAAAAAGGAAAAACTGTGCAACAATCTGGCAAAAGGGTCTTTAGTGCGTCTCCGTGATGCATTATTACAAGCCAGTCATCACGTCAAATACTTATTGATCTATGCAATCCATTTTATTTAACAGCCAACTGAATTATGAGATAGATGGGTCTTTTGATATGCAGAAAATTGACCGATAGCAAAAAGTTTCGATTCAGGTAGGTATGCCCGGACGGCGCAGGCTGATCTGGGTAGAAACTTTTTGCAGATGTATTAAACCCATTTTCACTGAGCATGGCTCATACTCATATATGGCTTGAAACACGTGAAAAGGGGCATTCGGACATTTGCGTGAAGTGTCGTATCGGATCAGCCTGCGCAGTCCGCGCAGGCTAATCCGAAACGACACTTTCCGTTTTTATGTAATTTTCTGTTTTTGCGCAAGTCTACTGTACCACAAAATCTAATGTAGTCGTAAAGTGCCGTCTCGGATTAGCCTGCGCGGACTGCGCAGGCTGATCTGAGACGACAGTTTACGCAAATGTCCGAATACCCCTTTTCGCGTGATGCAAGCCATATATGTAAAGAACTAGGAAGACTGCTTAAACTTAGAGCAATAAGGGCTAGAAAATGCAGCACTTATTCCAACTGTATGTTTTGATATCTCAGCCATGATCGTCTACGTTGTTAACCACGATTGTATGCTTTTTTACGGGCATTGTAGATCAAGACCAGAATGCACAGTATGGTCTTAGATCTACACTGTAAATACTGCATTTTTTTTACGGCGAAGAGACCATAATAGTTCTACTTGAGTTTTATAATTGTCTGCATTTTTTGTATCTATTTTATTTTGCGATTTTTCCTTTCAGCACAACAGGCGACAAAAGGTGCTTTTGCGAGCAGCATCGATCGAGAATGTACAGAATGTCTAGTCTGGTCTTGAAATATACCATAAGTTTGTTTAGTGAAAATAACGAAAAAAAAAAAACAAATATGTGATGCTCTATGAAAAGGTGGTTTAAGGTCTACGGCCCCTAATTCTTATATGAAAAGACGGAAGCTGCCGAGATTAGCCGAATAGCCGCTTACGAAAACGTCGTTGTGTAACACGAAATTTACCGATGAGTTAGTGAGTCTACGGCCCCTAAGTCTCATATTAATCAAAGCGTTGAGAACCCTGAAGTGGTATTTGTAAAGGAAGCCATTGTGTGGAATTAATAATTTGGAAGAAAAAGAAAAATATTATTCAAATATTGGATTGAAAGTCAACCTACTAAGCAAATGAATACCTTTTTTGGTTCAAGGGAGAGTACTCATGACAAAGTTAGGATTATTTGTGTATTGGTGGTCTCCCTTTGATCATTAGGAGTCAGGAGTAACAGTAGGATGCATGATGGATAGAGAGAGAAACCATGTGAATATATCGAATAAAATTAAGTTTGTACCTGAAAACTATGGTTTTGAAGTATCTTTGGCCGTTAATATTTAATTCCCAACATTACAATCAATTATTTCGATCTATAAATATTCATGCCCAATCAAATGGAGCAGCGCGCAATCATTGGATGAACAAGCCATGGGACGAACTGGTTTTGGAACGAAAAAGCCCAGGACCAAGTGATCGGTAGACAAATTTTGTATCATTGCGCCAGTAGAAGGCTATGAGCGAGTGAAGCTATTTTCAATCAAAAAATAGTAATTCCACGATCGATGGCCTCACCTAGTGTATTTTAACATGCCATTTCCAATTACATATCTGAGTGCTACCGAAAAACTCATTTGTCTGAGAAAAATTGAGTTTAATTGGGTTTATTTCCTTCGGCTTTGCACAAATACGATTCATGGTCTTCAAAATTCAACATTGAACTCATAGTGGTATTGTCTTCGACAAATACCACAAAAAACTGAAGCTGTCGAGATCGGCCGAATAGCCTTTACGAAAACGTCGATGTTTACCAATCAGTTAGGGGGCGTAGACCTAAATTCAGCTTCAAAAAGTATTCACCATGTCAGTGACATAAGTCAATACTTTTTGATAAAGGTCAATTTTCCTACATGTCAAAGGACCATTCTACAGCATAGTTCAGCCGTTTTTAGATAAAATGGATCCTTATTGCGCTAAGACTTATTTGGTATAGTGCATCGCGATGTTAAATAAAAAAAAAAAACCTTCTCTCAGACAGCTGCTCAAATCGAGTCAGTAGAAAAGGCCAAGCCATCGAGACTTCAAACTTTTTGGCCAGAATATCTTAAAAAATCGGACAGTTTAGATACAAGATCAGACTGCACGTTCTGTGCAGTCTGATTTTCATCTAATCGGTCCGCAAATGCTAAATACAAGTCTCCTTAACCGGTGTTGCTATCACTCTTTCTCATAAAAAAAAAGTTTTAAAAAAATACAAGTACTACAAAGACTTGAACTTACGTCCTCCTTGTCCAAAGCCGAGTCCACCTGTAGTGGCTGTGGCGGCTCCGAATCCGGTAGCTCCGAAAAGCTGGGCGGAGACAATTCCGAAAACGCACATGACGGCAAGGGCGGCAACTGCGATGGCTTTCATTTTGATTGCTGGAACAGAGAAAACAAAAATAGTACTGAATCATGTACACGTTATTTACAGTCTAATGTTGATCTTCACCGTCAACAAAAGAAACTTTTATTGCCAAAAATGTGAAAAGATTTAGGATTTAAATCGCATCAAAAAATAAACGACCTTCAGAAAGGCTTTTGAAAACATTGCTAGAAAGGAGTAAGTGTTGATTGTCAGCAGTTTAACCCATATTGTTTCATACCCATATAAAAACGAATCTCATCCTTTTGAGCGACATTTGTCACCTGTTAGTGCTTTCAATTTGTATACGTCTAAAATTTTGTCGTCTGGTAAAAAATTAATAATTTAACTCTTTACTCTATGACAAAATTGAAGACTGATCGACATTGAAATACGTTGCAGACGACAAATTAAATGCAGCTTAAATATTTGGATTTATCTCTTGGATAGTACAAAACATTGTGGGAAAAGAAGAAAATGCTGCAAAGCAGCATTTTTCTCCTTTTCCCATAACGTTTTCAAAAGCCTTCTTTCATACGGTCGTTAAAACTTAAGACTGTGTGGTAAAAGGTTAAGGGGTTCTGATAACATAAAAAATATGGCTAATTTTACTACACTAGTCCGGATTGTTAAGCATTGCTAAATGCTGAAAATTTCTTTGAAGTCGGCAAGTTCTTACTTCTGAGAAAAAAGCCGTTTTAAGATTCTCTGTCAGAAGTTTTATAAAACCACATGGTTTTAGGATAAACTTGAATCGTAAGGATCATAAGTTGCTCTAATGATCTACGAAGGGGTTCGTAGAGAAATAAATAATTTTATTTGACATTTTAAGTTGAAATCGTGCAAAAAGACCTCAGAAAAATGTAAAAGTTGAATCATCGAGGCAAACGCAATTTATGCTTCATCAAAATTTATCGCTTACGAATGTAAATTAAAAAAAAAAAAATATCAGTAAATTAAATTAGAATAGAACATATCTTACCTGGATGACGATCAAGAGAATAAAATGAATATTTCTTCAAAATTTTCAGCTTTAATACAAGGTACAAATCACCCAGGGGCCCACGTGAGCTTACTATATCAGATGACCCGGAAGTAGATTACACATGCTATTACGTCATACAGACGGCTTGACCAGAATGTTGTAATGATACGTGACAGACACAATACGTTGAAGTTTGTTAACGTGTCCGCTTCCAATTTAAATTTTCAAATCAATTTATCCCTAAACTGATTTATAAATACGTGTAGAATAAAAATCCCAGATAAATCTACCCGAAAAAAAAATTAGGCCCTACATTTACTAAGCAGTGGTTTCAAAGTTCATTTCGCCGGAGGGGGGTGTAAAAATCACCATAACAGACAGTAAAGATCCATAATCAGACTACATATTCTGTGCAATCTGATCTTGATCTACACTTGTCACAGAAGAGCGCCAGACTCTTTCAAACTGAAGGCATTTGCAGACGGCATATCACATGTGTCTCAAATGATAGAAGTTTTTATTTGATAAGAAAATATTGCAAGTCAAAGTACTGACTTTACTGAAAAACAGCGAGCTGGCGATTAATTATTTGGTGACAGGTTTCAAGCAATAATTTATTCAGGAAAGAGTGTCTTAAAACCATCCATCATAAATTTCATATTCCTTTAGTCCCAAGGAGACAGCTTTCGGAGAAAAAAGAACTGCAGGAAAGGGGAAAATACTGGTATTTTCTTATTTTTTGATATTGTTCTTGACTGTTTCAGAGAAGATCAGAACATGAGGGCAATAATTTTCACCTGCAAGTGCTTTAAATACCGACAAGTCTTATTTCTTTTATAGTAAAAGAATTCTATGTTGATCCCAACTGAATAGTCAGACATGAATATCTGACAAAGAAAAGGGGTATCTGACCAGTAATTTTGCAGCAATACTTACTGAGATGATGTTAATGTGTAGGAATGGAGCTGCACACTTGATGCTCATTCAAAAAGAGAGGGAGAAAGAAAGTCAACATTTTTCATCTCACTTTTATATTTACTAAATCTGTTAAACACAGTATTCCTTGCACATAAACCAAAATGTAATCTGAAGTGACGTTTTAGGCAATTGAAAGCTGCATCATTTACTGTTTGACTTACACAAGCACATTCAGACAGTTTTTGCATTATAATCTTCCTAGGCCACTGGCTGCTTTTCCACACTACCATCGCTGAAACTATGAGCAAATGGCATTAAACAGGAAGAACGATTAGAATTTTGATTATATTGCTTTATGCTGCTTCAAGGAAAAGGTGCATTTTTTTTTTTTTTCACTGTGATTAAAAGAAACATGATTTCGTTTAGTTCAACTGATATTGAACGTGTCACAGGCAATAAAATAACCGAGAAACCCAACAAAGGTTTATGAAATTAACCTGTATTCTAGGAATGAATGGCTACAGTGTTATGGTTTGTAAGATGCAGGTGTTTTTCCCTATGTCTCAGCCGTACATGTTCATCTACTTAACCAATGTGTGTAACATGCAGAAGAACATGCTAATTCGTTGAGTTACACAAACAATACGATTTAAAATTGTGCTAGTTGTTCTTATAATAGGCTTATTCCTTGCGTATGACTACAATATTCAACCCTTTTCGAAATTCTCATATTTTCTTTATAATAAATTATAACTAAAAAGAAAATTTTGGGTTGGATACGATATTGTCATTGCTTTCACATACTGTTTTAATGGAATATTTGACAAATGGAGGTAAGTTATGTTGCATTCATTTCTGAAATTTGTAAGTCGTGGATTTATCTATCTATATTTTTATGCCTTGTACGGTACTTAAGGTTTATTAAAAAAAAAAAATAATAATAATAAAAAATAGCAATAATGAGGTATTATTTTTAATACATACTTAATATAAATTTGCAAAAAAAAAAACCTGCATACCCCAGCTGAACATTGGTCGTTTGTATAAATATTACTGGGAAATATTAGAATTACTCATGAACACTGATCAAGATCCAGCCGCTCATTTTTTTTTTAGGTTTCATCCCACCGTATCAGACTACAAACCATTAGAATTGTGCAAGTTCAAAGTGTTTGGCACAATTTCTAATATAAGAATTTGCCTGAGATATGATAGGAAACACTATGGGAAAAGAGAAAATAGGATTATTGCGATGTTTTGCATCCTTTCAAAGACAAAATCTTTCATTTGAGCCAAGTTTAATATGTCGTCTGCAAATTTTCTAAACTTTGACGATTCAGTGGTTTGTCTTTTGGTGAAGTGGTAAATTAAGCGCTCTGAAGGCTTGATCCACTGACGATTATATGAGACTTAGCTGAGGAGATTTTTGTTGGTAGAGTCGAAAACATTGTTAGAAAAGGGGGAAATGTTGTTTACTAGTATTTACTCAATTTCATACCATGAATTCAAATGTCTGCCTCTTCAAAGTAAAAAAAAGCAGAGCTGAACTGGTAAAGACTCAACTCAACCACACAACAAAACTTTGGACTTGACCAAATTCAATGCATATGCAGACGACAAGGTAAATGTGTACCATTTGATGGGATTCTTCTTTGCATGGTTAGAAAAAATTCTGGGAATAGGAGGAAAAGCCAGCTGACAGTGCTTTTCCCCTTTTCCCATGATGTTTTCAACAGCCTCCTTCCTCAGGATCGTTAAAACAATGCGGGTAGCTAGCATTTTCTCCTTTTCCGGCAATGATTTTACCCAATCAAAGATTGACTTCAAGTTTTGAGCTATATATGAAACTTTCAATTTGGTTACGTCCAAAGTTTTGTTGTATGGTACCTAAAGAGTTAAACAGTAACGATTTTGGAGAAAAGCAGGTAACACTTTTTCTTTTCTATGAATTTTAATTCTAAACAAGATTGGCAAATTGTCGCAAGATACGCCCGTCCCACCGCCAGTTGTCGAGGGGCTATAATAATCGTAAAGGGCAGGTAATGCAACAAACATGTTTACCAAGTCTCAAGTCAATTTGACTTGAGATGACAAAGTTCCGTTCCGGACAAGCAAGAAATACTGTAAAAATGAAGATCAAAGTGGAATTACTCAAAATCCGCACTAGGTAGAGTTATTGTTCGTGCGCATTGTACTCCGTAATATTGCAACAAACATGCATACCAAGTTTGAAGTCACTCTGACTTAAGATGACAAAGTTATATTCCGGACAAGCACTTAATGCTGTAAAAATGACGATCAAAGGGAAATAACTCAAGGACAGCACGAGGTAGAGTTACAATTCTTGCGCACTGCACTTCCAAATATTGCAACAAATAAGCATACCATACTTCAAGTCATTCCTACTTAACATGACAAAGTTCTGCTCCGAACAAGCAAGAAATGCTATAAAAATGAAGATCAAAGGGGGAATAACTCAAAATTTGTGCTAGGAAGAGTTATGGTTCTTGTGCATTGCACTCCGTAATTTTTCAACAATCATACATACCAAATTTCAAGTCAATCGGACCAGAGATGATAAAGTTATGCTCCGGACAAGCAGAAAATGCTGTAAAAATGACGATCAATGGGAAATAACTCAAAGACAGCACAAGGTAGAGTTATGGTTCTTTCGCACTGCACTCCGTATTATTGCAACAAACACAAATGCCAAATTTCAAGTCAATCGGACCAGAGATGACAAAGTTATGCTCCGGACAAAGAACTGGACGCCGCCCGCCCGCCCTCTCGCCCTCACGGACGACCGCCAGCCCGCCCGGGAGTTATTGTTCTTGCGCACTGTACTCCGTAATATTGAAACAAACACGCATACCATGTTTGAAGTCACTCTGACTTGAGATGACAAAGTTATAATCTGGACAAGCACTTAATGCTGTAAAAATGATGATCAAAGGGAAATAACCCAAAGACAGCACGAGGTAGAGTTACAATTCTTGCGCACTGCACTTCCAAATATTGCAACAAATAAGCATACCATATTTCAAGTCATTCCTACTTAACATGACAAAGTTTTGCTCCGGACAAGCAAGAAATGCTATAAAAATGAAGATCAAAGGGGGAATAACTCAAAATTTGTGCTAGGAAGAGTTATGGTTCTTGTGCACTGCACTCTGTAAATTTTCAACAATCATACATACCAAATTTGAAGATGTTCAGACAAGAGATGACAAAGTTATATTCCGGACAAGCAGAAAATGCTGTAAAAATGATGATCAAAGGGAAATAACTCAAAGACAGCACGAGGTAGAGTTATGGTTCTTTCGCACTGCACTCCGTATTATTGCAACAAACACAAATGCCAAATTTCAAGTCAATCGGACCAGAGATGATAAAGTTATGCTCCGGACAAGCAGAAAATGCTGTAAAAATGACGATCAATGGGAAATAACTCAAAGACAGCACGAGGTAGAGTTATGGTTCTTTCGCACTGCACTCCGTATTATTACAACAAACACAAATGCCAAGTTTCAAGTCAATCGGACCAGAGATGACAAAGTTATGCTCCGGACAAAGAACTGGACGCCGCCCGCCCGCACGTACGCCATGGGTGATCCCATAATACGTCCCGTCTTCGACGGGCGTATAAAAATGGTAAACATCAATAAACCCTACTTATTTCAACAATGTAACTTTTTGACAATTCATGACTGAATAAAGCTCCTTTCATTATAGTTGATCTAAATCTAGTCCGGGTAAACTTACACTGTATAGTTACTTCCACTAAAAATACCTTATTTCACAAAAACTGGCAAAAAAGATTTAAAGAATCTCTAAACTGCTCAAAGGAGAGGAAAAAAAAAAATAAAAAAAGGTTACCAATATTTTCTCCTTTTTCCACAACGTTTCCTACCATATAATATAATATAACAATTTTCTCATTGGAAAACGAGGAACTGAATGTTGAACAATGGTCATAGGCAAATTAACTGTACTACTCCCCTTTAATATCTATACCAAAAACTTAATTTTCTTTTGCTGAATATGGAAAGATGCAACATTTTGTTGCTAAAACCAATTTGTGTGAGATAAAAATGAATCTGGTACAAAAAAATAAAGTGAATTTTCTGTTAAAATTGTGATAATTAAAACCTTACGCGGAGCAAGAAAAAATAAATCTATATTTCATCTACACACCAACTTCGAAATAGTTTGTGTCTAAGTGTGGTGTCTAATTCCAACTTGTTTGCCTTTCAAGCAGTACAGAAGAGCAGCATGTACGAAGCAAACTGCTTGCCCCGAGTAGAAGCTCAGGTAACACTGAGACAAAATCTAACATTGGGAATATTGCCATATTTTAAAGTTTTCTCAGACCAGTCATATCAGGACATAAAGACAAGTCATGTCAGGACAAATCAAATGGAAGTAGTGACTAGAGTTTCAATTACACGCTATATTGAAGCCATCACATATAGACTACTCATACACCCATTTTCCCCCCTAGGTAGGTAGGATTAGTTCAAGGTTAATTACAGTTGAACGATTTTCAAATATTTATACTAATCTTCAGCAGGAAAAAAAAATCTACATTCATATTTGTTTACTATCATGTGTACACTTTGTTACCCAAAGTTCTTTTCTCATGATGAATTGGCATTCAGCTACAATAAATATCTTTGAGTTTGTTTCCTAAAAGCCTGATCACCTTCTGTTATGCAACGATTACAAATATGGGAAACAGTGGACATATTCTGGAGAGGAGTACACAAATGTCTCCACAAATATGTAAAGCCATCCATTTCTCTTGATCAAAGTCCATTTAAAAATGAGAACAAAACATAAATGAAAGCTCAAAAACACATTACCATAAATAATTCTAATCAATACTAGAGATAGAAACTGTTTTAACTATTATGATATGTCACATGGTATGTAGATCTATATCAGATAAATTTGGCAAATTTTAAACGCTCTACAACTATAGTTTAGCTATAGAAACTAGAAGGCAAGATAAAATTGATAAACAATACAGGTTCTGTAAATACTGCCTCAACAATGATACATCTTGTCAAAGACGACCTCCATTTCTTATAGATTTCCCCATTGATGATAATTTCAAAAAGAACATTTGTTTCCCCCAAAAAAGGAATAATGGGTTATCAACAAAATTCTTATTCTAGATATTATGAAATGTAAAACTGAGTCTTTAATCTTTTACTACACAATCCAAACTTTTAACTACACTGAGGGAGAAGGCTTTGGAAAACATGGTGAGAATAAGAGAAAATGCTGGTAACAAGCATTTTGACCTCCCACAAAGTTTTCTACCCTGTCATTCACAAATTGCACCATCTGAGCCAACTTAAATTTTTTGTTTGGAAAAGTCCAAAATTTTGTTAGTTGGTAAAAGGTTAATATATATACCATACTTACTATATGAGCCATGCTCTCTGAAAAGGGGGCTGAATCCATCCGCAAAAAGTATCAATCCAGGTCAGCATCTGCATGCTGACCTAGGCTGAAACTTTGCACCTTTGGTCAATTTTCTGAACATCAAAAGACCAGTGTACCTTAAGACTCAGTTGTTTGTTACACAAACTTGATTTTATGGATCCATGATAATGTGATAAATTGCTTGTTATAGTGTGTCATGGAGATGTATATAGCAAGAAAGACAAGCATGTGTAGACATATATGGCCTGCAACACGCCAAAAGGGGCATTCGGACATTTGCGTAAAATGTCGTCCGCGCAGGCTAATCCGAAATGACACTTTCCGTTTTTATGTAATTTTCTGTTTTGCGCAAGTCTACTGTAGAACCAAATCTAATGTAGTCGTAAAGTGCCGTCTCGGATTAGCCTGCGCGGACTGCGCAGGCTGATCCGAGACGACACTTTACGCAAATGTCTGAATGCCCCTTTTCGCGTGTTGCAAGCCATGTATAAGCAAGTAACTGATTATTTTCTGAATCTTTCTATCAATTTCTTCAGAATTCCAGGTACTCAAATTCACAGAGATTCAAACTGAAGCATTTAATTGCAGACAACAATTTAAATGTGACTCAAATGACTTAATCAAATTTGTCTTTGTAAGCATGGAAAACACTGTGGGAAAAGGAGAAATGCTAGTTACCAACATTTTATCCTTTTCTCACATTGTTTTCAAAAGATTTGTTTCTTAGGGTCGTTAAAGCTCTGGATTGTGTGGTAAAGGGTTAGGTCATTAAACAGACAGACCGTAAACAACAGAAATAAGCTTGTAGCAAGTGATTGCACTTTTCCTTTGTTTTCCAGAAAGAAAGAGGAAATCATTGTCCTTTTCCCACAATGTTTTCTAGGTTCATCGGTTGACAACAAAGTTTAACACTTGAATGAGGATTCATTTAATTTGTCATCCAAAAATCAACTGTTGACAACAAAGTAAGACACTTGAAGGAGGATTCATTTGTCGTCGAAATGAATCTATAAAGACATGTCTAGAACCAGTAATTTTGCAGCAATACTTATTGAAATGTGTTAAATATGTTGGGATGGTGCTGCACACCTTGGGTACTTTTCACTAAACTACGTATGTACGAAATTTGCACACACAGTTTTTATAAGCAAGCATCAAGTGTGAAAACATGTATCACTGAACTGCATAACTTTACAATTTGAGAAAATATTTGCATAACTTTATGCCAGTTTATATCCTCGGGTAAAGGAGGGATCTTACATGTGTATATTCAATCCCAAAAATTTACACATATTATGTACGCAGTTTAGTGAAAGGTACCTCTGATGCTTATTTTGAAAGAGAGAGAAAGAAACGCAACATTTTTCATCTCATTTCATTTACTTAAACTATTAAACAGTATCTCTTGCATGTAGATCAAAATGTTGTCTGAAGTTACATTTTAGAAAATTGTAAGCTGTGTCATTTATGTTTGACTTACACAAGCAGTTGTAAACAAGAAAGCAGTTTTGTTACAGCAATATATTTTTGACAGAAATGAACAATATGAGAATTCTTTGATATTCAGAGTACACATTTAAACAAAACATAAAAATCATACATAATAAAGGACAGAGCTAGGACTTGCTTTAGATGAAGTATTCTGTGGTGCTTTACCAACAAAGACATTAATATTATTGTGTAGAGTGTGAATAATCTGCATTCCATAATCTATAGCTAAAAGTTTTCAATTAACACTTAAGAAAAACTTATTTAGTGTCATTGCCCATTTTGAAGAATAATGGCAATGCCAATGAGTAAAATCTATAGATTCATGTATGAATGCTTGCTCCATTTTTAATGCATTTCAATAAAGTTTCGGGGTTTCATAAAGGTGTGGTATAAGTTCTCAGAGTTGTTTGAGCAATTAAAAATGTACATGTATTGAGAAATCATATTTTGTAAAGTAGCAGTTTATTTAAAAGTTTTGCTAAGTATATAAATCTATATCAAAAGTTCATTTCTGTCTTTTTTCATTATAAGTTTTCTTAGTCTTTGGAAAAAAATGAAGGAAATTTTAGCATTAGAAAAAATTATCAACAAAAAACAAGCTCTGCAAAGCAGAGCAATATGTGCCTGAACGAAACCAACAGCAGCATATTACCTATGTCTCCTTGTTGTAACCCTGACCTTGGAGCCTGGCATTTAAAAACCTCTGCTCTGCCCATTTTCTCATCAAGGTGCACAAAGATCTATGTGGGATTTTTTTTTTTAAATCAGACAGAGGATTTAAGAGTCATTGTGCGGACATGATTAATGAGCATACATTCACTTTTGACCCGTGCTGTAACCTTAACCTTGGACCTGTGTGTCATCTTATCAAGATGCACACAATGTGCATATTTTCAAAATCAGACTGAGGGTTTAAGACATATAAAGCAGACATGAAATAGCCAACAGACGGTCAGACAGATGAATGACCAGGGGCGTAACAGGCGGTGCAATTAATGAAAACTTATGAGTGGGGAAAGAGTAACCTCAGCCCTTACAGTAAATATAAAATTTCTGAGCATTTAAGGAATGAAGAGAACTTTTTTTGTTTTCGCTTCGCGGTTTCATACAAAAGTGTGATTAGGTTTTCTTTTCATACCTCCATGAAAACAAAAAAAATTCTCTTCATTCCTTATAATTCAATATCACAGACAACAAATATGCACTTAAATAATAGTCTACTAACTTCTTTTTTTTAACTGTAAATCCAACATTGCGTAGTTATCTAATGTCCATTTCATTCATATTTCATAGCGCGGTAAAACTGCTCGTTCATGACGTAACAATGACGTGAATTCGTGACGTCATTATAGTGTTGAACATTTGCAGATTTAGTCGATTTATTATTAGAAGTAAAATACGCTAGAATTAAGTTGAAAATAAGATTGTTAGAACACAGCAAAGTGACAATGAGTTTTCAGCTCTCTCTTTGAATTTACGGTTGGATTTCTTTTATGATATTCAGAGAAAATAAATTCAGCTAGCAATTTGAACTTCGGACTCGATATAGATCTAAAATCAGAAAGAAAAACACTATGAAATCTCGTATACATGTTTGTTTACGTTTGAATGCAAAAGTAGTTCCGGCACCGCTAATTTTTTTTTTTTTTTTTTTTTTCATGGAGCTATGAAAAAAAATTTTCAGCCAATCAGAACTCGCCAATGTTCATGAAAACAACTAATATTGAATTATATTCTTATGAACATCAAAAGGGGAAAAATTTTGAAAGAAAGAAAAGTTATACTTCTGGGCATAACACAATAGATCTACATCCTTTTGGGCATATTTAGATCTTTCATAAATGTGTCCATTGCAGTTTTCCGTTCGTCCCAGCTGCAAAGATGGAGTAAGAATCAGCATATATACATAAACAAAAGTTGTTCTTTACGAAGTTACCTGCGTTTTAGGCAGTTTTGTGCATTAAATTTCAGTCACATGACACAGCCCACTTATTTGAGTCTTTCCTTGGTTGTCTACCCCTTATGAAATATTTACAAGCAAAATTGATCAGGAAAATAATCTAGATCTAATTCACCAACAACATAGCAGTATCAGATGCATGCCACAAATAGTCACACATGCAAAAAACAAAAAAAAAAAAAAAAAACAAGCAAAAAAAGAAAAATATTATTACCACAAACTATTAGTAGAAATTCTATTTTTAAAAAAAAACTATCAAAACTATGGTTACTGTACTTATAACATATAGATCTATGCATAATAAGCCTATTTTTAAATGGAATTGGCCTTTGTGTCAGAAAGCAATGTTGCATCGTTACAGAACTAGATCTATTACAGCGAAAAAAAAGGGGGGGGGAAATGTACATGTCTTTATAACACTCTTATATTTTTGTTGTTCATGTTTAAAGATGATACATTGATATTTAATCAAGGTTTTCTTTATCTGGTTATATTGTGTTCAGTTATATTGCAACGGTCAGTGCTGCTCTCTATGTTTTCCTTCAGTTTCTATTATGAGTACTTTACATAATAATCTCTTTTTCCACATAACCAACTGTGGGAAAATGGTTTTGCACAAGAAAAACAAGAATTTTGATTAACTTGCTTTCCGCTGCTCTACGGGATAAGGCTGCAATACTTTAGTGCGTTTGAAAGAAGCATGTTTGCTAACTTTAGATACCAGTAGTCAGAGGCAACAAGCTCGTGACCTAGTGGGCTGTCTTGGATCTTTGCGGTAACCGACACTTTGTACTGATGCATGCGGAGTTGCCTTACGGTTTCCTACCACTTCATCGTGGCGCCGCATGAGCGGTGGCACTACATTTTTATTCGCTTTTGAAATGTGCCTGTGGAGGTAGCCATATTGTTTACTATTTGGACTGGTTCGGTGTGTGTGTGTGTGTGTGTTTTACCAGTTCGAGCCCGTACCAACTTTGTTTTTCTATTTGGACCGAGTTTTTGTCTTTTAACATGTAAAATACCGTACTTTCATTGCCAGATCGATAAAAACCAGATCGTATCCCAGATGGCCCAGAGTTTACATATTTGTCATTTAGTATCACCACTTGGACGACCTCTACGAAGTTTGTTCAAGTGATGCCCTTGGCGTAAAAAATAAACCCACTGAATGTGCCCCATTTCAGAAACAACTGTTTTGCGGCGCCATTGATGTTATGCATCAATAATTTCTTGTTTCTTCTTAGGTTGGAAACACTACTGATTGATTGATTGATTGATTCAATCGGGAGGACTACTGATGTATGAAATTCTCAATATATAAATTTGTTATCCACATTAGGCAAGATCTATAAATGAAAAATTTTGTTTTTCGTCTACCAATATAAATTTATACGTTGTCTTATATCCTGATTTCAAAATAATCTTTAATTTATGCAGTGAAAATATCTTGTTTTTTTTTTACTCATTTTTGTTGCACTACTATTAAACGGAGATAATTATTGAAGTAAACTTAAAATTAAAGTGCCGTCCGAATAGTCTATCGAATCACCCGTACAGGGTCAGTTTTCAAGGTAAAAATAGAAATTTGCAAATTAGATTGTTTCAGCTTATTTTTTCTGACATAAAATGCGCTTTATAATTGAATGATCTACTTGCATTTGATTATGTTTTGTCTGCTACACACACGTAGGCTTAGAAGGTAAAAATGCCCAAAGGACCAGTGCTGTGGATCCGTTTTATGATAGTTCGACAAAGGTGTATTCGTATTTAACTCTTTACCACACTATCCCGACTTTTAACGACCCTGAGAAAGAAGCTTATAGAAAACATTGTGGGAAAAGGAGAAAATGCTGGTAACCAGCATTTTCTCCTTTTCCCACAATATTTTCTACCCTATCAGAGTCAGAAATCATCATATTACCAAGATTTAATTTGTTGTCTGTAGATGTTTTGAATTTGGTCCAGTTTAAAAATTTGTCGTTTGGTAAAGAGTTGAAAACAGTTTGCCCGCTGAATCAAAGAACTGAACGCATCGATTGATCAGTTCTATTAGAATTGTTGCTGTGCTATACATTTGCACATTTATTTACAGAACTTTGCATTTTGGATCGTTCAAATTCAGTGCCCTGTCGTAAATTGTATTTTACTTTAAAATTGTTTTTGTACAATCGTTTATGCTAAGTCTGGCATACAGATGTTAATTTCGAACGGAAAAGATTAAACGGGGCGGCTTCTGTTTTATTGTGTTGCGATATTAACTCTAACCATCCGATGATAACGCAGGGGAGTTCACTCCGGAGTTGTTTATCGAGGATTCGAAGGTTATGTAGGTCAAGATTTCTGCTATTGATTCTGTTTTGTAGAAATAAATCGTCACATAATGGATGCTTTGAGGAGAAAGGTGGTATCAAAAAACCAAACAGGGTGATTTGATCTATAAAGAAAAGTGATGCACACGCGGTAAAATTAGATCCGAAAAAATGGAGGTGGACGGCGAATTTGGTCGCCAGGGGAAGCTCTACTGCCTGGATCTAGGCTAGTAACCACAGCAAAGAAAAGGAAATGATAATGAAAAAATACATGGATAGATTAATACAATTTATTTATTTCAAACTTAACAAATAAATAGAATATGACATTTTGAGATCGATGTAGAGGATGAGTTCAACTCTTTTGTTAACTGTTCGAATCAGTCTTCTCGTCCATTCTTTAAAACTGTCATATCTTTATTCTGGAAGACATAGAAATACAAATATGAAAATGACGATGATAATGATTATGTTGATGATGACGATGACGTCGACCACAATGATAATGGTGATAATGACGATTTAAATAATGATGATGACCTTAATAATTGCAGTATCTAGACTCTATGCTAGTTTTGCCCAGAATGCGTAATAAACCCTAGGCATACTTGAATGTGCTTTTGAGGACAGTGTAGATCCAAGATCATACTACACAAAACGTGCAGGCTAATCTGGAATCTACACTGTCCGATGCTGCAAGATTTTTCTACAGCGAAAAGATCTTTGAAATCGAAATATTTTGGTTTTAACTTTAGGTTTTTTTTTTTTCCTTTTTCCTTCTTTTTTCTTTTAAAATTTCAGTGGTAATTCATTATGGCAGTTTAATTGTTACCTATCGGACAGTGTAGATCAAAATCGGACACTGCCCGCGACAGATAACTTGCAGTCCGATCATAAACCAGCACCGTCAGAATATTACATCAGAGATTTTGCACATTTATGACTGAAATAAGTATTGTCTATTTCATATTTTTTCTTGTGGAAAAACAGTACGGTTCTTACCTATGGTTGATTAACCGCTAGCGTTGACAATGGTGATGGTTGGTGTGGTGCTGCTAGATGAGGAGCTGATGAGCAGCAAGAACAGGATCAGCAGTCCAAACAGGGCCAACACTGTAACAAAAGGGAAAAAAATGTGCAGTGATCTGACAAAAGGGGGTATATTATATTTCATGTGTCTATTTTTAGAAATGTTATGGGTAAAGAAATGTCGTAATTTAAGCTGGGGGGAATTATTTCCCCGTCACAGTGAATATTTTCCTCCTGCCGAAAATCTGGAACTACTTTTTTTAGTTTTTAAAGTTTTTAAGTTTTAAAAGTGGCATTCGTTGACAAAATAATCAGAGGAAATATAATATATAATTTATTTCATCAGCTTGTGGTTAATATGGGGAAATATTTGCCTCAAAAGGGAAAGGTCCGCGAAAATAACTCGTGCCTTACGGCACTCGTTATTTTCGCATACCTTTCCCTTTTTCGGCAAATATTTCCCCATATTAACCACAAGCTGATGAAATAAACTCTATTTAATGCATCTCCGTGATGCATTATTACAAGCCAGTCATCACATACCTATGGGTCCATAAAATCCGTCTTGTTTAACAAGCGACTGAATCATGAGGTAGACTGGTCTTTTGATATGCAGAAAATTGACCAATAGCAAAAACTTTCGATTCAGGTCAGATACGTGAAGCTCCCTTTTCACAGAGAATGGTTCATACCTACATATTGAGCCATGCTCTGCCAAAAGGGGGCTTAATGCATCACTGTGATACATGATACCAGCCCAAGTCATCACGTAATTATGGATCCATAAGAGCTACGTTTTTAAATAACTGACTTAATCATGAGGTAGACTGGTTCTTTGAGAAACAGAATATTGACCAATAGCGAAAAGTTTCGGCCCAGGTCAGCGTGCGCGGACTGCGCAGGCTGACCTGGGTCAATACTTTTCGCAGATGCATTAAGCCCCCTTTTCACAGAGCACGGCTCATTTGTAAAGAACTAGAAAGATTGCTCAAACTTTGAACAATAAGAGCTATAATATGCCACGCTCATTCCAACTGAATGTTTTAATGTATTAGCCATGATCAACTACGTTTTTAACCACGATTGTATGAACTTTTACGGGCATTGTAGATCAAGATCAGATTGAACAGAATGCACAGTCTGATCTTAGATCTACACTGTAAATACTGTGATTTTTTTTTTTTTTTTTTTCCTTCCGGCGAAGAGAACACAATAGATGATGATCTACTTCAGTTTTTTTTTTTTGTAATTAGCAGCAAATGTTTATCTATTTTATCTTGCACTTTAACCGTTTCAAGACCGCGAGCGACAAAATGCGCTTTTGCAAGCAGTATGCCTATTGATCGAGAATGTACAGAATGTCTAGATGGTCTTGAAAATATACCGTAAGCTTGTTCAGTGAAGA
Organism: Hippopus hippopus; assembly: GCA_946811185.2. Lineage (NCBI taxonomy): Eukaryota > Metazoa > Mollusca > Bivalvia > Cardiida > Cardiidae > Hippopus > Hippopus hippopus. The sequence continues at coordinate 31,668,969 of OX328108.1, read as the reverse complement.
TAACGATTGTATGCTTTTTTTTAACGGGCATTGTAGATCAAGATCAGATTGAACAGAAAGCACAGTGAAAATAACGAGGAAAAAAAAAGATACGTGATGCTGTATGATAAGGTAGTTTAATGCAACTTCAAAAAGTATCAACTCAGGTCAGCCTGCGCAGTCCGCGCAGGCTGACCTGGGTTGATACTTTTTGATATAGGTAATTGGTTGTATTGGGGTTTAACGCCACTTTAATAGCTGAGATCATATCATGGCGGTCGGTGACGCACATGTGTTTCCTGGCTTTCTCACACCAGTACTAACACAACTTTCTTTCCAAAGCCACCGACTACTTTTCTCACATGCTTCAGCAGAGGTGACAGGCGAAAATACGCCGGAAAGAAAGTTCGCCTCAACGAACTCACAACCACCAGGTCATGAGTCCGACACGCTCACCACTGAGCCACCCGGGCGGGCTGATATAGGTAAAATTTCCTGCATGTCAAAGGACCATTCTACAGCATAGTTCAGCCTTTTTTAGATAAAATGGATCCTTATTGCGCTAAGACTTGTTTGGTATAGTTCATCGCGTTGTTGAATAAAAACCCTCTCTCTCAGAGTGCCGCTCAAAGATATGGCTCTGAAAAGCTGAGTCAGTAGACAAGGCCAAGCCTTTGAGACTCCAAACATTTCTGGCACAATATCTTAAACGAAATCGAACAGTGTAGATACAAGATCAGACTGCACGCTTTGTGCAGTCTGATCTTCATCTGATCGGTCTGCAAATGATTTACAAGGCACCAATGCCGATGTTACTGTTACTCTCTCTCTCATAAAAAAAAAAATACAGAAATACATGTACTAAAAGATTTGAACTTACGTCCTCCTTGTCCAAAGCCGAGTCCACCTGTGGTGGCTGTTGCGGCTCCGAATCCGGTAGCTCCGAAAAACTGGGCGGAGACAATTCCGAAAACGCACACGAGGGCAAGGGCGACAACTGCGATGGCTTTCATTTTGATTGCTGGAACGGAGAAAATAAAAATAGTACTGAATCATGTGCACGTTATTTACAGTCTGATGTTGATCTTCACCGTTAACAAAAGAACCTTTTTTCACCGAAAATGTGAAAAGATTTACGATTAAAAATGCATCAAAAGTTATACGACCTTGAGATAGGCTTTTGAAAACTTTGCTAGAATGGAGTAAGTGTTGATTGTCAGCAGTTTCTTAATTACCCATATTGTTTTATACCCATATAGAGACAAATCTCATCCACTTGAGCGACATTTAATTTCTCGCCTGTTAATGCTTTCAATTTGGATACGTCTAAAATTTTGTAGTCTCGAAAAAAAAAAAAAAAAATACAATTTTACTCTGTACAAACGACAAAATTGAAGACTAGTCGAAATTGAAAGACTTTGCAGACGACAAATTAAATGTTGCTTGAATATTTGGATTTTTCTCTTAGATAGAAGAAAACATTGTGGGAAATGGAAAAAAATGCTGCTAAGCAGCATTTTTTCCTTTTCCCACAATGTTTTTAAAAGGTTTCTTCCACAGGGTCGTAAAACTTGACATTGTTTGTTAAAGGGTTAAGTGATTATGATAAGGTAAGAAATAAGCCTTATTTTACCACACTAGTCCTGATTGTTTTACATTTCATTACTGAAGATTGTTAAGTTAAATGCTAAAAAATTCTATGAAGTCGGACAGTTCCTACTTCTGAAGAAAAAGTCGTGTTCAAGTTCTTTCCGAGTTTTATATAACCTAATGGTTTTCGGATACAGTTGAATCGTAAAGATCAAAACCTGCACTTATGATCTACAAATTAGTTGATAAAGAAATAATTATTATTTGACATTTATACGTTGAAATCTTGCCAGAAAACAACAGTAAAAGGTAAAAATTGAATCATCGCGGCAAACGCAAATTATGCTTCATCAAAATTTAACGCTTATGAATGTAAATTCAAGCAAAAATAAATCAATAAATTAAATTAGAATAGAACATATCTTACCTGGATGACGATCAAGAGAACAAGATGAATATTTCGTCAAAATTTTCAGCTTTTATACAAGGTAAAAATCACCCAGGGGCCGACGTGACCTTACTATGTCAGATGACCCGGAAGTCGATTACACGTGATATTACGTCATACAGACGACTCTTGACCAGAAAGTTGTAATAATGCGTGACAGACAAAATGCGTCGGAAGGGTAACGTGTCCGCTTTCATTTTAAATGATCCATTAATTTTAACCCTTAAACTGATAAATAAAAGAATTTAAAAAAAAAAAAAATCCAGATACGAGAAAAAACAAAAGGCCCTACATCTGCTCAGCGGCGGTTTCGAAGTTAATTTCGCAGGGAAAAAATCACCATGTAAGACAGTAAAGATCCATTATCAGAATGCACGATCTATGCAGTCTGATCTTCATCTACAACGGCCGTAAAAGCGTATAAGACTCTTTCAAATTGAAAGACGGCATATTACGTGAGTCTCAACTGATTAAATTTTTCTCTTTAAAGAAAACATCGTAGAAAATGGAGAAAAAGTCCGTTTAATTACTTAAACTGAACTTGTATTAACATACTACCCTGCTGTAAAAGCAGTGCTGAGTAGCGATTTTCTTTAACTCTTTACTAAAGGACAAAATTTAAGACCTGTCCAAATTGAAAGGATTTGCAGATAGAAAATTGTGATTCAAAAGACTGAAATTTCTTTTCTGAAGTGCAGAAAAAATTGTGGAAAAAGGAGAAAATACTGGTTACCAGCATTTTCTCCTTCTCCCACAATGTTTTCAAAAGCCTTCTTTCCTTAAGGTCCTTAAAACTTGGGATAGTGTGGTAAAGGGTTAACAACAGCTGTGCACACAAATAAACAAAACTACAGCATTACATGTATAGCTTTTTTTAATTTCCCAACACAGCAATAAAACATTACAAAACAAGAGTGTTGCATGCAGATGCCAAGGCTCTATAGCAGTTGCTTTTTCTTCCAAATACTATGTTGAAAACGGGCATAACAGTGTCAAGGTATCAAAGGATTACCTACACTTATTGTTGGGTTTTTGTGGTATTTGTCGAAGACAATACCACTATGAGTTCAATATTGAATTTTGAAGACCATGTATCGTCAGAGCTCCAGATAAGAGGGAGTGATGGTATTCTAAATCCATTATTTCTCTTTGAAACCCTATGTTGTGGGTACTCATTAGAATTGTCTCGATGAAACAGTTCTAATGAATACCCACAACATAGGGTTTAGTGGAGAATTATTAACAATTTCAATTTTAAAACCAAAATCACTCCCTCTATCTGGAGCTCTGTATCGTATTTTGTGCAAAGCCGAAGGAAATAAACCCAATTAAACTCAATTTTTGTCAGACAAATGAGTTTTTCGGTAGCACTCAGATATGTAATTGGAAATGGCATGTTAAAATACACTGGGTGAGGCCATCAATTGTGAAAACATTAATTCTTGATTGAAAATAGCTTCACTCGCCCATATCTTTCTACTGGCGCAATGATATATACAAAATTTGTCTACTGATCGCTTGGTCCTGGGCTTTTTCGTTCCAAAACCAGTTCGTCCCATGGCTTGTTCGTCCCACTCCATTTGATTGGGCATGAATATTTATATATCGAAATAATTGATTTTAATGTTGGGAATTAAATGTTAACGGCCAAATATATTTCAAAATCATAGTTTTCAGTTACAAACTTAATTTTATTTGATATATTCACATGGTTTCTCTCTCTATCCATCATGCATCCTATTGTCAAGGGACGTTACTCCCGACTCCTCCTAATGATCAATGGGTGACCACCAATACACAAATAATCCTAACTTTGTCGTGAGTACACTCCCTTTAACGAAAAAATTATTTATTTGCTTCGTAGGTTGACTTGCAAGCTAATATTTGAATATAATTTCTCCTTTTCTTTCAAATCATTAATTCCACTGAATGGTTTCCTTGACAAATACCACTTCAGTGTTCTCAACGCTTTGATTCCTGATAGCTATTAACTAGTCCAGTACTGATTTAATCCTTTACTAAGGACAAAATTTTGGATGAGACCAAATTGAAAGCATTTGCAGGCGAAATAATAAATGTAGTTCAAATGATGAGTACTTGCTTTGATAGGGTAGAAAACATTGTGGGAAAAAGGAGAAAATGCTGGTTACCAGCATTTTCTCCTTTTCCCACAATGTTTTCAAAGGCCTTCTTCCGTAAGGTCCTTAAAACTCGAGATAGATCTGGTGTGGTAAAGAGTTAACAACTTGCCATGGCATTGTACACAAACAAACTAATGCATTACATACATGTATATAGCTTTTTTAATTTCCCTACACAACAATAATACTTAACAAAACACGAGTGTTGCATGCAGATACCAAGGCTCTGTAGCAGTTGCTTTTTCTTCGAAATTCTATGTCGTAAAGGGGCATAACGGTGTCAAAATTATTTCATGGTTACCTACCCTTATTGAATGAATTTTTGCTGATTGCTATTAACTAGTGCAGTAAAGAATTAATCCAGTACTCACAAAATTTTGTACTAGACCAAATTCAAAGCATTTGCAGGCGAAAACATTGTGGGAAAAAGAGAAAATGCTGTTTACAAGCATTTTCTCCTTTTCTCACAATGTTTTCAAAAGATCTCTCACTCTAGGTCATTAAAACTTGGGATTGTACGGTAAAGAGTTAACCCTTTACCGAACAATCCTGTTTTCACGACCCAAAAGAAGGCTCTTGGAAGCATTGTGGGACCCTCAATGTTTTCCATCCTCTGAAAGACACATCTAATCATTTTAGCCACATGATTTGTCAACTGCAAAATGCTGTCAGTTTTAGCGAGTCAAAAATTTATTGTTTGGGCAAGAGTTAAATATCTGATAATAGAGATATACAAAAATTTCAAAGTTTTTGCACTATGATGATGAAGACGTGGCAGACGGCACCTGGGCTATGACAAATCCTCACATTTTTTTCTGAGCTAAAAAGATAAGAGCCATGTTCTGTGAAAAGAGGGTTTAATGCATCTGCAAAAAGTATTGACCCAGGTCAGCCTGCACAAGCCGCGCAGGCTGACCTGGGCCAAAACTTTTTGCTTATGTGAATTTTCTGCATGTCAAAGGACCAGAGTACCTCATGAATCAGTCGGTTGTCAGACAATATGGATTAAATGGATCTGTAATTATGTGATGACTTGCTTGGTATCATGGATCATGGAGATGCATTAAGCCCCCCTTTTGCTAGAGCATGGTCTAATTAAATATTTTCAGTTTACAATATGGCAGTAGCTGAGCCTTCTAGCTCAGTCAGTAACATACAGGACTTGGGACCTGGGGGTCGCCAGATCAAATCCCAAGCTCAGCTTATTTCTTTCCAAGAATTGATGATAGGCATTGCAACATGATTCATTCTTCACTCACCAACGATCATTATTTCAACAAAAATTTTGTGGGAAAGCTGCCATTGGCTTGGGAAGAATAATGTGCAAAGTACTGGTAAAACAAGCTCCAGTAAAAGCATGGACAGTTGCATTTGCCTGCATGATGTATCTGATATAATGTCGAAACTCAATTTGAACAATATGCAAGCACACAAAAATAAACAATATGGCACTACAGATGTGTCAAATGACATATTAATACAATATGATACATTTTCTATAAATAAATATGAGAAAGGTTAAGAATCACCATATTGGACATTAAAGATCAATAGTCAGACTACATATTCTATGCAATCTAATTTTGATCTACACTAACCGCAGAAGTGCACGAGACTCTTTCAAATAGAAAGCATTTGCTGGCGGCATATCATAATTATACATGTGTCTCAAATGATAGAAACTTTTATTTGTAAAGAAAATACTGTAAAAAGTGGAAAAACAATGCCGTTTAATTATTCTAACTGAAATTGCATCAATAGACCACCCTGCTGTAACAGCACAGCCAAGTAGCAATTTTGTTTTACTCTTTACTAAATGACAAAGTTTTAGACCTTTTCAAATTGAAAGCATCTGCAGATTCCAAATTAAATGTGACTAAAAAAGCCTGAAATTTTTCTTTGGAAGCGTAGAAAGCATTGTGGGGAAAGCAGAAAATGCTGGTTACCAGTATTTTCTCCTTTTCCTAGTTTTTAAAGGCCTTCTTCCTTAGGGTCCTTAAAACTCGAGATAGATTGCCATGACATTGCACAAAAACAAACAAAACTACAGCATTACAAATACAGCTTTTATAATTTCCAAACACAGCAATAAGACTTAACAAAACAGGAGTGTTGCATGCAGATACCAAGGCTCTGTAGCAGTTGCTTTTTCTTCCAAGTTCTACATTGTAAAGGGGCATAACAGTGTCAAGGTATTAAGGATTTCCTACCCTTATTGGATGGGTTTTTCCTGATAGATATAAATTAGTCCTTTTATCCTTTACCACAGCAAATTTTGGACTAGACCAAATTGAAAGCATTTGCAGGCAACATAATAAATGCAGCTCAAATGATCTCGTATTAACTTAGATAGGGTAGAAAACATTGTTGGAAAAAGGAGAAAATGCTGGTTACATATCTCCTTTTCCCACAATGTTTTCAAAAGCTCTCATACTCTGGGTAATTAAAACTCTGGATTGTGTGGCAAAAACCAATCCTGTGTTTTAACGACCCTAAAGAAGGCTTTTGGAAACAGTATGGTCCCCACAACGTTTTCCATTCTTGAAAGACACATCTAATCATTTTAGCCACATGATTTGTCAACTGCAAAATGCTTTCAGTTTTAGCGAGTCAAAAATTTATTGTTTGGGCAAGGGTTAACTATCTAATAATAGAGATATACAAAAATTTTAAAGTTTTTGCACTAAGATGATGAAGACGTGGCAAACGGCACCTGGGCTATGACAAACCCTCACATTTTCTTCTGAGCTAAAAAGATAAGAGCCATGTTCTGTGAAAAGAGGGTCTAATGCATCTGCAAAAAGTATTGATCCAGGTCTGCCTGCGCAAGCCGCGCAGGCTGACCTGGGCCAAAACATTTTGCTTATGTGAATTTTCTGCATGTCAAAGGACCAGAGTACCTCATGAATCAGTCGGTTGTCAGACAATATGGATTTAATGGATCTGTAATTATGTGATGACTTGCTTGGTATCATGGATCATGGAGATGCATTAAGCCCCCTTTTTGCCAGAGCATGGTCTAATTAAATATTTTTAGTTTACAATATGGCAGTAGCTGAGCCTTCTAGCTCAGTCGGTAACATACAGGACTTGGGACCTGGGGGTCGCCAGTTCAATCCCAAGCTCAGCTTATTTCTTTCCAAGGATTGATGATAGGCATTGCAACATGATTCATTCTTCACTCACCAACGATCATTATTTAAACAAAAATTTTGTGGAAAGCTGCCATTGGCTTGGGAAGAATAATATGCAAAGTACTGGTAAAACAAGCTCCAGTAAAAGCATGGACAGTTGCATTTGCCTGTGTGATGTATCTGATATAATATAACTGAAATTGCATCAATAGACCACCCTGCTGTAATAGCAGAGCTGAGTAGCAATTTTGTTTTACTCTGTACTGACTGACAAAGTTTTAGACCTTTTCAAATTGAAAGTAGCTGTAGACTGCAAATTAAATGTTACTCAAAAAAAAATTTTTCTTTGGTAATGTAGAAAACTTTGTGGGAAAGGAGAAAATGCTGGTTACCAGCATTTTCTCCTTCTCCCACAATATTTTCAAAGGCCTTCTTCCGTAAGGTCCTTAAAACTCGGGATAGTGTGGTAAAGGGTTAACAATTGCCATGGCATTGTACACAAACAAACAAAACTAATGCATTACATATATAGCTTTTTTTAATTTCCCAACACAACAATAAAACTTCACAAAACTAGAGTATTACATGCAGATACCAAAGCTCTGTAGCAGTTGCTTTTTCTTCCAAATCCTATGTTGAAAAGGGGCATAACAGTGTCAAGGTATCTAAGGATTACCTACCCTTATTGTGGGGTTTTTCCTGATAGCTATTAACTAGTCCAGTACTGATTTAATCCTTTACTAAGGACAAAATTTTGGACTAGACCAAATTGAAAGCATTTGCAGGCGAAATGATAAATCTAGCTCAAATGATGAGTACTTACTTTGATAGGGTAAAAAACATTGTGGGAAAAAGAGTAAATGCTGGTTACCAGCATTTTCTCCTTTTCCCACGATTTCAAAAGATCTCTCACTCTAGGTCATTAAAACTTGGGATTGAATAGTAAAGAGTTAACCTTTTAACGAACAATCCTGTGTTTTCATGACCCAAAAGAAGGCTCTTGAAAGCATTGTGGGACCCTCAATGTTTTCCATCCTCTGAAAGACACATCTAATCACTTTAGCCATACGATTTGTCAACTGGACAATGCTTTTAGTTTTTGCGAATCCAAAATTTATTGTAAGGGCAGGGGTTAGATATCTTATATTAGAGATCCAAGAAAATATCAAAGTTTTTGCACAATGATGATGACGACGATGTGGTAGACGACGTCAGGGCTATTACAAACACTCATGTGTTTTTCCGAGCTAAAAAGATAATAGCCTTGCTGTGAAAAGAGGGTTTAATGCATCTGCAAAAAGTATTGACCCAGGTCAGCCTGCGCAAGCCGCGCAGGCTGACCTGGGCCAAAACTTTTTGTTTATGTGAATTTTCTTCATGTCAAAGGACCAGAGTACCTCATGAATCAGTCGGTTGTCAGACAATATGGATTTAATGGATCTGTAATTATATGATGACTTGCTTGGTATCATGGATCACAGAGATACATTAAGCCCCCTTTTGCCAGAGCATGGTCTAATTAAATATCTTTAGTTTACAATATGGCAGTAGCTGAGCCTTCTAGCTCAGTCAGTAACATACAGGACTTGGGGGTCCCCAGTTCAAATCCCAAGCTCAGCTTATTTCTTTCCAAGGATTGATGATCTATTGCAACATGATTCATTCTTCACTCACCGGCGAACATTATTTCAATAAAAATTTTATGGGAAAGCTGCCAGTGGCCTGGGAAGAATAATGTGCAAAGTACTTGTAAAACAAGCTCCAGTAAAAGCATGGAAAGGTGCACTTGCCTCTATGGTATCTGATATAATGTCAAAACTCAATTTAAACAATATGCAAGCACACAAAAATAAACAATATGGCACTACAGATGTGTCAAATGACATATTAATACAATATGATACATTTTCTATAAATATAAATAAATATGAGAAAGGTTAAAAATCACCATATTGGACATTAAAGATCAATAGTCAGACTACATATTCTATGCAATCTAATTTTGATCTACACTGACTGCAGAAGTGCACGAGACTCTTCCAAATTAAAAGCATTTGCAAGCAGTATATCATAATTATGGATGTGTCTCAAATGATAGGAACTTTTATTTGTAAAGAAAATACTGTAAAAAGTGGAAAAACAACGCTGTTAAATTATTTTAACTGAAATTGCATCAATAGACCACCCTGCTGTAAGAGCAGAGCTGAGTAGCAATTTTGTTTCACTCTTTACTAAACGAAAAAATTTACACCTTTTCAACTTGAAAGCATTTGCAGACTGCAAATTAAATGTTTCTCAAAAAAAAAAAAACAGAAATTTCTCTTTGGCAGAGAAAAAAAATTGTGAAGAAAGGAGAAAATGCTGGTTACAAGCATTTTCTCCTTTACCCACAGTGTTTTCAAAAGCCTTCTTCCATGAGGTCTTTAAAACCCTGGATAGTGTGGTAAAGGGTTAACAATTGCCATGGCACTGTACAAAAACAAACAAAACTAATGCATTACATATATAGCTTTTTTTAATTTCCCAACACAACAATAAAACATTACAAAACAAGAGTGTTGCATGAAGATACAAGGCTCTGTAGCAGTTGCTTTTTCTTTGAAATTCTACCTTGAAAAGGGGCATAACAGTGTCAAGGTATCTAAGGATTACCTACCCGTATTGTGGGGTTTTTCCTGATAGCTATTAACTAGTCCAGTACTGATTTAATCCTTTACTAAGCACAAAATTTTGGACTAGACCAAATTGAAAGCATTTGCGGGCGAAATAATAAATGTAGCTCAAATGATGAGTACTTACTTTGATAGGGTAGAAAACATTGTGGGCAAAAGAGAAAATGCTGGTTATCAGCATTTTCTCCTTTTCCCACAATGTTTTCAAAAGATCTCTCACTCTAGGTCATTAAAACTTGGGATTGTATGGTAAAGAGTTAACCCTTTACCGAACAATCCTGTGTTTTCACGACCCAAAAGAAGGCTCTTGGAAGCATTGTGGGACCCTCAATGTTTTCCATCCTCTGAAAGACACATCTAATCATTTTAGCCACATGAGTTGTCAACTGCAAAATGCTTTCAGTTTTAGCGAGTCAAAAATTTATTGTTTGGGCAAGAGTTAAATATCTGATAATAGAGATATACAAAAATTTCAAAGTTTTTGCACTATGATGATGAAGACGTGGCAGACGGCACCTGGGCTATGACAAATCCTCACATTTTCTTCTGAGCTAAAAAGATAAGAGCCATGTTCTGTGAAAAGAGGGTCTAATGCATCTGCAAAAAGTATTGACCCAGGTCAGCCTGCACAAGCCGCGCAGGCTGACCTGGGCCGAAACTTTTTGCTTATGCAAATTTTCTGCATGTCAAAGGACCAGAGTACCTCATGAATCAGTCGGTTATCAGACAATATGGATTTAATGGATCTGTAATTATGAGATGACTTGCTTGGTATCATGGATCATGAAGATGCATTTAGCCCCCTTTTGCCAGAGTATGGCCCAATTAAATATCTGTAGATTTACAATATGGCAGTAGCTGAGCCTTCTAGCTCAGTAACATACAGGACTTTGGACCTGGGAGTCGCCAGTTCAAATCCTAAGCTCAGCTTATTTCTTTCCAAGAATTGATGATAGACATTGGAACATGATTCATTCTTCACTTACTGACGATCATTATTTCAACAAAAATTTTAAGGGAAAGCAGCCAGTGGCTTGGGAAGAATAATGTGCAAAGTACTGGTAAAACAAGCTCCAGAAAAGCATGGACAGTTGCATTTGCCTGTGTGATGTATCGGATATAATGTCGAAACTCAATTTAAACTATGCAAGTACAGAAAAATAAACAATATGGCACTACAGATGTGTCAAATGACATATTAATACAATATGATACATTTTCTTTAACTATATATATAACTATGAGAAAGGTTAAAAATCACCATATTGGACATTAAAGATCAATAGTCAGACTACATATTCTATGCAATCTAATTTTGATCTACACTAACCGCAGAAGTGCATGAGACTCTTCCAAATTGAAAGCATTTGCTGGCGGCATATCATAATTATACATGTGTCTCAAATGATAGAAACTTTTATTTGTAAAGAAAATACTGTAAAAAGTAGAAAAACAATGCCGTTTAATTATTTTAACTGAAATTACATCAATAGACCACCCTGCTGTAAGAGCACAGCTGAGTAGCAATTTTTTTTTACTCTTTACTAAATGACAAAGTTTTTGACCTTTTCAAATTGAAAGCACCTGCAGATTGCAAACTAAATGTGACTCAAAAAGACTGAAATTTCCCTTTGGAAGCTTAAAGGACATTGTGGGGAAAGGAGAAAATAATGGTTACCAGCATTTTCTTTTTTTCCAACAATGTTTTCAAAGGCCTTCTTCCATAAGGTCCTTGAAACTCGAGATAGATCTAGTGTGGTAAAGGGTTAACAAATTGCCATGGCATTGTACACACACACAACCAAAACTACTGCATTACATGTATAGCTGTTATAATTTCCCAACACAATAACAAAACTTAACAAAACAAGAGTGTTGCATGTAGATGCCAAGGCTCTGTACCAGTTGCTTTTTCTTCCAAATTCTACGTTGAAAAGGGGGATAACATCGTCAAGGTATCTAAGGATTACCTACACTTATTGTGGAGTTTTTCCTGATACAATGATGAGTACTTACTTTGAAAGGATAGAAAACATTGATGGAAAAAGGAGAAAATGCTGGTTAACATCATTTTCTCCTTTTCCCATAATGTTTTCAAAAGCTCTCTTACTCTAGGTCATTTAAATTAGGGATTGTTTGGTAAAGAGTTAACCCTTTACCAAACAATCCTGTTTTCATGACCCTAAAGAAGGCTTTTGGAAACACTGTGGGACAGTCAATGTTTTCCATCCTCTGAAAGACACATCTAATCATTTTAGCCACATGATTTGTCAACTGCAAAATGCTTTCAGTTTTAGCCAATCTAAAATTTATTGTTTGGGTAAGGGTAAGATATCTTATATTAGAGATGCAAGAAAATTTCGAAGTTTTTGCACAATGATGATGATGACAACATGGTAGACGACGTCAGGGCTATTACAAACCCTTACATGTTTTTTGGAGCTAAAAAGATAAGAGCCATGTTCTGTGAAAAGAGGGTTTAATGCATCTGCAAAAAGTATTGACCCAGGTCAGCCTGCGCAATCTGCGTAGGCTGACCTGGGCCAAAACTTTTTGCTTATGTAAATTTTCTGCATGTCAAAGGACCAGAGTACCTCATGAATCAGTCGGTTGTCAGACAATATGGATTTAATGGATCTGTAATTATGTGATGACTTGCTTGGTATCATGGATCATGGAGATGCATTAAGCCCCCTTTTTGCCAGAGCATGGCCCAATTAAATATCTATAGATTTACAATATGGCAGTAGTTGAGCCTAGTAGCTCAGTTGGTAACATACAGGACTTGACAATGGGACGGGGGTCGCTTGTTCAAATGCCAAGCTCAGCTTATTTCTTTCCAAGGATTTAGAATAGGCATTGCAACAGGATTCATTCTTCTCTCACCGCCGATCGTTGTTTCGACAATGACTCTGTGGGAAAGCAGCCAGTGGCTTAGGAAGAATAATGAGCAAAATACTGGTAAAACAAGCTCCAGGAAAGCATGGACAGGTGCACTTGCCTCTATGATGTATATGAAATAATGTCGAAACTCGATTTAAACAATATACAAACACACAAAAATAAATAAATGGCACTATAGAAATGTCAAATGACATGTTAATACCGGTACAATATAATACATTTTATCCTATAATTTGACCACTGGACCACAAAACATTTATATAATGATGTGTATATATATATATAATAGTACCCTGTAGTCATTACAACTTACAATTTTATCTATAACATAATTTGTTATTCTTTTAAAAATCTTAAATAATCTATCATTAACCCTTTACCACACAATCTGATGTTTCACCTACCCTGAGAAAGGTTTTGAAAGCATTTTGGGAAAAGAAGAAAATGCTGCTTACCAGCATTATCTTTTTTCCTACATTTTCTTCCCTGTCAAAGACAAATCCATTCATTTAAGCTATGTTTACTTTAAAGCTTGGAAATGCTTTCAAATTGGACAAGTCTAAAACATGGTAGTCTGGTAAACAGTAATAAAAAAAAATATAATTTCCAGCAAATTTCAACAAATATTTCAAGAAAGTTTTCAATTTATGCAAGTCACCCTGTACGAATCTGTACCCTTTACAGTGTGACTATTTTGACCAATTACCCAGTAACAAAATTTGAGACTTAAAAGCACTTGCACATGACAAATTAAATTTCCCTTAAAAGGTAAGGTTTATAGTTGAAAAGGTAGAAAAATGGGGAAAGGAGAAAGTGCTGCTTACCTTAAAAGTCAGGATTGTATGGTTACACAGTGTTAATCTGCATAGATCAAGATTCTCGTGGCAGCAGATTTCTGCATGGAAATAAATTCTTTAAACACCTTTACAAGAGCTTGACTCAATGAATACTTCGGTGAAGTTTTGAAAGTTGACAGGATCCTTCACTAAATAACCCTGAGGGAGAAGGCTTTTTTAAAAAACATAGTGGGAAAAGGAGAAAATGCTGGTAACCAGCATTTTCTCCCTTTCCCACAATGTTTTCAACCCTTTCCAGAGAATATTCCACAACTTGAGTCACATTCAATTTGCCATCCTCGAAGGCTCTTAATTACAACAAGTCTACAAATTTGTTGTCTGGTAAAGATCAAAACACCTTTAAAAGAACTTGACCCCAGGAAAACCCGTGAAGTTTGGCAAATAGCTTTTTAACCCTTTACCACACAATTCTCAGTTTTAACCATCCCTGGAAATTAGACTTTTGAAAGCATTGTGGGGAAAGGATAAAATGCTGGTTACCAGCATTTTCTCCTTTTCCCACAATGTTTCCTTCCCTTTCAGAGACAAATTCCATCATTAGAATCACATTTAAACTGTTGTCTGCAAATGCTTTTAAATTGGACAAGTCTAAATTTTGTCATTTCGTTAAGGGTTCACTTGGGAGATATTTACCCTTTACCACACAATCCTGAGTTTTAATGGCCCTGAGGAGAGAAGGCTTTTGAAAATATTGTGGGAAAAGGAGACAATGCTGGTAACCACAATGTTTCCTATCCTTCCAAGGTCAACTCTCACCATTTGAGCCTCATGTAGTTTGTAAGGCTCTCAATTTGGACAGGTCTAAAATTTGGCGTCTGGTAAAGAGTTAACTCTTTACTTAACAACAAAATTTTAAACCAGTCTAAATTGAAAACATGTGCAGACAACAAAAGAAATGTAGTTTACATAATTAGATCTGTCTTTGAAAGAGTAGAGAACATTGTGGAAAAAGGAGAAAAATACTGCTTACCAGCATTTTCTCCTTTGCTCTCAATGTTTTCGCCAAGCCTCGGTAGCTCAGTCGGTGGCGTGCACAACTTGAGAACAGGGGGTCGTGGGTTCGATCCCTGGCTCAGCCAATCTCTTTCCGAGGACTGATGATAGTCATTGCGACAGGATTCCTTCCTCTCTCACTGCTGATCATTGTTTCTACGATGATTATGTGGGAAAGCAGCCAGTGGATTGGAAAGAAAATTGTGCCAAGTACTGGTAAAAGAGACTCCAGGAAAGCATGGATAGGTGCACTGGCTGCCGCAATATAACTGAAATAATGTTGAAAAAGGGTGTTAAACACCATACAATCAATCCATCAATCAATCTCAATGTTTTCAAAAGCTTTCTACCCCAGGATCATTAAAACATGAGATTGTTTGGTAAAGGATTAGAAATACTGTCGATACTAGACACATGATACATGTCCATGAAGTTGGACATTGGCTGACTGCAATAGCTCATCTTGGGTACCTTGTGTTCAAGTGATTTAACTCTTTACCACACAATCCCAACTTTTAATGACCCTGAGAAAGTAGCCTTTTGAAAACATTGTAGGAAAAGGAGAAAATGCTGGTAACCAGCATTTTCTCCTTTTCCCACAATGTTTTTTACCCATCCCAAAACAAATTTCAATTTTTGAGCCATTTTATTTTGTCATCTGCAAATGCTTTCAATTTGGACTTGTCTACAATTTTGTTTTTTAAAGAGTTAGAAAAAAAAAAAAAAAAAAGAGGAAAGGAAAAATATGAGGGAAAGAAAAAAGAGGCAAAAAGAAGAAAATAACATTAAGCATTCACAGTTTCTTTTACAGGAAATTCTGTTAACTCTGTTTCTATAGCAAACTCCTGTAACGGTCTGACAAAATTTTTCACAATTAAAAAAATCGAAGTCAGAATAATAAAACAAAGAACTGACTCCCCGAATAGCAGATAAGCATACCATAACGGACTGACCTTATCCATCAAAATACCCAGAAATATTGGGTTGATCATGAGCCCGCTGGAGGAGGCAAGCAGAAACAGGGAGGATATCATACCTGTGACCCTAAGCACAGATTCCTCTGTCCAGGTGAAAAGACAAGGAAACATTAGGGAGCATGAAAACCCGACCAAACCTGTACTGACCCATATCAGTGGATAGACAAGAAAAAAACTTGAAATTACAAATAACAATAAGCTAGCCACCATCATTGTACAAAATGTAAATAACCAAGTGATTGGGCTTAAACTGCGAACCAAAAATATACCCGAAAATCGTCCCACTGAGAAACATGCCCAATACAAACTGGTTGCTAAGCTACCCCTACTTTTGTCATATTCTAAATAATCCAAACAAAAAGTCATCATTAATCCGCCAAAACTATCTTCAATGGCGCAATACACAAGAAACATTGCAGCAATTAAAATCAGCAAGCACAATTTTAGACCAAACGGAAGTTTATCTGGCCTTTCAAGATTATCCTTGTTAGCGTGAATACTATGTCTCCTCTTTGATCTGAGTTTATCAAGGAACATTTTTATAAAAGGTATAGAGGAAAGGACAAGAAATATGCAAGTTATTATAAAAGCGTAGTGGATTCTTGTTTCTTCATAAATCCATGACTTGCAGCTTCCATCTGTTTTTTCAGTTACATTTATCAGAGATGTGGCAGTGGATATGTTGTAGTCCACCTCTGTACCTGACATAAAAAGGAACAAGACAATAAACTCTTGACTGAATGACAAAAATCTACACCTGTCGTATTGAAAGCATTTGCAAACAAAAAATTTTGATGTGATTAAAATTATAAAGTTTGTATTTCAACGGGGAAAAAAGTGTGTGGAAAAAGGGAAGAATGCTGATTGTTAGCATATTCACCTTCTCCCATTATGTTTTCAAAAGCTATTTTTCTCCAGAGTGTTGAAACTCCGGCTTATGTGGTAAATGGTTTATCTCCTTACCAGACAACGTAATCTTACACCTGTTAACCCTTTACCACATGGCAAATTTTTAGACCTATCCAAATTGAAAGCATTTGCAGACGACAATTTCATAGTGGCTCAAATGATGGAATTTGTCTTTGATGTGGTAGAAAACATTCTGGGAAAAGGAGAAAATGCTGGTGACCAGTATTTTCTCTTTTTCCCATAATGTTTTCAAAAGGCTTCTTCCTCAGGGTCATTAAAAGTCGTCATTGTGTGGTAAAGGGCTAAGACTGGACAGATAGTTTGGTAAAGTGTTCATCATTGATCCTCAGTAATTTACAGATAATACTTTTAAACTTTTTCCGACAATGTTTTTCGAAACTTACTTTTCAGATTCATTTAAATTAAACAAGGGATCAAGTGGTATAAGGTATATAACTTAATATAAAAATATATAAGGAAAAAGCTCAAAGTTTCATACTCACTGTTTGAATAAGAGGATTCACATCTTTTCTTGGCTAAAAATGGCTCTGTGAACAAAGGGGAGATAATTCCACCAAATCCAAAACAAAAATGTAATGCCTGCATGTATGGTCTTCCCGCTTCATCCCACAACGAGACCAGATCTGCATTACCAACTGAAAATGTATGGTATTTTTGTATGAAGACATTACTCTCCAAAAAAGACTTGGATATTGATTGGTTGATTTAATTCATCATCCCACTCTGCTGCCCATATGGGTGATGTCCCGAGAAGGCTGTTATCTATGTTATGGAGGATTGTGCAAGACACAGAACGGAGTCCATCTTAAGGTACACCTAGTTCCTTAACCCTTTACTACACAATCCAGAGTTTTAACGATCTTGGGAAAGAAACCATTTGAAAACATTGTGGAAAAAGAAGAAAATGCTGGTAACCAGCATTTTCTCCTTTTCCCACAATATTTTCTATCCTATCAAAGAAATCATCATATGAGCTACTTTCAATTTGTGATCTGTAAAATGCTTTCACTTTGGGCCAGTCGTTTGGTAAAGAATTAATATGCTCAGTGTATAGCACCCCCAAAAAGGACCTGTATTTAAAGTGTCATTTGAAAGACTGTAATTTCAGATGGCCAGCCATAGGGCTTGAACCTCAAGTGGCCTGACATTTAACAATTACGCTTTACCACTTGAGCTATTCATGCTGGTCAATTTTAAAAGCTTGTTTTCCCAGCGTTATTACAAGTTCAGACTATGTGGTAAAGGATTAAGGTAAGACATAGGTTACGTCAATGGCACAGTTGCGTACAACACCGTCACATGGGACTCATGTCTCATCTGAAAGACTATTACAGTCTATTAGTAATATTTTAGCTTGCCAGCAGTCGGAGTCAAACTCAGAATCATATAACCTCTTTACCAGAAAACAATATATGAGCCATGCTCTGGAAACAGGGGGCTTAATGCGTCTCCGTGATTCATGAGCAAGTCATCACATACATATGGATCCATAATGTCCACTTTTTGTAACAAAAGGTTTGAAAATGAGGTAGACTGGTCCTTGAACATATAGAAAATTGATCAATAGCAAAAAGTTTCAGCCCAGGTCAGCCTGTGCAAATTGCACATGCTAACCTGGGTCAATACTTTTCGCAGATGCATTAAGCCCCCTTTTCACAGAGCCTGGTTCATATGTATTTTGGACATGTCAAATTTAAGACGCATTTGCAGACTACATATTAAATGTGGCTTATTGATGAGATTTGAGACCTATATGGGTAAAGGAGAAAAATACTAGTTATTAGCATGATGGTTTCAAAAGCTTTCTGTACCAGCGTCATTAACCCTTTACCAAACAGTCCCAAGTTTTAACAACTGTGGCTGAGAAGGCTTTTGGAAACATTGTGGTAAAAGGAGAAAATGCTGGTAACCAGCATTTTCTCCTTTTCCCACTACGTTTTCTACCCTTCACAGGAGGAATTTCAGTTTTGGAGTCACATACAGTCTGCCGTCTTCAGACGCTTTCAATCTTGACAAGTTTAAAATTTCATCGTTTGGTAGAGGGTTAAAAGAAAATGTTGGGTACTCACACAAGTATCCAAAAATTTGTCTGTTACAAGTCTAATGCCCCGCTACTTTAACTATGTTTAGCTGACAACTAAGACATCAAATTGTAACAAACTACATGTATATAAAAGTAACTGAACAAAACCATTCAAATTTCAACACTTTAATAAACAATGAAATCTAGACTTGTCCACATCAAAATTTGTTTAGGAAGGGTAAAAAACATTGTAGAAAAAGAAGAAAATGTTGGTAACAAGCATTTTCTCCATTTCTACGCTGATTTTAAAAGCCATCTTCATCAAAGGCTTGAGGGATTGATTTCCAGTAATTCATCATTGCAACTGGTTGCCCATATGGTTTTTTAACTGCACATTATTTTACTAGTCACATCACTGCAACAGCTTACATGTTCATGTACGTACAGTGATAGGCTGCGGCTCTGAGGTGTCCTGCCCTAGGACATTTCCATGAAACACTTCGTGCTACCATTGAGGTTCAAACCTGGAGCCTCCAGGTTACTAGTCCTACACTTTATCACTAAGCCACACAAGACCAGTCCTTTTGATAAAAAGTTTGCTGTTGAAAATTTTAATTCTGACCTTAATACCTCATTTCTTTTAGACCCAAATAGAGGCCCTGTAAAAACATGTAGACAGGGATGTCAGTGAGGTTAAGCCATAGTATTCTAAAGCGAAACAAATGAGCCATACTCTGTGAAAAAGGGGCTTAATGCATCTGCAAAAAGTATTGATTCATGTCAGCCTGCGCAATCCGCGCAGGCTGACATGAGTCGAAACTTTTTTCTATTTGTTTATTTTCTGCATATCAAAGGACCATTCTACATAAAGATACACTCACTTGTTGGACAAAATGTATTTGTGGATCTATAATTATATGATGACCTGTTTAGTATAATGCATCACAGAGATGCATTAAGCCCCATTTTGCAAAAACATAGCTCACATACCTGTATCTAATCCTCCGCAACCTAAACCAGTCACAAAGCGGACAGCAAGCATGACAGGAAATAACTGGCACCATGGCAACACAACAGACGTCACAGCCATTATCCACACAAACAGTATAATCAGGAACAGTTTATTCCATCTATCATAGAGAAACCCTGAAAAAATATATGAAATAGATCTAAATCATTATAAACTCTTTACCATACAACAAAATTTTAGCCATGCAGACAACAAATTAACAGTGGCTCAAAGTGTGGACTCTATTTTTGACAGTATGGCATACAATGTGGAAAAAGGGCTGACTGGCTGGATGGCTGACTGGCTGGCTGGCTGACCAGCTGGCTGGCTGATTGATTGACTTATTGATGGTTTGATTGATTGATTGGCTGGTGTTTAACACTGTTATTAACATTATTTCACTTATATCCCAATGCGCTTTCCTGGACTTTCTGTTAAAGTACTTTACACAATATTCTTCTCAAGCCACTGGCTGCTTTCTCACATTGGTAACCATTGTCGAAACAATGAATCAGGGGTGACAGAGGAATGAATCTGTTGCAATGACAGTCATCAATCCTTAGAAAGAAATTGGCCAAGCTGTGGGAAAAGTAGAAAATGCTGGTAGCCAGTTTATTTTCTTTAAATACTTGTCTTTTGTGTGATTTGAAGTAGATTTTGGTAGGTCTAAATATACAGCCTGTGAGAAGTAAGATATCTAAGAGAAATTTCCAGCCTGCAGCCAGAGATACCATTACCTACCTTAACAAGAAAAATGGTCGATACAGGAGAGCCCATGTCTACTATCTGGTTGATAATGAGCTGTAGACTCGGGAAAGATGAATCACTTGGCCTCAGGGTTGTAAGATAGTTGTTTGGAAAAGGGTTAAAAAAGAGGCGTATAAGACAAAAGTCAAACCTGCAACCAGAGATCCTAACATGTAACCTAGAGAGAAAATGGTGAATATTAAAGAGCCCACATCCAGGTCCTGGTTGACAATAAGCCGCAAGTCTGGGAAAGATGGACCCACCTGACCTACCACCACACCCTGAATTAGAAAAAACAATAGAGCCTGAATAACGAATTTCTTAACTTTGTAACACAGAATAAACAATATCATTCAAGTTTAACGCTTTACCACACAATCCTAACTTTTAATGACCCTGAGAAAGAAGGCTTTAGAAAACATTGTGGGAAAGGAGAAAATGCTGGTAACCAGCATTTTCTCCTTTTCCCACAATGTTTACTACACTTTAAAAGACAGAAATCATTATTTGTGCTACATTTATCGTCGGCAAATACTTCCGATTTGGACAAACTAAAATTTTGTTCTCTTGTACAGAGTTGAACATCGTTTCATTTGATAATGACAGCATGCACACTATTTGTATATATTCAGTCTTATCTGTATTATCCCATTACTAGATGATCAAATTTTAGACCAGTCCATATCGAAGGCATTTGCAGATGACAAATTAAGAGTTTCTCAAAAAATCAGACCTCTCTTTGAGAGGATAAAAAACACTGTGGGGAGAAAAGCTTTCTATCTCAAGAGTCATACAAAATCTGAATTGTGTGGCAAAGGGTTAAGATACCTCTTAACTCTTTACCAGATGATAAAATTGTAGACCAGTCCAAATTCAAAGCACTTGCAGACAACAACATAAATGTGACACAAAAATGTAAACGTGTTATTGGAAGAGTAAAAAATATTGTGCGAAAAGGAGAAAATGCTGGTTACCAGCATTTTCTCTTTTTCCCACAATGTTTTCAAAAGCTTTCTGTCCAAGGGTCTTTAAAAGTCGGGATTGTGTGGTAAAGGGTTAAAAGATACTAATTACGTGCTTGCTTTAGGCAGGTGTTTGCTAAGAACAGGTATATTTTAACAAATTGTCTTCTGTGGTAATAGAGCTAGCAACTCAGCTTGATGTAACTGTTTCTTGAAAAGATTGGATTGAAACACAAGTTAGCTATAACTTATATTTAAATCCCTTTCCATAACAAATACATAAGGAAATATTTTAGCTAAAGTAATTAATTGCTACCCTTATTTATCAGAAACTCTAATCAAAGACTTGGCTACTGTGTTTGAAAGTTGAATTATCGATGACTTTATGTTTTCTGTAGATGCTCTATATTTGGAACAGCCTAGATAAGATTATTATAAGAAAAAGAAATCTACTTACTAGACCAATGAAAGTCCAAGACAACCATGCAGTGTGTATTACACGACCCCGAAATGAGACATCAGCCTTCAGTTGTTCGCAGAAAGTGTAGTCACTATAGTCATCTACATCAACTATCTCTCTCGTAATGACAACATCATCTGGACCTGTTTTGAGAAATGATCTGATTTATCAATACCACTTTAACCCTTTACCACACGACGAAATTTCAGACCTGTCCAAATTGAAAGCATAAATTTGCACACGCTAATTTCAGTGTGGCTCAAATGATGTGATTTTTCTTTGACAGGGTAGAAAACATTGTGGGAAAAGGAGAAAATGCTGGTTATCAGCATTTTCTCCTTTTCCCACAAAGTTTTCATAAGACTTCTTCCTAAGGGTCATTAAAAGTCTGCATTGTGTGGTAAAGGCTTAAAGCAGCTCACAAGAATTTCATAAGCAAATCACTAAGTTTCATTGACCAATCAGATTCATTCAGTATATTTACTGTGGTATTAGAATTTCCATTTCAAGATGAGATGATAAGTTTTTCAGTCTCCAAAGTTTTGGCCTTTATATATTTCTTAATATGTATCCATTTGTTCCATCCTATGTGCCAGATGGAAGATAAATGAATGAAAATCACCATACTTTTTCCATTCCAGTTTAGAAATGTGTGGAAAGTTAGTACTAACGAACGACAGGCGATTTTGATCAGAAGGTAATACAGTTGGACAGTGTCAAAAGTTGTAGAGTGTCAAAAGTCAAGTGCCTGTTCAAGAAATGCATGGACAGGTGCACTGGGCAATGTTCATATAACCAAACCATTGTTAACCCTTTATCAAACATTTCTTGACTTTAAAGGTCCTAAGGGAGAAAGCTTTTGAAAAACATTGTGAGAAAAGAAAAAAAATCCACATAATCAACATTTTCATGTTATCCCACAATGTTCCCCATCCTATCAGAGAACTTAACCTTCTTTATACAATTTCCAATTTGTCGTCTGCAGAAGTTGTGATTTTGGTACAATCTAAAATTACCTTTGGGAAAAGATTAATCACTTAACAAACCTGAAGGGTCAAGTCTTTCTGTCTCAGCCGATGTTGGTAAAAACTGCTCAGTGTCTTGCTGTCCATTGTGTTCCATCTGATCCTGATTGTCACTGGTGTGTGAAACCATCCTTCAAACCGTCACTCTTAACCAAACAATCCCTTGTTTCAGCAAACCAGAGGAAAAGAATTTCCAAAAACTTTGAGGGAAAAGGAGAAAACGTTGGTAACCAGATACATAAACCAGCATTTTCTTTTTTCCCACAATGTGTTTTATCATTTCAAAAGCAAATTCCATCATTTGAGCCATATTAACCCATTACCACACAACGTAATTTTAGACTGGTCCAAATTAAAAGGCAAATGCAGACAACAAAATAAATGTGACTAAAAGATTGAAATTAATTATGGGAAGGGTAGAAAACAATGTGGGAAAAGCAGAAAATGCCAGTTACCAGCATTTTCTCCTTTTCCTGCAATGTTTTCAAAAGGCTTCTTTCTCAGAGTCGTTAAAAGACAGGATTGTTTGGTAAAGGGTTAATCCTGCTCAATAACTAAAATGAAATTATCAATTCTATGGTAAAAACCCAAATATTGCTATTTCAAAGTTATGTTTTGGGGAATAATACCTCTTTATCGGACAATGTAGATCCAAGATCAAACTGCACGTTTTGTGCAGTCTGATCTTGATCTACACTGTCTGCTAAAGGTCAGTGAGTCATGCTTAACAGCCTAAGGGTTAAATTTGTTGTCTGGTAAAGAGTTAAACTGGGACCTAACCTGAAACATGTAGTCAGAAATAGAGTGAGTTTGATGAAGTTTATCCAGTTTTGTGATTAGAGAAATCAGAGATAGATTTGGTTTTTACTGGAAATACCAAAGCCGTTTGAAAGAAAAAAGATTCTTTAAAACTTTTTCAGGAGCATGATCTGGACACTCTAGGCAAATGAAATTACGCATTTAATTAAGCATATAGTTCAACTTGAAAACTGGGAAACACCTGAATTTTAGTATTCTAGCAAAGAAACTAATTTTTCAAGTGTAAAGTATTTGAATTGAAAAAAAAATGTGTTTGAAATGAAGGATGATTGTATATGCAAGCAACAAGTAGGTTCAACTTCTAGTTTTGTTGCTAATTTGTAAAAATATAAGTGAGCACAAACTCTGCAGAGATTTCAAACATTTTTTTCGCAATGGTCTCTGTAACTGGGTACAACTAGTCAAAATCTAGAATCGTATTGGGGGACAGTTATCTGTACTACCAGCATTTTCTCCTTTCCCACAAAATTTTCTACCCTTTCAAGGTCAAATCCCATCATTTAAGCCACAGCTAGCTTAACGTCTGCTTATGCTTTGAATTTGGACCATTCCGAAGTTTTGTCGTCTGGTAAACAGTCAGGTAAATAGCTTAAGCTTATCTTTTGCAACTGGAAGTCCTAGCATCACTGTGTCACAGTGTGTGGGAGTGAATGTATTAATTACGGGTCCCATCTGTGAGAGAATCTTACGTTGAAAAATAAATCTACAAAAATGGTCAAAGACCTTTGGTAAATTTTCATATTCTATTAATTTAATATGGACCTTATTACACTATCGGCGGTAAAGATATATTTCTCAAAATACCCATTCAGAAAAAAAAGGCGTTACTTGGTGCTATTGTCGTGTTTCTCAAAAATGGCCTATCGTATCACAAGGGGGATAACTTTTCTGAAACCAATTTTGAAAACTCTGAGGCTTCGAGGTAGATCTTCGCGATAGGGCAGATAGCCGCAAATGATATCTCTATAATATATGGTGTCATATTTCTGCCACGAGATAAGAGATAACTATTGCAATACACTTTAAAAAAAACTATAGCAATAAAACAAACTTTTCTTGAAATGTTATCTAGGAAATAATAAAAAAAAACACTATAAAAATATCGCGATAATTCCCACGTTCATCACGATTGTTTTGCATTTGTGCCCACAACTGCATTATCGCCCGCTAGATGGCGTTCTACAAATACACATCTATCTAATTTGGGCATTCTGAGTACAGAACTGTACTACTTTTCAAAAGAACAACCGTTACTTTGAATTTCAAAATGAAATAAACGTTTACTCAATGAAACGCTACCTGGTGCGATTCATTCAGCTATGATCGGCTAGCATGTAACATATGCATCGGCCATTTATTAAAACAGCCCCTACATGCTTGGGTAATAGGCCAGTAGCATCGGTATAAGCCCTACTTTTCCAAAGTATCGGGGATGGGTGATGCGTCATAGCAGACAGGTCGAACTGACATTCACCTTATCTATAAATAGATAGGGTTTCGGAACATCTTCGTCTACACTCTGCTGAAAATGAATTCTCCTTTTCCATAAATGGTTTTAAAGTCGTTCATAAGAGGTCTTTCTGTTTTACAGACTTCAGTTCATTTTTTGTAGCCAAAATTCGAATTTTAACTTACAACCATCGTGTAGAGTCAAAACAACAGAGTCCATCCGAAAGGTGAATTATCTATTTATAGATATCGAAAAACGGGTAGAACTATTGCGATAATTTTATCTCGAATGTCAGCTTCGTGCACGAATGAAAAATTCTGCGTTAATTTTTTTTCCCTGTCAGTGTACAATTTTCTAGATAACAAAGTTTATCGTGAATTTTTTTTTTTTTTATGAAAACTTTTCACAGTTCAGATAAAAGTTCAAGGAACCTTTAATTTATAGCGATAGTTTCTAAAATTATTCCAATAGTTATCTCGTATCTAATGGCAGAAATGTACCACCATACTAATGGACCAAACGACGGCTGTCAATCAAACAAATCGATGAAACCAAAGCATTTTACTCATTCAGAGCACCATTTACCTGGGAAATTTTGAATCACTGGCATTTAAATTTACGAGTTGGTAGATCTATAAACGTGGAAATAAATTATTAAAAATACTTAAATGTAAAGTACAATTGCAATTATATACTATTCGTAATTCAAAATGCTAATTAATCTTTGTCACTGAGAAACATATTAGGACTTCGAATGTTTGCACCATGTATCCGCCCTGATTCTTTTTGTATTTTGTGAGGAAGGTAGTGCTAATCGTTTTAATCCCCCCAAAATCCCGATTTGTACGACCCTGAGGTAAGCAGCTTTCGAAAACAAAGTGGGACAAATAAACCCAACATTTTCTCATTTTCCCTCAATGTTTTCTAGTCTTTCGGAAAAATGTTCCATCATTTGAGGTACATTTTATTTGTCAGCTGCAAATGCTTTCCATTTTAGACGAGTCTATAATTTTGATGTTTGATAAAAAGTTTATCTATCACTGTACATAGCTGACATGGATCTTTCATTTTTGGAAGTTGGTTTGTTTTATGTCTCTGTGCAATCTCAATTTCTATGGATTCTTTTAAATTATCTATAAATAATTGTTGTGTTTATACTAGCAGGGATCATATATACACACACATATATATGGCCTGCAACATGCGAAAAGGGGCATTCGGACATTTGCGTAAAGTGCCGTCTCGGATCAGCTTACGTAGTCCGCGTAGGCTAATCCGAAACAACACTTTCCATTTGTATGTAATCTTCTGTTTTGTGCAAGTCTACTTTAGTACAAAATTTAATGTAGTCGTAAAGTGCCGTCTCGGATTAGCCTGCGCGGACTGCGTAGGCTGATCTGAGACGACATTTTACGCAAATGTCCGAACGTCCCTTTTCGCGGGTTGCAAGACATTTATATACGATCCGTGATACTAGAGATGGTGTCTGACTACTCTGTTGAACAGATTAAGGAACAATTCTATGTCCATTAAAATTTTTTTGTTCATAAATGTAAATCGTCTTTCCTTCACTTGCCAAATTTGCAATTTTTTAGAATTTGTTTTTCTTCTGTGCATGGATATGAACCTGGAACTCTAATTCGCTGCCAACTACTAGTTCCTAGTCCCTCTCATCTGTTGGCTTACTTATGGTATTTTCGATCATATGGTATTCTCTGTCTGTTTCTGGTCCGTAATGTACATCTTTCAATTTGTACTCACAGTTTGAGTTCCTAGAGAGGGCATGGCTGTCGAAATGTAACTGTGCTTATCAAGCTCTTGTTATAAACGAGCACTATTTGAATGTCTCTGAAGTTCGTGCTAAATACAGGTTGGCCTGCATAAAATAGGTGCTCTTTTGCGCCATTGAAAACTTTGCGGAAAAAGGAGAAAATGTTGATTGTTGAGCAACATCTTTTAGTTTTCAAACTACATTTTCGACTTTTTTTTTTATCTAAAAAAGTCAAATCCCATTATTTCAGGCTAGTTAAATGTCTGTCATCTGCATTCGTTTACTATGTGGACCTGTCTAAAATTTTGTCGTTTGGTCAAAAACTAGGGTTTTCCCAGAAATAAATAAAATGTATAAAATAACGGTTTTACTCTGATCGAAAGAAGACACACACACACACACACACACACACACACACACACACACACACACACAAAATGACATTGCGTAAATCAATCACAGGGTTTACCAATGGTTACAAATTATGGACGTTTTTTAACCGATTGTATATGGATGGAATGTGGGTTAGACATAACCACATAACAACAACAACAAAAACAACAACAACAACAACAACGTACCGGCTTCCGGCTTTGGCGTCTTACAAAGAAAATAGAGAAAAATGCAACAATCACAGCGTTACTCGTCCCCTGGTCCGCCAATGAGGTCATATCCTCAACCATTTTCTTCTTCAGTAAGTATTAAATTAAAATATTGTAGATTGAATTTATCATGCTTTAAAAAAAATCTTAAATTTTTAGTTCCAAATTGACGCCCGAGCTGATTATCGGCCATTATCTAGCGGTCCGACGAATCACCGAAATACCACCGAAATACCCGTATTTTTTATTGTTGGGTTCAAGTAACTTACAGAAGTATGCAGGATTTTTTTCCTTTATTTTCTTTTTCAGAAAACATACTTAATCAAAGTATTAATCATTATTGAGAAGAGTGACGCTGTTAGTATACACTGATCATTGATTTACGTTGAGAACAATCACCGAAACACTCGCGTGCCTGACCTGTTGCACACCAAAATACCCAATCTGGATGATGACAATCTAGGCCTAAGATTTACCAATATGAAATTATCACTTATATTTCTTTTGAATGATAAATACACACAAAAGAGAGCACTTATCCACTTCATTCGCGAAATAAGTAGACGGTGAGACCCAAATCAGACATTACATTATGTAAGTCCCTGATCCAACAAATACACAAGTTTTTTGGCACGTTCTATTGTCTTCTGTTCTGTTAAAGTGAAGCGATCATAAATGTTTGGCTAACATATTCAAATTTGTTTGATATAAGTAGGTTTGTCCTTGTTATTTTTAAAGTAATATGGTTATTATTTATAATCTTATCGGCGAAATTGTAATTGTCTTATCAGTTTATGCCACAGGGACTCGATCCAGTAATTTTTTTGGTATCTTGTAAGTAAATAAAGACAAGGGGTCGAACTTGACCGAAGGGCAGATATTACCGGGTTCGAATTAAGGTCCAATTACAAAGTCAATTTTGATTCAATTTTGTCATGAAATGTACCAGATCACAGCTAAATGAATACGTTCTTCGATGATGCTACAGATTATAACCATAATCAATCAGTTTACTGAACACAGATCGAGATATCGAGCAAATTAGGGTCAATTTCGCAGGTCAGACTTAAAAATGGAAAGCTATTTTTTCTAGCATACTTATGGATAAAGATCAGACACATCAATCTTGTACAAAAGCAAATGAAGTGAGTTTGCGAAGGTATAATCCGGGTATTGACCAATTTTAGTACGTGGAGCGGGTATTTCGGTGGACATTTACAGCATGGTAGGCTATTCCGGTGCACATTCTTCACGGCGGGCCTCAATAACATGTTGCTATTTTGACGTTAAGTTTAATACTAACACTCCTTCATAAATGAAATCACAATTTGGTCAAAAACCACAACTTCAATTATCGTAATAACTAAAAAAATACGGGTGTTTCGGTGGTATTTCGGTGATTCGTCGGACCCTTATCTAGTCCAAATATTTAGACGTATACATGCTTCTTTACCGTTCAACATTTATCTATCGGACATTTCACATTTTACTTTTCTTTTGCATGTTACGTCTAAACAGGCCCCATTTAGTTTTCTGTAGCAGATTCGATTTCCTAAAATCCGATACAATGTTGAAAAAGCACTGGACCTAACATGAAAGATAACTTAATTGGATAAAATTTACCTTTTTTTTTTTCCACTGAACAAGGGTCACATACATTCATCTAGAATTCTATTGTGTAACTTTTTCGACACAGCTGCCGCCATATTTACAAGTATATTTCGGGTTAAATAAAGAACCGACATTCCGAACAATTTTTGAACGAAATCAGGTTCCCCCCCACCACCACCATGGACCGGATTGTAACATTGGTTTTGTCAGCCAAAAATTTTTTAAAGCTTTTTAAGTATTTTTAACAGCATTGAGTAACACTTATGAATTCACAGGCTCTGTCAGTTGCATAAAGATCGGTATTTTGCACAATTTCCCGTGGCCAACATGCATTTCAAAATATGAATACATGACAGGGTGGACCGACCTGCTTTGGAAGGGCTTAATTGACAATTTCATTTCACGCATATTTAAATGAAGTTCCAGGGCCTGCTCTGGCTTTTGTTTTTCTTTCGCCACTATTTTTGCCAATTTAAAAAACTTTTCGCCACTTTTTTTATTTTTGAGCCATTTTTTTCGCCACTTTTCCTTATTTAATAGCCATTTCTTTCGCCACTTTTCTTAATTTATGGGCCATTTCTTTCTACTTTTTCGCTACTTTGCTTTTTACCACCATTTATCCCCCTTTATTCCGTTCAGGTATCAGACACAGAGAACAAGGTTTTTTATGTTTCTTTCAATTTTAATTCATTTGTACAAACATGAAAACATGTATGATGAAAATTACATAAAGTCTTTTATCATGATGGGGATTTAATCCTTTAGCGCATGATACAAATTTAGACAAATACAAACCCAAAGCATAGACAGACATCAATTTAAATGTTGCCGAAATAGTGGAAGTTGTCTGTGGTAGGATAGAAAACATTGTTTGAAAAGGAGAACGTGCTGGTTACCATCATTTTTTTCTTTTCTCACTATGTTTTCATAAGTCTCCGTTATTGAGGTCATTAAAAGTTGGCATTGTGTGGGTTCCTAAAACAAAACAAAAAAAAAACCATGGTAAAAACACAATGTTGTTAAATTCTGTTTGAATCTAGAAGCAGACTTGTGCTGCAAGTAGACAGTATTTCTTCCATGAACTTTACAGGAGAAATTATAGTACCGGTATGTGATGAAAGAATTTCTGTATGCCTATCTTGAGTGAAAAACAGTTGAATCTTACTATCACTTTTGGATATGATTTGCTTATCAAAGAAAAAAATGAGAAAGGAATTTAACTGCTTGTTGACTCAAAAGAACATTGTCTGACCATTGGGTTTTGATTGCCTTGTAATTTATGACCCCATTGATGCAGAGTCACACATTACTTCAAACCCTGACATTTCTCATCAGATTACAAATAATGTCCAGAGTGATCAGAAAAGATAAAAAAAAGACTTCTTCACTGCTGTAATGCGGACCAACCACAATCTATATTAAAAAACATAACTAGGACTTGATAAATTTAAAAGAATTAAACTTAACAAGGTTGACAGAGACGTAATCTATATAGTACATAAAATAGCTGATAGGAAGGAAAAGGTGTAGAGTATTCTAAAAAATAGAATGCTAAAAATAGAACACTGCACTGCAGATTTTGCTTGAGTTGCCGATGTGAGGAAGGCAAATGATTGTTTTCAAGATTTTTTAATCCTTTGGTTTACCATCCATCATTGTAATTTATTAAAAAATATTTGTAAAGAATATCTCCAGCAGTAAGAGGAGGTAATTCTGCTTTATTTTACGACTGTTTATGTATTGAGAATCAGTACTGATCGTCTGACGTCATTTAAACAAATAAGCAGACGCTTTACCTGTGGAAAAAAAGACAGGGTTTCGTGGGATAAAGGGATGGATTTAGCAAGTTAGTAACAGATAAGGATAACACTCTGCTGTCTTGTCTAAATTGACAAAGTTAATAAAGGATAACTGGTGTCACCCTTTGTCTTAGATTGCCAGTATTTTATGAATATAGCGAGGTTGGGAATTTTTTAAGGCAAAGTTTTTTCGCCGTGCAAGCTTGACGAGGCGATGTTAAGCCATTGAAGGTGACTTCTTCGCCCACGTCGCCCTGTAGCTTGTTCCCTGCTTCACCCTTTCTCCACTTATCTCGTGAGTTGAGACAAAACTGAAGAATTGCCGATTAGAATTTGTTCAGAATTTTCGCATTTGGCGAAAATGGCGATCGGCAGCGCGGGCCCTGAAGTTCTGTTTACCAAAATTATTTTATAACCCCCTCAAAAATTAATATGAAATGCCTGTATAACCATAGTCCCTACTCGAATCATGTATATTCAACGATAACAACATATTCAGCCTTCGGTCTTGTGCCAGAAAATGAATTTGGACATGGGAAAACCCGACCTCATTGCGTGGCTTTAACTATCCATTGAACAGTTTATGAATAAAGAATTGAAAAGCATCATGTATGCCAAAACTCAACTAAAATGTTTCCTATCACTAGAAGTAACTGTTTTGGTTAATGTAAATGAAGTAGGGATGGGTATCGCCAAAAAAATCATATCGCGATATATCGCGATATTTTATAAGCGTATCGTGATACGTATTGTGATATTTCCGACTTTACGTGTTTGACTAGTCCCAAGTGTTCTATAATGAAAAACTTAATACCATCTCTTGATCCCTCCCTAAAATGATAAACTGCAAATGTTATCAACCCAGTAGGACTTATTAGAAGTAAATGAACACAAAATTTAACACATAAAACAAGGTCCTACCTAAGGACCTGAAAAATTCAATAGAAAATCAAGGTAAGTGTTGACAGGAACTGGTCTAAGTTGTCTTTGTAACTTAGTTACTTGAATGTTTTTCTTGACTAGAGCTAATTAAAAATTCTTGAGTACTGACTAGAAGTTCTCTGACTTTAAATTGATTAATTGACTAGACGATAAAGAGATCCATGTTCTAATATTGGCACAACTCATTTACGTATGTGCTTTAACTGCTTTATAATAAACTCTTTACCAAATTATAAATCTGGCAATTTCTTAAGTAATTCACTGGGCCTTTTCATACAAACTTTGGTATTTCTGGGAACTGGAGAATAAGTGTTGAATGGTCTGTTGTCTCATACAGGAAGAAATCAGAGGAGGCTTGATCTTTTGCGTACTAGGGGAATTGCATTTAGGAGTATTTTCGGACAGTACCAGTTTGTTCGGATGATGTCGTTGCAAGTGAGTTGTGAGATTCGTGGTCCCTCCTCTACATTTGACAATTGTACGGCAGATCTTACAGCCATCAACGTTTTGTTCAATTTTCGCGTTCCTCTGAATCAAGCCGAAATGTTTCCATACAGGTGCTTTTCTCTTCACATTGTCGATTACTGTGAAATTATCGGAAGATGCCATGTTGAATATAGTTATTACGTTACTATAGGGATCGCAGGAATTCTGGGAGCGGTCAATAAATTACTTATTTTGCGCGTCAAAGGCTGACCCTTTACTGTTAAATTATTAATTTGGATTACCGTTTTTGTGTTTTATTTTCTGAAATTAAGAAAATTGAGTTTTGTATATCGAAATTAGCAAGACATCAGGGGCCGAAAAAAAAAGTTTCAATGGGTTATGGAAACCCACAAAAGTTCCCGAGTAAACCGATACAGGCCAGTCGTACTGATATTCGTATCATTTTCAAATCGTACCGCGATATACCGGTATACCGATAATACCGCACACCCCTAAAATGAAGAGTTCTAAGTCAGTTAGCTTCGGGACGGGTGAGTGTAACAGCATACATTGGCCCTCTCTTGACAGCAGCAGTAGAATACCAGAAAATAAACATAAAAAAAATGCATTTTGCAGTGTTTCTGCTCAAGCAAGTAATTGCGTAAATCAAGTTATGGAATTGAAATTCACGTTATGAATTTTGGCTACAAGCGAGACCTCACGCAAGAAAAAAATTTAAAAATAGCCATTATACGCTTACAAATTTTGTGTCAGATGACAGTTTTGCAATTACTTGATACCCTTATTGACAATTTTTTTGTCAAATCATGTGGAAATACCTATCCATAAATTAACAGACATGAAAAATTGATTGGTGCAAAAAACGCAGAAACCCATGACACAACAGAATGTTCCGTTAGAAGTTGTCCGATCAGAGACTTCAGGCTGTCTTTTCAGCCCTTTCATTACTTTAAGCAGAAAATTTTCACAGATATCTTGATATAACACTTTTTTTCTGCAAATCATCAATACTGATTGCTTTAACTCTAGTTGAGAACTACTGTTGTCATACCCACTAATATGAAATCTTAACGACAGATTTACAACTTGGGGGGCAAGTGTACCCTTGAAATAAAGAAAAAAGCTAGCGGAAACACCGATTTTGGTTCCTTCTATCAATTTGCAGCTGTGAAGAAAGACTAGGATTTTTTTCAACACTACTTTATTATAAATCAACTGAAAATATTTAGTGTCATAATAAAAGGGTTGGAAATATTTACTCTCAGTAACAGTGAGTGGTCTGGAAAGGTTTTTTCCATCGTAAGTGGCCAAACGAAATACTTCACAAAAAACTCTGAACCAAAAAGGTCATAAAAAAATTCCACTAAAACTGATCTTTCCTCTAGAAACATGCATACTATCTTGTTTTGGTTGCAGTTCCTACATTAACAGTAGTTAAACTGTTGTATGCATTCAAATAAGCGGTTCATTAAAAAAGGTGACGTCTTTCATTTCTAAGTACGCAAGAAAACTCGGATGCATTTTGGGTTTGAAATTAGGCACCCCTCGAAAACACGTCGATCGACGATAGATTTAATTCCTCGTTCATGAAATGAAGTTTTTCAATATTTGCCAAAGTTACAGTTTACATAACTTGGAGCCTTACTGCCGTACGTTCATTTATGTTCATGTCTTTATCTACGTAATTAAAGCCATGCACATAAAACATCTTTGGATATAGATCTATTAAGTCAGTTACAAACAGATATGTAACACTTAACCAATCATTCAAAAAAGTTATCACTCTATATTTAACACACAAACTCCAGAAAGTATCAGAAAGTCAAGCGGGACGAGGAATTCGGGGCAATAAAGCCAGACAGTTCAGAATACGTGGGAACGAGCTAGTTTTGGGACGAATTACTAGGACATTCTCTCTGCGTTTCTTTTCTTTATAAATCACCTTAAAACTCGATAAACGTCTGTTATGGACCATTAGACGATTCAGTACTTCTTTCTAGACAAAGTTATGTTTGTGAATGAGGGTTGCCCAGTTCTGTGACACTTTACTGAAGGTATAGGAATTTCATTCAAAAAATTCTTTTAGTTGCGTTAACTACATTCTTACACAGCGGTTTCACTTCAAAAATAGGGTAGTGTGAAATAGAAGCCGATTTAACTCATAAAACGTAAGTTTTTTACAACCAAGTCTTTAACATTGGTTCAATATTGATTTATCTTGTTAGGTATAAGTTTTATTGGACACTTTTTATTTTAAGTCTCCAAATTTTTTGCTCAAACAGCAACAAAATTCGATGTCGGAGTTTGCTAAAGAAACCTATGAAGAGACCGATAAGACCTACGTACACGATGAATGTCAAAATGTGAAATAACGTACGTAGGGTCTTATAAATAGGACTAGCCATTATCCAGTGACCGTTATCAGCCGTCGGAGCACTAAAATATGAAGTGCTTAATATTTACAGCCTCAGAAGAGACCTGCGTTTAATGCGCTGTCAGTGGAGTTTTGGTCATTAGAACGGAAAAAATTCAGTATTTCATGGCCCTTGGACAGCGGGCTTTGAATGAAAATCAATAGTGAATTTGTTATTGAGGAAGAGTGTCATTAAAAACATTTTGGGTAATGGATAAAATGCTGGTAAAAACCAGCATTTCTTTCTTTCCAACAATGTTTTCTACCCTTTAGAAGACAAATTTCATGTTTAGAGTAACACTTAATTTGTCATCTACATGTAAAAATGCTTCAGAAAAACTTTTCTGTGTGTTTTTTTTTCTTATTTAGCCATTTTAATCCCCCTTGTTATGAGCATTTTCTCCTTTGTTCCACAGTGTTGTCAAACGACTTCAACCTCAGAGCTGTAAAAACCAGGGCTTATCTGGGAAAGGGTTAAATTCAATAAATTAATGATTGAAATATTGTGGCTAAAGGAGAAAGAGCAATTTCTGCTTTAACCCTTAACCACACAATCACAGGTTTTAACGACCCTGAGGAGAAAGCCTTTTGAAAACACTGAGGGAAAAGGAGAATATGCTGGTAACCAGCATATTCTCCTTTTCCCACAGTGTTTTCTGCCCTGTCAAAGGCAGAAATCATCATTCTAGCAACATTTAATCTGTCACTTGCAAATATTTTCGATTTGGTTTTGTTCAAAATTTTGTCATTTGGTCAAGATTTAGACTCAAGAGGGCAGAGCCAGGTAACTCATTGAGTCTGTAATGTGCAAGACTTGAAATCCGGGTGTTGCTGGTTGATTTCTAGCTCATCCAGATTCTGTCCATGGATTGATGATAGTCATTTGTGGTCATTGTAACAGGATTCATTTGTCTCTGTCTCACTGCTAAACTGCTGAATATTTTAGAAATGTCTGTGGGAAAGCAGCCATAGTTTTGAAAGTATGTTGTTCAAAGTGCTAGTAAAATAATCTCAAGGAAAACATTAATAGGTACATTGGCATTTTTAGGTAGCTTCAATATAGCTGAAATTTTGTTAGAAATGACTTAAAACACCAAACAACCTATCAGAAAACAAAAACCATCAAACTGTAAAGCTTTTTAAGTGTCTCTTACCTTACAGCAGCTATTAGTTTAGCATTTATATATTATCATGTATTTTTTAGGTAATAACATACAAGTACTAACTCTGTACCAAATGCAAAATTTTTGACTAGTCTACTTTGAAAGCATCAGCAGAAGGCATTTTCTCTTTTTCCTATGATGTATCTACCCTTCCAAAAACACATTTCAAGTTTTTATTCATAATTATGTTGCAGCTTGCAAATGCTTTCCACTTGGGCCAGTCTAGAATTTTTGTTGTCTGGTTAGGAGTTAATATATGTGAGCCATATTCTGTGAAAAGGGGGCTTAATGCATATGCGAAAAGTATCGACCCAGGTCAGCCTGTGCAGCTCGCGCAGGCTGACTTAGGCCGAAACTTTTTGCTATCAGACAATTTTCCATATATACAAAGACCAGTCCACCTCATGATTAAGTTGTTTGTTAAAATTAGGGGCTATTATGGATCTATAAATATGTGATGGCTTGCTTGGTACCATGGATCACGGAGATGCATCAAGCCCCCTTTTGCCGGAGCATGGCTCATTTATTGTTAGATTCTGGCTAGCTCTTAACCTTAAGAGGAATCCATTGGAGAAGAGCCATAACCCTCCAAATAGTTTTTACCATTAATTTTCTTACTGTGTCATTGTTTCTAATTCAAAAATTTTCACTGAAAATGTGACTGCAGCCTAGTGTTTACACCTGCATGCAGTACTCATTTTCTGTTGCAATGCAATATTTATACTGGAGTTATTGTCCTGTATGTGATATGTAATCTTTCTTTGGAAATGTCTTAAAAGTGCCCAGACAGTAATTGGTTAACTCTTTCCCAGACAACAAAATTTAGACTCTTCCAAATTGAGAGCATTTGTAGGGGACAATTGGAAAAGATGAAGGAAAGCTCCTTGATAGGGTAGAATTCATTGTTGAAAAGGGAGAAAATGCTGATTACCAGTACATGTACTTCCTTTTTTTTTTTTCACAGTATTTTCAAAGGCCTCTACACAGCTCCAGACAGAGAGAGTGATTTTGATTTCAAAATTGAAAATATTAATTATTCTCCACTAAACCCTATGTAATTGGTACTCATTGGAATCATCTCATTGAGACAATTCTAACGAGTACCCACAACACAGGGTTTGGAAGAGAAATAATGGATTAAGAATACCATCACTCCCTCTTATCTGGAGCTCTACCTCTACCTTTGGGTTGATTGGTAAACAGTTAAGTATTTTAAAAGTGAGTTAGTCCTTAACCCTTAGGCTGCTAAGTACAACTCGCTGGCCTTTTGTGGACAGTGTAGATTAAGATCAGACTGCACAGAACATGCAGTCTGATCTTGGATCTACTCTGTCTGATAAGGAGATTTTATTTCCTCAAAAAATAAAGTTTAAAAAGCATTAATCAGGTTTTTAATCTCAGCATGAAAGTTTCATTTTATTTATTTAGCAGGATAAGGGTTAACATTATATTGCTTTGTCCACAGAACTAATCTTTAGAACACCAAACAGAGTGAACATTTTATTCAAGAAAAATAAATAGCAAATACTGCAATTTCAAGACTGCTTTTGATCAAAATATCTTCAGGTGACAGTGTAGATCCAAGATCAGAGTGCACATCTTGTACAGTCTGATCTTGGATCTAAACTGTCTGCAAACGCAACTAAATTTGTGAAAGGCACTCTTTTGTTTAGTAGGAAAAATGGGTCTTAAAATCTCAGAGTAAATCATTTGTACTTTTGTCTTTTTCCTGACGCTTTTGAAAGATGAAAGGAACTTCATGGGGTCGAAGGTTGAGCACAACTTTTCCAGTCAAATCTGGCTGCTTGTCCTCAGATAGTTTAAGATTGTACCTTCTGAGAGTGTTACAAACAAAGATAAGTAATATATCAAGGGCCATATATTGTCCTAGGCAAGGGCGCATTCCTCTTGAAAATGGAATGTAAGGCATCTTTTTGAAGATATAATTGAGTGAAAGTAGACTTCCATCACTGTGAAGAAACCTCTCTGGTTTCAGTTCGAAAGGTTCAGGCCAGTATTTTTCATCATGGTGGATGGTCCACTGTGTTAACATGACCAGGGTGTCTGCAATGATACAGTGTAGTAAAAAAGAATGACCTTTTTATGTAAAGGCTAATTTCAGACTTGTCAGAAAAGGTAAAGCCCATACTGTATGACTGTGAAAAAAGGAATACTTTTTAAATCATTTTTAAAAAAGGAGAAAAATGCTAGTAACCAGATTTTTCTCCTTTTCCCAAACTGTTTCCTCCTCTTTCAGAAACAATCCCATCATTTGAGCCACAATTAATTTGTCAGCTGCAAATGCTTTCATTTTAGATATGTCAAACATTTTGTCATTTAGTAAAGAGTTAAAGACAATTCTTCACCAGTAAAGTTAGATAAACAGTTCAAGAGAATATTTTCTTTGAAACATACCAAAACAAAATTCTGGTATCAAGTAGCGTAACCCTTTACCAAACAATCTTACGTGTTTACAACCCAGATGACAATAGCTCTTAAAAACAGTGTGGGAAAAAGAGAAAATGCTGGTAAACAGCATCTTATCCTTTTTCCACAACGTTATTTACTACTTTAATATCTTTTGGGCTACATTGCATTAATTTTGTCATCTGCAAATTCTTTCTATTTGGTCAAGTAATAAATTTGTTGTTTGGTAAAAAGTTAAATATACTGAGGTGGGCGATACATGGTCATGATGTTTCTCTTGTTTTACCTTTTGGAATAAAGTATCCCCCTAGAGTGACATCGGTAGCACTGTTGCGTGGAATCCCCATGGCAACTGGGCTGCTTAGTCGCAAACATTCTAAAACAGTGGCACCTGCAATGATGAAAAGGCCATCTGTTGTGTCCTCTGGTGTGTATTCAACATAATTTGACGGTTAAACACTCGAGAAATTCCTAAAATCTTGAGATCAGGTTGCATTTCACATTTATGTGATCATAAGCAGTTGTCTTAAGTTAACCATCAGGACGTTGTAAACCTTTACCAGACAACAAATTTCTAGACTTTCCCAAATTGAAAGCAATTTCAGGCAAGTATTTAAGTATGAATCAAATGATGCAGTCTGTCTTTGAAAAGGTAGAAAATATTGTGGAAAAAGGAGAAAATGCTGGTTACGAGCATTTCTTCCTATTCCACAATGTTTTCAAAAGCTTTTTTAATCAGGTTTGTAAAAACATGTGATTGTGTGGTAAAAAATTAAGCAAAATTGTATGCTTACTGGAATCTTAGAAGAGCACAAGCTATTTGCAGGCAAATGACAATGTACCGGTACTACAAGTGATATGAAGAGGAAATATTTGATGAAAAGGAAAGCATCGTTTAAGACTTGTCTTGAACAAAATTTGGAAAAGAGCAAAAGCAAACCAAGTTTGGTATCTCGGTTGGTAAGGTACAGGGCTTAAAATCAGGTGGTAACTTGATCAGATCCCAAGCTCAACCAATTTTTTTCAACGGATTGATGATAGTTGTTACCAGAGGATTCATTCCTCTTTCACCACTGATCATTGTTTCCACATTGGCTATGTCAGAGAGCAGCCAGTGGCTTTCGGATGAATATTGTACCAAATACTGGCAAAAGTAATTCCAGAAAAGCATAGATAGGTGCACTGCCCACTGCAATGTAACTGAAATAGTTTGGAAAACAGTGTTAAACACCATATACCCGTAAACAAATTATGTCAGGCACCTGCTCATATATGTTTCAGAACCTTTTTACTGTAGGAGCCATTAAGTCAAGCTTGACTGTGCTTTTTTTCATAGTTGTAATGCTTTTTCTATCTTACGAGTATAATGAAGACTGGATTTCTTTTCAAGAATATTTTCATCTGTGTTTGTGAGGACTGCATCCAGTTCTTGTTGAATACGTCTTTGTACACCAGGGTTTGTGCTTATGTATAC
Organism: Hippopus hippopus; assembly: GCA_946811185.2. NCBI lineage: Eukaryota > Metazoa > Mollusca > Bivalvia > Cardiida > Cardiidae > Hippopus > Hippopus hippopus. The sequence continues at coordinate 31,629,200 of OX328108.1, read as the reverse complement.
CAGGATCCATAGCATGGTATCCACTGTTGTCTCACAACCTTGAAAGTAGATATTAACCCGACACATCTAAAACGCAGTGACTCTTCACTCTTTACTAAACAACGAAATACTTGACTTGTCCAAATTGAAAGCATTTGCAGACAACAATTGAAATGTGTCCAAAATGTGTTGTTTGGGAAAGGGTTCAGCTGCCTTGCGGCCAGTGTAGATCAAGATGAGACAGCACATATGTGCAGTTTGATCTGTGATCATTAACAGTGTCTGCTTTGCTTAAACATTGTGGACAAAAACATCAATGAAGTTGCAATTATTGTACTATAATGGCCTTACCTGTATCTCTAGACTCAAAACATTCTTTTGGTCTGAACAGCGCTTCAAGCATCAAGAGATTGTAACCAACCTGCCATATGCTCAAAATTTCCTTAATATTTAAATGTTTGCTTTCTTTTTTTCATTAAAAGAAGGTCAAGTGATCCCAGTAGGAGAAACCCTGTGCACTTTACCTGCAAGATAGAATGTCCAAATGGATATCAGAAGGTCTTTAGTTGTGGCACCTTTATTTTTCATAATGGACGGGTATTGGGTGACACATTGGGCTGCAATGTCCATCATGTCTTTAAGGTGGTTGCCGTCAAATTGCTCAATGTGGCCCTGTAACTGTTCGGCCATCTGACTTTCTCTGTGCTGTATGTGAAAACAGGGATATCCAATAATTAAAAATAGATTCAGAGGGAATTTGTTCTAGATGACAAAAGTTTTAGATATGGCCAAGTGTCAGGCATTAATACTCTGCTGATGGCTGATGGTATTGTTTATAAAAGAGCAGAAAATAATGTGGGAAAACAATATGGGAAAAGGAGAAACGCCTGAGTACCAGCAATTTCTTCTCTCCCACCCCGAGTAACAACCCTGAAAAAGAAGGCTTTTGAAAAGATTGTGGGAAAAGGAGAAAATGCTGGTAACCAGCATTTTCTCCTTTTCCCACTATGTTTTCTATCCTGTCAATACAGAAATCACCATTTGAACTATATTATATATGTATTCTGCAACTGCTTTCAGTTTGGTCCAGTCCAAAATTTTGTTGTTTGATAAAGACTTAATACCTTATTAAACTATCCAGTGTTTTAACAGTTATGAGGAAAAAAGCTTTTGAAAACAGTTTGGAAAAAGAAGAAATTTCTACTTATGCAGAATGTTTCCTTTCCATGATAAATCTCATGATTATAGTCATATTTAGTTTGTGGTCCGCATGTTGCTTTCAATTTGGACCAGTCTAAAACTGGTGTTTGGTAAAGGTTTTCAGTAACTCTTTACTACACAATCCTGATGTTTAACAACCCTGAGGAAGAGGCCTATTGAAAACATTGTGGGAAAAGGAGAAAATGCTGGTAACCAGCATTTTCTCCTTTTCCCACAATGTTTTCTCCCCTATTAAGACAAATTTTCCTCACTTGAGTCACTTTAAAATTGGCTTAGACCTGCTAATGCTTTCAGTTTGGACTAGTCTTAATTTTTGTCTTGTAGTGAAGAGGTAAGACATTCTTACTTGTATGCATGCCTTAATTGTTGTCTTCAGAGAGGAAGGTATCAGCCATATCGAGGGCAATATGTTTAGGAGGTGGGAGGGGTTTAGACATGACATCACTGTGGTGTGATACACCATTCTTGATTTGAGGTCTGCGCTCTCTAAACTCTCAGTTTTGATTCCATAAACAATGGAACTAAATATAGCAGAACAGGTCTTCACAATGTCCCCTCTGGGGTCATAACCACTATGGCCTTTTTCAGCAAACCTGAACATGAAGAATGAGTTAACTAGAGAGGACTGCTAGAACTTGAAGTTGTTATACAGCCTTAACACTTTACCAAACGACAAAATTTTAGACTTGTCCAAATTGAAAGCATTTGCAGGAGACAAAATAAACTTGACTCAAAAATTGAAACTTGACTATAGAAGAGTAGAAAACATTGTGGGAAAAGGAGAAAATGCTGGTTACCAGCATTTTCTCCTTTTCCTACTATGTTTTCAAAAGGCTTCTTTCTAAGAGTCGTAAAAACCAGGGATTGTTTGGTAAAGGGTTAATGAAGGATGCTTTTGAAAACATTGTGGAAAAAGGAGAAAATGTTTGTACCAAGCCTTCATTCATTTTGGGGTTCACAAGAAGCACTAGGGACTGTTTGGAATAGAGTTTATATATGGTGTAATAATTGTTCTGGCAGGGCAGACCTATGTTACAGCTCACTGCATTTTAGATTGAGGGAAAATAAGTAATTCGGAAATCATTGTGACTAGCTGTATTGTTACGGGAGACCACTCCTTCATGCATGGCTTCATCCCGATTTAAATACAATATCTAACAACTGCGATAGGGAGAATTCTCTTTAGCTCAGTGGTTATGGTGTTGGCCTTTCGTCCGGGCGTTCTAGGTTCGAATCCTGCCCTCTCCCTGTATTTCTGCCATGCATTTGTTCATTTGTTTCTTTGTTACGGACTTAGTTCGTAAGAGTATTCCATAAAACAAGGGATCGATAAGGTACTGTTATGATGCATGTGTTTACTTATATTTATGACGAAACAATTCCCGACTGGCTCGAGGCCACCAAAATGAAAAATTAACAGGCTGACTTACATCAAAGACTTTGAAAGGTTAGCTACGCTCTGCCAGGTCAATTCATACAGCCTATATATTGTACGAGGTGCAGTCGGAAAGTTCCCGGAATGCTCAATTTATAAGCATACTAGCGTCCCGATCATGCTAAAATTTGCTACACATATAAACATCATCTCGCCTTTTTAGTTTGCATATATTTGAAAACAATTCATTTGATAATTTGTCCGTAGAAGATGCTAAACAACAGGTGGGTACTTAGTGGCGGAGCAATTTAAAAATTTTAGCATGTAGGAAATTCTTGATCATAAACAAACATCATACCGGTAAGTTTCATTAAATGCCGCCATAACGTCATGAGTTTTTGCATGGAGTCACACCAACGTTATTTCAAAGTAAATCTGAAGAATCAGCGTGATTGGTTGATAATCTTAAATTTAAAGAGCGTTTTTGATAACTATGGAAGAATTTCTGGAAGGTCAAACATCAACGTCAAACGATTGCACGGAGCAGCGAGCAGTCATAAAGTTATTCGTCGAAGCCGTCATGACGCGGAGGGACTCACGGAAATTCATGAATCATAAGTAGGTTGTACAGAAAGACAAAGTATCTAGAAGTATTGTGTTTGAGTAGCATAGAAGTTTTAAGGAAGGGTATTCAGATATAAAGGATAATGCTAAGAGCAGGAGACCAAAAGATTCCAGTTAAGTCAAGAGGGTGGAGAGCCTTGAGCCGTCAAAAATCACTGGACGAAATCGCTGATGCCATACGAATTGGCCATGCAACTGTGGATAAATTATTTAGATTACGCAAGATTTTGGAATGAGTAATGATGGTCTGAAAAATCAAGGCTCTCCACCCTCTTGACTTCACCGGAATCTTTTGGTCTCCTGCTCTTAGCATTATCCTTTATATCTGAATGCCCTTCTTTAAAATGTCTATGCCACTCAAACACAATATTTCTGGATACTTTCTGTGCAACCTCCTTATGATTTTATGAATTTCCGTGAGCCCCTCGGCATCATGACGGCTCTGACGCATAACTTTATGACTGCTCGCTGCTCTGTGCCATCATTTGATGTTGATGTTTGACCGTCCAGAAATTCTTTCGTTGCTATCAAAAACGCTCTTCAAATTTAAGATTATCAACCAATCACGCTGATTCTTCAGAATTACTTTGAAATAACGTTGGTGTGACTCCATGCAAAATCTCACGACGTTATGGCGGCATTTAATGAAACTTATAATGTTTGTTTATGATCAAGAATTTCCCACACACTAAAATTTTTAAATTGCTCCGTAACTAGGTACCCACCTATTGTTTAGCATCTTCTACAGACAAATTATCAAATGAATTGTTTTCAAACATATGCAAACTAAAAAGGCGAGATGACGTTTATAGGTGTAGCAAATTTTAGCATGATCGGGACGCTAGTATGCTTATAAACTGACCAGTCCGGGAACCTCGTATGCATCCAAACAGTGCAGTGGCATAGCTTGCTAGTTTTGCCAGTTAGCTGGTATCGTCAATTTTAGATTTCTGATAAAACACAGTTTTTGCCAACCTTGGCTTTACACAGAACAGAAGTGTATGTATTTGGAATAGGAAATAAAAAGAAACACGAAGGCAAAAAGGGGGCTTAATGCATCTCTGTGATGTATTGTACCAAGCAAGATATCACATGATTATGAATCGATAAATCCATTTTGTTTAACTCTTTACCACATGGCAATTTTTTTAACCAATTGAGATTGAAAGCATTCCCAGTTGACAAATTTCACATGAGTTAAAAATAGAGTTTAGCTTCAGACAAATAGAAAACATTGTGAGAAAAGGAGAAAGTGCTGGTTACCAGCATTTTCTCCTTTTCCCACAATGTTTTCAATAGGCTTATACATCAGGGTTGTTAAAACTTGGCATTGTGTGGTAAAGGGTTAACTCTTTACTGAAAGACTAATTTTTGCACTCATCCAGATTCAAAGCTGTTACGGACGAGAAATTGACCGTGGCTTAATTTATGAAACTTAACCCTAAAAGGGTAGAAAACATGGTGGGAAAAGGAGAAAATGCTGGTGACCAGCATTTTCTCCTTTTCCCACAAAGTTTTAAAAAGGCTTCTTCCTCAGAGTCTTTAATTTAAAACTTGGGATTGTGTGGTTAAAGGTTTACATCTGGCTGAATAATGAGGGACGCTCGTCTTTTGACAATGCAGAAAGTTTAAGGATAGCAAAAAGTTTTGACATATGGATTGCAACACAGGAAAAGGGGCATTCGGACATTTGCGTAAAGTGTCGTCCTCAATAAGCTTGCGTGAACTGCGCAGGCTGATCCGAAACGACACTTTCCGTTTTTATGTAATTTTCTGTTTTGCACAAGTCTACTGTAGCACAAATTCTAATGTAGTCGTAAAGTGCCGTCTCGGATTAGCCTGTGCAGAGTGTGCAGGCTGATCCGAGATGACACTTTACGTAAATGTCCGAATGCCCCTTTTTCGCGTGTTGCAGGCCATATGATGGCCTGCGCAGACTGTGCAGGCTGACCAGAGTCCATACTTTTTGCAGAGTCATTAAATTCCTTTTTCAAAGTGCATGGCTCATATCTATTTTGAATGTTTACCTTTCTATAAGTTTTTCCAAATATGGATGGATCTGCTCATACAGAATGTTGTTTGAGAACTTAGCCTGTCCTTGTTGTAAGACTCGAACCAGGTACCTCCATTTCTCTGATCCACACTGGCAGGAACCTATACCATCAGATCCATTGTTAATTATCTCTATAAAAGGCAGCTTGGGTCTGTCGCTGATATCTGTCTTGGTGAAAACCTAAATAAGATATAAAAAATGTAGGAATAAACAAAATTGTTTAACCCCTTACCACACAGTTCCGAGTTTTAACGACCTTAAGGAAAAAAGGTTCCTGAAAACATATTGGGGAAAAAATGAAAATGCTGGTAATTAGCTCTTACTCCTTTTTCCACAATGTTGTCTATCCCATTAAAGACAGAAATCACACTTAATTTGTCATCTGCAAATGCTTTGCATTTGGTCTAGTCTTAGATTTTGCAGTTTGGTATAGAGTTAAGGCAAGTCTTAAGCATTAGCTCTTTACCAAACAACAAGTTGTAGACTTGCTCAAGTAATTTTAAAACATGTGCAGACCCCATAGCAAAAGGAACTTACATGTACATATTGAAATTTGTCCTCAGAAGGATCAAAACTTGGTGGGAAAAGGAGAAAAGGACCTGGAGAAAATGCTGTTTGCCAGTATTTTCTCCTTTTTTCTACAGTGTTGGATTGAAGAATAGTGTTTTAGACGATTTCCAAGTTTAATTCAGTTACATCACAGCAACAGCTCACTTATTCGTGTTTATCCTGGTTTTCACCTGTACTAAACTAGGGCTTTATAAAGGTATCTTGCCCAAGGACGCTCCAGTGCCTTGAAACGGGATCAAACCATAGGGATACTAGGGACCGTAATGAGCAATGTTTTAACTCTTTCTGAATTGAAAAGATCTTGGACTTTCCCACAGTGAAAAGACATATCAATATGGCTATAAAGATGAGATTTGCTCAAACAGGATAAAAAACATTGTTTGGAAAAGGAGAAGATGCTGGTTACCAGCATCATCTCCTTTTCCCACAATGTTTTCAACAGCCTCCCTCCCTTGGGTTGTGAAGATTCAAAAACATTTGATAAAGGATTGAAAATTGAATAGTTGTGAAGAAGAAAAGCTAGTGTTGTTTACTTCATCAATCAGCTGTAGGTCACTAACAAACACAGCTCTTCCAAAGGGGCCCATTCGAAGGCTGATGATGGGTCCATATTTCTTGTAAAGTTTACCCACAGATAGATGAGGGGTACGGGGGCTCATCAGATGTAGACTGCCAATTAAGGGTAGAGAAATAGGTCCAGGGGGGATTCCTTTTATGTAGACAAGGTAGAGGTCTTTGACAGGGTAGTATAGTAAGATGCTGATCAGCAGAATGAGCGTCACCTGAAATGTATGAAATATTCGTGTTTTTTAATGACCCATAAGTAAACAGTAAAAGGCTTACCAGCAATTTCTCCTTTTCCAACAATTCTTTCTACCCTTCCAACAACAAATTTTAAATTTTGAGTCACATATATTACTAGTATGTCATCTGCAAATGTTCCCATTTTTGACCAGTCTAAAAATTTTTTTTTGTGTGAAGAGCGAACTCTGTACTAGACAATAAAATTTGGACTCGTCCAAAATGAGAAGCATTTGCAGACAACAGAAAAAATGGGCTTCAAATGATGGGACTTGTCTTTGAAAGAATTTTAGGAAAAAGGAGTCAATTCTCGTTTTTAAAGTTTACAAAAGCTTTTTTCTTCTGGGTCATGCAAACATTGAAATATTTGGTAAAAAATTAAATCAAAATTGATATTACTTGTGGTAGAAATTTTTTATCATTCTAGTTGTATGCTGCTTTAACTCCTTACAGAATTTCAGACTCATCTATGGTAAAACTAGTTGCAGAGAGCTGACTAAATGTAGCTTAACCGTTTACCAAACGACAAAATTTAAGACTGGTCCAAACTGAAAGCAGTTGCAGACAGCAAAATGAATGTGACTCAAAAATTGAAATTTGTCTTGGGAAGGGTAGAAAACATTGTGGGAAAAGGAAAAAATGCTGGTAACCAGCATTTTCTCCTTTTCCCACAATGTTTTCAAAAGCCTTCTGTCTCAGGGTCGTTAAAAGTTGGGATTGTGTGGTAAAGGGTTAAATGATTGGATTTCTCTTTGACAGAGTTGAAAACATTTTGGGAAAGGGAAAAACGCTTGTTACGTGCATTGTCCCCCTCAAGGTCTGAAAAACATGAGGTAGTCTGGCAAATAGACTAAAAAAAAAAATGGAAAGGAGACGAGAAAAAAAAACACACATCTCAAGTCAATGGAAATAATAACTAGTAAATAATGATTATGGAAAATATACACACAGAAAAAAGTTCCCGTGCATTACATATTACGCATATAACCTCACTTGAAAGGGCGACTTGTGACGTTTTCGTAAATCTTATTTAGCACTAACAATTGAACAGTATGACTGTTAAGCAGAATTGTCACTGAGATAACTTTATGGGCAATATGGCTCGTCACATGACTGATGACACTCAAACGTTGCATCCACACCAGTCTGTTGTGTGTATGCCATTTATTGCAACCCTTTCCATGCACTGATTTTGTATATATCACACTTAGTTCATTACTATCCATCATTATGATGTCGGCCATCTCTACTATCCAAATGGAAATAAGACTCATTGGAAAACAGGATATCTGCCCAGTCTTGTCTCCTGTATCAAATGTGTTGTCTGCAACTCGCCATATGAACTGCAATTTTCTAACAGTTCATCCAGTGATTGGTTGTAGACCAAGTAAGTGGCAGGCAGTGAAAACTGCAGTCTCAAAGCAGTTCCCAAAAAGCTTTGGGTAAATATGGATGTTTTGATGTCCTAACATCACACAGAGTGTGATCCAGACTGCCAGTAGTGTGAAACAGCTCATGAGTTTCTACATAGAGATTTTAAAGATGCCCGTCTACAGCCGGTGAGCAAAAACGCTGTTAAATTTCAAACAATTTAGAATGGTACAGAAATCAGTCCTTTGTGTAAACATGGATAAATTACTGACATTTATGGTGTAATTGAAAAAAAAGAAACACGGAGATTTGTATAAGAAACCGAAAAATGGTCAGAAGAAAACTGGCTGACGATCGAAGCTGTAAACAATGGCGGTACGTCACGGAAATTTATGGTTGGTTTCCGCCTAGAGTCGGATACGGTGTAATTTGCATATTGGCCGCGACCTCCGTCTGAAAATCGAGAAGCCTCCATTTTCCTTTGTTTACCTCATTAGACGCATGGGCAAAGGTCAAATATAGTCACGTGACGGAATACGTGACCATCATACGAATCTACCCGAGTGTATAACGGATATATCGAAATGGAAACGACGAGTCTGTTTACATGGAAGGCCACAACTCAGCGAAATGCATTTTCTATCGACCATAATCTAAGCAACCTTGCAACCGTCAGGCGCAATATTTGGCATGAAGATATAAGAATGACTGTAGTCTGATAAAATATAGACAAAATGAGTTAAAACTGGCTGAAAATGAGTATAAGGGCCTCTTTAAAGTGTCTCCATGCACAACAGTCTAGCAACCTCAGTCTTTGTTCTCCCAGTTGAAGTATGGCCATGGCATGTAAACATGCATGTTCGGATTAACATAGCATCTGTCATACAAATCAGAAATCTAAAAGATTTTGTTTTTCGGACCTTCTACAAGGTGCTCAAAGACTTTGAGTGATCAGAAGGATAAAGAAATAATGGAAGTGTTAGCGACTGGAAGTGAAATATGAGTTTTTTACTCTTAATGTGCTAGAGTAGCAACTGGTTTCATAGAGGAGACGACATGCTCTGGCATGTCCATAATTTTGGGCCATGTTTATTTCATTGTTTGAGTGCAGCTTATTGGCATAATTTTTCTTTTTGAAACAGTATGACATGTACAGAAGGTCTTTGCCGCTTGTAAAGATATATGTATATGAGCCCGCCCGGGTGGCTCAGTGGTGAGCGTGTCGGACTCATGACCTGGTGGTTGTGAGTTCGATACCCGGTTGAGGCGAACCTTCTTTCCGGCGTATTTTCGCCTCTCACCTCTGCTGAAGCATGTGAGAAAAGTAGTCGGTGGCTTTGGAAAGAAAGTTGTGTTAGTACTGGTGTGAGAAAGCCAGGAAACACATGTGCGTCACCGACCGCCATGATATGACCTTAGCTGTTAAAGTGGCGTTAAACCCCATTACAACCAACAACAACAACATATGTATATGTGTACTTCTTTCTAAAAATGCCAGTTATAGCAATGTATTCAAACTTATATTTGTTGAGAATGTTAAAGAACTCACTTCTTTTTTTATTGTCATGAACAGGTTTTTCGATCCAGATGGTACTTTGTAAAACACTTGAAATTAAAGAAAAAACCTCGAAATACCCTGGTGTGGTGATACAAGGGAGCTAACTCCAAACATTGTTAAATATTGCTGCATAAAGATGTCTTCCCTTGATTGATCACACAATATCTGTCACTATAAATATTACTTAAAATGATTCGAGGAATACCAAACACCAGGTAATGTACTTTTGGGGATGGTGTAGAATCAAGATCATATTGCAAAAAGTGCATTCTGATCTTTGAGCTGCACAGTCACTCTAGCCCAGATATTTCCAGTCCAAAACAGGTTTTGAATTAAAGTACATATAGAAAATCTTTGACTCAGTTAAACAGCTTTTTTAGCTCACCTGAGCAAAAAGTGCTCAAGGTGAGCTTTTGTGATCGTGCTGTGTCCGGCGTGCGTCGTCTGTCGTGCGTCGTCAACTTTTACCTTGTGTACGCTCTAGAGGCCACATTTTCATTCTGATACTCGTGAAACTTGGTCAGAATGTTTGTCTTGATAATATCTCGGACGAGTTCGAAAATGGGTCATGTCAGGTCAAAAACTAGGTCACTAGGTCAAATCTTAGAAAAACCTTGTGTACGCTCTAGAGGCCACATTTTCAGTCCAAAACTCCTGAAAGTTGGTGAGAATGTTTGTTTTGATGATTTCTCAGATGAGTTCGAAAATGGGTCATGTCCGGTCAAAAACTAGGTCAGTAGGTCAAATCTTAGGAAAACCTTGTGTACGCTCTAGAAGACACATTTTCTGTCCAAAACTCTTGAAAGTTGGTCAGAATCTTTGTCTTGATGATACCTCAGACGAGTTTGAAAATGGGTCATATCAGGTCAAAAACTAGGTCACTAAGTCAAATTTTAGAAAAACCTTGTGTATGCTCTAGAGGCCACATTTTCAGTCCAAAACTCCTGAAAATTGGTCAGAATATTTTTCTTGATGATATCTCGAATGAGTTTGAAAATGGGTCATGTCCGGTCAAAAACTAGGTCAGTAGGTCACATCGTAGAAAAACCTGGTGTACGTTCTAGAAGCCACATTTTCTGTCCAAAACTCTTGAAAGTTGGTCAGAAAGTTTGTCTTGATGATACCTCAGATGAGTTTGCAAAAGGGTCAGATCGGGTCAAAAACTAGATCACTGAGTCAAATCTTCAAAAAACCTTTTTCAGTCAAATACTCATGAAAATCTTAGTAGAATGTTTGTCATAATATCTCAAAAGAGATTGAAAATGGGTCATGTTTGATCAAAAGACTCAGGTGAGTGACTTCAGGGCCATCATGGCCCTCTTGTTTCATTTATTATAGCAGTCAATCAAAAAGATTAGAGTTTTTATGAAAGCGAATGTGGATTAAAGATCAGACAACATCTTCTGTGTAATATGACTGATTATCACTGCAATTTGTACAAAGCACAAAAATCACATGAAGTTTTGTTTCTGGATTTTCAGAAATTAAAGACATAGATGAATGAAGTCCAATTTTAGCCCCTACAGGGCCGTAGAAACCCAAAATAGCCTGATCTTGATCTATACAGTCCGCAAAGGCAACTACAGTTGTGAAAGGCACTTTAAGGCTAAACAAGGATTTTGCTCATATGAAACTGTAAATATATCAAAGAAATTTTCTGCACACAATTTTTTTGAGACAATTTTTTTTTTTTCAATTTTGAACTTACAGTTTTAAAAAAAAATTGATGAATTTTATATGTTTTCTTGCATGGCTTTTGTTCTTATGTTATGCAATTGCTAATGTGATACAAAGATTTCTGCATACATGTTTTTTAACTTTACGGTATAATTTATTTTTTGATCAGGAGTTACCGACAGTTCTGAAAAATTTTCTATAAATTTTTTATAAATTTTCATCTGGTATTACTTTACTTTTAGAAAGGCTTTTGTTCTTATTTATGAAATTGTAAATGAAACAAGAAATTTTCTGCATACATATTGTAATTTTATTTTAACAACTTTATTTAAAAAACTAGAATTTATGACAGTTTTAAAAATGTTTGATTAATTTTTGGCGACTTTTAAATTGGTTTTATTTCTTAACCAAAAAGTTTAATATAAGAAAACTAAGAACCTTACTACAAGAATCATTTTTCCAACTTTCCACATAGGGTGTTTCACATAAAATGTTAGAAATAACTGATTCCATTTGAAGCCCATGAAACCACAACCACATGTACCTTGCTCTACTTCTTTGACTCTGTACCAGACGACAAAAATTTAGACTTGGACAAATTGAAAGCATTCGCAGACAACAAATTCAGTGTGGCTCAATTAATAGGATTTGTCTCGAAAAGGATAGAAAATATTGTGGGAAAAGGAGGAATTGCTTATTTCCAGCATTTTCTCCCTTTCCCACAATGTCTTTTTTTCTTTTTCAGAGTTATTTAAACAGGAGATTGTTTGATAAAGAGTAGCTTTTTTTATTACAGAGACTTTTGAGAAGTTTTACCCATGTTTGATCCATTTTTTATGTATCTTTACACTGGTCTTGTTTTTAGCCAAGTGGTCTGAAATATTGTACAAAAGTTGTCCAAAAACCAGACTGCTTTGATCCAGAGAATTAAAAGCACAAGTATATGCTTGAAGGGTGCAAAATGGCTGAACCTTGATGCTAATGAAGCAAGCCATCGCTTTGCTTCTTTTGTTACAACATTAACTCTTTACTTTCAGAATTGTCCAAATTGAAAACTTTTTGTGGACGGTAATTCAAATGTGGGTCAGATGATGGAAATGGTCTTTGAAAGGGTAGAAAATGTGGGAAAAGAAGAAAATGCTAGTTACCAACATTTCTCCTTCTACCACATTGTTATCTTAAGGCTTCTTCCTCAAGGCTGATAATAGTCAGGATTGTGTGCGAAGGGTTGATATGACATTTTTACTTTTTTCTTTTGTCCAATTGTTTTTTTTTAATTGTTTTCAAATAAAAAAGAAAATCTGTGTTTTAACAACCATATGGCAGAAGACTGTTGAAACATTGTGGGAGAAATAGAAACTGCCTTTTACAAGCCTTTGCCCTATTTTCTGAAATGTTTTCAAAAATCGTCTTCAAAAGGGTTGTGGAAACATGAGACACTTGGTAAAAAATTAACCCTTTACCAACAGTTTTCTGTTTTAATGCACCCACGAAAAATCTTATTCAAAATATTGTGGGAAATTCACCATTTCAAAGACAAATCCCATCACTTGAGCCACATGATAAATGCAGTCTGATCTTATACCTACACAGATATTAACTCTTTACCATACAATCGCCAGTTTTCACGAGTCTTAGAGAAAGACGCCTGTTGAAAACATTGTGGGAAAAGGAGAAAATGGTGGTTACCAGCATTTTCTCCTTTTCCCACAATGTTTTCCACCCTACCCAGAACAAATTTCAATTTTTGAGTCACATTAATTTTGTTCTCTGCAAATGCTTTCAATTTGGACCAGTCTAAAATTTTCTCATTTGGTAAAGAGTTAAAGTGTCTGCTATGTAGAGATGGTCTGGTGAAAAGCAACCACAAATATGCAATATTTTAACTTTTTTCTTGACTAAAAAATAGCCAGTTTTGTCTATCAGGTGCTCCAAAATGAAGAGAGGACAACTTTGTCTTTCTTCTTGTGCACAGATTATCCTAAATTTGGGACAAGTTTTATGTGTGGTGAACTTGGCCTCTAATAGATTAACTGGATTTGAGAGAGATAAAAGTACTACCAATTGCTGTCCCAGATAATAGACAAGTGTAGTTAGACAAGTGTAGTTGAAGTTCAATTTTACTCTTCTGTGCTGATAACCTACTGAAACAAATTTTTGGCTTAATATTCTTCCAATGCTATTTATGTGGAAGACTAGACAGTGGCTTGAAAACAAAATTGCACAAAGTACTTCGAGGAAAAAACCTCAAGGAAAGCATAAATAGGTGTACTGGCCACTGTGCTATAGCTGAAACAGTATTGAAAATGGCATAACTGGCCATTTTGAAAACAAAAAAAGTGACAACACCATGGGAAAAAAGAAAATCAACATAAGTAAAGGGTTGGTACATCAGTAATTGTGAAAACATTGTGGCAAAAGAATTTTTTTTCCCATGTGGCACAGTTTTCAGAAGTGTGGGATTAAAAGACAAAAATGTCATCCACAGGAATTGATTAATCATTTAATTAACAATGCCATGTTTTAATTACCCTGAGGAAGAAGGCTTTTGAACAGCATTTTCTACTTTTCCCACAATGTTTTCTCTCCTGTGGAATGACAACTTTGAGCCACATTTATAGTGAGGAGAAACAGCCACAAAAATTACATTTACTGTCATTTCAAAGGCTGCCATTGGCCAGGATGATGTAGTGTAGGGGGAAGTGCTAATCCAAGATCAGAGAACTTTGTTTTGTGCAATCTGATCTTGGATCTAAACTATTTGTATAAGGAACTTTTGTCATGAAAGGTCCTTTCCCAAACGATGCTGTGTTTAAATGACCCTGAGGGAAAATACTTTAAAAAACATTGTGGGAAAAGGAGAAAATGCTGATACCAGCATTTTCTCCTTTTCCTACAATGCTTTTTACCCTATTAGAGAGAAAGTACCATTTGTGTCATCTGTAACTTGTAATCTGCAAATGCTTTTTATTTGGACAAGTCTTAATCTTTATGATCTTGTAAAGAGTTATGGGTTAATGACTTGGAACTAGCAATAGGTAATTTTACTGTATATTCATATCTTTCCAGGGTCCACCAAGACCAGGGTTCAGCCCCGGACCAGGGCACCCTGGGGGAGGACCTCCAATGTCGGGTGTTTCTACAAGAATGGGAATGCCAGGTCCACATGGGGTGATGGCTCCACATCCATTTGCAGGTAACTTACCTAAGTCCTTGGTAGACAACAGACCTTGTACACTGTTTCAAATTGAAGGAAATAACAGGGGAAAGAGTAGACAAATTTCAAATGGTGGAATGTGCAAGGCTGTGATTTTTAGCTCCACTGGCCAAAGGCCAGCGGGCTTATGTCATGGCCCGGTGTCTGTGCGTGCGTGCGTGCGTCCGTCCGTCCGTCCGTCCGTCCGTTAACTTTTTTCTCAAACAACTTCTCTGAAACTACCCATCCAAATTTGATGAAACTTCACAGAAATGATCCTGCCATGGTCCTTTTTAGAATTTCTTGAAAGAATTTGATTCCTTCAAAAACTCTGGTTGCCATGGCAACAAAACTGAGAAATATTGAACATCTTTGAAAATCTTCTTGTCTGAAACCATAAGGCCCAGGGCTACCAAATTTGGCATGTAGCTTTATCTAATGGACCGCTATCAAATTCCTTCATATTATAGCCCTGGGGTCAAAATTGGCTCTGTCCCGGAGATCACAAGTTTAACATGGGCTTATATAGTGACTGTAATCTAAAATAGTAATCAAGGGAAATAACTCCTGTTATACAAGATAAAGTTTGTTACTATTTACCTCCCTTGATTATCAGACTGCACTTACACATTATTGGAGTTTGGTATTCAAGTTTTTTGGAGAGGAAATGTTCTATTTTAAGGGAGAGTGATTTATTTTGATGCTAATGGTTATGCTCACATGAATGGAATGTTTAATTTAAAGTAAGGTTTCTATCACTCAAATTTTTTCAGAACTTTACCTTTCATGCTAATGAATAAACCTGCTTGTATTCACTGACATTATCTTTGCATTTAAAAAGATATGACTGTTTTTGTCTGGCGGGCGGGGTGGAGGTTATATATGTTTTCAAAGTAAGTTTATTACCATACAGACTTTTTTGTGCTGTATGTCTCTGTCAATGCCATTAATGAGAAACGTTGTGGGAAAAGGAGAAAATACTGGCTGACATCATGTTGTCCTTTTCTCACGATGTTTTTGAAAGCCTTCTCTTTCAGGGTCATTAACACTTCGATTTGTGTGGTAAAGGGTTAAAAAGCCAGTGGAGTGATACAGGGCCATCATGGCCCTCTTGTTTCCTTCTTTCAGAGGATTTTACCCTTTGAAGCCAAAATAGGGAAATCAAAACTGTCTCAAACTGAAAAGGATCTGCTTAGAATTTATGCATTTACTGTAGTATGTGATCGGGGTGAGGGCATTTTTCCACATATTTCATCAATCACACCTCTACATGTCCTTGAAATGGTAGAAGTCACTGTTGGTAAAGGCAAAAATGCTGTTTATCAGCAATTTTTACTTTTCTAACTCAGTTTTCAAAAGCCTTCTACCTTTTGTTTTTTTACACTCTCTATGCAACATTAAGAATTGTAAAGTTGTGAAAAGGGTAGAAAACAAAGTGGGAAAAAGGGAAAATGCTTGTTTCTGTTGGGCGGTTTAACAATTCATCAAACAACAGAATTTTAGACTAGATCAAATTGTAAGCATTTGCAATTGTAAGAATGTGACTGAAATGGTGGAATATTTCTTTGAAAGCTTATAAAACATTGTGGGGAAAAAGAGAAAATGCAGGGTACCTGCATTACTCCTTTTCTCACAATGTTTTCAAAAGCTGAATTTCACTGTGGTGGTTAAAACTTTGGTTAGTTTGGTCACAGATAAAAAAAAAAGAACAACCTTGGGATTGTTTCTGAAAGCTCTAAAACAACCAGATTTTTTTGTAACACTTTGCCACACAATCCCAATTTTAACAAATTTTAGAGAAGAGATTTTTGAAAACATTGTTAGAAAGGGAAAGCTAGTTACTAGCATTTTCTCCTTTTTCCCACTATGTTTTCTACCCTTTCTTCTACAAATTCCATCATTTGAGACACATTTGATAAGTCGTCTGCAAATGCTTTCAACTTTGACAAGTCTAAAATTATGTAATCTTGTAAAGGGTTGAGTTAACGTTTAAGTCAGATAAGATACAGTCAGGCAAAATGCTTGAAAGTAACATTTTAGCCCAGATGTCTTGTTTAGCCACACTGTTTACACATTTATTCATAATTTGTATATTTTTTGAAGAGGAGAGAAATGCTGATAAGCAGCATTTTCCTCCTTTCACAATAATTTCTTCAACCCTTTAACAATTTAATAAGTGATAGGTAGACTGGTCCAAATTCAAAGCATTTGCAGAGAACAAGTTAAAACTTAAAAGTGGTTCAAGTAATGAGATTTGTCTGTGAAAGAGTAGAAACCATTCTGGAAAAAGGAAGAAATGCTTGTTACAGGCATTTTCTCCTTTTCCAACAATGTTTTTATGTGCTTTCTAAGGGTGATTAAAACTCAATATTGAATGGTAGAGGGTTAAGTGTTTACCAAACAACAAAATTATAAGACTGGTCCAAATTGAAACCATTTGCAGACAACAAAATAAATGTGACTAAAAAATTGAAATTTGGTTTGGGAAAGGTAGAAAACATTGTGGTAAAAGGAGAAAATGCTGGTTACCAGCATTTTCTCTCTTTCCCACAATGTTTTCAAAAGACTTTTTTCTCAGGGTCGTTAAAAGTCTGAATTGTGTGGTAAGAGTTAACAGACAAATCCCGTTTGAGACACACAGAATATGGCGACTGCAAGTACATTCTACTTTGAGAATCTTAAATTTTTTGTCAGGTAGAGAGAACGCAGAAAAGTGCACTCCTATTTTTTTTGATGGGCGTGTATTTCTATTTACGTCCACTTCTGCCTTGACACTTAAACTTCAGTGTTACTTAAAACATGATATGAGGATAAAAATAGAATAGTGTTTTTTGGTACTTTTAGTTGATATTGCCTTGACATTTGAATTTCAAATTTATTTATAGAGGAGTTTGAGATTAAGAAATAGTATCATCAGACCTCTCCAACAGTGGTGAGTTTAAAAGGCAGACTGCCACAGAATTTTCTGTCTAAATCCATTTTTCTTGCGAAATTGTTCTGATACACAGTCTGTTTCGTCATGGTTTTGTAAATAAAGCGAAATCAAAAAACCGAAACAGGAAATAGACATGGTTCATTTTTATTTGACGAATTTCAGAAAAGATTTGTTATATTAATTTGCCATGGCTGCAAATGACCTCTCAAATTATTGTAATTTTTTATTAAGCAAATAAATCTAAGCAGAAGAGAAACTAAGAAGAATTTCGTTAAAAAAGAGAAAGAAGACTGCTGGACAAGACTATGCGACATGAAACTGCGGCAAGAAAGTCAAATGACCGTCAGGTAAAGCATATGAGGTTTCTACCCGGCGGCTTTTTGACTTGTTTGTTTACATGCACCAAAACATATTGAAATTAAAAACCAATAAACTGTTTGAAAACATTGATGCTGACCTCTCCTGGCTTCTTTTGTAAAGAAGCCAACTTGTATACTATAAGGCTGCTACAAGACACTGTTATGAAATAATGGTGACTCAAGAGCACACATTCTCAAATTACCTATGTATGTTCAAGAACATGTGATGTCATTAAATCATTTTGGGGGTATGAACGTGCAACTTTAATGACCAGAAACGACCTAACTGAACTTTTGCCATACAATCAAGTGTTTTCACAATTCTGGGTAAATAAACATTTATGAACATTTTGGAAAAAGGCGAAAAATTATCATGTGCAAGGACACAGGGATTTTATGAAAGTATGGAAAGTGTATTATACTCAAGATTTCATCATACAAAAATACCAAACAGTTTGGGCTTCAAGGCTGCCTTATCCAGAAATGTCTCGGTAAAGCAGGCAATGTAGTTCCAACATCCAACTGCATGTTTTGTTAACTCTGATCTTGATCTACATAGAATGCAGAAGGCATTAAACCTTTACCACACAAGAAGATTTTAGACCAGTCAGAATTGAAAGCATTTGCAGACGACAGTTTCATTGTGGCTCATATCAAATGGTTTTTCTTTGATAGGGTAGAAAACATTGTGGGAAAAGGAGAAAATGCTGGTTACCAGCATTTTCTCCTTTTCCCACAATGTTTTCAAAAGCTTTCTCTTTCATGGGTGTTAAAAGTCGTCATTGTGTGGTAAAGGGTTAAATAGGTATGAAAGATACTTTAAAGGTCTTCTCTCTAGATCCCTCAGCCATTTAAGAACCCAAAATGGAACAAAGGTCATTTGACTAAAACTTTGCAAACTAGCAGGTTTTTTGTAAAAAAAAAATCTCCATTTTTACCTAACTTTAGATCACAGATCAGATTGCTGGTCTTGTACAGTGTGATCATGATCTTATACAGTCAGCAGAGACACCGTAGATCACTGTTATTTCCAGTTTCACCAGTTATAGGCTTAGGATTAGTAGTGTCTTGCTCAGAGACACTTCCTCAGCCGGAACTTTTGAATTTCTAATTCAAACCTCAGCCTCTGAGCTATACAGGTTCCTTTTATAAAGTGAAGCTTGGTTCCCTGGAAGGACTAACTGAAACAAAGTCAATTTTTAGCTTGCTGTTTTCAAAGTAAATGCTGAGGCATGGTTGTAGTCCTATTGTTGTCTGCATCTGTGTCATGCAGAGCCCTAGTTTGCTGTCGGTAGCGAACAGGACTTGAGAACAGGGGGTTGCTAGCTCAAATCCCTAACTCAGCCAATTTCTTTCTGAGGATTGGTGATAGTCATTGCTACAGGATTCATTCGTCTCTCATGGCTTATCATTGTTTCATTGATAGTTATGTTGGAAAGCAGCAAGTTGCTAGGGTAGAATATTGTGTGAAGTACTGGTAAGAGAAACCGCAGCATGGACAGTTTCAATTTAACCCTTTACCACACAATCACGAGTTTTAACGACCCTGAGAAACAGCCCTTCGAAAACATTGAGGGAAAAGGAGAAAATGCTGGTAACCAGCATTTTCTCCTTTTCCTGCATTGTTTTCTACCCTATAAAGGACAAATTTTGTCTTTTTAGCCACTACAATTTGTTGTCTGCAAATGCTTTTCATTTGAACAAGTCTAAAATTTTGTCGTTTGGTAAAAGATATAAGTGGAATAATGTTGAAAACAGCATTAAACATCATACAATCAATCAATCAAGCATCTGTGTCATCATGGAAAATTTCAATATTTTCTGATATCCCAACATTGCTGAAGATATCTATGTCAGACTCATGCTAGTTACGAAGAAGGGAATCCAAAGCAGAAGAGCAGATAAGCCTTATAATATTTTTGACACAGTTACAGTGTCTGATCTAGAGCGTGTGATTGCGAGAATCGCGAGAGTTTTTCATCATTCACACACATTTTCAACCTGTGCACGACAATCGCGCATAAAAAATAATTAGGAAATTAGTGTTTGATCACTTCTTAACACTCAAAGTAACATCGATGTAAGAATAACTTTCACAGGCAGCGTAATTTCTTATGAATCAAGAGTGACTTTCCTTTCTTACCTCACAGATTTTTATTTTGTGAAAAGAAAAAAATGTCAGCCATTTTTTCTTCTTGATTTAAATATGTCGATTACAGGTCTCCAACACCTATTTATCAAAATAAATATGAGCAAAGTACTGCCCAAAAACATACCATGGTTGTCAATACTGATTTATTTCGATATTACTTCATTAGTTTCGAAAACAAATAGCAGGCGATTTTGATAGTTCTGTTTTCTAAGATGGACAAAAACGTCGACTTATGATTTCTTTGCGCATAGAACGCGTAGCAATGAAGATGAATAATCAGTTTGGGAAAAATATGTTACTCAACGTGCAAGTCACAGCTGAGTGCAACTTAGATGTGAGCGTAACTGATGATTTTCAAGTGTAGCCCTGATTAGCGTTTTAACTTTAATTTACAGTAATAACTTCAAGTTTCAAAGTTAGATTTTGTGTTTGGTATGAACAAGACTGAGGCACAGTGCTATAGAAATGGAAGGGTTTAATACATCCAAAACAGATTAATTCTCTTTCTTGCGTTTTGTAGTTAATATTGATCCCCCATACTTTCTAGAAATCGCCCATGCTTTTCAGAGTGATGGGGGACAATCCACCACTTTTTTAAAATCCTGGATCAGACACTGCAGTTATGTCCCCTTTTTTGGCCTAAAATATTCTTTGAAAAACAATACTTAATTACTTTTTAGTTTTATGAAACTTTACATGGTGACAGGTGATGATAATTATGCAGATTGGTAAAGTTAGTTTAAAGCTGAAATGAATAAGGAAAGTTTTGGGCAGAAGTGAAGGTCATGGTCATTTATACTAAAAATAGAAGAAAACAAATAGAGTTTACACTAACTTCAACCACCTTGAGCAAGGCTGATGAAACTTAACATGGAGAAAGATTATGATTCTCAGATTAACCAAAGAGCTTCAGTTAAAAAATTGAATTTCAAGTATTAGTTACTTGAAATATACAAAAATGGATTCTCTAATAACTTCCACAGCCTTGTAATTTAACAAAGGTCTGTTTTACTTATTTACTTTGACACAAATATTATGTCATTTTGATACATCTATAGCTCTGCAATTTTGATGTAACACATTTCAGGGACCTCTAAAACAAAGGAGATTGGTAAGTTTCACGCCTGCGATGTGGAATGCCAGCTACATTTGGCTGTGATAGTCTTTATTTTTCTTACCCAATGGAGTGCAGTTGAAAAGTTTAGTTGTGTTTACATCTAGTTTAGATCAAGATAGGACTGCACAGAAGTTGCAGTCTGATCTTAGATCTACAATGTCTTCTACGTACAGTTAAAAGAGTACGTATTTTAAGTAAAATTTAGGTATTTTGATGACCTTTTTCTGAACTGAAAATATCCATGTTGTTCATTTGGTGCTCTATGGGTTAATGCTTAGATTGCTTCATGCAATTTTCTAGTGCCTTAATTGTGTACCTTTGGTGATCAAGATCTGACTGCATAGAACATGTGGTCTGAACCTCAAGCTACAATTACTAATGGATATGGTCAGATGCTCCAGTCAAATACAGCTTCAAAATTGCAATAGTTAGGTTTTTATATTTATCACACATCAAATTATGGGCACAGGAAAAAATGTTGGTTGTTTTTTCCCGTTCCAAGACCTAGTCCAGCAGTGCAGTTACACTATTTGTCATTTTTAAATGCTTTCGATACGGACTTGTGTGATCTTATGTTTTAGAGACCCCAAGGAATTTGGCTATTGAAACATTGTGAGAAAATAGGACAATGCTGTTTACCAGCAATTCTTCCTGTTCTCACAATGGTTTTTACCTTTTCTAAAACTAATTTGATTATTTGAGCTATGTTTTATTGATCATTTGCAAATAATTTCAATGTGAACAAGTCTAAAATTTTGTTCTGGTAAGTAATTACAGAAAGTGTCCCCTTTCCAATACAGGCTTATGTAGCAATCAAGCGCTCCATGCTGATTATTTGTTGAAGCTTAAATCTGAGCCATGCTCTGTGAAAATGGGCTTAATCCATCTGCAAAAAGTATCAATCCAAGTCAGCCTGCACAGTGTGTGCAGGCTGACCAGTGTCAGCATTTTTGCTCTTGGTAAATTTTCTGCATGTCCAAGGAGCATCCTATCTCAGGATTCAGTCAGTTGTCAGACAAAATGGGTTTTAACCCTTTCCCAGATAAGCCCTGTTTTTTGCAGCTCTGATGTTGAAGGCATTTGAAAACGCTGTGGAAAAAGGAGAAAATGCTCATAATGAGCATTTTCTCCATTTTCCACAGTGTTTTCTTCCCTTACAGATAAAGATACAGCCTTTTTAGCCACTCTAAATTTGTCGTCTGCAAATTCTTTAAGTTTCAGCAGACCAAAATTACCTCATCTGGTAAAGAGTTGATGGATCCATTATTACAGCATATCGTCGGTTTACTTCAAAAACCTCGTAACTGCAGCTTGAAACAAGCTGTAGTTACGAGGTTTTTGAAGTAAACCGACGATATATAAAATACATCACAGAGATGCATTAAACCCCTTTTGCCAGAGCATGGCTCACATCTTTTTTTTTTTACAGATGAAATAATTTTCTTTTTTGTTTGCACATTTTGTGCCCATTGAATTTGTTTATTTGGCCACAGCATGCATATCACATATTATTTATACCAAGTCCAAGGTCATACTACTTTGAAAGTCGGTAAAACATTGTATCATGCATTTTCGTGTAATCCATTGTATTTGTTATGGTATTGCCGTGATAGTGTGTCATCTCGTCAGGTTGAAAATATTGAAAGCCTTTGCAGACAGCAAACTAGATCTGGATTAAATGAAATTTGTCAGTGATAGACTAGAAAACATTTAGGCAAAAGGAGAAATTCTTTAATCCTTTACCAAACAATCCAGCGTTTTAACATCATTAAGAAGGGGGGGCTTTTGAAAACATTGTGGGAAAAAGAGAAAATGCAGCTGCTGGTAACCAGCATTTTCTGCTTTTCTCACAAAGTTTATAAAAGGCTTCTTTCTTAGGGTCGTGTAAACCTGTGGTTGTTTGGGAAAGGGTTAAATTTTCTTGTCTGGTAAAGAGGTATATTGTTCCTTCCTTTGCCAAAGCTGCAGCAGTCAGTTGCATGTAAATATGGTGTTATCAACATAGAATAATCTTTATACCAGATGGCACACTTTTCTGTACAGTTGTCAGTGCTCAAAACATTTGCAGGTAATATGTGAAATGACTGAAATTGATAGGGTTTGTCATTGAAAGGGTGGACTCCTTTGGAAAGGATTGTTTTAAGGTTTAGTCCTGTACCAAACAATTCCATGTTTTAACGACCTTGAGGAAGAAACCTTTTGTAAACATTGTTGGAAAAGGAGAAAATGTCATCCAGCATTTTCTCTTTTTCCAACACTGTTTTCTATCCTGTGAAAGACAAATCTCACTAATCGAGCAAAAATTAATTTGTCGTCTGCAAGTGCTTTCAATTATGACCAGTCTGAAATTTTGTTGTGAGGTAAAGGGCAAATTCATGCACTTTTACATTTTTGACAATTTCGTGAATGCATGTTGAAGCATGAGCTGATGCTTTGCACTGAATGGCTTTTTTGCAAAATTTTTGCTTTTAGAGCTCAAATAAATACAGATTAAATGTTGAAATAGCCTTCCTTTGGTTTCTACTTGCTTCAAGCTGGACAGAAAAATGAAAATCTAGCGAGACATTTGGTCCCATGAGATAACAAAAGTTTCCCATCTAAGAAGATGCAAGTACCTGGTACAAGCAACAGGAAAGTTACTGTGACATGATAGTTCTTTATTTCATATCCTACAAATATTAACAAAATATTGGAATGATGTACAGTTCTATTTAAAAACTGTCAGAAATTGAAATGGTTCCATGGGTCATAACTTCTTTTTGATGAATGGCAAATGAAAGTAGTGACAAAGCATTTTGAAAATTATGACATGGCATTATCCTACCATATTTGGGATTGTAGTTGACATGTCAGATATAGGATCTGACATGAGTTGGCTTTTGAGATAAAATGTTATTAAACGAGTCTAGGGAAATGTTATTAAGCGAGCCTTTGGCGAGCTTAATAACACTTTTCCTTGACGAGTGTAATAAAATTTTATCTCAAACGCCAACGAATGTCTGATTCTTTTTATCACATAAGGATATTTCATGAAATACATGTACATTGTATAGATCAGATGATGCAAAACCATTTATAGATGCACCTGTGGTAATATCCATAAAACCCATTCACTTCTATGAAATTTGTACAAAATGATGTCAAAAACAATGTCACACAAATATGATATCAAATGTGTATAAGATAAGAAAATTTGTAATGGATATATTACACTGAAAGCAAGGGAGGTTATGTGATAAATTTTAATTGTTCTGTCATGTCTGGTTTTATCCAAATGAGATGCGTGTATTGGAGGCAGAGAGTGAGTAGGTATATAACAGATGAAACCACCTTACTTATTCCTGTGTGTCCTAGATTTCAAGGGTACAAGGACGGGGGTCTGAGGTGACTTGCGAAAGGACATTCTTACTTCTAGCACTTCTAGTGAAGAAGGAAGTCAAACATTTTGATTTGCCAATCTTACATCTTACATCTGTACCACTGAACCCCTCATGACTGCAGCATTTTTGTCTACAGTGAATATGGTTGAACCCTGTACAACACAATCCCAAGATTTAACATCCAATATTTTCTTGTTTTCCAACAATTTTTTTCTCCATTTTCGAAAGCAAATCTTACCCTTTGAGCCATATAAAATTTGTTGTCTTCAGTTGCTTTGCATTTGAACAAATCTAAAACTTGGTCATATGATAAAGAGTTGAACCAATAAATAAAGTCAGTTTTTTTAACTACATGTACCTACATCACAGCGCAACTACCAGGGTATGGTGTCATGATAATAAACTTAGGTCTCTCATTTTGCTCAAATCTGCCAAGAGACTCAGTTTTTAACTTGAGTTTGTTATTTGAAACACATTTCACTTACATTAACATTAACTCCATTATTTTACTGAGTTAAGTCTGAAACACTGTGTCAACCCTAGATTTGAGAATGTAATTAAAGTCTGTTAACTCTTTATCAAATGGCAAAGTTATAGACTGGTAAAAATTGGACAACAATTTAGATGTATCTCAAATAATGGAATTTGTCTTAAGTAGGGTGAAAAACAGGAAAATGCTGGTTCGGTATCCACCAACCATTCTGAAGAATGTTCCCTCGTTTTATTCTCGAGAATTTTCTAAATTTGAAAGTAACACAACTTTTGATTTGCTAGGCTAATCCATTTGGTTTAGCCAATCAGAAGAAGTGTCACTATCAAATTTAGAAAATACTGGAGTTCAGTACAAAGAATGTTCTTAAGAATGCAGGTGAATCTGGCCCCTGGTTAACAGCATTCTTTTTTAGGGTCATTAAACTCAGGATTGTGTGGTAAAGAGTTCATTTTAGTGAAATGTGTCTCAAATGAAGAACTCAATTTAAGTCAGAAATTGAGGCTGTTAGTAGATGTGAGCAAAGTAAGAGACTTAAATTTTTTTTGTGAAACCAGGTTAAGGTTTACTAGAAAGAATGACAGAGTCACAAAAATAAGTCGTAAAACTTGTCAACTATTTACTAAACAAAAAAATTTTGGACTCATCCAATTAATTAACATTTGCAGACAACAATTTATGTGAGGCTCAAATGATTATTGACCTGATAGAAGGAAAAGGAGAAAATGCTCGTCATATGTGTTTTCTCCTTTTCCCACAATATTTTCAAAAGCTTTCCTCCTTCGGCTCGATAAAACTCAGGACGGTTTCCTAGATAGGTTAAACTCTTTACAGGATGACAAAAGTAGATGAGGGTGTACTGGTTTCATCAGGTCTGTCTCAATCCATCCATGTTTTTGTTTCCGTGCTGTAACTCAAAGGCCGTTTGACCTAGGACCCTGTAACTTTATACAAGTACTGCTCATAACCCAAGGAGGTGCCCTATTATTATTTGGGTCACGTGGGTCAAAGGTCAAGGTCACAGGTGAACTTTGTTTTGAAAATCATTTCAATTCTCTGATTGTGCTGCTTCAGTGAAAAGGTGCTGATGGGGGGGGGGGGGGGTATTTTTCTCAGCTTTACGACAGTTCTTGTTTTTATTCAGGTCATTCTTCCTTTCATTTGAAAATGAATAGGACCAGTTTAGTTTTCCCTCCATAATAATAACAATATTACAAACTGAAAATCTCCATTTCTCTTATATAAAATATAATTACTTTATGTATCTTTTAAAGTTGTTCAAATATCATACATAGTAACAGACTGTGTGACAAATATCGTATACTTTGAAAATGTACATGTGACTGTCTCAAAACTTTGTAAAGTTTACGTCAAATCAATGATGTTTTGCATTACTGTTTACAGGCATGTCCAGAGCTGGAATGTCACCAGGTATGCCCCCACCCATGGGCATGGGTACCCCTATGGACAGAAAACGAACCTCAGATTCAAGAGCAGCCCAACATCTTAAAGCGTATGTACACTTTCATTAACACATTACCCAGTGCACTCTACGGATAGGAAATTGTTTGACACTTCATAGTAATGATCATTTTTTTTTTATGTGGAAAAATTAGAATTTTGGGAAACGCTGTCGGTTGGGACCTATTTTATTTTAGATGTTTTCTGAGAAAAGTTAAGGGTTCGTATTCACCAACATGTCTTAGAAGCATTCTTAGTCTAATTCTAGATTTAGACAGTAATGCAACTTCTGATTGGCTATTTGTTACATTTTCAAAAAATAGAAAATTCTTGAAAATATGACTGAAAATGTTCTTGAAAATGGTTTGTGAATACCGTACATGTCCAGTTTTTGTTGTAGTCCTATCATTTTCATAATTGTGTGAAAACTTTTACATTTTATGATATATCTGTCATTGTTAAAGATCTTTGCGTCAAATTCGATGTAGCTGTAAACAATGAGAAGAGGAACCCATACCATGGGATAGGATTTTTTTGATAAAGTTTTGTCCCTTTTTTGACTTTACTCTGCATCAGAGCCTTGGCACCTGCTAATGGTGCTCTTGTTCAGGCTACAGTTAATGTCTAAATAGTGTAGTTCAAAAGCTGGCTTAGCATCACAAGAAAGGATCATGATCGTAATGTCTTGCAAAGGCAACTGGGATATGTTATCTTTAGAGCCATATAACACCCAACCATCCACCCATTTGTCTACCTATTTATTGAATTCACCCTCTCACTATTTCACTCTTTGTCATACTCTTTTAATTCTTTTTCTTAATCTTTATCTCACTCTATCGTTCACTCACTCATCCACCCACCCACCCTCTGATCTATCCATCCATCAAATCATCCATCCATCTCCATCATTTTGCTTTTACAGAAAAAAGAAGAAGAAAGTGGCAGATAAGATTCTCCCACAGAGGGTATGTATGACTGTAATCTTTGCCCATTGCTTTAACACCTTATAAATCAAGCAATCCCATATTCAAAACCTCCTAAGTTAGACTGCCTTTGAAAACATGTGGAAAAGAAAGAAACTACCGGCAACCAGCATTTCCTCCTGTTTCAACAAAGGTTTTAAAAGCCCTTTCCCTCAGCTAGCAGAAGTGCAGTCAGGTCTTAATTTTGAGTGTGTGCATAATCAGCTGGTTATCTTCTGCAAATTTCCTAATTTGCCTTTGTAGTTTTACTCTAGATTTAGAAAGTAACCTAATTTCTGATTTGCCAAACTTTTTCTTTTGCAAATCTGGCATTGTGCTCCTTTGAAAAATTCTTGATTATTAGAATTTGAATGTTGTTTAAAAAGTTGTTTGTGAATATGGCCCTAGATTTGATACTGAGCCTTCTAAGAGTTTCCGATGGATGTTTCCTTGAACAGGTGCGAGATTTGGTGCCGGAGTCTCAGGCGTACATGGACTTGCTGGCATTTGAAAGAAAACTGGATGCGACCATCACCAGAAAGAGGCTTGATATTCAAGAAGCCTTGAAGAGACCAATGAAGGTATCAAAGTTTTGTATAGAAGTTCGTTTTTTAGCTTACCTAAGCACAAATTGCTCTAGGTGAGCTTTTGTGATGGTGCTGTGTCCGTCATACATTGTCTGTTGACAACTTTTACCTTGTGTATGTTCTACTGTAGAGGCTGCGTTTTCAGTGAGATATGCATGAAACTTAGTCAGGATTTTTTTGTTTTGATAATATCTTAACCCTTTACCAAACAACAAAATTTTAGACTGGTCCAAATTGAAAGCACTTGCAGACGACAAAATAAACGTAACTCAAAAATTGAAATTTGTTTCCAGCAGAGTAGAAAACGTGGGAAAAGGAGAAAATGCCGGTAACCAGCATTTTCTCCTTTTCCCACAATGTTTTCAAAAGGCTTCTATCTCAGGGTCGTAAAAGCAGGGATTATTTGGTAAAGGGTTAAACAAGCTTGAAAATGGATTAATATGTAAGGTTAAAAAACTAGGTCACCTGGTCAAACTTTTGAAAAACTGTGTGTACAATTTAAAGGCAACATGGAGACCAATACTTTTGAAACTTTATCAGAATATTCATCTTGATAATATGTGGGATGAGTTTGAATATGGTTCATGTAGGGTCAGAAACTAGGTCAGTAGGTCAAGTCTTAGAAAAACCTTTTGTACATTGTAGAGGCCACATTTTCAGTTAAATATGCTTGAATCTTGGTCAGAATGTTCATCTTGATGATATGTGGGTTGATTTTGAAAAAGGGTTATGTAGGGTAAAAAAAAGTAGGTCCCAAGGTGAAATCTGGCAAAAACCTTGTGTACACTCTAGATGCTACATTTTCAGTCTGATAGTCATGAAATTTTTTCAGAATGTTTGTTTTGATTATATCATTGATGAGTCTGAAAATAGGTCACATCAGGTTAAAGAAGTAGGTCACAATATCAAATCTTAGAAATCCTTGTGTACACTCTAGAGGCCACATTTTCAATCCAATTCCCATGAAAGTTAAGGTAAAAGTTTGCCATGACAATATCTACGAGTGTGAAAACTAGGTAACCAGGTCAAATCTTAAAAAATCTTAAAAAATTTGTGTACACTCTAGATGCCACATTGTCTGTCTAATACTCATGAAAGGCAGGCAGAATGTTTGTCTTGATAATATCTACGGGTGTGAAAATAGCTCCGGACAGTCTCAGAACTAGATCATTATGTCAAATCTTATGTAAAACTTTTGTATACACTAGAGGCCACATTGTCTGTCCGATACTCATGAAAGCTAGTCAGAGTGTTTGTCTTGATGATATATAGGATTTGAGAATTGGTCATATCGAGTCAAAAAGTAGGTCACTGGGACAAATTCTATAAAGAGCTAGTGTTCACTCTAGAGGCCATATTTTCAGGCTCATATTCATAAAAATTGGTCAGAATGTTTGTCTTGATAATATCTAGGACAGGTCTAAAAATGGGTCACATCAGGTAAGAAAGTAGGTTACTGGCAATCTGGCACAAACCCTAATGCTCTTGAGTCCATTTTTTTGTCCAAATTCGTGAAAGTTGGTCAGAATGTTCATCTTGATGATGTGTACGAATCTGTTTGGATCAATAATTAGGTCACTGAAATATAAAGCTAGAAATGCTTGTATACACTGTAGAGGCAGTATTTTGTGCCCAGTACTCAAGAAATTTTGTAAGAAGGTTTCTCTTGATATCTTGGAAAAGATTGGAATTGGGTTTTGTTGGGTCAAAAAGGCTAAAGTGAGCAACTCAGGGCCATCACGGCCCTCCTGTTCTTCAGCTTTTTGGTGCAATTGATGGCTTTATCTGCCTTGCTCCTTTACCAAATAGAAATCGTATGTGTGTTAACAACCAACCCCAAAGGAGAACCCTTGTAAGAACACTTCATGAAAAGCAGAAATGCTGGAAACTAACTTTTTCTCCTTGTGCCACTATGTTCTCTTTACTTTCATTGACTAATTTCGTCATCTTGGCCACATTCAATCAGGTATTTTGATATCTATATATGTTTTCAAAGTAGATGAATCTTAAATTTTGTCATCTGGACATGAGAAAGAGTTTTTATGATATGGAAGATCTTGATTAGACTTTACAGAACTTGAAGTCTGATCATGCCAGAAGCATCTGTCCTTTCCAATATTTTGTAACACTTTTGTAGCTAAAATAACATTGTAAGTGTAACGGTTTACTATTTTAAGCTGTCTGAAAATCTTGGTGCTTTTTCTTGTACATAAGCGGGTATGAATAGCTTGAGTGTGCATTTATTTCTTGCTAAACCAGATAACAAAATGTACACGTTCAGTTTAAAAGCATTTGAGGACTACAACACAAGTGCGATTCAAATGATAGAATTTGTCTTTGGAAGGGTCGGAAACATGGTGGTAAATGTTGGTATGCTCACAACCACCATTTCCACCTTTTCCCACAATTTTTTCCCTAATCCAATGACAAGGCAACTGATGGGGGATACTTGCCAGTCAGTAACAGTTCTAATTGTATCATGAAGAAGTCTGGATTTGTTCAAGTTATTTCACAGAAAAGGTTCTGTCTTACAAAATTCAACACTTGTGTTTTTTCTGTCCAATTTTAAGCAAAAGAGGAAGCTGCGAATCTTCATTTCGAACACGTTTTACCCAGCCAAGCCAGCAGAAGGTGATGACGGAGAAGAACAAGTACCGTCCTGGGAACTTCGAGTCGAGGGAAGACTTCTAGAGGATGTGAGTAAACTTTTTTTTTTTTAAATTGGAATTAAAATCATACTTCTTTGAATTAGAAAGAAAAATTTGGTCTTTATGTTTATTATGAATCAATATTGTGATTACAAGATTTTTTTTTTACCCATGATGTTTTCAAAAGCCTCTTCCCCAGGATCATGAAAACATGGTATACTTCAACAAAGGACTAATGGGTTAACACAGATCATTCTGTGGGTGATAAACTTGTCATAGACACAATGTTTTCTATAGGCTTCTTTCTCAGGGTCATTAAAAGTCGGGATTGTATGGTAAAGAGTTAAAGGATTGTGAGGAAAAGGGTTGAGTTTATTTCAGACCGGATGTTAGATCAAGATATTGGTCCCCTAAATCAGTAGGTGCAGGACTGATGCTGTTAAAGACATGTTGTCCAAGGGGACAACTTTCAAAATCCTAGCAAGAATGGTGTTTAACTCTTAGACTGCTAAGCGCAACTAAAGGACCTTTTGCATATAGTGTAGATCTTTAATCTACACAGTTTCATGAGGAGGAGATATTTTCCCCATAAACTAACATTGAAATAGCCATATTTGGATTTTTACTATCAGTTTGTAAGTTCCATTTGACTTATTTAACCCTTTACCACACAGTGACACCTTTTAACGCCCTTGAAGAAGAGGCCTTTTGAAAACATTGTGGGAAAAGGAGAAAATGCTGTAACCAGTATTTTCTCCATTTCCCACAAAGTTTTCTACCCTATCAAAGAAAAGTTGCGTCATTTAAGCCACTATGAAATTGTCGTCTGCAAATGCTTTCAATTTGGATAGGTCTTAAATTTTGCCGTGTGGTAAAGGCTTAACAGGAAAATGGTTAACATTTAACCAAATGATAAAATGTTAGGCTTGTTCAAATTGAAAACATTTGCAGACAACAAAGTAAAGGTGGTTCAGAAACTGTAATTTGTCTTTCATTGGGAAGAAAACATTGTGGGAAAAGGAGAAAATGCTGGTTACCAGCATTTTCTCCTTTACTCACATTGTTTTCAAAAGCTCTTTTTCTTGGGGTTGTTTAACTCTTTACCAAACGAAAATATTTTAGACTTGTCCAAATTGAAGGCATTTGCAGACGACAATTTAAATGTGACTCAAAAATTAAATTCTGTTTTGGGAAGGGTAGAAAACATTGTGGGAAATGGAGAAAATGCTGGTTACCAGCATTTTCTCCTTTTCCTACAATGTTTTCAAAAGGCTTCTTTCTCAGGGTCGTTAAAAGTCGGGATTGTGTGGTAAAGGGTTAAACTTTGGATGATTTGAATCGGGTTAATGCATGAAAGTAACAATAAAGCCCAAAAGTAAACAAAGCGGGTGTTTAAATGCATTTGAATTTATGTCATACCATTTAAAAGTATGGATATTATTGTGAAGATAACAATCTGTCATTGTATGGTCGGTCCAAGTGTTAGTTGCTGACAGAGAAATTAATTTCAAAACTAGGTTAAAACCTCCCAGGTAGCTGTATCTTTTGTTTAGTTTTTGCCTGATTTTAAAATTCTTTTTTCTGCCAGCAAAGAACATACGGCCCGACCACACGATAACAGTCTGTCATCTCCACAATATTTTTCACACTTGTAAATGGTATGATATTAATTTAAATGTATTATGACACCCGCTTTGGTATTTTGGCCTTTACTGGGCCTTTAACACTGTATTAAAAACACCATTTTTTTGTAACCAAAAGCAAGGAGGTTTTGAAAATATACCTGCTGAGGGAATATGAATTTGAGACATGTTGGACAAGTCTGGCATGGGAATTCAATAGCCTTGTAAGGGGTTGAAGTGATTTAACCCTTTGGCTGCTAAGCTCGACTCAAGGACCTTTTGCAGACAGTGTAGATCAAGATCTGACTGCACATTCTGTGCAGTCAGATCTTTGATCTACACTGTTCGGTAAGGAGATATTTTTTTTCAAATAAACTTCCCTGGAAAAGCAAAATAAAGGGTTTTACTATCGGCTTGAAAGTTTTATTTCCTTTATTTAACAGGAAAAGGGTTAAGTATTGTTTACTACTACTTGTCATGCGACTGTGCAACATGCTTTCTTAAAGGTTACATAAAAAGACATGAGTGTTTTTTGCATTTGTTGAAATGGAATATTGTCTTCCAAAAGAGGGATTAATCCTCTACCAAGGAGTATACCTTGTTTGGACAAACCTAACAAAGGTTTTTTTTAAAACACTGTGGAAAAAGGAGAAAATGCTTGTATCCTCACAATGTTTCCTACCACTTCAGAGATTTATTCTCTTTTTAGAGCCACATTTAAATTGATGTGTTTCAATGCATCTAATATGGACAACTAATTGGTTTTGTCGATTGGTACATTAAGAGTCAGAGTTTAATATCAGCACCTGATGATCACCATTAAAGACGTTGTGGCAAAAGAAGGAATTACATGTACTTATAATAAACAATTTATCCTATATACCACAGTATTTTTTTTTCCTCATAGGATTCACATATTTGACTGTGATTGATGTTGATACTCAATGTTTTACAATGCATTTTTCAAACTTGTCTGCTGTATACATCAGTTTGTTTAGATCGTAAGAAGCCCTTTTACCAAACTATAGACTTGTCCAAATTCATAGCACTGCAGGGTACAGGACTTTAGATCGGAGGGTTGTTGGTACAGATCCACTGTTCGGCCAATTTCTTTCCAAGGATTGATAAAGTCTTTGCAACAGTATTCATTCATCTTTCACCATTGATCATTGTTTTCATGTGCGAAAGCAGCCAGTGGCTCTAAAAGGAACTTCAGGAAAGCATGGATAGGTGCATTTGCCGCAAATACGAGGGCTGTTCGATATGTAATGTGTATTGTACCACAGCGCGATAACGCTTTGCATGATTTCATGGATGATGATACACTTGAATAGCTCTATTCAATACCTTTCCAACGGTATAAACACGAGCCTTCAGCTCCACATAGTTTTAAACTTATAGTCATTTCAATAGAGCTAGTTGTTGACCACTGTTGTAAAAATGGTTGGGAAACGGATTAAGAATATTAAAGGAATTAGAGCTTTTATAAAAGTTCGCACAAAACTCTGTCATTCGGTAATGCAGATTTTTACTGAATTGGGGGAAGTTATGGGCCTGATAAGGTATCTTATGAGACAGTTCGTAGGTGGAGAAAGAAATTTCTGACTGACACAGAGTCCGTCAAAGATGCAGCAAAATCTGGCCGACCTGTGACTGTAACAGGCAAGGCAAATGTCTCAAAAGTCAGGGAAATAATTGAAAGTGATGGCAGATACATGATTCGTGATATTGCCAACGCTGTTGGCATATCGCTATCGCGGGTGCATTTCATTTTGAAGCATATTTTGAAAGTACGAAAGATTTCTGCCAGATGGATACCGCATATATTGACAGATGACCAAAAACGGGTACGAGTACAAACCACTAAGCAATTGCTCAAAATGTTTCCCAAATTCAATCAAAGACAATTTGCAAACATTGTTACTGGTGACAAAACATGGGTTCACTATTTCGAACCAGTAAGAAAAATTGGAAACAAAATATGGCTAGCTAAACACGGTAGAAGGCCTGTAGTTGCCAAAAGAAGCATAAGCACAAAGAAGGTTCTTTATTGCACATTCTTCTCATGTGATGGTATAGCCGTACAAATTCCGGTGCCAAAGGGCAAAAGTGTTACAGGTCAGTATTACCGAGATGTTATACTAAAAAAGGTCAAGAAATATTATCTTAAACGACGCCCTGTGTCAGGATTTAGGCATGTTCGTCTACTTCATGATAATGCTCCATCACACACATCTGAGCTTGTGAAGCAATTTTTGAAGTCGGAGAAGGTTACCGTCTTGCCACACCCACCATACTCTCCAGATCTAGCCCCATTCGACTTTTTCCTTTTTCCAAAACTTAAAAAGTTCTTATCTGGTCGTTGTTACAAGTCCCGACAAGCTCTTGGCTCAGCCATCAGTCAGTGCCTCAGAGGTCTACCTAAATCAGTGTACCGTGACGCATTTCAGAAATGGATTCAGAGATTGAAATTATGTATTTCAAACCGCGGAGAATACTTTGAAAATGTGATGTTCATTTCACTATTTGAGTCGAATGCTTTTGAGATATCGTACAATACACATTACATATCGAACAACCCTCGTATACCTGAAGTGATGTTGAATACGGGGTTAAACTCCATGCAAACAAAGCATTTGCAGCCAACAAATGAAATGTGGCTAAAGTGATTGGATTTGTCTTTGAATGGATTGAAAAACTGTCAGAAAAAGGGAAAATGCTGGTCACCAGTATTTTCTTCTTTTCCTACAATGTTTTTAAAAGGCTTCCTCAGGGTCATTAAAAGATAGGATTGTTTGTTAAAAAATTAACTCTTTCCTTACCATAGACAACTTCAGAAACTTTTGTGGACAGTGTAGATCAAGATAAGACTGCACAAAATGTGCAGTCTGATCTCTGATCTATACTGTTCACTGCTTTATTCCAGAATAAGATCAAACTGTCTCTTCATCTTGCAGCAGAACTGAATTTTTTTCTGTTGTGAAAATGTTTTTTTATTTGTTCAGTAGTGAAAGAGTTAAAGGGCAAAATTGTGACAGAAGTTCAATAAGCCACATTTCAGGGATTCCCATTTGAAATTATAATAGGGATATCAAATTTCACTCACAGTTAGGTAACGTGAACAAAATACTGGGTCATTCATGTGACAACGACTCATCGTGGTGGTATTGAATTGTACTTTTAAACTTGTCTCAATTACAGGGTCTTCTCAAAATAGATAGTACATAGTTAAAAATAGATATAACCCATAAATAAAATTTTTGCAGACAACTTTCAAAACAAACTTTTTTGTTAATCAACCAAAGCCCAGCGTGGATCAGTGGGAAAGAATTAGGTTTTGAAACCTGAAGGCTACAGGTTTGGTCCTCACTTGAAACCTTTGAGTTTGCATGAAACCTTTGAGTTTTCATGGGAGCAGCCTTGGGCAAGACACTTCAGAGTCCTAAACCCTGCACAGGTGAAAGTCAGGAGATATAAGAAGAAGCCAACTGTTGCAGTGTTTCAACTGAAATAATGTTAAAGGAGCCTTAAACACCATTCAGTAGATAATAGATATGGATAAGCATTAATGAATAAAGTTTTGAAACAAAGATAGAATGAAAACATCATTGCAAAAGGGAAAAATGCTCATTTTGATTGATTTTTCCTTTTGCTACCAGAGTTTTGAAACAGGTCTACTATTAACCCTTTACCACACAACCCAGAGTTTTATAAATCCTGAGAAAGAAGCCTTATGAAAACAATATGGGAAAGGGAGTATATGTTGGTAACCAGAAATTTCTTTTTTTCCTCAATGTTTTCTACTGGTTCATTTATTGTACCTCATAACTCGTGATGGCGGTTGATTAAACAACAAGCCATGATAGAAAGAGGATTATTTCTTAACCGTTTACTGCACAATGCCGACTTTTTACAACCCTGAGAAAGATGCCTTTTGAAAACATTGTGGGAAAAGGAGAAAATGCCAGTAACCAGCATTTTCTCCTTTTCCCACAATGTTTTTTACCCTATCAAAGAAATATTGCACCATTTGAGCAACTGGTAAAGTGTTAAATCTTGTCAGGTGACATACTATAGCCAAATTAGGGAGTATAAACTCTTCCTCACAATTGCTGTTTACATAGAGATATCCTGCTTAAATTAACCTTAAACCAGGCAGTCCAGAGTGTTAATGATGTTGAACAAAAAAGTTTCTGAAAAAATTGTCAGAAAAGGAGAAAATGCTGGTTAAAAGCATTTTCTCCTTTTCCTGCAATGTGTCTGACCTTGAAAAGAAAACTCCATTCATTTGAGTCACACTGAATTTGTTTTTGTCTGCAGATGCTTTCAATTTTGGACAAGTATAAGATTTTGTTGTGTGGTTGAGAGTTAACCCTTTACCAAACAGTCTCTTGTTTTAACGATCCAGAGGAAGAAGCCTTCTGAAAACACTGTGAGAAAAGGAGAAAATGCTGGTAACCAGCATTTTCTCCTTTTCCCACAATGTTTTCTACTCTTCTAAAGTCAAGTTTCAATATTTGAGTAACATTTAATTTGTCGTCTGCAAATGTTTTCAATTTGGACACGTCTAAAATTTTATCGTTTGGTAGAGTTAAAGCAGCTCAAGGGATAATTGTCCTCTCCCAGCATTTAATTCCATGTATTCCAGCGCCAAATATAGTACACATCTCTCCACGGCTGAAAATATAATCCATTGAAACTCAGACAGTTTTTAGCTCACCTGAGTATGAAGTGCTCAAGGTGAGCTTTTGTGATTGTGCTGTGTCCGGTGTAGTGTCCGTAGTGCATTGTGTGGTCGTCAACATTCACTTTGTGTGCACTCTAGAGGCTACATTTTCTGTCAGATACTCATGAAACTTGGTCAGAATGTTTGTCTTGATAAAAACCCACAAGGTTGAAATTGGGTCATGTAGGATCAAAAAGCAGGTCATCAGGGCAGATCTTAGAAAAACCTTGTGTGCACTCTAGAGGTCACATTTTCAGCCTGATAATCATAAAAGTAGGTCAGAGTGTTTTTGTCTGGATGATATCTCTGACAATTTCGAAATTTGGTCATGTTGGGTCAAAAAGTAGGTCACTTGGCCAAATCTTAGGAAAACCTTGTGTGCACTCTAGTGGCCACATTTTCAGCCTGATACTCTTGAAACTTGGTCAGAATGTTTTGATTGATTATCTAGTTAAGTTTGAAATTGGGTTATTGAGGGGTCAAAAAGTAGGTCACATCTTAGAAAAATCTTATGTGCACTCCAGAGGCCACAATTTTAGCCTGATGCTTTTGAAACTGAATCAGGATGTTTTTCTTGATGATATCTTGTACATGTGTGAAATTGGGTTATGTGGGGTCAAAAACCAGGTCACTGGGCCAAATCTTAGAAAAACCTTGTGTGCTCTGTTGAAGCCATATTTTCAACCTGATAGTCATGAAACTAGGTCAGAGTGTTTTTGTTGATGATATCTCCTACAAATTCAAAATTGGGTCTTGTCAGATCAAAATGTAGGTCACTGGGCTAAATCATAGATATGCCTTGTGTGACCGTATAGGCCACACTGTCAGCCTGATACTCATGAAACTTGGTCGGAAAGCTTATCTTGATGATATCTTGGACAAGCTTGAATTTGGGTCATGTCAGATCAAAAGTAGGCCACTGGGCCAAATCATTGAAAACCTTGTGTGTAGAAGCTACATTTTCAGCCTGATACTCTTGAAACTTCCCCCAGAATGTTTGTCTTGTTGATATCTCAGACAATTTTGAAATTGGGTCACTTTGGGTCAAAAAGTAGGTCACTTACACTCATGTGTTTTATAATATTAAAATCAGGATCTCTTCAGCTTTATCAGCCCTAGATGACTTTACTCGGGTGAGCGCTATAGGGCCAATGGCCCTCTTGTTTTTCTGACAGGTTTTGTGTTACAGGCGGACAGTATAGTTACAAGATCAGAATGCATATTCTGTGCAGTCTGATCTTGATCTTTACTGTCTGCCAAAGCCCCCATTTTTGCCCTTGTTGTTGATCGATTTAAGAACTGACATTGATGTACTTTTGATTTATTTATCTTTAAAGCTAGAAAATGGTCCTCTACTACCCTCCCCAATTCAGGTACTAAAGTAATTTTGACCTACTGTGTTGCTAACAAGAACAATGTTGATCATGATCAGACTGGAATGAGCTTGCAGTCTGATCATAGACATATCCTGTTTGAAGTTGTTTTGTTTACTATTTTTGATGAAATAAAAAAACCTAGAAAATGCAACATTAGGGTTATTTCTGACTACTATGTTCTTGGAAGAAACCTGAGATATTTTATAGCTCTTTGTTTTGTATATAAATTTAAATTGACACATTCTGTTTTTGTTGGATAAACAAAACAATTGTTTTGTCCTCTAATCTCTTGAGCAAATGGTCCTGTCATTTAACTCTTTACCAAACGACAAAATTTTGGACATGTCCAAATTGAAAGCATTTGCAGACGACAAAATAAACCGAGGCTCAAGAAATGAAATTTGTATTGTGAAAGGTAGAGAACATTGTGGGAAAAGGAAAAAAAATGCTGATTACCAGCATTTTCTCCTTTTCCCACATTGTTTTCTAAAGGCTTTTTCTTCAAGGTCGTTAAAACTCAGGACTGTGTGGTAAAGAGTTAACAAAGCTTAGGAAGTCAGATTTTGTAAAAAATTGATCAAATAAGAGAAATTGCAGGCAACCAGCATTTTTTCTTTTTTTTCCAAAATTGTTTTCTCTTGTTATCTAAATAAGTATATCAGTGACTGCATTTCAGCTATGATTAATTTGACTTATGCCTAATAATCCTTTACCAAATGACAAAATTTTGGAATTGTCCTTTTTGAAAGCTTTTGAAGATAACAAATTCTGTGTGGTTTTAATGGTTAGATTTGTGTTTGAAAGTGTAGAAAACATTTGGGGAAAAGGAGAAAATTCTGGTAACCTGGATTTTCTCCTTTTCCCACAATATTTTTAAAAGGCCTTCTTTATTGGGGTCGTTGAAACGAAGGAGTGTGCTTTTAATTAAAGTGATAATGCTTTTAGTGATATAAAAGCCTTAAAGATGGCTATATTCAGGTCTTTTTAACCTCATCAAATTTCAAAAAGGATTCATAACTGAATTAAGTGTGATGATATGTGGCAAACCATCAGTAGAGAAGAAATACAAATGAAAAAAAAATAATGTCCAGTGGTACATGTATTAACTTAAAAGGCCACTTGCCCTATTAAGATGTTTTTATATTTCAGGCCAGAATTTGACAAAGGTGTCTTGGAATGTCACATGTTCACTAACACACATTGATTAAATGGGGTCATATTCATAAAACTACTGTAAAACTGAAAATGTTCACGTTGTGGAAATCTTTGCAATTTTGCGTATTGGTAAAAATCACGAAGATAGCCTCCGGTGTAAATTTAAGTTACGTTAAGGTATGTTTCACATGGACACCAGGTCACATGGGAGCAACTGACTGGGACCCTTGTCAACATCAATGAGTGCTTTTTTCATCAGCATCGACCAAAATACCAGTCTCGTAGTGTGTAATACTGCAAATTAAAAATGTTTCATTGAAGTAAAAATTGAGATATATTAAATTGATTAATAAGTTAGTTTTACAATGCACAGTTAGAATAAAAATACTGGAATTCTGTCTTCAGCTCTCGCAGAAATTAAAACATGCATAAGGTCAGTATTTGTTAATTAACAAAATTTTAGACCTGCAATAATATCCTCTTTTACAGTATGATGACATCATTTTTTGATTTCATAAAGTGGGAGTTACTATTTGCAAGCGACCAACCTCTTCTTTGAATGCCTAATTTGTACCTTTTTGTACTGCTTGTGACCATTCAGTGTCTTAGCCTACCATCATTTTCTCCTTTTTCCCATATTATTTTCTACTGTATTCAAGACAAATATTATGATTTCAGCCACAGAGGGTTCTGCACCTGCTAATGTTTTCAATAATATACAAGACTATAACCTTGTCCTCTCGCAAAGTTCAAATCATGTCACTGTTAAAGGTCATCTGTCTAATTTGTCTTACAATACTAGCCCTTGTATGTTGACACAGTCAGATTTGGGGTCGAGTGAAAATTGTCCTCTCTCCATATTTTACGAAATAATCCTGTACTTTGACAAACTTCAGTGAGAGGCTTTTTGAAAACAGTGTGGGAAAATGAGAAAATGCTAGTAACTAGCATTTTTCTCATTTTCCCACAATGATTCAGTCATACCCTTTCAGAAATAATTCCCATCATTTTCACTTTGATTAACTCTGTACCATACAACAAAATGTTGGACTTCTTCATTTCATTTTTGAACCGTGGCTGCAATTATTGGACCCGTCTTTAAAAAGATGGAAAATATAATAGGGAAAGAAGTAAATCTTCTCAAAAACCTTCTTTCTCAGGGTTGTTCAAGCTTGGATTGTTATGGAAAGGTTGATTTTGGTGTGTGTGATTGCTTTCAATTATTGACATGTTCTAAATTTTGGATAAGCTCAAAATTTGTCCTCTTTGAAATTGTGGGCTGGCATACAACTTCATAAAGTCTTATGATCAACTTCTTAAAGAAATTATAATGTATGTGCTGTCAAATGTGCATGCATATTTTTAAGATTGAAATTCGGAAATCCTGAGAATGAAATCATTTTTGCTCTGCAGTCCTGGTAACATATGATAGGAATGTCCCTAAGCAAGGCGTTGTAAATTTCCAGTGTCATAGCAGTGAAATACAGAATATACAGGTACATGAATGTTTACCCTTTATGAAACAATCCAGGGTGTTAAAGACCCTGAGGAAAAAAAAAAATTTAAATCATTGTGGAAAAGGGGAAAAATACTGGTTAACCACCATTTTCTCTTTTTTTTTCACAATGTTTTCTACCCTTCCAAAAATCAAATTTCAATGTTTCAGTCACATTATTTTGTTGTCTGCAAACGCTTTCAATTCAGAAAAGTTTAAAGTTTTGTTGTTTGGTAAAGTGTTCAGCAGTGGACATAACTGAAACAAGAAATGTCTTTAAAAAAGATAAACGGTGTAAATTTTCCAGCGAATAGGCAGGGGCCCTAAGAATAAGCATGCCTAAATATTTTACCACAGGGGCCCTTAGAATAAACATTTCTACATTTTTGACCAATAACAAATTTCTATTCATTCATTCATAACCAGTACTAAAGAGCAGGTCACAAAACCCAGCACATTCAGCTACCCTGAAAAAAAAAATGTAAAAAGCGGCCTTAAACACCACTCAAATAAACAAATTGTTTTGTCTGTGGGAAGTTGACTTTTTGCCAAACAGAATTCATGGGTTATATCATGTACCACAATCTTGGGTTGAGTTTGTCCCATTTAGTGCCCTGACCGAATTGTTTCTGCATGTGATCAGGATTTAACCCTTTACCAACAGTTTTATTTCTAACAACCCTTGGGGACAAGGCTTTTGAAAACATGCAGAAAGAGAAAATGATGGTTAACAGCTATTTCTCCTTTTTCCACAATGTTTCCAACCTGTTCAAAGATAAATTCAGAATCCTGTACCAGACAAGACAATTTTAGGCTTGTCCATAGTCAAAGCATTTGTATAATGACAGATGAAATTAAGCATAATTTGTTGAGTTTGTCCTTGAAAGGGCAGAGGACCTTTTTTGTTTTAATGGGGAAATTGCTGGTTATGGTAATGAGCAGTTTGTTTTCATACCATAATGATTACAAAAAGCTTCTTCTTACAGATGGTGGATTGTAAAAGCTTGTGCTAGTTTTTTAGCTCCACTGACCGAAGGCCAGCGGGCTTATGTCATGGCCCGGTGTCCGTTGTGCGTCTGTCTGTGCGTGCGTGCGTCTGTGCGTGCGTGCGTTAACTTTTTTTCAAGCTTCTTCTTCTCTGAAACTACCCATCCAAATTTGATGAAACTTCACAGAAATGATCCTTCCATGGTCCTCTTTAGAATTTCTTGAAAGAATTTAATTCCTTCATAAACTCTGGTTGCCATGGCAACAAAATTGAAAAATATTGAACATCTTTGAAAATCTTCATGTCTGAAACCATAAGGCCCAGGGCTACCAAATTTTGCATGTAGCTTAATTTAATGGACCTCTATCAAATTCCTTCATATTACAGCCCTGTGGTCAAAATTGGCTCTGCCCCGGAGATCACAAGTTTAACATGGGCTTATATAGTGACTGTAATTTAAAATAGTAATCAAGGGAAATAACTCCTGTTATACAAGATAAAGTTTGTTACTATTTACCTCCCTTGATTATCAAACTACACTTATACATTATTGGAGTTTGGTATTCAAGTTTTTTGGAGAGGAAATGTTCTGTCTTAAGGGAGAGTGATTTATTTTGATGCATATGGTTATGCTCACATGAATGGAATGTTTAATTTAAAG
The DNA here is from genome assembly GCA_946811185.2 of Hippopus hippopus. Lineage (NCBI taxonomy): Eukaryota > Metazoa > Mollusca > Bivalvia > Cardiida > Cardiidae > Hippopus > Hippopus hippopus. Next base: position 31,586,661 of record OX328108.1, on the reverse strand, counting down.
TAAGGTTTCTATCACTCAAATTTTTTCAGAACTTTACCTTTCATGCTAATGAATAAACCTGCTTGTATTCACTGACATTATCTTTGCATTTAAAAAGATATGACTGTTTTTGTTTGGCGGGCGGGATGGAGGTTATGTTTTCAAAGTAAGTTTATTACCATACAGACTTTTTATGCTGTATGTCTCTGTCAATGCCAATTAAGCGCATGGTACGTTAATTTTGTTCTTTAAGAAATGACAATTTTTTTTACTGTACCAAGTTCAAAGCCATTGCAAAAAGACAAATTGAATGTAGCTAAAATGACTATTTCTGTCTTTGATAGGTTAGGAAACGTTGTGGGAAAAGGAGAAAATACTGGTTGACAACATGTCCTTTTCTCACGATGTTTTTGAAAGCCTTCTCTTTCAGGATCATTAACACTTCGATTTGTGTGGTAAAGGGTTAAAAAGCCAGTGGAGCGATACAGGGCCATCATGGCTCTCTTATTATTGGTTTACCTTACTGCAGCCTGCAAGAAATTAGCAGAAGAAGAATGAAAATATGATTAAACAACATGTCATTGAATTACTTATAATTAAGGTTTTAAAACACAAAAAAACATTTGAAATTACAGTTGCAAAAGAAGACATTACTTAACAATTCTGCTTTTGGCCTTAATGTTTTAACCCTTTACCACACAATCCTGAATTTTAAGGACCCTTTGGCAGAAAATCTTACCAAACCATTGTGGTAAAAGGAGAAAATGCTGGTAACATCATTTTCTCCTTTTCCCACAATGTTTTCTATAGTTTCAAAGACAGAAAGCATCAGATATTATTAGTTACATTTAATTCGTTTCCTGCAAATGCTTTCCATACATTTAAGTCTAAAATTTTGTTGTTCCATTAAGAGTTAAAAAGTGTTTTCTTTGGAGATGGAAAAAGGTTGTCTGTAGGTCACATGGGTTAATTCTCTGAACCTAACAACAAGATTTTGGACTTAACCTAATTGAAAACATTCACAGAAGAAAAATTAAATGTAGATCAAATGATGATTTCTGTCTGATAGGGTAGAAAACATTGTGGGAAAAGGAGAAAATGCTGGTTACCAGCATTTTCTCCTTTTCCCAAAATGTTTTCAAAAGCCTTTTCTGTCAGAGTTTTTTTTTTTTAAACTCAGGATTGTATGGTAAAGGATTAAGAGACAATGATGCCCTGTTTGGCAACTCAGGCATGTCAAACTTGCCCTGTTAACCCTGTATTGAATAATCCTGTGTTTTGACGGCCTTGAACTGTAGAAGGCTTCAAAAACATTATAGGACAAGGAAAAAATGCTCGTAAGTAGCATTTTATCCTTTTCCCATAAAGTTTAAAGTTTTGTACCCTTTGAAAGAGAATGTGAACAATTATTGAACAACAGCTACTTTGTTATTTGTTTTTGCTTTGAATTTGGGCAAGTCGAAAATGTTGTTGCAAGGTAAAGGGTCATTCACATTGTATTTGAAGTAATTATAGTGTTTTGAGATTTTTCATTCCTCCTATATACCAAACAGTCCTATGTTTTTATGATCCTAGGGGTGGTCCTGCGTGGCTCAGTGCAGAGAGTATAGGATTTGCAATGCAAAGGTACTCGGTTCGATCCTTGCTCCAGAAAAGATTTTTTCGTGGGAGTGTCCTTAGGCAAGACACTTCAGAACTGTAGTCTTGTACTTGTAAAACATGCATGAATAAGTGGGCTGTCACCATGTGATGATTAAAACAATGCTGGAAGGGACATAAAATACCATATAACCAATTCTGATGACCTTATGAAAGAATGCTTCAGAAACATTGTTTAAATTGGAGAAAATGCTGGTTATGATTAGTTTCTACTATTGCTAATGTGTATGAAAAATTGTCAGGTGAAAGACTAAAAATGTTGTCTGCAAGTAGAAATGTGTTAGCCCCTTACCAAACAACCCCATTTTATGATGATCCTGAAATAAAGAGCTATTGCAAACGTCATGAGAAAAGGACAATAAAGTCCATTTCAGATTGAGAGCATTTGCAGACAACAAATTGAGTATTGCTCAAATGATTTTAGTTATCTATATGAAAGGGTAGAAACAAATTTTAGAAAAGGAGAAAATGCTGGTTATTGGCATTTTCCACTTTTCCCATAATGTTTTCAAAAGCAGTTTTTCTTGGGGTTGTTAAAACATGTAATTGTTTTGCTTCTAGAGGTGAATAACATATTTTCTGCCATTTTTTCACTGCAGGCTGTCAGTTCCAAGATGAGCGATTCTGGCAAACAGAAGCGGAAATTCTCCTCTTTCTTCAAAAGTTTGGTTATCGAGCTGGACAAGGAATTATATGGACCTGATAATCATCTCGTAGAGGTAGGAACATCATGCTTTGCCTGGTAGCTCAGTCTATAATGTATAGAGCTTGGAAAATAGAGGTCACTAGCTTGGAGAGAACATTGTGTGTTACTGTAAAAAGACACTCAAGGAACGCATGAATTAGTGCACTGGCTTTCACAATACAATTGAGAGTGTTCAATCTAGCTTTGCTTGTAAGGGGGCCAACAGAGTTTGAAATAGGGGGCCATTTTGGAAAACTGGGGGCCATACATAAAAAATCGTAATTCATTACCATAATGTTAACCTTTTTTATTTAACAAGTGTTGCCTTTTTATTTAGGTATACAAGTATATTCTCATTCGTTTATCTATGAATACTATGCTTATAAAACTGCAACTCTGCAGAAATCATCATTGTTACTGACACAACCTTGTTTTCACCATTAATCTTAGACTAAAAGAAAAGAAAAATGACGAAATATGTCTGTCAGTGGTAAACGTTTGAAAATTCTGATATCCCGTCAGACAGGGATTTAACTTTCCAGTTGATCCCTCAAAATAGAGTTAAATTCTCTCATCATAAACTAACCAACTTTTGAACCAATCGTCCGGGTGCCAATTTAGTTGAAACCTGCGTTTCTGTGGGGTATTATTATCGTGGCTTGGAGGGGTAGGTACTGAAGTGTTCTTACTAGCGTTTTATTTCAGTTTTTAGCTCACCTGAGCACAAAGTGCTCAAGGTGAGCTATTGTGATTGCCCTATGTCCGGCGTACGTCGTCTGTCGTCCGTCATCCGTCAACAATTTCTTTAAACATCTTCTCCTCCTAAACCACTGGGCCAATCTTGATGAAACTTGGCAGGGATGTTTCTTGGGTGAAGCTCTACCAAAGGTGTTCAAAGAATTGAATTCCACCCAAAACTCTGGTTGCCATGGCAACAAAAAGGAAAAAAATGCAAAATCTTTGAAAATCTTCCCCTCTGAAACTAGAAGGCGTAGAGCTTTGATATTTGGTATGTAGCATCTCCTAGTGGACCTCTATCAACTTTGTTCATATGATGCCCCTGGGGTCAAAACTGGCCCTGCCCCGGGGGTCACAAGTTCGAACATAGGAACAAATAAGGAAAAATTTAAAATTCTTCTTCTCTGAAACTAGAAGGCGTAGAGCTTTGATATTTGGTATGTAGCATCTCCTAGTGGACCTCTTCCAAGTTTGTTCATATGATGTCCCTGGGGTCAAAGCTGGCCCCGCCCCAGGGGTCACAAGTTCGAACATAGGAACAAAAAAGGAAAACTTTAAAATTCTTCTTCTTTGAAACTAGAAGGCGCAGAGCTTTGATATTTGGTATGTAGCATCTCCTAGTGGGCCTCTACTAAGTTTGTTCATATGATGCCCCTGGGGTCAAAACTGGCCCCGCCCTGGGGGTCACAAGTTTAAACATAGGAACAAAGAAGGAAAACTTTAAAATTCTTCTTCTCTGAAACTGGTAGGCATAGAGCTTTGATATTTGGTATGTAGCATCTCCTAGTGGACCTCTACCAAGTTTGTTAATTTGATGCCCCTGGGGTCAAAACTGGCCCCGCCCGAGGGTCACAAGTTAGAACAAAGGAACAAAGAAGGAAAACTTTAAAATTCTTCTTCTCTAAAACTGGAAGGCGTAGAGCTTTGATATTTGGTATGTAGCATCTCCTAGTGGGCCTCTACCAAATTTGTTCATATGATGGGCCTGGGGTCAAAACTGGCCCCAGCCCGGGGGTCACAAGTTTGAACATGGGAACAAAAAAGGAAAACTTGAAAATTCTTCTTCTTTAAAACTGGGAGGCGTAGAACTTTGATATTTGTTATGTAGTAATCCTGTTCTAAGTTTGTTAGCCCACCTGACCACAACATGTTCAGTGAGTTCAAAATTGGGTCACCTGGGGTCATAAACTAGGTCACAAGATTAAAGAAATACCTTGTGGGCACTGTAGTGGCCACATTCATGGCTCAAATGACCTGAAATTTAGTCAGACTATTTGTCTTGCTAAAATATCGCATGAGTTTGAAATTGGGTCACCTGGGATCATAAACTAGGTCACTAGGTCAAATTAAACAAATACCTTGTGGGCACTCTAGAGGCCACATTTTTGCTCAATTGACTTGAAAATCGGTAAGAATGTTTCTCTTGATGAAATCTAAGATGAGTTTGAATTGGCTCACCTGGTGTTATAATCTAGGTCACTAGGTCAAATTAAAGAAATACCTTTGGGCACTCTATAGGCCACATTTCATGCTCAATTGACCTGAAAATTGGTCAGAGTATTTGTCTTGATAAAATCTCACATGAGTCTGAATTTAGGTCAAATTGGGTCATAATCTAGGTCACTAGGTCAAATTAAGAAATACCTTGTGGGCACTCTAGAGGCCACATTTTTGCTCAATTGACTTGAAAATCAGTAAGAATGTTTCTCTTGATGAAATCTAAGATGAGTTTGAATTGGCTCACCTGGTGTTATAATCTAGGTCACTAGGTCAAATTAAAGAAATACCTTTGGGCACTCTATAGGCCACATTTCATGCTCAGTTGACTTTAAAATTGGTCAGAATGTTTCTTTTGATGAAATCTTAAGATGAGTGCAAAATTGGGTCACCTGGGGTCATAATCTAGGTCACTAGGTCAAATTAAAGAAGTACCTTTGGGGCACTCTAGAGGCCACATTTCTTGCTCAATTGACTTGAAAATTGGTCAGAATGTTTGTCTTGATGAAATATTGAATTAGTTTGAAATTGCGGTCATAATCTAGGTCTAGGTCACTAGGTCAAATTAAAGAAATACCTTGAGGGCACTCTAGAGGCCACATTTATTGGTCAATTGATTTGAAAGTTGGTCACAATGTTTGTCTTGATAAAATCTAAAATGAGTTCAAAATTGGGTCACCTGGGGTCATAATCTAGGACACTAGGTCAAATTAAAGAAATATCTTGTGGACACTCTAGAGGCCACATTTCTTGCTCAGTTGACTTCAGAATTGGTCAGAATGTTTGTCTTGATGAAATATCGGATGAGTTTGAATTTGGGTCACCTGGGGTCATAAACTAGGTCACCAGGTCATATTAAAGAAATACCTTGTGGGCACTCTAGAGGCCACATTTATTGCTTAATGTACTTGAAAACTGTTTAGAATGATTGTCTTGACAAATTTTTGATGAGTTCAAAATTGGGTCACCTTTGATGATAAAGTAGGTCACTAGGTCAACTTAAGAAAATTCCTTGTGGACACGCTAGAGGCCACATTTTTAGTTCAATTCACTTGACAAATGGTCAGAAATTGAATTATTCATGTGGAGTGAAATTTTACCTATTGACTCAGGTGAGCAATCCAGGGCCATCATGGCCCTCTTGTTTTTAGTCACCTTCTGGGCTGAAAATCTTGGGGGTTAGATTTCGTATAAGGGGATATGACAATGATGGTCCCCAACTAGAGGTAAAGCAATCCATATTGATGATTTGTAGCAAAAATGTCTGTTATATTAAGATATCTATGTAAATTTACTACTTAAAGTCATTAAAAAGCTGAAAAGGCAGTCTGAAATGACTCTGATCGGACAATGTCAAAGAGACATTTTGTTCTGTCATGGGTTTCCGCGTTTTTTGCACCGATCAATTTTTCATGTCTTAATTTCTGGATAGGTATTTCCGCATGATCTGACATAAATTTGTCAATAAGGATAATAAGTAACTTCAAAACCTGTCATTTTACACAAGATAAGCGGATAATGGCCTTTTTGTCCATGTATTTTCTTACATGAGGTCTCGCGTGTAACCAATATTTGTTATGTGAATTCCATTTCTATAATGTGATTTACGCAATAATTTACACCTGTGGAACACTAGGAACTGGCCCAATTGTGCTTTCTGAAGTAATATTTTAAACAGCTTTTGCCTTTTTTTCTTTCCATTAAGGCTTCCAAAATACTCAGAAAATCGCTTCATTGCAATATTGAAATATCAGCGGGATGCTCAAAGAATCGTAACCTCTGGTACCCGTTATTCTGCCGAAACCATTCGACACTAAGACCGATAACAGTCTGTCCGTCCGAGTATCAATAAATTTTCACTAGAAAGCTCGGCATTATGTTTATTGAGTGGAAAAAATAGAAACAGACGAAAGGACCCCAATTTGTGGAATGGCACTTTTACGATCGAGTGCGCCTGACGGGCCCGAGGTTGGTTTAGAATTGCCCCATCTGGGACATTAGGGGGCCTGTGGCGCAATGACACACTCTAGACTGAACACTGCAATTGAAAGAATTTTTAAATGGTATTAAACACCAAACAAACAAACCAACCAACAGCTGTTTGATTTAGAAATAGAATTTAATCTTATTCTTTGGCAAACTATATGCCAAGCCCTGGTGATGCAGTTGGTAGTGTACAGAACTTGAGAACAGGGGATGGCTTCTTCGACTCTCCAGCCTTGCAAATTTCTTTCCGAAGATTGATGCTAGCCATTGCGACAGGGTTCATTCTTCTCTCATGGTTGATCATTGTTTCAACAATGGTTAGTGGGAAAGCAGCCAGTGGCCTGGGAAGAATATCATGCAAAATACTGGGAAAAGAAACTCCTGCATGAATAGGTGCACTGGTTGCCGCAATATAATGGAAATAATGTTAAAAATTGTGTTAAACATCATCAGTCAATTTACCAAACATTCAAGGGTGATAACTGAGACATTAAGTTTACCTTTCTTTTATTAGTTTCACCAAGGTTTTTATTCTTGAATGTCAATGTTAGATCCAAGGTCTGGGTCTGTATTTAGCGACCATGATTCTAAAGAGTATCCTTAGTCTTGTTTCAAATTTTGAAAAGAACACAATTTCTGACTGGCAAAAGCAAATCTGTACAGCCAATCAGAAATTGTATTCCTTTGAACGTTAAAAAAATTCATAAGGAAACTGGTTGACAGTGATTTATTGCCTAGTGGTTGTTCTCATCAAGTGGTACAGACTAAAGTAAGCTAAAGTACCATTATGTAAAATGATGTTACCAGAGAACATTAGAGTACATTGAACTACATTTAACTTTGTTTTAGTATGTCCAAGTATGTTCAAACATTTTCTTGCTTGCCTTACTTATCTGTTGAACATGTTAAAGTTAAATCAACAGTCGTAGCTGTCCAATAGTATATTTAGGTTTTTCTAAAGATTAGCTGCGGCAAGCTATGGCAGTAAGTGCAATGAAGTAAGTTACGATATATTTAAGGGCATGCAAATAAAGGTTTTCTCATTGTGGTAAGCTATATTATTAAAAAATTAATAATACGAATGACTGTCATTATTTCTCAGTATGTAAAGCTAAGTTATCAAACATGTGTGTGACAATACAGTGTTTTTTAGATTAGTGTTGAATTTATTCCTCAGTGGCACAGAACACAGAATACGCAAGAGACAGACGGATTTCAGGTGAAACGACCAGGTGACCAGAATGTTCGATGTACGGTCCTACTTATGTTAGATTATCAGGTATTGAACTGCTTGCTCCTCATTGTGTTTTGATTAACTGTTTATCACACAATCCTGAATTTTAAAAACCCTGAAAAAGAAGGCTATTTAAAACATTGTTGGAAAAAGGAGAAAATGCTGGTAACCAGCATTTTCTCCTTTTCCCACAATGTTTTCTACCCTATCAGGGAACTGCAATTCATTGATATCAATTTGGAATCTGTTACCTGCAGTTACTTTCAATTTCAACCATTTTTTATTTTCGAGAAAGGGTTAACTCTTTACAAACAACACACTTTAAAAATAGCCCATTATTGTTTCAAATTCTAAGAGGAATTTGACAGATTCAAGGTGAAACATTTAGGTGATAAGAATGTCCAGTGTTTCGTGTTACTTATGCCGGATTATAAGTTATTGAACTATTTGCTCTTCATTTGCATGGAACAAATTTTGAAAAAAAACAGACAAGTTAAATTTCAATAAAACGATATTCAGGAGTACACTGAGGAATAGATTCTTTTCATTTTAAAAATAAATGAAACGTTACAATTTTCTGACCTAGGAGCCATTCGATTGTGGAAATGGCAAGTTAGCAATATTGCTTGTGTATTATGTTGTAAAAACTACCAGTAATTGTTTTGAATTTTGGTCTTATAACAGCCAGCTCAGTTCAAGCTAGACCCTAGACTCGCCCGACTTCTAGGGGTTCACACACAGACACGCCCAGTCATCATCAACGCTCTGTGGCAATATATCAAAACCCACAAGTTGCAGGACCAGCATGAGAGAGAGTATATCAATTGCGACAAATACTTAGAACAGGTTTGTCTCTTTGTTTGGTGTTTTATAGTGCTTTTACCATTACTTCAGTCATATTATGGCTTAGTTATTCATGTCTGAGTATCACTGGTACTCGGAAGGGCTTTATAGTGCCTTGCACTAGGACACACTAACAGAAAACTCAGAGATATTGATGAGAATCAAACCCTGGACCTCCAAATTTAGAAGTCATACACTTTCACCATAAAGCGAATGCAGACTCTTACCTTGAACAGGTAAAGGTATATGATTTTGTAATGTCTTTACATAAGGGCCTGTTATATGGCCTGCAAAACGCGAAAAGGGGCATTCGGACATTTGCGTAAAGTGTCGTCTCGGATCAGCCTGCGCAGTACGCACAGGCTAATCCGAAACGACACATTCCATTTTTATGTAATTTTATGTTTTGCGCAAGTCTACTGTAGCACAAAAGCTAATGTAGTCGTAAAGTGCCATCTGGGATCAGCCTGCGCGGACTGCACAGGCTGATCTGAGACAACACTTTACGCAAATGTCCGAATGCCCCTTTCGCGTGTTGCAAGCCATATTTGGGTTCAAGCTCATCTGGGTTCTTGTACAAACATTCACTGTCTTTGTAGCACTAAACCAGGGTTTTATATCCTGGGTGGACAGTATAGATCAAGATCAGACTGCACATAACATGCAGTCTGATCTTACATCTACTCTAATATTTACAAATCAAGATGTTTTTAAAAGAAATGTCGAGGTATTGTCATAGCCCTTTTGTCACCATCTACGTCATTGTCATGCAAAAACTTTGACAGTTTGTAATATTTTTGTCATTACTGAAGATATTTACTTCAAACTCACACTAGTTGTTAAATGTTAAAAGGGGAATCCATATCAGTATAGCAGGTAACCATCTAAGTATTTTTGACACAGTAACGCCCCATTTTGACTTAGAAGTTTCTCAGAAAATCAACCTTTTTCTACTGTATCTACTTTGTAATGCACCTGCAGCCAAGCAGTGGCACCTACATTCAGAACTCGTTTTAGTACTGTCCATTTCATTTATATAGCACTACAAGGGTGGATCCCTCAGGTTGTTACGAGCAATTTCTCGCTTTATCATTATTTCCAAAAATCGTCTGCTACAGGTGGTAATTTCTTTACTCTTTACCAAACGAACAAAATTCAGCTTTGTCCAAATTGAAAGCTTTTGTAGATGACACTTAACTCTTTACCAGGTGACAAAATTTGGACTCAACCAAATTGAAAGCATTAGCAGACGACAAAATAAATGTAGCTCCAATGATGATTTTAGCTGTTAATAGGGTAGAAAACATTGTGGGGAAAGGAGAAAATGCTGGTTACCAGCATTTTCTCCTTTTCCTACAATGTTTTCAAAAATCTTCTTCTTTTGGGTCCTTGAAAGTCAGGATTGTGTTTAAGGGTTAACATGGCTAACATGATGAAATTTGTCGATGAAAGGGTATGAAACATTGTGGGAAAAGGAGAAAATGCTGGTAACCATTTCCCTCAATGTTTTCAAGAGTCTTTCTCTTGTAGGTCTTTAAACATCAGGATTGTGTGATAAAGGGTTAATTCTTTACTACATAATCCCCTTTTTCATGACCAAGAAGAAAAGTGCTTTTGAAAACATTGAGAGAAAAACAACAAAATACCAGTAAGCAGCCCACAGTGTTTGCTACCTCTTCGAAGACAAATCCAGTCTTTTCAGCCTTTTTCTTTTCATTATCTGCGAAATTAATGCTTTCAGTTTGGACAATTGTAAGATTTTGTCATCAGGCGAAGATTTTAACTTTTTACCACACAATCCCGACTTTTAACGGCCCTTAGAAAGAAGCCTTTTGAAAACATTGTGGGAAAAGGAGAAAATGCTGGTAACCAGCATTTTATCCTTTTCCCACAATGTTTTCTACCCTTCGCAAACCAAATTTCAGTTTCTCAGTCACATTTATTTTGTCGCCTGCAAATGCTTTCACTTTGGACTGGTCTAAAATTTTCTCTTGTGGTAAAGAGTTAAAACATCTCAGCTGAAGAATGTTGATCAAAGTAAATTCAGATATTAATGTGACCATAAGGCTGGGTATCCAGTCAAATTATCAGGTCAAGGTCAATGTTCAAGGATGGACAAAATTTCTTGTTTCTTTGAGGACGGATAGGGTGTAATGGTGGAAAGGAGGGGGAGGGGAGAGAGAGAGAAGGAGGGTACACCGTAACAGTATGAACTAAAATATCTTTGCTACAGGAAGAGGGAAGGCATAATAGAGAGGGAGAGGAGGATCAAATGTAAATATTCATGAAAATAAACTACAAAAAATGTAATTCATTTCAGATATTTGACTGTAAGAGAATGAAGTTTGCAGAAATTCCAGGTAAATTACATTCATTGCTTATGCCACCAGATCCCATTGTGATCAACCATATCATTACAGTAGAAGGTCCAGATGCTAGGAAGACAGCATGTTATGATATTGATGTGGAGATAGTAAGTATGATTGAATGATCTGTTGGAGAGACTTTGGATCCCCTGTCTGTGTTACTTTTTTATTACAAACTGTTTTGTGCAGACTGGTCTTGAACTAAACTAATGGCAAAAGGCAGTTTGTGGGAAAAGGAGAAATTGCTCGTAACGAGCAATTTCTCCTTTTTCCACAATGTTTTCTAAACCTATCAGAGAACTGCAACTCATAAGAACAAGTTTTTGAATTGCTGTCAGCAGGTGCTTTGAATATAGAAGAGTAAAAAATTTGTTGTTTAGTAAAGGGTTAAGTGACTAAAATGTCTTTGATCGAATCCCATTTTTCCCCAAAAACCCATCAGGTATTGTCATAGCCCTATGGCTGTCTGTGTCATTGTTCAAAAACTTTGACATTGTCTGATAGCTTTGTTATTGCTGAGGATATTTACTTCAAATTCTGTCTATTTGTTAACTATCAAAAAGAGAACCCATGCAAGAAAGGCAGGTAACTCTCAGAATATATTTCTTTCCTTTCATTACTTTTTTTTTTTGGGGGGCGGGGGGGCACTAAATGACCGTAGATGTCGATGCGCCATAAAACACCATACATTCATTGATTCACTCAGAATATATTTGGTATGACTATGTCACTTCTTTTTCCTGACTTAAAATTTTCACTGAAAAAGAAAAGCACATCAGTGGAGCAATGACTCTGGTTTCTGAGGTCTTAAGCAGTTTGTTATTTCATCAAGTGAACATCATTGGTAATATTTTCACGAGTGGCACAGTTCATGCCATGAGTGAAAATATTACCAGTGATGTTCATGCCATGAGCAAAAATATTATGGATGATGTTCACTTCAGTTGAAGAGTTAGAAAATAATACCAGTATTTTTCACTGGTCGTAACCATGAAATATCGAAAAATATTTCACCGTTATTTCTCCATAAACTACCGGAAAGCATGAAATAATTTGATATATTTTTGCCTACAGGATGACACTTTGAAACAGCAGATGAACAGCTTTCTACTGTCCACACAAAGTCAGAATGAGATTGCAAACCTGGATAATAAGGTATGTTTATTTCTCAAAAACAGCCTTTACCAAACAGCAATATCTTGGACTCAACCAAGCTGAAAGCATTTGCAGAAGACAAAATTAATGTAGCTTAATTGATGCTTTATACCTTTGATAGGGTAGAAAACATTGTGGAAAAAGGAGAAAATGCTGGTTACCAGCATTTTCCCCTTTTCCCACAATGTTTTCAGAAGACTTTTTCTTCGAGGTCGTTAAAACTCAGGATTGTGTGGTAAAGAGTTAAGGACTAAATAAAAAGGAACCTTTTTAATTTTAATACTAACCCTGTACCAAATAATCCTAAGTTTTAATGACCCTACAGAAGAAGCCTTTTGAAAACATTGTGGGAAAATGACAATATGCTTGTAAACAGCTTTTTCTTCTATTCCGACAATGTTTTCTACCCAATTAATGACAAATTCCATCATATGAGAAAGATTTAATTTGCCACTTACAAATGCTTTAAATTTGGACAAGTCTAGAATTTTGTTGTCTGGTAAAGAGTTTTCATGAAGCTGAACACTGAGAGAATAAGGCAAATTTGACTTTATTTGTAACTGGAAACCTTTCCTAGGGGCTATCTTATTAAGCAAGTATATATTGAGTTAGCCAAACCTATTGGAATATACCTGTACTACCCAAGCACCGCTTGTAATTCGATTGTTAGACATTAGACATGAAAGCATTTGCAGGTAACAAATCTAATGTAATTATTATGATGGGATATGCCTATGAAAAGGTAGAAAACATTGTGAGAAAAGGCAAACCTATTGGAATAAACCTGAACAAAGCAAGCCCCAGCATTTACCGAACAACAAAATACTAGACACTAGACATGAAAGCACTTGCATGCAACAAATTTAACATGGTTCAAATAACTGGATTTGCCTTTGAAGAGGTAGAAAACATTGTGAGAAGAGGAGAATGTGCTAGTTACTAGCATTTTCTCCTTCTACCTCTAAGCCTTTTCTGTCAGGGTCATTAAAACACAGACTGGTATGATAAAGGGTTAAGCTAGCACATTTTAAGTGTAACTGGATGGTTTTGGTTTTTAGTCCACACCAAATCAACTTCTTTTATCCAAGAGCTCACATTTTTATCCCTTAACTCTTTACCAAATGACAAAACTTTAGACTCAACCAAATCGAAAGCATTTGCAGACAACGAATCAAATATAGCCTAAATAATGATTTCTATCTTAGATAGGGTAGAAAATATTGTGGTAAAAGGAGAAAATGCTGCTTACCAGCATTTTCTCCTTTTTCCAACAATGTATTAAAAGCTTCCTTCTTCAGGGTCGTTAAGTTTAGTAAAGGGTTAAGTGCTTGCTTAATACAAGCACAGCACTTTCACACTTAGAAAAAAATTGCTTTATTTAATTTTCCTTTTAGATTCATGAAACGGTTGAGACAATAAACCAGCTGAAGACAAACCGAGAATTTTTCCTCAGTTTTGCCAAAGACCCGCAGGAGTTCATCAACAACTGGCTGATCTCACAGACAAGAGACTTGAAGGTTTGTGTTCAACAAAATAATAAGGAAATTTGTGTAACTGGCAGATATATTTTATGTGTGTTCTTTTTTCTGAGATTCATTGTACTTGAAGTATCCAGAACTTAAGCAGGACACTACCACCAAAAACACAGTGTTTTTAGTTGTGATCGAACCAGTGTCCTCCAAGTTTCAAACCTTACACCTTGACTACAGAGCTACACAGGACCTTTTACTGATTTACTGGAACCAGTGCTGATCATACTGAACATTTATCTTTTGCTACTTTAGCAGTTACAAGAAATCATATGTTGGAAGAAAGGTGCACTGGTGCATTGTGCACATGCAACCTATCTGAAACTTTTTGTGTATCTACAGTAATAAATCATACTGTTAAACCTCAAAATGTTTTTTTTATACCCCTGCAAAACGAATGTTTTCGGGGGTATACTGGAATCAGCCTGTCTGTCCATGCATCCGTCCGTGTGTCCGTCTGTGTACAAAAAAATTGCCTGTTTCTGTGAAAGCGCTGGTGGGGGTATTAAGTCACATTCAGCGACAGCTCTAGTTTTTACAACTTTTGTTGCTTTTTTAGTGTAGATCAGACTGCACAGAATATTTAGTCTGATCTTGAACTGTCACTGAGATATTCTGACGAAAAACGAGTAGAAACAAAAGTATCCTATCTAGAATTTAGTTAGTTTATTGTCCACTTTTGCATTCTAAGGGTGAAATGGACTCTCATATCCCTTTACCAGACGACAAAATTTTAGACTAGTCTAAATTGAAAGCATTTGAAGACAAAAAATAGTTCTTGATAGGGTAGAAAACATTTAGGGAAAAGGAGAAAATTTTTCCTTTTCCCTGAATGTTTTCAAAAGCCTTCTTCCTCAGGGTTGTTAAAAGTCAGGATTTTGGTTGTGATTTTCTCTAATGATCTACTTCAGACAATGACAGATGTGGCAGGGAACCCTGAAGAGGAAAGACATGCAGACTACTATCATCAGCCATGGTCCCAGGAAGCTGTGTGTAGATACTTCTATGGGAAGGTAAGCTGACAGAGAGAGAGAGGAGAGGGGGGCAGGAAGACGGAGAGTGGGGGGTGAGATTAGATAGATTATAGATAGACAAGGACAGAGGGAGGGGGAGGGAGGGAAGGAGGGATAGCTAATAGCATTCTGGTCGTAGATACTTTTATGGCCAGGTAAGCTGAGAAAGAGAGAGAGAGATAGGCAGATAAGGAGGGGGAGAGATGAGAGTTTTTACAAAAAAAAAATGGAGGGACGGGTAGGTGATAGTAAGTTGTTTGTAAATACTTTTGTGAAAGCATAGGATGCCAAGCCAAGGTTTTCTGATGCATAACAAGACCTTAAACAGGTCTTATCAGTGTGGTATGTTTTTCAAGATGGAAAGATACAACAAGAGAGAAATTAAACTCTAACCAAGGGAGAAATTGAGACTGATGCTTGAAAGGTTCAGACATGAAGAGGAATTTGGGATTGATAGCAAGACTCAGAGACCAAGAGAGACAGTGTGAGCTAAGGATAGATTTAGAGAGAGAGACTTAATGTTTCAACTTTTTAAGAGATTTAAACCAAAATTTTAATGCTTTCAGAACTGCTTCAAGAAAAAATCTGTCAAAACTTATGTGTGAGGTATTAGCATAGGGTGCATGATTAAACTTACCTAATTCCTTGTAGATTAAGCACAACTCTTTGCTTTTATGGACAGTATCGGTTAAGATCACGGTCCGTATTCACCAACTATTCATACTTTCATTCTCGAAGGCATATTCTAGAGTTAGAAAGTGGCACAACTTCTGATAGACTAAACCATTTGGTTTAGCCAGTCAGAAGTTTTGTTACTTTCAAATTTATAAAGTTTTTGTGAATAAGCCTAAGAATGTTTTTTAGAATGGTAGGTGATATGGGCTTAAATCACACAATATTTGCATTCTGGTCTCAGATATGTATGTCTAAAATACACTGTGGTAAAATGTGACCAAAGAAGTATTGATACTGTAATGCCTGGGGCTTTTTTGCTCTCTGAGTAAAACCATTTTACTAATCAGAGGCTATATTTACAATCATTATAGGTTCAATTTAGATTCTTAATTCTTTGCAGGCCATTTGATTGGCTGAGTCAGAATGACTGGTCTTCTAATTTAGAAGACATTTCCTGTTGCTTAAAAAGTTGATATCTTTTTCAGATCCAGCAAAGAAGGATTGAACTGGAGCAAGCTCTTGGGATACGCAACACATAGATCTGAATATGGATTCATCCTGATTTATCCATTTGTGTTCATTCATATTTGACTTTAGTAGGCTGCAGAAGTTTTAGATATGAAACAGGTCTTGAATCTTACCAATCTGCCATTTTGTACATACTGTTCTACATTTGGCTAAAATTCTAAATTCTAGGCAAGCCACCTGATTGGCTGAGATTTTCTGTCTCAGCCAATCAGATAGCTTGTCAAGAGTTCAGAATTAAAACAGTACTTGTTTATAGAATGGTTGATAAAAAAAACTCCCTGATTACAATTTTCAGAAGATATTTTTGTCCAGATTGTGGAAAAAGGAGATCTTGCATATAACTAATTAAATCATTTATCGGTTTTTTGTATAATTAGCTCTATACTCTACAAAAATTACTTTTACACCTCTGCAGTGAACATAATCTGAAAGGTAGGGATGGGGGGTTAGCTCCTTTTTTTTTCTACCGGTATATATTTTCCTTTGCATGGGAAATTAAAAGCCATATATGTGTGGAGATGTATGGAAGAAGCACCAAGTTTGAGTAATATTACCAACTGCAGGGTGGGAAATCAGTTTTTTGCATAGATCCAAACACAGCACAGAAAATGGCTAAAGTTTAACACACATTTGATAAATAGCAAGGTAAATTGCTTTTTTCTGTCTCTTGTGCTTAACTTAATGGACCTGTGCATCATATTCTAGCAAACTTACGTCTATGGATCTATGATACTATAGTAGTGTCATGAAAATTCATATGATATGTAAACAGTCTCTCAGAAAATTTTTAGCTTCAATACTTGTCGCTTTAAGTTTTCATGGAATGTATCAAACCCCCCCCCCCCCCAAAAAAAAAAAAAAATTTATTTCTTATCCTGCAGTAAGATATCGCACTTGTAAACAAATGTGCAATTGGTGACATTTAACTCTACCAAACGATGAATGTAGACTTTTCCAAATTAAAACCATTTGCAGATGACAATTTAAGTGAGACTCAAATAATGGAACTTGTCTTTGATAGGGTAAAAAACATTGTGGGAAAAGGAGAAAATGCTGGTAACCAGTATTTTCTCCTTTTTCCACAATGTTTTCAAAAGGTTTCTTCCTGAAGGTCATTAAAACTTGTGATTGTATGGTAAAGGGACAAAATATTGTCATACAACGAGGATAATCAACATGGATTTAGGATTAACACATGAGAAAATATTGTTGCAAAATGAGAATGCAAAATGAGAGTTTGGTTTTTTACAAGAATGGTAGTTTCTCTTTTATCACAATTTTTGACAAAAGCTATCAGTTATAGAATGAACAAAATTATCTGTATGACTTATGTCATCATGGCAAAAGGAGATTTCTCGCAAGTTCTCATTTGCTGCAATGTTTTCAAAAATAACTAGCTAAAAAACAGTCATATTTGAGTGAGGAATGAGCAAAAATCATCTGACAGACTTACATTTACTATTTCAAGATTTTTCATACAATAAATATTTTTTTAGTATTTCATCAGTATCATTATCATTATCATCATCAGTGTTATCATTATCTTCATCAATGTTGTGCAACATTTAGTATCTTTTTGTCAGTGTATAAATAAACAAGGAAATAAATGGTGTACTCTTTATCGTTTTTCAAACGTTGCATCAAATACTGCACCACTTGTTGAATTTTATGAATAGCAGATGCCAAAACAATCTTATCCCATTGTTCTAATTTTAAGCAGAGATCTGCAGAAGACAAATTAACTCTTTGCCAAATAATAAAATTTTAGGCCTGTCCAAATTCAAAGCATTTGCAAGCAACAAATGTGACTCAAAAATGGAAATTTATTTTTGGAAGGGTAGAAAACATTGTGGGAAGAGGAGAAAATGCTGATTACCAGCATTATCTCCTTTTCCCACAATGTTTTCAAAAGCTTTCTTTCTCAGGGTCATTCAAAGTCAGAATTGTGCGGTAAAGAGTTAACTGATGGGAATTGTCATGAACAGGAAAGAAAAGATTGTGGAAACGGAGAAAATTTTAGCAACAAGTGTTCTCTCCTGTTTGGACAATGTTTTCCATGGGGTTGTCAAAACAGGAGATTGCTTTTTACAGGTTTAAGACCGATTACCAACAACGCAAGTCTCATTAAGGAGAAGGACTTTTACAAAGAGAAACACCCTTTATACAGATAATATTGAAATATTGAGGGAAAAGAAACAATTAGATGCTTCTTTTCCCATAATGTTTTGACCTACCAAAACCTATAACTAATCGCACTAAAATGAGACATTTGAAGAAAAGGAAAATATTGTTTTCAGCAGTGAAATCAAACATTTTTTGAAATTTCTTTAACTAGATCTATCTATGTAGACTCTAAATGCCATTCCTCTTTTCATTCTAAAGACCAAACTTTCCCAAGTATCAAGGCTTTTGAGAACAGAATAGAAAAAAGAGAATGTGCTTATAACCAGCATTTTCTCCATATCCGCAAAACCCTTCATTAGAGTCACATTTGCCGTCTGCTAATGTCTTCAATATAAACTGGTCTACAACTTTGTCGTCTATAAAGATTAGGCCTAATTAATCCGCTGCAAAAACAATATGAAATTTAGTTCATTTAAAGTGTTCATAAGTAATGTAAAACAACTTCGTGATCGCACTGCACAAAATTAAGTTTTGAACGAACAATGGAAACAAGACTTCCGAACTGAAGGAAGTGCAGACGACAAATTCAAACTTTGTGCAAATGAGCTGAAGATTCTCACTTTGGGATAAAGAGTTACTGCTTGTTACAAGCATTTTCTTCTATTCCCAAGTTGTTTTTGGATAGCTTCCCCTATAGACACTTTAAAACAAAACAGTGTTCACAGGTCCGGACATTGTTCGACACACTCGATCGTCTGCGTCCATCTAGCGTCAGTCCGTGTATTTCATACGATTGGGTTTATTATATGAGGAACACCGAAACCAAAATGGCTGACGATGGCCATGAATTTAGCATTTTACAAGATTTACAGGTACATTTACAGACAGCAAGAGTTCCTTTAGAAAATCTATCAACTCTAGCCCAAGACGGAGATGAAGAGGTATCTATTTCTCTATAATTTAAAGTACAAACAAGCTCTTATCCAAGCAGATCACCACGTTGTTTTTTGCCGATGCTAGAAAGCGTCCATAGTTACACTTTTATTTCTCATTGAATCAAAGAATTTCAAAATGAGATGCTGAGTTGCTGAATTTAGTGCTGGACTATTCTATGTTCATTTATCAAAATAAAGTTTCCTATTGTGTCTTGGAATAATAAGGAAACTTTTCGTTTTTAGATATTCCGTCTCTTTCGAAAATGTTTTAATGAAGATCCATTTATTCAAATTCTGTTTGGATTTGAGTTTTATTTGTTTCAGTATTTCTTCTCTTTTTTTTTATAAGTTTGTGGAGAAAAAAAGCATTCTGAGCTATGGCTCTCACTTTTGCTTTTACACCATGCCAAAAGCAGTGCCCCATACAGTATTTGAAGAAAAACAGAAGAAATAGTTTGCATAACAATTAGTTTCTTTATTTGCCACATTCTTTTCATTGGTGCTAACACAGGCATCATTGTTTAGTTACTTATAAGCCATGCCTGGTGTCTAATTGCATCTGCAACAACTAGTGACCCAGGTCAGTCTGCACAGTCAGAGCAGGCTGACCTTGGTCAGAAATTTTTGCTATAGGTCAATTTTCTGCATGTTAAAGGACAAGTCTACCTCATGGCTCAGACAGTTGTTAAACAATAGATTATATGGATTGATAATTACTTGATGACTTGCTTGCATCACAGAGATGCATTTAATCCCCTTCTGTCAGAGCACAGCTCATATAAATCTAGTAGGCTACATATTCCAAAATATGTTGTCAACACAAAGAAAAAGCATGCTTAGAATTTTATGCTTGTTTGCACATGTAGTTGGCAGAGGTAATTATATAACAAGGGAATGAATTTGCATTTTGCATGTACTTGTTGGATTTATGCATTGCAGCACATACTATGACCTTGTGTTAACTCTACCAAACAACAATATTTTAGACATGGCCATAATTGAAAGCATCTGCAAAAGACAACATGTGGCTCAAAATTTGAGATTTGTTTTGAAAAGGTAGAAAACATTTTGGGAAAAGGAGAAAATGCTGCTTACAGGCAGTTTCTCTGTCTTCTCAAATTGTCTAAGGATCATTTAGTTGGTAAGTATTTGGTAAAGGGTTAAACAAATTGGCACATTACTATCTGGGGATATTTTTTTTACAAAAGAGAATGTTTTTGTTACTAGCAAGTTTTCTTTTTGCCACATTGTTTTCACCTGCATCAAATCCTTGTTTGTATTGAGAATCCCCTTGTTTATAGTGATGCCTTCAAAGTTATCTCAGAGAATAAGGATCTAATTCTTTACCAAAGGACCAAATCACGGACTCGTCCAAACTGAGGGCATTTGCAGACTTGAATTTAATGGTGTCTGAAATGATTATCTTTGAAAGGTTAGAAAACATTTAGGGAACAGTAGAAAATGCCACTTTTTCTCCTTTTCTCACATTGTTTTTATGAGCCTTTCTTCTCAGGATTGTTAAAATGTGGGAATATCTGGTAAAGGCTTAACTAAGCCATTTGGTACTTGTGGTTTGAGGATGTTCAGTACACTTATCACATCATTTTGATTATTTTGTAAGATAACTGAATGATGGGCTTGTTTTGTTTGTACCTTTTATGGTCTTAAAGAAGAATTAAGTTTGCAAGCTTTTCTGACTTGAAATTTGGATACTTCGTTTAATTTAGCTCACCTGAGCACAAAGTGCTCAAAGTGAGCTGTTGTGATTGTGCTGTGTACAGTGCCATCGTGCATCGTTGTCAACTTTTACCAATGCCCTAGATTTCTGTCCATCACTCATTAAAGTTGGTCAGAATGTTTGTCTTGATGATATCTTGCATCACTTTGAAAGTAGGAAATATTGGGTCTGAAACTAGGTCGCCAAGTCAAATCTTGGAAAAAAGCTTGTGTATGCTCTAGAGGCTACATTTTCAGTACAATACTCATGAAAGTTTGTCAGATTATTTGTCTAGACAAATTCTTTGATAAGGTTGAAAACTGGCTCATGTCAGGTCAAAAAACAGGTTGTGATAATATCTCTGATAGGTTTGAAAATGAGTCACATTTGGTCAAAAACTAGGTAATCAGATCAAATCTTGGAAAACCCTTGTGTACACCCTATAGAGGCCACATTTTTAGTCAAATACTCATGAAAGTTGGTCTGAATGTTTGTCTTGGTGGTATCTCACATTTGTTTGAATATGGGCTGAAAAATGGGTTGCTATCTGGCATTACTTTGAAAATGGGTCATATTGGGTCAGAAACTAGGTCAGCAGGTCAATCTTAAGAAACCCTTTATACTCTCAAGAGGTCACATTTCCAGTCCAATACTCATGAAAGTTTGTCCCGATATCTCTAAAAAAAAGACTGGAAATGGGTCGCTTTAAGTAAAAAAAAATGCTCAGGTGAGCAACTTTAGGGCCATCATGCCCCTCCCCCTTTTTCACAAATGTTATAGTACTAGATATGTGTTTGTTGAATGTTAAAAAGTAAAGGGAAATTTTAAGTCAGTTTTAGTGAAACACATTTATGAATTTGAACAAAAAAAAAAAAGATACATACATTTGATAGAAAAATGAAATCAGCAGATTTATTGAACAGAACAGAAATGATTGGAGGACTTCATCACAACATCTCTTCTGAAAGCATTGGTTTCAATTTCCTGTCCGCTTTTAAATGTGATCAGCTGCTGAGATGGCAAAATTTTTTTTAACATAGAACATGCTTTTGTATATCTCTCAAATGATTAAGTTAACTAAATGGGCAAATCCTCAATGTCAAGTCAGGCAATTGAATAGAAAGGATGTTTCAGAGGCATTTAAGATGTTTTTTTGCTTTTAGTTATAAAAATAAGTCAGCCAAATTCTTTTAGAGTTTTAATTGACACAAATTTCACTATGATTCTTAAGATTTTTTGCAGTTTATCTTGTTCCTGCCTCTTTTTTTGCTTCCTGGATCTGCTTAAGTTATTTAGCACAACATGATATTCATAGCACTTAGTATGCAAATAAATTTGTATTGTAAAGTATCTTTTGTTTTGGCAATCAGACAAGGTTTACATTGGATCCAGGCAGTTTTGAGGTAAAGTTTTCTGTTGTAACCTTCAGTAGCAGAATACTTTCAAATCCACCATTCATGTGTGTAGAGTGTAGACCCACTTTAAACCTGTGCTAAATTGCTAATCTTACTGCTTATAGGCTCACATACATGTACCAGGGTCTGCATTCATCATCAAATTCTGCATACTGTTCTAATTTTAAATTTAAAGACTAGCAATCTGATTGCAAGTCTTCAAATTAAGAATTAGAATTTACTTTAGAATGGATGGTGAATTCAGACCCTGGTTTCTACCACTTTTAACAGCAGATCACATTTAAAGGGGACTATTTAGATTGTTATGATCATACCAAACTTCAAGCTTTATTCTATATGCCATCAGTAAATAGAAATGAGAGGCATTGAAAAGATTGTCATTCAGTGGTATTTCCTTAATGTGATACTTAGCTTCTCAAGGTATTTTTTAGATAATGGTGCCAGAATTTTTCAATAGCTTATAGGAATGTCACATGAACAATAACATGTGGGCTCGTATTCAGATAGGTACAATAATGTCATAACTGTAAAAGAAATACATTTTAATTCATGGTAAGAAAATCTAAATTGGCCCCTGAAAAATCTACCTGTTTCTATCCCAACCTCTGTATAGAAGACACATGTCCATGTGTATGTATAATAATTCAAAAAAATATCTGGAATTAAGAGTGATTTGTAGACAGACTTGCTTACAGTTTAGTTCATAGAAAGCCAAGCACAGCTTTATGTTCAATAGAAGAAAAGAGCATCATGTTTAAACTGCCCACTGTTAACTTACAGCTTGTTTAATTACCTCCCTTTAATGAATGCAAATGAGCTAAGGGTAGGCAAAGTATTGAGGCATTTGCATAGATAAATTAACTGAGATTGAAGCATGTCCATTAAAATGCCAGATGTCTCAAGCTGGGTCTGAAAGTCAGGTTTGTCTGGCTTGCTTCAACTGAATTTGTTGCAAATTACTAAACAACATGCTATATCACCTCTGAGAGATTTGTAAGACATTCTAGCAAAAGAAGTGTCAAAATTTCTATGTTGAGATCCATTTTCAGTTTTACAGTGTCTTTCACAAATTTTGTTTCTTTTGTAGTAGAAATCAAGATCAGACTGCTCAAAACATATATCCCGGTCACATATTCACGGAAGACCGCCACGGAAGAGCTACAGATTCGTTCAAGCATCATCCGTAACTACTCGTACTGGTCAGTAGCTCTCCGTATTGTAACCATAGTCATTCGTAGTAGTCCTTGTATATCCGTAGCAATCCTTGACAATTTTTGAACATGCACAAAAAATCGCTACGGATCAAACAACCATAGCGTATCCTTACTAGTCCGTATTAGACCGTACTGATACGTTCTGGTCCGTATGAAAACCGTATCAGTCCGTACTGATTTGTAGGCCCAAAATTGTCAAGGATTTGATATGGAGAACTACATATTAGTATGGTAACACTACATATTATCTACGGTTATGATATGAATTTGTCACAGAAAGTCACAATCTTAATACGTTGTACTATGGAGAGGCAGGGATTCACACGGTCTTTTACGGTTTACTACGTTGCAACACGACACAGTACGGAATTGTAGAGACCACTACTGTTTGGTAGGATAAATTCAGTATCATGTACTTCAACAAGGATATAAATACTCCCTCTTTGCAGGACACAACATATTTACGTTTTGTCGTTGAGTTCACAATCATGAATCGTCAGCAAATGATGTTTGCAATAAACTGGCTGCAATTGAATATTAATATGACACAAAATGCCAAGGCACTGGTCGAGCTGCTTGTGACATACATAGAGATAATTATGTCAATATCATACTATTAGTAATACCTTTACATTTAAGGTTACATATTTTACAAAACATTGTACGAAACTGAATAAACATCAGCCTTATAATTCTAACCAAACAATGATGCTAAAGATGCAGGTAAAAAGATCAAATAATACTAGTACATAAAACCGTCTCCGTTTCTGGTGGTTCAGGCGTCCGCCAATAGAACCGGAGGTCGAAGGCTCGAGCCCCGCCAGGAGCTTGTTTTTATATGGCTGGTTGGTGAACCGCCAGCTAGTTAAATGTATGGTCACTGATTGCCTGCCTGCCTGGTGCCTGGCATAAAGGATAGGAATCAGGAGTAAAGATGCACAGAAAATGAGGTGTCTCATAAGTCCGGGAGGCTGCCCCTTTCAGTATGGGTGATACTATAACAAACAAGTACTTTTACTTTTAAAACATAAACCTTCACGATAATTAGTGTAATTGTAAATAAACAGATTTTTATTAACAGAAGGGAAACTTTACTGATAAATATTTTTCATTAACCGTTTCCCATTCAATCCCTTGTTTTTATGAGTCTGCAACAGACAACTTTAGAAAACATTGATGGAAATCGAGAAATTGCTCATAATGAGCAATTTCTCCATTTACCACAATGTTTTCTACCTTATTGTAGAACTAAAGCTCATTTGTACCAAATTTCCAATTGTTGTCTGCTGATGCTTTCAATTTGGAGGAGGCCAAAATTTGTCAACTGGTAATTGGTTAATGATTATAAAAATCAGGTAATAGATGACAGAGGATATGTGGACTAGAGATTGGCTTTTACGAAGACCCCATTCGTGGCCAGTATGAGGCTCTCATGGCGAACTTGTTGCATTTTGAAAGTGATCAAGCTAGAGGTTATGGAGGGAATGCTAAATCGTGGTAGGTCCGTATTGATCCGTTGAGATTCGTACTACTCCGTATCGGACCGTTCTTATTTGTACTAACCCGTACTTATACTGTAGCAAACCGTAGTGTATCCGTAGTACAATCATCCTGATTCGTGTGGCTCCGTATAAAACCGTGTCGAACCGTAAACAATCCGTATCTCTCCCGGGACTTTTACCTACATTTCGGCAGTAGATCCATCAAACTCTGTACTCACACCATGGTGCATCCGTATTGGAACTGTAGCGGACTACGGAATTTGACTTTTCCGCAGTCATCCGTGAGCGATTAGACCGTAGCTCTTCTGTGGCGGTTTTCCGTGAATATGTGACCGGGCCAATACAGTGGGATGACAAGTTAATCATAACTCAGAAGGCAGAGGACAATACCAGTGTCTTTGAAGTACAGTTAAGATCGAGATGCAGTCTGACCTTAGATCTACACTGTAAAATATTTTGTGAGAAATTTTGGCTAAATTTCACAATCCTAAGATTATAATAAGTGTATCTTGTACTACTTGCAACATGTGAAAAGGGCATTTGGACATTTGCGTAAAGTGTCGTCCTGGATCAGCCCGCGCAGGCTAATCTGAGACAGCACTTTACGACCACATTAGATTTTGTGCTGCAGTAGACTTGCGCAAAACATAAAATTACATAAAAGCGGAAAGTGTTGTTTCGGATTAGCCTGCGCGGACTGAACAGGCTGATCTGAGACAACACTTTATGCAAAGGTCTGAATGCCTCTTTTCACGTGTTGCAGACCATATTATGATACAAGGACTGCGTGGGTTACTCACTACATCACAAGTAACTCTTTCAGCACCAAATATGTAGACCTGGGCTCTTATTCACCAACCATTCTTTAGAACTTTCTCAGTCTTATTCTTTGGAATTCGTTAATTTTGAACGTAATACTTCTGATTGTGTTATGTTCAAATGTAGAAATTCGTAAAGAATAAGACCAAGAATATTCTCAAGAATGTTTGGTGAATACAGATCGGGATCTTTTTGACAGTGAAAATACAATCCATTTTGAAACTCAGAAATATTTTTATCATATAGGCATGACCAAACAACCAGACAGTATAGATCTAAGATCAGACTGGTCTTATCAATGTCACCTGCAGAAGCCCTAGAATTTTGCGGCTGTAGCCAAGAGTGTTTAATCTATATGAACCATGCTCTGTGAAAAGGGGGCTTAATGCATCTGCAAACAGTATCGACCCAGGTCAGTCTGCGCAGTCCTCAAAGACTGACCTAGGCCAAAACTTTTTGCTATCAGTCATTTTTCTGCATGTCTAAGGACCATTCCACCTCCAGATCCAGTTGGGTAAAACTAAATGGGTTTTATTGATCCATAATTATGTGATGATGTGCTTTGTTTAGTGAATCACAGAGATGCATTAAGCCTTCTTTTGCCAGAGTATGGCCCATTTATAATTACCAAATAATTTAACCCTTTTATCTAATGTAAAATTTTAGACTCAACAAGATTGGGAGCATATAGCATTTTCTCCTTTTCCTCACAATGTTTTCAAAAGCTTTCTTCTTCAAGTTTTGGTTTGTTTGATAAGGGTCAAGGGCTAATTATCTCATTTAATAATGTAACTTTTTTTTCTTTTCAAACTAATCTTGCGGGAATCAGGCAGAAAAAGAGGTGAAATGTGTTGTGATAAATTTTGATGACAAACTGTTGTGTTTTTTTTGTACTTCTTTTAAATTCATTTGTAAACTTACAGAATGTTTTCCTGACTGCATGTTGAATGATACTGTATAGAAATATTCCAGATTTATATAGGAAATAAATACATTTGAGCCATACTCTGTGAAAAGGGGGCTTAATGCATCTGCAAAAAATTTTGACCCATGTCAGCCTGTGGTAAGGACTGTGGACCCTTTGCCAATTAATCCCATGTTTCCACGACCCTAAGTAAGGCTTTAGAAAACATTATTGGGAAAAGGAGAAACCACTGTTGACCAGCGTTTCCTCCTTTTCCAGCAATGTTTTCTTCTCTGTCATAGAACTTCATCTCAATTGCACCAATTTTGAATTTGTTGTCTGTGGATGCTTTCACTTTTGAAGTTTGTCATTTAATCTTTATGCAAACAATCCAGACTTTGAATGACCCTGAGAAAGAAATTAAGGCTTTTGAAAATGTGAGTAAAAGTAGTAAATGCTGGTAACCAGCATTGTCTCCTTTTCGCTCAGCATTTGCTGCTCTTACATAAACAAGCTAAGTTAAAATCTTTGTCTACAACTGCTGCCAATAGGAGATGTATTAACCCTTTACCACACTATCCAAACTTTTAATGACCCTAAGGAAAATGGCTTTTGAAAACATTGTGGAAAAAGGAGAAAATGCTGGTAACCAGCATTTTCTCCTTTTTCCACAATGTTTTCTACTATATCAAAGATAAAAATCATCAGGGTAGCAACATTAAATGTGTCATCTGCAAATGCTTTCAATTTCGTTGAATCCAAAATTTTGTCGTTTGAAAGAGTTAAATTGCGTTATTGGGTAAAGAGATCAATGAATAGTTTTAGTCAATTAACCTTTTATCATACAATCCCATGTTGTAAAGAAGGAGAAAAGGGTTTTGAAAACATGGTTAGAAGGGAAAATGCTTGAAAATGGGGTCAGGAAAATAATTGTGGAAAATTGATAGATACATGCATGTTTTGTTTTTACGATTAACTTTTGCCGTTTATTGCTTTTCGAAATTTAACCCGTTTAAAACTCTTTCATTACTAATGATAGCGGAAGTAGATTTTTCAGATGGTGTAGATTAAGATCAGACTGCACAGAAAGTGCAGTGTGATCTTGGATCTACCCTGCCGGCTACTTAAGGATTACAACCCCTAACTCATCAGTAAATATCATGTAACATCAACGTTTTCGTAAAGGCTATTCGTCTTTTAATATGAGAGTTAGGGGTGGTAGACCTTAATACTACAATATAGCAATTACAGTTGCCTTCAATAGCAGTTGAAGTCTACTTTTCGGACTCAAAAAAAAATGTGGAATTTCTGAAGCTGGTAGTCCAAGAGTTATTATACACATAATGCAGATGATGAGTTATGAAAACACTGTGACAAATAAAGAACTTGCCATTTACCCTTCACCACACGCCAAAATTTTAGACCTTTCCAAATTGAAAGCATTTGTAGATGACAATTTCATAGTGTCTCAAATGACGCAAGTTTTCTTTGATGGGTGGAAAACTTTGTGGGAAAAGGAGAAAATGCTGGTTACCAGCATTTTCTCCTTTTCCCACAATGTTTTCAAAAGGCTTCTTCCTCAGTGTTGTTAAAAGTCGTCATTGTGTGGTGAAGAGTAAATGGTTAACCAAATACCTCTTGAACAATCCCAAGTGTTAAAGACCCCGAGATAGAAGTCTTTTGAAAACATCGTGGTTAAAGGAGAAATGCTGGTAACCTAGTCTCTCTTTGGTGTTACGGGAGATCACTCCTTCCTTACTGCATAGATTTCCCGTATAAAATCAATACCTGACAACTGCATTAGGGAGAATTCTCTTTAGCTCAGTGGTTATGGTGTTGGTCTTTTAAACCTCGAAAAACAAGGATATTTGTCTGCACGGGTTCGAGTCCTGCCAGGTGCGGTTTGTATTTGAGCTATGCATTTGTTGTGAACTTTCATGTCCGTAAGATGGGGGCTCGTCCGGGATTGGCCATTGAGCCATTAATCCCATTTTTTGTCCAAAAACGGACTTCCTGCCTAATAAGGCTTTGAGTCATCAATAAATGATGACTTTAAGAGGGGGTGTGTTATGGGAGACCTCTCCTTCATGCATGGCTTCATCTCGATTTAAATACAATACCTAACAACTGCGTTGGGGAAAATTCTCTTTAGCTCAGTGGTTATGGTGTTGGCCTTTCGTCTGGGCATTCTAGGTCCTGCCCAATCCCTGTATTTCTGTTATGCATTTGTTCATTTGTTTCTTTGTTACGGACTTTGTTCGTAAGATGGTGGCTCGTCCGGGATTGGCCATTGAGCCATTTGTTGTCTAATTAATAGACTTACTGCCTTAGGCTTTCTGTCATCAAAATGATGACATTTAAGAGGGGGTGTGTTACGGGAGATCACTCCTTCCTTACTGCATAGCTTTCCGTATAAAATCAATATCTGACAACTGCGTTAGGGAGAATTCTCTTTAGCTCAGTGGTTATGGTGTTGGTCTTTTAAACCTCGAAAAACGAGGATATTTGTCTGCACGGGTTCGAATCCCGCCAGGTGCAGTTTGTATTTGAGCTATGCATTTTTTGCAAATTTTCATGTTCGTAAGACTGGTAAATGCCATTATGAAGCCACATTTATTTTGTTGAATGCAAATGCATTCAGTTTGGACACATCCACATTTTTGTTATGTGGTAAAGAGCTAAGTGACTAACAGAGGGGTTGCTTGTAATGCCACAATGTTTTCAATAGAGGTCTCTTGAGCAAAAAAAGGTTATCTGCAGACGTGGTGAGGTTAAACAGAAATTAGTGAAAGGTAATGTCATATTTTCATCTATCTGTATGCAATTATCTTGCATTTAGTATGTTCAATTCAGAAAATAGTTGCTTAATCATTTCTCAAACAAATCAATGTTTTAACAACCCTAAAGAAGAGGGTTTTTAAAAACATTTTAAGAAAAGAAGAAAATCCAGCCAGTAACCAGCATCTTTTCTTTTTGCCACTGTGTTTTCTTCTCTTTCAAAGACAAATGCCTTCACTAAAGATGAGTTTGAATTTTTATCGTCTGATGGACAGTGAACGGAATAGAATATGGTTGTTGAATATTAACTGCAGCATCATATTGTATTGTTTATATCAAGTGCCTGTACATGTATTTGAGAAAAAACTTGAATGCTGACGTTTTTATTTTTGTGTATGTTTTGTATTGCATCATTATTATTTGACTTGGTTGTCAGTTTTCTTTAACTAATTAATTCAAACATTTTATTTTACATTGACTGAGAAACACTATTTTGCAACTTATACTAATCTCTTTTGATTCTGCTTCCTGGAAAGCACACCAATACTGGTCTGAAAGTGGGAGCCAATGAACAGTCCCAAAGTTGATACCCCCTCCACCGAATCAAACTTTGGACCATGCAGTTGTGAGGCCACACTCTACCTCACGACCACAGACACCACATTCCTAACATTATTTGGTCTTACTCTTTACCAGACAACAAAAATTTAGATTTGTCTGAAGTGAAAGCGTTAGCAGACAACAATTCAACTGTAAATCAAATGATGGAATTTGTCTTTGATAGAGTTCAAACATTTTGGGAATAGGAGTAAATGCTGGTGATCAGCATTTTCTCCTTTTCCCAAAGTGTTTTCAAAAACCTTCTTCCCTGGGGTCATTGAAACTGGAGATTATGTGGCAAAGGGTTAAACTAACAATCAGTTGGTCAAAAATTTCCTTTGAAGTTATATAATTTAGGAATTGTTTAATAGATCTAGTGTTTAATTTTCTTAATGAATTTTTTCTTGTTAGAGGAACCTACTTTTTTTTTAATTTACTGGTATGAATCCCAGCAATATAAATCTTCAGTTTTGTTCTCTTGAGTCTTGTTCCACATGTGATCTCAAAATTCAGGTTTTGTTCATGATATCTTTTTTTTCTTTCTTTTATCAACCATTCTAAGTTAAATCTCCCAAACAAAGAAATTAAACTTGTCCAAATTGGAAGTAGATGTAGGCAACAAATTGAATATGACTCAAACAATGGAATACATATTTAAAAGGGTAGCAAACATTGTGGAAATAGGAGAAAATGCTAGTTACCAGTATTTTGTCCATTTCTAACATTTTAAAAGCCTTCTTTCTCAGGGTCAAATCCTGAATTC
The DNA here is from genome assembly GCA_946811185.2 of Hippopus hippopus. Classification (NCBI taxonomy): domain Eukaryota; kingdom Metazoa; phylum Mollusca; class Bivalvia; order Cardiida; family Cardiidae; genus Hippopus; species Hippopus hippopus. Next base: position 31,556,003 of record OX328108.1, on the reverse strand, counting down.
CAAAAGCAGCAATCTGATTAGTGGAGACCAAATGTATCAGCCAATTAGATGGCAAGACTTGCTTTAGAATTCGAGCAATAGTTAGAACTGTTGATGTTGATATGGCTTGCGATCGAGTATAACTCTTCTATTTTCCACAAAGGGTAATATCAATTTTCTTTGCCGATAAAGCGTGCAGTCTGACGCACTGTTATTTTGATAGTAATTCTAGACCAAAATGGCCTTTATTTGTAGTAAATGGACTTTATTAATTAAAGAAGAATACGGTAACTTTTATTTTGCCTATGGGAAACTCACCTGGGATTCACAAACACTCAATTAATATAGATTTATGTTAAACATCCACTTGAATTCATTGGTTAAAATTGTGAGACACTCTTGAAATTTGATTTTCACAATACAATATTTTTGCTGGAAGTTGCTATAGTTATTAAGACCTGATATTTTTACATTTTAATCAGTTAGTGGAGCAGTTCTTGACAGAAAATGTAAAAGTTGGTGGAAAAGGACCAGAAGTGATTCAAAGTCAACTCTATATAGGTAAATGTTTTTGTTATTTTTTATGTTTGGTGTTCTGCCACTTCCAACAGTACAATGGATCTCTCCATGCATTCTGGCAATTTCTTCAACTGTTACTATGTGCACTGGTCTTTCCTAACTGCTGTCTGCTTTCCCAGAAAGTTGATACCATATCCAGTAGTTAAAGAGGAATAAATCCTGTGGCAATAACATTTGTCAGTCTGCGGAAATATGTCCAGGTTTAGCCTCCATTTACAGTGTCACGGAGAGCGGTTAGATCTCTCCTTTCGTGCAAATAAGGCAATGCGCATCATGGTTAGTGCCTGGATGGGTGACCAGGTGGTTGCACGTTATAACAGTATCTAGAACTCATGACTCCCCAGTTACTGTCTTTGCTGACAACCACTGATATTTTGCAAGGAAAAGTCAATGGATAATGACTCCTGACTTTCAGTTGTAGAGAAAACACACTCACACACACACAAATCATTTGATATCACTGGGATTGCAACTTGCAACCAACAAAACCAGTTCATGTCCGTGAAGATTTATACCAAGCAAAACATTTTATGTTTATGTATCTATAAAATCCATTTTTTTAACAACTTATTGAATCAAGAGGAAGACTGGTCCTGTGAGATGCAGAAAATTGACAAATACTAAAAGTTTGGACCCAGGTCAGACCCTGTAGGCTGACCTGGGGCAATACCTTTTGCAGCTGCATTAAACCCTTTTTTCACAGAGCATGGCTCATACAGGGTGTCGGGAAATTTGTACATTTATAATATGGCTTTTGACTTAAGATTAGGAGATAAAAATTCACATACATGTAAATAAAATATGTAATATTTTCTGTGATAATTTCAATCAGTTTTCATAACATTAAGCACTTTTACATGTATATAGAAATACCTTTTTGTTTTTGGTGTCATTTTAGTTGTTAATGATGTTTTCATTGTGACGGCCTTTTACACTTTTTCCATGCTGAATACACAGGATGATAATGTCAATCACTTAAGCACACAGTTTAATATCAGTGTTCTTGATTTCATGTTTCATGTTCTTTAGTAACATGTCAGTGCTGTCTGGCTTGGAACTGTAGACCTTTACTTCAAATAACCCTAAAGGAAGAAGATGGAAAACTAAGTGTGTTCCTATGCTTATAAATACGTCCCCTTCATTGCAAAACACATGGTTTATGCAGGATGGTGCTATGGCATTCACATCTAATACTGTGATAGACTTTTTATACAATACGGTCAGTGATAGGATAATATCAAGACAATATCCAGAGGTAAAAGATTGCAGATATCGTTGCCTGCACACAGTTCTGACCTCAACCGGTGCCACATCCTTTTGGGTTATTTGAAGCCAAAGGTCTACAATCTTGAGCCAGACAGCACAGACTTGTTGCTACAGAATATGAAACATGAAATCAAGAAGACTGATATCAGATTGTGCAAAAGTGATTGACATTTTCATCATGAGCATTCAGCATGGAAAGAGCATAAAAAGCCATAATGAAATACTAAAATAAAGCCATTGATTAAAAGGTACTTCTGATTAGAAACCTGTATAAAAGAGTGTAATGAAATGAAAACTGAGTAAAAATATACATGTGTATAAATTTTCATCTCTGTGTCTGAAATTAAAAGCCATATTACGAATATACAAAAGTGTTACCTTACTTTCCGGACACCCTGTATATAGAATTTCTTTTTATGATGTCAGCTTCAAATTTGCTTTTAAAACGTTTACCAAACAATCCTGTGTTTTAATGCCCACCAGGAGAAAGACTTTTCAGAACGTGGGAAATGGAGCAAGTGCTGGTTAATAGCATTTTCTCCTTTTCCGACAATGCTTTCAACCCTTTTAAAGACAATTTCCATCATTTGAGCCACACCTAACTTGTCATTTTGAAGTGTTTTGGGTTTGGGCAAGTCTAACAAATTTAGGGTTGAACTTAAAGGCCTAATAGTGGCCAAAAAATCAATACAGGTGTTAAAATGCATTTAAATTTATATCATACCGTCAAAAAGTATGGAAAATATTGTGAAGATGACAATCTGTTATTGTGTGGTTGTTCCAAATGTTAATCGCTGGTAGAAAAATGAATTTTAAGATTAGGCAAAAAGTAAACAAAAGAATGATAGAGTGACCTGGTAGGTTTTAATGTAGTTTCGAAATAAATTTCTCTTCCAGCGACTAACACTGGGACCTACCGAACAAAAACAGGTTGTCATCTTCACAATAATTTTCATTCTTTTAAATGGTGTGGTTTTAATCTAAATGCATTTTTTTTTTTTACATCCACTTTGTTTACTTTTGGCAGCTTTGTTACTTTAACTGAGGAACATAATTTTCATAGATCTATGATTCTTGATTTGTTGAACTCTATACCAAATGACAAATTTTTAGACTTGTCTGAATTGAAAGCACTAACTTGCAGTCATCAAATCATATGGGGCTCAAATAAGGGAATTGAATTGATAACATTGTGGGAAAAGAAGATTCTGATTACCAGCATTTTCTTCTCTTTCTCCACAATGTTTTCGATAGCTTCGTTCTTAGGGGCCATGAAGACTTGAAATTGTGTGGCAAAGGCCATACTTGTTGTTATCTTTACAGCATGTTTTTGGGGTGTACGAGATGCAGTAGAAACTTTACTAAAGATAGGGGCAGGTAAGTTAGTTAACTCTTTACCACGTAATCCTGAGTTTTAACGACCCTGAGAAGTAGGCCTTTTGAAAACACTGTGGGAAAAGGAGAAAATGCTGATAACCAGCATTTTCTCCTTTTCCTGCAATGTTTTCTAGACTATCTGATTCAAGTCTCATAATATGTGCCATATAAATGTTGTTGTCGGCAAGTGCTTTCAAATTGGATCCATCTAAAATATTGTCGTTTGGAAAGGAGTTAAAATCTTACCATTATACCTTGCAGTATTGCCAAACCTAGTCGCTCAGATGGTAATGTACAGGACATGAAACCAGTGGGTTGATGGTTCGAATCTTCAGCTCATCCATTTTCTTTCCAAGTACTGATGATAGTCATTGGAACAGGATTTGTTCCTCTCTCACTGCTGATCATTGTTTCTGTAAAAGTTATGTGGGAAAGCAGCCAGTTGTTTGGGAAGACCAAGTTAAATACTAGTGAAAAGAAACTCCAGAAAAGTATGGATAGCTGCAATATAACTGAAATAATGATGAAAGCGGCATTAAACGCCAGGCTGACTAACAAACAAACCCTGCATTCAAATGGGGGACAACGGATTGAACCATACTTTCAGTTGTTCTGTTGATCTTACAGGCAGTCGGTCAGTCCTCTTGTCTGTTTGTACACAATGTCTATTCATAGTGTTTCTTTTCATCTTTTTTATGATATTTTAAAACAAAAAGTAAACAATTGAATATTGATGGTCGGCCCTCTCACATTAGAGGTTCTGGGTTTGAATCCCTTGATGAGTTGGGTCAACCTTTGTTACTGCCCACGTCACAACTCAAGTACTGCATGGTTACAGTATGTTTTTCTAGTGCTCCCACTGAGACTGATCAGTATAAGTTGTCAGGACTTCATACACAGTCCATGTAAAATAAATAAGAATAGGAATAAATATAACAGTTATCTCCCTTGGACTCTCATCAGATGTGTTTGTTTTTTATCATAGTTTCTTTTCAGTCTTGAGATATGTTGAAAATATTGATGAAAACAGGTCTATGAATGATTATTTCATTTTCTTAATTTGCTCAGTAAATTGTGATGAGTATTACTAAGGCAGACAAAAGCCAGTCTCGATTGAATAAAAGAAAAACACAAACATATGCATAACACTTTAATAGATTAAATTTTTTTGTAGATGCTAATCATAAAAACAAAGGTACTCTATGGACACCTCTACATGCTGCAACTTTTCAAGAACATGGACCGGTTTGTATTACCTCTGGTACTTTGATTCCAAAACATATTCCCCCTCCCCCATCTAAAGACACAGAGTTCTTAGTGAAAATACCATTTGTAAAGTACAGACGATCAGGAGTAGTGAAACAGGGGACTTTTTACATTGCTGTATTCAATATTCAGCTGTAATGCATGTTGAAATTCCATAATTTACAAGGATGTTTTCAAAGCTGCCTGGTTCAGTAGATTATTTCTTAATGAAATTGACATTTCATTTTATAGATGTAAGGTAAAGCCATAAATGCTTTGCCAAGATTTCTCATAAAAAACTGAACAGCTTTGATTCCCTTGAGTCTGATCTTGGTCTATGCTATCCCAAAAGCCAGCAGGTTGCCCTTTGTTAACATGCTTAGGTCTTAAATCATAACTAAAGACAAAATCTTAGACTCCTCCATATTCAAGGCATTTGCTTACAAAAATTAAATATGATTCAAATGATGAGCTTTGTGAACAAGAAGAAAACAGTGTTGTAAAAGGAAAATTACTGTTGACCAGCATTTTATCCTTTTCCAACAATTTTTACAATAGACTGTTTTCTTCAAGTTTGTTGCAACTCAGCTTACATGATAAAGATTTAACTATCTTTAACAATGAGAGAAGTTGCTTCATCCAAGCAACTTATTCAAGCTGCCATCTGCAAATATGTTTTACACTTTAGGAAATGATATTATGTTTTAACAAACCCGAGGACAAAAAACTTTGAAAGCATTGTGGAAAGATAGGGAAAATGCTAGTAACAAGCCTTTACCGGCACTGCTTTTCCCTCAAAGTTCACTACCAGTTAAAAGACAAAAATTAATGCCCGGACGGGTAGCTCAGCAGTTAGTGTATCTGACCTGTGACCTGGTTGCAGCGAACTTTCTTTCCGGCAATTTTTCACCTCTCACCTCTGTTGCATTTGTAGTAGTCAGTGGCTTTGGAAAGAAAGTTGTGTTAGTACTGGTGTGAGAAAGCCAGGAAACACATGGTTGCGTCACTGACTGCTATGGTATGACCTAAGCTGTTAAAATGGCTTTAACTCTACCAAACGACAAAATTTTAGATTGGTCCAAACTGAAAGCACTTGCAGACGACAAAATAAACATAGCTCAAAATTGAAATTTGTTTCCAGCAGGGTTGAAAACACTGTGGGAAAAGGAGAAAATGCTGGTTACCAGCATTTTCTCCTTTTCCCACAATGTTTTCAAAAGGCTTCTATCTCAGGGTCGTAAAAACCAGGGATTGTTTGGTAAAGGGTTAAACTCCAATACAAACCAAACGAACAAAAATTAATATTCACATTCGACCCTCATTCAATTATTTGTTTACAAAATGCTGTCACCTTTGAGTAGTCTAAAATTTTTGCCACATGGTGAAGGGTTAATTTTGTGAATGTTTTAACCCTTTACCACACAATCCGGAGTTTTCACAACGCCCGAGAAAGACAGCTTTTGAAAATATTGTGGGAAAATGAGAAAATGCTGGTAACCAGCATTTTCTCCTTTTCCCACAATGTTTTCTGTCCTCTCAAATCAAACCTGATCATTTTGGCCTCATTGAATGCCGTCTGCAAGTGCTTTCAATTTGGAAAAGTCTAAAACTGTGTTTATTAACTCTTTACCAAACAATTCCTGGTTTTAACGACCCCAAGGAAGAAGCCTTCTGCAAACACTGTGTGAAAAGGAGAAAATGCTGGTAACCAGCATTTTCTCCTTTTCCCACAGTGTTTTCTGCTCTTCCAAGGTCAAGTTTCACGTTTTGAGTCATGTTCAATTCGTCGTCTGCGAATGCTTTCAATTTCGACAGATCTAAAGTCGTTTGGTAAAGAGTTAATTTGTATAGATTTCTTACTTTTTTGTTCCAGCTTATCATGATGCTGTTGGAGCATGGTGCCAATCCAGAGAGTCAGGACTCATTTAGCAGGTAACTAAGATTTTGATACTTTTTGATAATTGTTCAAAACTCTTGAAAAACCTTTACCAAACAATCCCAATTTTTCACAACCCTTGATTCTGTACTAAATGACAAAATTTAAGACTTGTCTAAATTGAAAGAATTTGCAGACAACAACAAAAAAAAAAAAGTGACTCAAATGAAAGAAATGTGTCTATGGTTAAGTAGAAATTATTGTCAGGAAAGGAGAAAATACTGATTACCAGAATTTTCTCCTAAACGAACAATGTTTTCAAAAGCCTTCTTACTTTGGGTCGTTAAAACACTGGATTGTTTGGTAAAAGTTTATTTAGGAAGACTTTTGAAAATGATATGAGAAGTGTACCCACAAGGTTTTCTACCCTTTCAAAAACAGATCCCATCATTTGAACTTCACTGAATGTAATCTGCTACGGGCAACTCTAAAATTTTGTCATCTTCTTCAGACCCATACCATTTTTAGCTTGGCTGTTTTCAAAGAAAATTTTGAGGTTTATTTGTAGTCAACTTTTACCTCGAGTATGTTCTAGAGGCTACATTGTCAGTTACATACTCATGAACTTAGCAGAATGTGGTTGTTTTTGATACATTTCCAGTCAAATACTCATGAAAGTTGGTTATAATGTTTTGATGATATCTACAACAAGCTTGAAAATAAGTAATGTTGGGAAAAGAAGTAGGTCACAGAGACAAATCCTAGAAAAGCTTGTGTGCAGTCTAGAGACAACATGTTCAGTCCAATACTGATGAAAGTTGGTCTTGTGTTAATTAAACTACAAAATCTGTCCCAAGCTGAACAGAAGTTGTGAAATGGTCCACAATTTTAGGCATTAATCAACCTTGTACCACACAATCCCGAGCTTTAACAACCCTGAGAAAGAAGGTTTTTGGAAACATTGAGGGCAGCAAGAAAATGATGGTTACCAGCATTTTCTATATTTCACACAATGTTTTCTACCCTTTCATGGGCACTAACACAAGTTGAGTCACTTTTGTTATTTGCAAATGCTATGAATGTGGATGAGTCTAAACTTTTGTCAAATAATAAAGAGTTGAATTAACCCAGGCATTGCAATTTCAAGGCTCTATTGACCAAAGCATTTCTTACACGATGTCAGATAGTGTAGATTGAAGATAGAGTGTTTATTCGATGCAGCCTGATCTTGATCTGTATTGTTGACAAAAGCATCACATTTCATACTCAGCTATTTCAGCACTAACAGTTGATTTTAGACTATTTATACAATCACAGGACACCAGTCGATTTTGCATCAGCTTCAGATAAAATTTGGCCACATTTTGCCGCACTTGGGTATAAAAGGGCAACAAGAGCAGAACTGGTCGAAAAACATGTACTCAAACCTGTAAGTTGTTCAGTATTTTTGCCAAATCTTTAATAACCTTTTACCAAATAATCCTATGTTTAAATAATGACCCAGAGGAAGAGAGCTTTTGTTGGAAGAGGAGGAGATGCTGATAACCAGCATCCTCTCCTTTTCCAGAAGTGCTTTCTACCCTTTCAAATCCCATCATTCTAGCCACATTCTAACTGGTGGCCTGCAAATGCTTTGAATTTGAATCAGTCTAAATTTTTATCTTCTAGTAAAGAGCAACACTACACATCTGCGACAGACAACTCCAAAACTGTATCGTCATAGTAATTTGATATGCTGAGGTCATGGTTCTCCTATGAATACCTTATATTTTCAGTATTTTTCTAAAAGGCATAAACGTGGCATACAATCAAGCTTCATCCTGCAATATTTTAATTGTTAACAACAAAAAAAATCAAATTCATTGAGATCAATGGTATTGAATGGGGCTGAACCCTGGTAGTTCAGTCGTTAGTGTACAGGACTTGGGAACAGTGTTGCTGGTTCGATCCCTGGCTTTGCTAATTTCTTTCCGGGAATTGATGATAGTCATTGCGACAGGATTCATTTCTCTGTCACTGCTTAAAATTGTTTTGACGATGGTTACGCTGGAAAGCAGCCAGTGGCTTGGAATGAATATTGTGCAGAGTACTGGTAAAAGACACTCCAGGAAAGCAAAGATAGGTGCACTGGCCACTGGGATATAATTGAAATTAAGTTGAAACTGTGTTTAGCACCATACAATCAATCAATCACTGAATGGGGCTTATATGTGAAAGCCTACCAATAAAGCAGCAGAAAGTGTAGACCAAGATCAGTGTACACCTAGAGAATAAATCTACCAGACATTTTTATATGAGAAAACCTACCAATAAAGCAGCAGAAAGTGTAGACCAAGATCAGTGTACACCTAGAGAATAAATCTACCAGACATTTTTATATGAGAAAGCCTACCAATAAAGCAGCAGAAAGTATAGACCAAGATCAGTGTACACCTAGAGATTAAATCTACCAGATATTTTTATATGAGAAAGCCTACCAATAAAGCAGCAGAAAGTGTAGACCAAGATCAGTGTACACCTAAAGAATAAATCTACCAGACATTTTTATATGAGAAAGCCTACCAATAAAGCAGCAGAAAGTGTAGACCAAGATCAGTGTACACCTAGAGAATAAATCTACCAGAAATTTTTATATGAGAAAGCCTACCAATAAAGCAGCAGAAAGTATAGATCAATATCAGTGTACACCTAGAGAATAAATCTACCAGACATTTTTATATGTGAAAGCCTACCAATAAAGCAGCAGAAAGTGTAGACCAAGATCAGTGTACACCTAGAGAATAAATCTACCAGACATTTTTATATGAGAAAGCCTACCAATAAAGCAGCAGAAAGTGTAGACCAAGATCAGTGTACACCTAGAGAATAAATCTACCAGACATTTTTATATGAGAAAGCCTACCAATAAAGCAGCAGAAAGTATAGACCAAGATCAGTGTACACCTAGAGAATAAATCTACCAGACATTTTTATCGCTTCTATGGTTATGTCATGATTTTTTTTTTTTTTTCAAATTTACAAAAAAAAATCCTATTTCTTAACAGAACTGAGGAAGACAACTGTAGAAAACATAGTGGGAAAAGAAGAAAATGCTGGAAACCAGCATTTCCTCCATTATCCCAAAATGTTTTCTACCATTTCGAAGACAGCAATCATCCTTTGACCTTTATTAGATTTGTCATTTGCAAATGCTTTCAATTTGGTCGAGATAAAACATTTTCATTGGTAAAGACTTAAGTTTTGACCTTTTGCTTGAGATTAGTATGGCACCTTAATTTCACTATCCTTTTATTTTCAGATTTCTAGTCATTCAGCAGGCAGACAAACCCGCCCACCAGGGCATGGGATACAAATGGTAATACTAATGTATAATTTGTTGAAGAAGCCTGCTTTCTCTGTCTCTGTCTCTCTCTCTCTCATATGAACCATATAGATTTACTGATTTCATTCGTAAATATTGGATTTGAAAAGCAGCAATTAACATAGTAAGAGACTGGTTTCAAAAATGTATGGCTTGGTGCAGTGCCTCATTAAGCCTTGCATTGCTAAATAAATGAAATAGACAATCAGTTCTATAGATGCAGATGTTGCAATTTCAGAGCTGCTTTTGCCAGAATATCATGCTAAGAAGTGAACGGTGTAGATCCAAGATCAGATTTCACCTGTGCAATCTGATCTTGATCTATGATATCCATAGAAGCAATAGAATCCCGGTTCAGCAATACAAGGGTTGAGGTCATTGAGTCCTATCAATGATGCTGCTAATTACCTAATAGACCACGTCATTGAGTATTTCTGCTAAATCTTAATATTTTGTAGGCATCCTATGACAGGACAGAATCTAAATATGAATACAACAGCGACCCATTTATTCACGCCGCAGTTACTGGGGATGTTCTTGCCGACCAAGGTGAAGGTCAAGATATTCAGAAAAACGTTCAGAATCCACAGTTTTCTGTATGGAGATGATGATCTTGGTGTTAATTTATTAACTCTACGAACTTTCCTAGGAACCATTCTTTCACTGGCAAATTGAACTCCTTACCAAATGTCAAAATTCTTAACATGTCCCAACCGAAAAACATTGGTAAACAGCCACTTAAATGTGGCCCAACTGATGATTTTCTTCTTTGAAATACTCGAAAACATTGTGGGAAATGGTGAAAATGCTGGTAACCAGCATTTTCACCTTTTTCCTCAATATTTTCATAAGGCTCCTTCCAAAGGTCAATAGGAAACAGAACGTTTTGGTTAAGGATTAAGATGGTGCACTAATCAGTCACTGGCTGTTTGTAAACTTTTACCTCATTTGATGCACGGGGACTCGGCAGATAATTTCTAAATATTGTGACATGAAGAGAAATTTCTTAAAAAAAAAAAAAAAAAAATAGCAATAATACCATTTTCTGCAATATCTGTACTTATTTACCTATCCCAATGTTTTTCCCCCACTTTCAATTTAATAGGTTCTATTGCATCTGGACTCTCCACCTATTGTGACACAAATTCCCATTTTAGAGATATTTTTTTTTCCATGACACATTTTTTCCCTTTGCATAGACTTGTGTTACAGTGGTATGTCTTTACTCGTACTAGTTACCAGCATTTTGTCCTTTCTCACAATGTTTTATATTGTTTCAAAGACAATTTCATTATTTTGGCCACATTTTGTATAGTGTTTACTTATGCTTTCAGTATGGACTATTCTAAAGTTTTGTCATCTAGTGAAGGATTAACCCATTACCAAACAACAAGATAGGTCCAAATTGAAATCATTTTCAAAGGACAAAAAATATGAATGGTGAGATTTTGTTTTTGAAAGAGTAGAGAACATTGTGGGAAAAGGAAAAAATGCTGGTTACCAGCATTTTCTCCTTTTCCCATAATGTTTTCCAAAGCCATTTTCTTTCGTGTCATTAAAACACAGCATTGTGAGGTAAAGGGTTAAATAACCTATGAGAACAAGGATTATCTAGAAAGGTTCCAAGTTGGTCATGTGTAAGAGATTCAGATTCATAATCATTTGTGTAGAATTATGTTGTTATCTTTTTTGTGTTGTTGAATGTTGTTGAAATTGATCTGATTTATAAAACATTAAAATATTTCTTTTAGGTCAGCTTTTTGTTACATGTATGTTAGTAGCATGCAACTGTTAAAGTGTTAATCCAGAAGTCCTCCATGGTTCAGTGATAAAATTGTTGGATTTAACTCATTAACAAACAATAAAATTTTAGACTGGTCCAAATTCAAAGTATCTGCGGACGACAAATAAATTGGTACTCAATTGGTGGAATTTGTATCAACATGGGTAAAAACATTGTGGTAAAAGGAGAAACTGCTGGTTACCATCATTTTCTCCTTTCCCCACTATGGTTTCAATTGAATTTTACCGAAGGGTTGTTAAAACTCAGGACTGTGAGGTAAAACAGCTAAACTGGCAATTTCTCACTAGCCATCATAGTTTATCGTCATCCAAACAAATTCGCCCAAACTTTCCCTCACTAAAATCTTTCAGTACATGTTTAGCCGCTCTGATAAAGTCTACACGATATGGTTTGTTCTCAGCCATAGAGGAGGTGTTTTTAACAACTAACTTATACTGTAAAGCAATCTCTGCCAAAAACCTATACACATCATCTGTTGGTTCTTTTAGACTGTAAACATCTACATAAGAATAATTTCCATGTTTGTTCAACCAGTACAGTAGATAATCCACAATGATATCTTCACCTACATGATTATGTGGTAAACATCCACATAAAGCCAAGCGCATTCCAACATCAACATCCGGTATCCTGGGATTCAAGATTCCAGGTGTGTCCACAACACAGATGGGTGGGTCAAAGTTCACCTTGACCTTGTTCATCACAGATCGGGTGACACCAGGCATGCCACCAACTCGCGCAAGTTTCCCTTTCTTTGTGAACGTTTCACTTATCTTATTCAGTAGTGTTGATTTTCCAACATTTGGTACACCCACAACCATTATATTATAACCTTCCACTAAATTTGGTTTATGGTAAGCGTCATTGACTACATTAGATATCATGAGTGGTATAATAACATTTTTTATCTTTTGCATGATATTTTTACCTATGCCATGAGTGAATTCTATATTTCTCACACCCTCTTCTCTGTATTTCTTCACTATATTGGCCCTGACTCCCTTGTCAGCAAGATCAACTTTGTTCAAGATCAACATATGAGGTCTGACATGAAGTATTTCTTTCAGCTGTGGATGCCGCCCAGAAAATGGAATTCTAGCATCATGGATTTCAAGAACAGCATCAATATTATGAAGTTTGGCATGTATGGCATCAATGCCTCTCCGCATGTGACCTAAGGAGATATGTAAATAATGTTCTGTAGTACATTACCAAATCTCATTCTTGCTAAGGTTGTAAAAAGAGCAAGTGACATTAACACATTTTGGAATGTTCTAAGCAAGAAGTATATAAGTACTCAAATATATATATATACACACCACTAGGAGTTAAAAAAAATACATGTAATAATAAAACTGGACCTGCCATAAAAAACAAGAAACTGGATCAAAATCCATAAAAGAGAGTGCGGTTAAATCTTAATTTAGTACTGGTGGTATAGCTTAGATTTACCCAAAGTAATTTCTACCTGCTTGAGGTGTGAATATTTTGGAATAAAATTGGTATCATTACTTCTTTGAATATGCTCGTTATAGTAGCAGAATCTAATGAAAAAGAGACAACACTGCTTGTCCAAAACTTTTACTTTTCTAGATATTTCACTTGTAAATATTTGTAACTGTTTCATGTTTCATGATACACCGTAACTTTTACTTAAGATTTCTTCAACTGAGCCTCATTGGTTGAGATGTGCGATTATAATCCTAGTTCAAATCCCTCTCAATGTCCTTTGAAAAGGCATTGCAGATCCCAAGTATAAATCTGGTAAAACCCAGGAACAACATGAGTAAATGAGCTGCAACTGTGATATGAGTGAAATACTGTTGTAAGTGGCATAAAACACCAATCAGACACAGGCCAGTCTTTGTTATACAGCCCTTAACAGAGCTGTCAGACAAGCTGGGTGAGGTACATTTGATTTCTCATCCAAATTTTATGGTAAACCAGAAATTTTACTAAATGGCTTACTTCTTTCATTTTTAGCTCTACTGGCCAAAGGTCAGCAGAGCATATGTCATGGCATCATTTCCGTCATTTGTCCATTAGTCTTTTTCTTATGTATTTGATTAAGTACACATTTGTCATCAGATTTTCTTGAAACATGCGCAGATTTTTAATATAATCTATAGCTGGGAATACTGATTTTGAGAAGAATCTGACAAAGAGCGAGGAAAGATGAAAAAAAAAAAAAAGATGAAAAATTGAAAACTAACATTTCTTGTTTACGTGCAAATATATGGTCAGATTTTCTTGAAACTGGCAATTTTTTATATTGTCAATACCTTGAGCCCTATTGATTTTGAAAAAAAAATCTGACAAGTACTACTTTTCCCTTACCACTTGTCAGGGAAAAGTAGTCATTTAAATTGAACATTTACATTTCTTTTTTTCATTATAAAGTCTGCATTGTGGTAAGATTTTCATGAAACTTGTACAGGTTTTTTGTTTTGTTATCAATAGCTTGAACCCAAATTATTTTGAAATAGATCCAATAATTAGTAAAAAAAAGAGTAGCCATTTAAAGTTGAAATTTTGCATTTCTTGTGTACATGATAAAGTCTGCATTTTTTTATCCAATTCTTGCACAGATCATTTTATAAAGGGATTGAACCCTATTGAAAATGAAGAAAAGCCCACAATCAGTTACGGAAAAGCAGCCATTTAATGACTTATTCTTGTTTACTCAACAAAATCCACATTATTAGTCCTATTTCTTTGAAACTTGCTGGGATTGCTAAACAAGAGGGCCATGATGGCCCTGTATCGCTCCACTGGCTTTTTAACCCTTTACCACACAAATCAAAGTGTTAATGACCCTGAAAGAGAAGGCTTTCAAAAATATCGTGAGAAACGGACAACATGTTGTCAGCCAGTATTTTCTCATTTTCCCACAACATTTCCTAACCTATCAAAGACAGAAATAGTCATTTAAGCTACATTCAATTTGTCTTTTTGCAATGGCTTTAAACTTGGTACAGTTAAACAAAATTGTCATTTCTTAAAGAGTCAAATTAACGTATCATGCTCTTAACCCTTTACCACACGAGAAAATTTTAGACAAGTCCAAATTGAAAGCATTTGCAGATGACAAAATAAATGTGACTGAAAAATTAAAATTTGTTTTGGGAAGGGTAGAAAACATTGTGGGAAAAGGAGAAAATGCTGTTTACCAGCATTTTCTCCTTTTCCCACAATGTTTTCAAAAGGCCTCTTTCTCAGGGTCGTTAAAAGTCGGGACTGTGTGGTAAAGAGTTAATTGGTATTGACAGAGACATACAGCATAAAAAGTCTGTATGGTAATAAACTTACTTTGAAAACATAACCTCCACCCCGCCCGCAAAAAAAAAAACAGTCATATCTTTTTAAATGCAAAGATAATGGTCAGTGAAAACAAGCAGGTTTATTCATTAGCATGAAAGGTAAAGTTCTGAAAAAATTTGAGTGATAGAAACCTTACTTTAAATTAAACATTCCATTTTTGTGAGCATAACCATTAGCATCAAAATAAATCACTCTCCCTTAAAACAAAGCATTTCCTCTCCAAAAAACTTGAATACCAAACCCCAATAATGTATAAGTGCAGTTTGATAATCAAGGGAAGTAAATAGTAACAAACTTTATCTTGTATAACAGGAGTTATTTCCCTTGATTACTATTTTAAATTACAGTCACTATATAAGCCCATGTTAAACTTGTGATCTCCGGGGCAGAGCCAATTTTGACCCCAGGACTATAATATGAAGGAATTTGATAGAGGTCCATTAGATAAAGCCCTGGGCCTTATGGTTTCTGACGAAGATTTTCAAAGATGTTCAATATTTTTCAGTTTTGTTGCCATGGCAACCAGAGTTTTGAAGGAATCAAATTCTTTCAAGAAATTCTAAAGAGGACCATGGCAGGATCATTTCTGTGAAGTTTCATCAAATTTGGATAGTAGTTGCAGAGAAGAAGAAGTTTGAAAAAAAAGTTCACGCACAGACGGACGCACGCACGCACGCACAACGGACACCGGGCCATGACATAAGCCCGCTGGCCTTTGGCCAGTGGAGCTAATAAAATGAGTACTAGAACCTAGAATCAAATTTGACTGGATTCCTATCCAGTGATTTTGACAAATCATAATTTGATTATTTCGGTATTTGTTCAATTCAACATGTCTATTTACTATTCTGTGATAGTGGGTTCAGCCCCCCCCCCCCCCATTTTTTCGCTCAGTTTTTGTATCATGAATTAATGATGTATGCTAAAAAAAAAAAGTAAAATCACTGCATGTAGCGCGACTCAGGCCCTCAAGGGCATCTAGTTTTCCCTCATTAAACACCAACAAGTTCCATGATTGCTTTTGTCTGGTAGATACATTTATCAGTAAGCCGTTAACACTATGCTTCTTAATCGCAAATAAGTACTTTTGTGTATAGTTAATTGTCCATGTTCAAACAGATTAGCGGCAATTACATATAGGGTTATTTTCATGAATTTATAATCAGTTCATACCAAATTTTAACGTATAGTTGTCCTCACTGGTACTGCGTCATCTATGATACCATGGTAATCAAAAAAATACCAAATTTGCATACTTATCGCCACTGTTTACTCTATCAAATCGAAAGCAGAAGTGTGTTTGCATCGCATCAGTTACAAAATATCAGATATGTATTGATTACTTATAAGTTACTTTCAATATTCACAAATTGCAATAATAAAGCACAATTTTCCTTCATGTTTTGAAAATAATACCCCCATTCTTCATAAAGTTGATAATTCATGTTTGACAAGTGAAGGTCATCTGCTGTGTCGTCATAGCCGTCAACGGAAACGAAAACTGCAGTATCTAAATAATTTTCTAAAAATTAAAAATATTTTTTTCTTACGATTTTCCAAATTACAGGAGTTAACGCGGTACCAATAACCATAGTGGACTACCTTTGGAGCACCTGCAGTCAACATGGTAGCTTGACCTAGATATTTTTGTCTGAAATATGACATAAACTTTGATAGTAACATTTATTGTAACTTTACATGCAACAGTTTATCACACTATTTGAAAGTAATGCATGTGAGTTCTCCCTCTAGTAGTAAACTTTCGGCAAAATTAAGTACGGCGGTACCAGCGAGGACCATCCTACTATACTGAGTACGGGATGTGAATTTTGCTAGATTTTGAACTTTTTTTAAGTTGGGCGAGATTCTTCGAACTCTGTGAGCTGGTCCATGTTTTCATAAATGTGGGGCGAGTTGTCTTCTAAATGTGGGGCGAGTATTTTGTGGGAGAGTTGTCTGGGAACAAGACAATTCCCCAACAAGACAGTTCCCTGACACACATTTTCGAGACAGTTCCCCGACAGATATGGAGACAGTTCCCCGACACTTTTTGTCTATTTCAAATGACAACTATCATGGATAAAACTTGCTGATAAAGGATTTTACGAATAAATGATCTTTTGTAACTGATTGTTTATAGTGTTTGTACCTGTAATTGAGGTGTACATTTGGTCATCATAAAATTGTATTTAATTTTCAATACTGGCCTGGTGGAATGTCTATAATTTTCTATAACTCAGCTTTGTTTGACGAAACAGTTTGACTGCCTTTGGTTGCAATATACCAAACGATATTGAAATATACTACATTTTTCCAAATGGTACATGCAATATACATGTATGTTAACACTTATCCTGCTAAATAAGTTAAATAAAACTTTTAAACCGATAGTAAAAACCCAATTAGAGTTATTTCAAACTTATTCTTTTAGAAAAAAAATCTGATAGGACACGTTCTGTGCAGTCTGATCTTGATCTACATTGTCCGCAAAAAGTTAATGAGTCGCGCTTAGCAGCCAAAGAGTTAAATATTTGGATTATGGGAAGTGTGTTCTAGGTAAAAAGAAATAGTATTTCACTCAATTAAATCCCCCTTCTCATTCTATTTAAGGTACTTCTATAAAACGTGAAGGAATACACACAGCTAAAATACAACTTATCAAAACAGTTTAAAAAATTAACTCCAAACATATGTTTGATCAACTTTCATGTTTGCTATGCCTCTCTTATTTGCATGACGATCGTGAATTCACCCATGAGAGAATAAGTAGATCTACCCGTCAATGTATCATATAGAATTCTTCTTCACAAGATACGAATAACCCTATCACAACATCAATTATCTAAGAATATTTTTAATATTTTCCTGATTATCAGTCATTATTGTCAATGAAAGGTTATTTGACACAAAACAAATCTGTCGGGGAAATGTCTCGAAAAGTTGTGTCGGGGAACTGTCTTGTCGGGGAACTGTCTTGATACCGAGTTGTCTTTGGGGGCGAGTTGTCTGTCATTCCAATTAGCGTCGCATGACAACCTAGTTCGATACATTCTAAAACTAAATTATTGAAAACTACCTGGATACCACTGTAATGAGGACGGGTTTGATATTGAGAAAGCCTCCCTTGATTTGATCGCCCTCACAAATCTTCCAGACGACATTTTTACACCAACACCGGCTTACTTCTTTGTGAAGAGTATCTAAGGGTATGGACAAAATATACTTAGAATAATGATCAACTTGGGTGGCCGGTAAACACGCTAAACCAGTCCGAGGGTCTGGGGTTCGATCCCCGGTCTGGTAGAATGTTTTCTCAAAGACAGTTTGTGTTTCCCACCCAACAGGAGGTGAACTGGTTAGAAACCCGGAGGTAGCCTCACATATACTAGTATATCGGCGCTTTACACCGTGTAAAAGAACCAAGGCACTGGCTTTTGTTTTTGAAAGGGTAGAAAACATTGTGGGATAGGAGAAAATGCTGGTCAACAGCATTTTCTGCTATTCCCGTAATGTGTTGAAAAGCCAACCGTACGCTCTTAAAGACACGGGTTTTGTAAATGGCCAGACGAATTTGTAGCAGATGACCATGGAAACATCAGTTAATACAGATCAACATAATTTAATTAACCCTTATCCTGCTGAATAACTTTAATGGAACGTTCCAGCCAAGAGAAACAATATATGGCTTGCAACACACGAAAAGGGGCATTCGGACATTTGCGTAAAGTGTCGTCTCGGATCAGCCTGCGCATGCCGTGCAGACTAATCCAAGACGGCACTTTACGACTACATTAGATTTTGTGCTACAGTAGACTTGCGCAAAACAGAAAATTACATAAAAACAGAAAGTGTCGTTTCGGATTAGCCTGCGCGGACTGCGCAGGCTGATCCGGAATGACACCTTACGCAAATGTCCAAATGCCCTGTTTCGCGTGTTGCAAGCCATATGGTCTCCTTTAAATTTATTTTTGGGAGAAAATATCATCTTACCGGACAGTGTAGATTCAGGATCAGACTGCATGTTCTGTGCAGTCTGAGCTTGATCTACATTGTCCGCAAAAGGTCAGTGAGTCGCGCTTAGCAGCCAAAGGGTTATAAGGTTTGAGTCATGAATCATGAATGCCGTATTTGATTATGCTATGATTGTTGTGGCTGAACTAAATTTACAATATGTTCTTTTGTTGATTGTTGCTGCTTCGATCACAAAACAGGAAAACAAGCAACAATCAGGTATGTGACTTGGCAGTCATTTTTTTTTTTTTTGTTTTGTTACTTTTGTGTGACCTTTTAAAGTCGATTTAGGCTTGTCCCGTCAGACAATCAGCTTGAAACAAATTTACTTTTCCTGCCATGATTTTCACAGCACTCCTTTCAAGCCTCTGGATGTTTCAAGCCATATAAGCCATGCTCTGTGAAAAGGTGGCTCAATACAGATTGCAAAAAGTATCGACTCAGCCAATAACTTTTCGTTATTGGTCGGTTTCCTACATGTCAAAGGACCAGTCTGCTTCATAATTCAGCCGATTGTTAAACAGTCTAGAAAATGTTTTTTATTGATCCATAATAATTTTATGTGATGACTTGCTTGGTATATAATGCACCACGAAGATGCATTACACCCCCTTTGCCAGAGCTCTGTTCATGTAACTGATTGTGAATAAAGTCCATCATGTTCTTTGCGAGCATCAAGAAGACTAAGATCAGCTCCAACTTCAATATAGATCTAGTATATTGAAATGTTCTTCTCGATCTAGATCTATGATACCCAAGAAATAGGGCTTACCAAAGTATTCAATTTGCGTCAGTGAGGAGACTGAAGGGTGATATGGGGGTGTTGTCATTATTATTTTGGACGGGGTTTCCAATTGTGAATTTCTTGCTTTCAATATTTTTGTTAGCCTCTGATCCTTTCTGACCTCAGTTATATTAACCTCAATATTTGGGTTACTTCCATTTCAGTTTGACAATCCTCTCAGCGCTTTGATCATACGAATACTCTTTGATATTAGAAACAAAGATAAGATAAATGGTTCCGGTTTCAATTTTTTTTCGCGGACTTTAGGTTGTTTCTAATGAACGCTTATGTAAGGGTTCACACTGATTTCATTAGATATGAAACTTTTACGACGATCAAAGATTTTTCAAAGACTTTATGACTGTCAGTTAAAGAGGTTTATTTGTAGGTATGAAACGAGGCTACGTGTACATACATGGTCATGCATTACCTTTCATCACTGTCATCGCGAAGTAAACTCAACAACTTAGCTTTCTCCATGGACTTTGCCCTTACATTTGAAAATTTGATAATATGTACACGTCATTCTGGACCCTCCTCAGACCCGTGAATATGCAACAGACTAGCACGTATAGACCTTATTCGTTCATCAATGGCCTGCGATGAAATTGTGTGGAATCCAATTACTGAATTGGTCTCATGCTTCTTTTCATAATTTGAACGTTTATTGTAGACCATGTTGTCTAAAATCCATTGTTAATATTCTATTGTTGTTGTCAATTTGCGAAAATATGAGAGTTTAAAAGTGGGCGCAAAAATCTGTGTAGAGGTCATTTCTCCAATTTCGTGATCGTCTCTGTACCTGGATGTAACCTGTCAAAAAACAAAAATTACATTCAGGGACGGTTATCTGTACTACAGGGTTTCCCTCAGCAATAAAGATTGGGGGGTCATTATGACCCTTTGTCTCTTTAGTTGAGGGTCATTTCCTTAACTTTGTGGGTCAGTATAAATGGGTCTCTTCTTTTTCAAGCACAGATTACAATACATTTCACCTTTAGCTCCAACAAAGTTAAGCCTTTAAGCTCTTTCTGACGGAAAACTTGACTTCACTTTTTGACAGACAATAAATTCACGTCTGAATCACTGCTTGATTTGGCGTGATCGGCAGCTGTAGGAAGCAGACAATAAGAAAGAATGCTACAGTTTACTTCATGAATTTTTTACTGCGAACAGAACAGTAGTGTGTTCTTTTATCTACCAGAAGTTGGATAAAATAAACTATGAATTATATAGAGAACCCAACTAAGACTTTGACTGGGCCCTTGTTTACGACAATTGTCCACTATACTTTACTGTATTAACAAGTAAACTAGTCTTATTCAATAAATAAATTACCGGAAAACTACTTTTATCTAAAATAAACCCTGTAGTTAAAAGAAGAATGTAGTTTGTCTGATATTGAAGCAAGAGACCTGGATTAATGACGATTTATTCAGTTTCCTAGATGATTTAGATTTTAGAAAGTTGCATCACTGATGGCGCACTGTTATTTATTTTGGGGGTCATTGGAGTTAAAATAGCATCGTTGATGCAGGATTTGTGCATAATGGAAAACCCTGGTACTGGAGACCCACTCAATCAGCAAAATGTTGGCCAATGACAAATCCCAAAGTTGACACCCACTCGCGGGTCTCGAATTTGGGACCTTTTTCGTTACGAGGCTGACGCTCTACCTCACAACGACAGACACCACAAAAATGCAAAATGTACAGTCATATGAAAAAATCCAAGGGCGGTCAGCTAGATTCACAAGCATTGCACATCACATCACTCAAGACTTTTTGGTTGTTGTAGTGAAATGCTTATGGACAAGAGTGTATGGTAAAAAGTTAGGGCATGTCCAAATAGGAAGTATAACATACATTAAAAGTAAAAGGAGATTTGTCTTTCAAAGGATGGACAAAATTGTGGGGAAAGGATAAATAAGCTTTTCCCACAATGTTTGCAAATGCCCTTTATCCAAGAAAAAGACACAGGATTACCGGTGTATGTTAAAGGGCAAGGATGCACATACATGAATTGCAATTTCAAAAGTTTTGAAAGCTGTTTTCATCAGAATATGGTATATGCTTTGAAGAGGACTGGGTAGATTTAGACCAAACTGATGATTCTGTATAGCTTGATTTTGATCTGCACTGTCTCTAATCGCAACTGAAGTAGGGTTAATACTTATTACCAAACACTGTTTCTATTTCAGGATGCGTGATTGTGGGATTCACCATTCTTGTGGGATTCACAATAATATTTTTCAGATCCCATTTAAATTCAGACCCAATATGTAACAGTCCATCATAAAAAAATAAACAAGGAAAAAGTCCTAAAATAAAGAATTTTCTCTTGCCTTTGAAGTGGAAAATACAGCTGTTTTGAAAAGAACAAAAGCATTGCTGAAGCTGTTTTTCCAACATACCATTTCCGTTAAAATAACCTCACTTGACAGATTCGATGAAATTCCTGAGCAAATTTCAGTTCGCTTCAAAATAAACCTTCACCATGTGGTGTACCGTCGTCCCAGAGTCTGTTTTAATGAACTTGCACTCCAATTTTGGATGTTATTTGCCCAAATTTAAATCTCTTTATTCCTGAAACTGTCTTTTTACATGTAAACAGTTCAGTTAAGATTACTGTCTTGGACAGGAATAAATGTCTGTTATAATATGAGCTGTAGTTTTCTATCTGTTTGAAAATTGTTCTACTTTTTTTTGTAGATGGAAGACGAAATTTCTCCCCCCTTTCAGTTTCTAGAATGGACACCGCTGATGAGAAAAATTTTGACAGGTCCAAATTGAAAGCAATTGCAGACAACAAAATGTGGTTCAGAAGATAAGATCTGTCTGTAAAGTGTAGAAAACATTGTGGGAAAAGGAGAAAATGCTGGTTAACAGCATTTGTCCTTTTCTCACAATTTTTCAAATGTCCTTTTTATCGGGAACAGAAGGCTGGTGTTTCAAATCCCCAGCTCAACCAATTTTTCTCGGTGGATTGATGATAGACCTTGCGACAGGATTCATTCCTCTCTCACAGCTGTGACATTGTATGAATGATGGTAATGTGCGAAAGCAGCTGGTGGCCAGGGAAGAATATTGTGCAAAGCATTGGTAACGGAAACTCTAGGAAAGCATGGATAGGTGCACTGACCACCATGATAAAACTGAAATAATGTTGACATAGTGTTAAACATAACAATGAATCATTAAACCTTAACATTATAAATAATAAATAAACAGTAAAGTACAGGATTATGTGGTAAATGGTTAACCCATTACCACACGACAAAACTTGAGATAGGTCCAAATTGGAAGCATTTCCAAATGGCATAGTAAATGTGGCACAAGTACCCGGTAATGGGATTTGTATGTAAAAGAAAAGAAAACACTGTGGGAAGAGGAGAAAATGCTGGTTACCAGCATTTTATCCTTTCCCCACAATGTTTTCAAAAACTTTCCTTCTCAGTGTCGTTAAAACTTGGGATTATGTGGTAAAGGGTTAAGTAGTTGGTAAAGTTATACTTTTTTTTTCCACACAGAAACATGTCAAGTCTAAGTAAAACAGATCACAAAAACCACAATCATCTCCAGAGAACAGCAGAAAATACAAGAAATGAGGTAAAGTTAGCAATTTGTTGTTTGGTAAAGCGTTAATTTGCCAAATAAATCACTTTATTTCATGCTTTTTGGTAGTTTATCAAGGAACAATGGTCACTGGTGGAATATGGTTTGATATTTCATGGTTACGACCAGTGAAA
Organism: Hippopus hippopus; assembly: GCA_946811185.2. Taxonomy (NCBI): domain Eukaryota; kingdom Metazoa; phylum Mollusca; class Bivalvia; order Cardiida; family Cardiidae; genus Hippopus; species Hippopus hippopus. The sequence continues at coordinate 31,532,652 of OX328108.1, read as the reverse complement.
AATACTGATTTCATGTTTATAACTCTTCAATTGAAAGTCGAAACGGTAGTTCCCACCCACTAGTAACCTAGGTAAACAGTGCGTGTCATTCAATCAGAGGGAAATATGACTTAATTTACCCTACATTTCTCACAGTTTACGTAATATTGTAATGCTTTGCTATGTAGAGAGGGTATGCTATGGGGAATACTGAAATCATCTGTGCTGGATTTAGATGAAAATGCCAACAAAAAGGGGTAGAAGCATGAAATAAAAAGTTTCTTTTTTTTTTTTTCAGTGAGAGATTGAATTTATTTCATTTTGTGAACATAATTGATGATTTCGCGAGTGGTGCAGCCACTATTGAAAATATTACCGATGATGTTCACTCGATGAAATAAATTTCGATCTTTCACCATTATATCCTCTATTATAAAATGCACTTTCTCAATAAAGAAAAGGGACATAATTTATCTAGTTTCAAATTTCAATTTGAACTATGGTGTTTTTGCTAGAGTATTTCACAAAATACCAGACATTGTGGATCATAGATCACACTGCACATTTTTTTTGTTCTCAAAATGAAGGTTTATCAGAATTGATTTGTCTCCTATAATTATGTTGGTCAAACAATTTTACAGACAACATCATCAGCAACTGTTGTGGAATTGAGACAAGAATCGGAGACAGTGAAATCTCTGTGGCTTAAAGTACAGAACAAACAAGTTACATTTAAAGCAGGACAATGGTATGTTCTCTCATTTATTATGTCTCATGACCTTAAAGCAGCAGACAATTAGATTTACAGTGAATTCCTTGTTTTGCTATCCTTTTAAGTTTTTCATCAAAAAGATGATGTTTTGACAAAAGATATACTTAGAGCCAGAAACAGATTTCTTTTGTATGTGTGAAAAAGCCCTTTTCTTCCTTGAGTTAAAGCTGTATTATGTATGTATGAATATCAGGAATAAGTTCTTCTAAGTATCAATTTATCCCCTTTGTCACAGGTTGGAAAAAGGGATTGGAATACTTGTTAAAAAGACAGTTCCATGTTATTTCTGAGTCTAATTCTGTCTTAAGGATAAATGGAATAGATTAATATTGAAAATGTTTTCAAGCATTAACCAGCATTTTCTTGTTTACCAACAGTGTTTTCTACCCCTTTAAAGACAATTCCTATCATTAGAATTTGAGCCACATTTGTCATCTCCAAATGCCTTCAATTTAGGCAAGTCTAAAATTTGGTCATTTCGTAAGGAGTTAAAATCTGGAATGTTTGTTAACGGGTTCAGTACCGACAGAAGTTTATAAAGTTATTACGGAATTTAATGTCATAAGATTAATAACGTCTATTAGAAAATTAAAGTGGTAAATACAAAAGGACCACTTGGTTCAATTTTTTCAGGATTGACATGTTTATACCAGGAGTTGAGACAGTGGGTGGTTTCTCAATGTGCAGCTCTCCATTAAGACTTCAGGAAACACAATTACTTGAACTGGCTGTCAAATATAGCAAACATCCCCCTGCATACTGGATACACACAGAGGTTATTTCTTTTTCATTTGGAAAAAAATTAAACGTAAAAGCGTCTGGTTTCATGAAGATAGAGCTGTCTGAACCCTTCAATACATACAACTGCCACTTTTGCTTCACAAGGGTATGAAGTGTTGTGCCTCTTGCCTCATCTGTCATGTATTGCTCTTAACTCTCTTCCAAACAGAAAAAAATAGGACTGTTCAGAATTGAAAGCATTTGCTGACAATAAATTACATGTGTCTCAAGTGATGGAATTTGTCTGAGAAAGAAAGGGTAGAAAACAATGTGGGAAAAGGAGAAAATGCTGGTTACCAGCATTTTCTCCTTTTCCCACAATGTTTTCAAAAGCTTTCTTTCTCAGGGTCGTTAAAACTTTGGATTGTGTGATAAAGGATGTATGAGTTGTCAACTCAACGATAAGTGCATTTTGAAGGCCACATTTACAGTTGAATGCTCATAAAATTTAGACAGAATGTTAGTCTAGTGAATGTCTTGGATATGCTAGAGAATTGGTCACCTCCGATCGAAAAGTAGTTCACAGGAACAATCATTGAATTGCATTCCCTGAACTTTTGAGCCAGCAATTTTTGCTCGCTGTTTGTTTAAGTTGAAATTCATGTCTGCCTTATCTAAATCTTTTTTGACTTGAAGTTAGTAACCCTTACCCTTACAGAGCCTTTCACAACTAAATTTACATTTTGGGCCATTGTAGATAAAGATGCAATCTGATCTTTAATGTCCCCTTTGCTGAGAAAGTTGAACAAAAGCAACTTTTAAGAAGCACTTATTTTGGTCTTATTTCTGGAGAGAAAAATATCTGTAAGGTTGAATTTGTGCTCTTAGGTGAATTTGTGCTCTTAGGTGAGCAAGCCAATTCAATCTAGACCCTCTCTTGCCACATCCATTATGGCTCTGAATCTCAATGTTTTCTTTTATTTCTTTACCAGATCAAAAAAAAAGATTGTTTTTGTCTAAACTGAAAGCATTTGAAGACCACAAATCAAATGTTCTGTAAATGATACAATATGTCTCTGAATGGGTTGAAAACATTGGGGGAAAAGGAGAAAATGCTGGTTACTAGTAATTTCTACTTTTCCTGCAGTGTTTTCAATAGTGTTTTTCTCCAGGATTTGTTAAAAGATAGATTGTTTTGTTAGGGGTTAGACAGTAACTAACCTTTTATCTTTGACTAATATTAGTTTTGTAAGAATAGCTGTTTTCTCAAGCATTTGAATGGAATATTGAATCACTCTCTGTAATAGCATGTGTGTATACTTTCAGTGCAAGGAAGGTTCCCAAGTGGCGTTAAGGGTGGGCGGAGACTTTTTTTATGACCCAGCAACACAAGGAGACCAAGATCTTCTCCTAATAGCAGGTGGAGTTGGAATAAACCCTTTATATAGCATCATTAACCATGTGACAGAAATTAATATAAAGAAAGGTTACTCTGATGACTCAACATCCAATACAAGTCTGCAAAGAGTTATGTTACTTTATAGTGCCAAAACAGAAGAAGAATTGATTTTTAAGGTATGACAATAACAATCATTATACAGATTTTAAAGATTTCAGTGCTTTCATTGTCATTTATGTGTTTATATGGTAACACAACTCTTTAATATGTCTTCAAATATAATTTCTGACTGCTGACCATAATTTGCAAAAAAAAAAATCTTTTTATCCTTTCTGCAAGCTCTGTTTGCAAAGCCGTTCACCCAACAAGAGACAACCATTTTTAACAGACATGTACATTATTGTTATTTTTCTTTGTGTGTATAACCTTTGACATGTTAAACAAAATGGCGGACGGGGCACAGGTGTCTTGCTGAATAACTGAAATAAAATTTTAAATTTGATAGTAAAAACCCAAATATTGTTTTTTCAAAGTTATGTTTTAGGGAATATTATCATATCGGATTGTGTAGATCCAAGATCAGACTGCACGTTCTGTGCAGTCTGATCTTGATCTACACTGTCCGCAAAAGGTCAATGAGTCGCGCTTAGCAGCCTAAGGGTTAAAGTATATGCTCACAGATTTTGATAGTTTGTTGAGAATACTTAAGTGAAGAATCATGTGGAAAAACAGGTGCGATTCTTTTGTAAGAGTTTTTGTTAACTGCCATGTGATTTTATTTGTGCTTTCTACTAACAAAAAATGCTTGTGATATATCCATAGGTACTGTGACAATCAGTTATATAACTTAAAGAGAAGAATTTTAGACTCGTCCAAATGAAAAGCATTACAGACGACAACTAGATGTAGCTATAGTGATGAAATTCGTCTCTGAGAGGGTAGCAAACAATGTGAAAAAAATGTTGGTTACTAGCATTTTCTTTTATCCCACAGCTTTTGTTTAAACATATATATTTTACATCAATTGAGAAACAAGTTCTAGCAACGTATACTAATCTCTCTTGACTCTGCTTCCTTGAACCTACACCAGAACTGAGCAGAGTGTGTGGGTCAAAGTTGACACCCGCTCCCGGGAATAGAACTCAGGAGCTTGTGGATACAAGGACGACGCTCTACCTCACAACCACGGATACCAGACAGCTTTTGTCAAAAGTCCTTTTCCTTAGGGCAGTTAAAACTCAGGATTGTGTGGTAAGGGGTTACCGTATATGCTCGACTATAAGACGCCTTCGCTTATAAGATGCTCCCCCAACTTTGTGATTCCAAATTGGGGATTTCATTGATGACCCCCTATAAGACGCATGTAGACTTCACGCTGACCATAAGAATTCTAAAATTGTGATTATTGTGTATAATTTAACTCTTTACCAATGAAAAATTTTTGGACTTTACCATATTCAAAGGATTTGAAAATTAAAAAAGTACCGGACTCAAAAATTTAAATTTGTTTCACCAGTATTTTTGCTGTTTTTCACCATGTTTTTAAAAGTATTTTGCTTTCAGGTTGTTAATACTATGAATCATTTGGTAAAGGGTTAAATATCTGTATGGTGAGGATACTTTTTGATAAAGAGTTAAATAAAGTCTGGTGTAATCTGCACTAATTTGTCGATTGGTGGCCTGGTCAGTTCAAGCTGTAAAGGTTTGACAACTAGCTGTAAATCTCCTAAAAACCATGTATTTACTGTGTTTTAAAACAGGGTCTGCAATCACAACCCTTTACCTCCTTACCTCAATGATCAAGTGATACACGCTACAAAATTTCTATTTAGACCTGAATTGCGCTGTGGAAATATTTACCTCAGTTAGGTTACTTGTCTCATTACATCATTCTAAGTCGTCACAATGCCAAAAATTATCAATTAGAAAGCATTTGATTTTTTAAAAAGTATTGATTCATCTTTGAATTTTAGAATTGTTGAAAGGGTCAATCAATAGACCATACTTCCATATATGTACAACAGTCAACTTGTGGGCCGTATACAAACTGGCTGAAACAATAATAAGAAAAATAATCACTCAGTCTGGAATAAATTTTAAGCTAAACTTACTAGTAAAACACTAAAATTGTGTGTTCTAAACTTTTATTTCTTCACACAAAGGGTGATAACAACTATTACCGAGTCACTTATAGCTTTACATCAGTGTGACTTGTTCTGGAGGTGGTTGTATCTCTTCGTGTTGATCAGCAGGTAAGTAAGTTATCCATATACAATTTCACAAAGTCCTTTGTTTATGTGCTTAGAAGACACTTCCCCTACTTCAAGCTCAAAATTCTACGGAAAAAAATATGTCTTACAGTCGAGTATTTACGGTAAATGAAATACAGTTACCATCAGTATTTACCCTATACTGCACATACCCGAATTTTAACTACGCTGTGAAAGGAAGGCATTTGAAAACATTGTGGGGAAAGGAGAAAATGCTGTAACCAGCATTTTCTTCTTTTCCCACAATGTCATCTACCTGTCTTGAAAAAAGAAGTCAATTTTTGAGTCACATTTAATATGTCATCTGCAAATGCTTTCAACTTCAACTAGTCTAAAACTTTGTGATTTGATAAAGAGTTGAACATTCAAAACATCAATCAGTATCCATTGTGTTTGGTACAAAAGGCAGTCAGCTGACAACTACTAGAAATGATGCCAACATACATGCACTATATTTGTAGACACAGCTGGATTCCATACAGTCAAAGGACAGACAAATACAGTGTCAATATTTTGTTACGAGGGATAATAGTGGTAGAAAATCAACCAATCAGGTTGTAGGTTAGTAGTTATAATGTCAGTGTGAAATATTGAGACCAAAAAATTTCTGTAGCAAATAAAGGGAAAAATCTCTTTATGGATAATTTTTTTTATCACATAACCTCCCTTGTTTTCAATGTAATATACCGATTACAAATTGTCTTATCTCATACACGTTTAATATCACAATTGTGTGACGTCATTTTTGACGTCATTTTGTATGTATTTCATAGAAGTGAATGGGATTTTATGGATATTACCGTGGGTGTATCTATAGATAGTTTTGCATCTTCTCAACCATGATTTGTGAAATATCGTCGTGTGATAAGAAGAATCTGACATTCGTTGGCATGCGAGATAAAAATTTTATTAAACTCGTCAAGAAAAAATGTTATTAAGCTCGCCAAAGGCTCACTTAATAACATTTTCCCTAGACTCGTTTAATAAAATTTTATCTCAACGTCAACTCATGTCAGATCCTATATATCTCCACTGGCTAAAGGCTAGCAGGCATATGTCATGGCCCTGTGTCCTTGTGTGTCTTAGCTAGTCCTTGTGTGCCTCCGCCAGGAGTTGAAAACATCTTCTGTGACACAACCCATCCAACTTGTAAAAAAAGTTTAAAACTTCACAGAAATGATCCTACCTTGGCTCTTCAGAATTTCTTCATAACCTGACAAATTTTGAAAATCTTTCAAAATACATGTAATCTCTAAGAAATAGTCTCAAATGATCGTTATTTTGATATCTTGATTTCTTGTTATGATTTTTATCCTGCAGACAATGTGGCTGTTTTAGATTTAACTGAATTACCAGTGAAAACAGCTAATAATAAGAGTTAAGCTCATGTAGTGTAAGGGAAGTAACTCCTGTTTTCCTCTGGCAATACATGTATTTTACCATTTACCTCCTTTGCTTGTCATCACTCCACTGGTACATGATTAGTCCTGTATCTCCAGTTATTTGGAAAAAAATGTTCAGTCTCCATATATGATGATTTACTTTGATGTTTGTTGTTATATTCTCATATGTTGAATATTAAAATGAAGCAAGGTTTATGTCAATTTTTTTTTTTGTCTCGAAAATTTTAACACTCTAAAGGTTTTTCTGCTACTTATTGCCTACTTCTTTTAACCTGATCCTGACCTTTATGCTGAATATATAAGTAGGTATATAAATAGAATTCCGAGTACTACTTGGCCAGTTATATATACGTGGGAAGGTACATGGAAGCAATTCAGTTCATGCATACCGTACGGAATATCTCTGTGACCATTTCGGGACAAAAACGAAGGCAGCCTCGTGTGATGCCAAGGGTAAAAATAGAATTTTAATTTATGTAAATGATGTTGACTTGGGTCAGGTTAAACGAAGTAAGTAATACGTTTTGTCAAATACTGAATGCCAGAGGGTTTTTGTTTTTTCTCAAAAATTTGAACATTCTAAAAGCGTTTTTTCTGCTACTAAAATTTTCAGGCACCTTTTTAATTTGTTGGCCTTAAATGCTTCTAAATTGTACAAGTCTAAAATTTTGTTGTCTAGTTTAAAGTTGACCCTTTTCCACACATCCCTACCTTTACTAATCCTGAAGGAAAACTTTAAAAACATTGTGGCATAAGTTATTTCATTGAAATGATATCCCCTGCTGAAAAAGACTTTTTTGGATAGAAAGATATAAGAGGTGTTGTGTTTTTCATGTACATGTGCCCTTTTTGTTATTACCGGTAGTTCACCATGAAATCATACATTAAGCCCCCTTTTACTTTGACATGGCATTAAATCAAAACAGAAAAAGTGTATTGGTGGACTAGCAGGAGGAACGTGTGTATGTAGTTTCATCAGTTTTCATCAAGGATTGAACAAGATATCTGTCCAGACAGACAAACAGTTGGACAGACAATGCAAAAACTATATCCCTTTTCCTTTGAAGAGGAATATAAAAGAGAAAATGGTGACATGAAACACTGTGGCAAAAGTAGAAGTCTTTTATAATGAGCAAATACCCATTTTTTTCACAATTTTTTGAAAAATTTTCGTAAGCCCAGATGAAAATTCATCTTTCGTATTTGCTTTTCAGGTCAAAGAATAGGAGTGAATGACATTTCTCAGTGTTTTGATTGGTTAAGAAAAGATCATGTGACTGCATACCTCTGTGGACCTTCACCCATGCTGACAGATATGGAAAAGCTTTTGATAGAACAGGGAGTTTCTAAAACTAAAATACATTATGAGAAGTGGTGGTAGCATCTGTGTATTGTCAGTGTTCAAATTCTTGTTATTTATAGTTTTAATGAGTCATATTACAGTCAAACTTCTGTTAGCAGCCAGTTTTATTAAATAGCTACATGTGTTTAAACTCTTTAAAGTTTACCAGATGACAATTATCTACTCATTGAAATAAAGAATATTTGCAGACAAAGAGGATATTTTTTTTGGGTGTGAAAGATCGAAATGTACATCATCTGTAATATTTTCATGAGTGGCACAGCCACGAGGAAAACTGTTACTGATGTTGTTCACGAGATGAAATAAATTTTGATACTTCACTGAAAAAAAAAAAACAAGTATTCTATATATTTCATACTTTCTAACCCCTTTTTTGTTGGGACTTTCATCAAAATCCAATATAAAAGAGTCTAGTTGTTTTTGGTAATTTGCCATAAAGTACCTTCCCCAACTTAAAAACGCATGACAGCATGACATAAAGCGCAAGAAATGTAGTAATTATACCCCCGCAAAACAAATGTTTTCGGGGGTATACTGGAATCAGCCTGTCTGTCCGTGTGTCTGTCCGTCCGTGTGTCCGTCCGTCTGTGTGTCTGTCTGTGTACAAATTACTAGTAATTTTGTATCGCGAACTCCTCCTACAGTTTTCCTTCAATTGTATTGAAACTTTGCACATATATTGATCATATATTGAAGATTTGCAAGACTCAATTTTCAAGTGCAGGGTTCGCACAGGCTTGAAAAGTACTTGAAAATGAAGGGCAGTCTTGAAAAGTCTTTGAAAACAAAATTTGCCTTGAAAAGTGCTTGAAGACTGGCCATACACCTTGAAAAGTACTTGAATTTCACTTTTTCTTGTATTCAAGACATTTGAAATCGGCCTAAAAGTCAATAGCGGACTTTCTAGAAGGAAACCGGCACGTTTTAAGCAATGACAGACGTGCGAGAGCGCCACAATAAAAATGGGCGAATGTGCTGGGGCGAAAACGAAGTTCAAACATACATGGTCCGAATGTTCGTACTCGTATGTTTGGGTTGCCTCCCTTGCTGACTGGTTTACGTTCGATTGCATCATTTTTATCCGTGAAAAAGGTCAATTCCAATATCCAGACTAAGTAAAACCAAAATGGCGTTGAAATGATTCTAAGGAGCCTGAATTCAACTTTCAAACTTTTTTCTTTATCGTAATGGGAAAGTGTATCTATAGCAGAGACAGACCGAAAGGGTATCCGTGGGTAAAGGAAACGAACATACCAGGCGCACTGTCTAGCATGTAGGAAAGATATCGATGTGGCACGGATGGGTGAAAGTGCCTTGCGGTCACATGCGAAGGGAGAGGGGCGTAAGAAACTACAGATGTCTATGTCCGGGATTTTCACAAATGTATTTGTTAAAGAGGAAACCAAGGTTAATAAAACACAAACTGCGACCACATCTTCCGCCCCAGGTGACAACCTGATAGTACCCCCACCCCCAATAGCTACCGTTGGGCCTGTTGCATCATCTAGTGCTCCTATTATTGCTAACTTTGTATCCAAAAATGATGTACTGACTTTACGAATATGTGTAGATATTATTCATAAATTAGTCCTTGAAAACGTAAAGATTTGTCTTGAAAAGTCCTTGAATTTTACTTGGCCTTGCCTGTATGAACCCTGATTTAGTGTCAACCCTTCCTGGTTGAGGAATTATCTCCCCTTGAACTTGACACTTTTTTCCTGTCAAAGCGCTGGCGGGGGTATTAAGTCACATTCAGTGACAGCTCTAGTTTCCGTATGGATGAATGGCACGCATTGTTTACCTAGGTAACTAGAATGCGGGAACAGCTGTTTCTTCCTTTAATTGAAGAGTATGGAAATGGTTATGGCTAATTTTTTCACTGGTTGTGACCATGAATTATCAAACCTTATAATCCACCATTATTTCCCAATAATATACTGAAAAGTATATTATTGGCAAGTAGAAAACTTGGTTGAAAAGGACAAAATGCTAGTTAGCAGCGTTGTCTCATTTTCCCACAAATTTTTAAAAGCCTTCTTCTTAAGGGTCATTGAAACTCGGGAATATATAATGAAAGGTTAAATATGGCTCAACAATGGGAGTTATGTTTGAAATGGCAGAAGACATTGTTGGAAAAGTATGAAAGTTAATTAGCAGAAATTTTCTCTTTTTCCACAAAAGGTTTTCATCAGGTTTCTTCCACAGATGATTAGCGGTGAGAAAGTAACAAACCCTGTGGCGATGACTATCCTCAATCCCTGGAAAGAAATTGGCCAAGCTTGGGGCTCTTAAGTCTTGACCCCTGGTTTCAAGCCCTGTACTTAACTGAGCTATGGGGCTCGTCTCAAGCCTGATACCACTGTTTGGCAACATACAGTGCTAGGGGTCAGAGGGGCCAATTTAAACTTGACCGAGCTTTTTCCATGGAAATGTTGTTGTCATTGCAGTATTCATTTCTATAGATCAAGTTTATGGGAGAAAACAGCTAGTGTTTTGAAACAATGTTGTACAAAGCACTGGTAAACGAAATTTCAGGAACAAATGAGTAGCTGCACTGGTTGCCATGATGTGAGTGAAATAATGTAGTTTTCAACACTTTTCTGTATTGTGGGCCGAGTCATGGTGGCATGCAGGACGTGAGACCAGTGGGTCGCTGGTTCGAATTCCCAGTTTGGCAAATTTCTTTCCGAGGACTGATGATGGTCATTGTGACAGGATTCATACCTCTTACACTGCTGATCATTGTCGCAACCATGGTTGTGGGAAAGCAGCCAGTGACTTGGGAAGAATATTATGTGAAGTACTGGCAAAGAAAAACTCCAGGAAAGCATGGACAGGTACACTGGCCTCTACAATGTAATTGAAATACATGTAATGTTGAAAATGCCATTAAACACCATAAAATTTAATCAACACTATAGTGACCAAACAAAATTATTGAACAGTTCCAAAGAAGCTGACAAATAGCTTTTACTTAATTTAACCTCCAAGTAAAACAAATTTCAGCTTTACGCTTATCATCAATTTGGACTGTTGAATAGGTAAGAAAAATTGTGTCAGATATGCTTTTAAAAAAAAAAGAGAAAGGGAAAACAATGCTTTAACCCTTTACCACACAATCCCGAGTTTTAACGACCCTGAAGAAGAAAGCTTTTGAAAGCATTGTGGGAAAAGAAGAAAATGCTGGTAACCAGCATTTTCTTCTTTTCCCACAATGTTTTCTACTATTCCCAAAACAAATTTTGATTCTTGAAGATAGTTAACAACCAGCACAAGTTTGAGGTAAATATCTTCATTTATAACAAAGATATGCGAAAATGTAGAGATATTAGGAAATGTCAGTTTTCATAGAATAATGATCCAGTTGCTGACAACACGGCTATGACAATAATAAACCTCGAAATTTTCTACAAAAACAGCTGAGCTAGAGGATTGCAATGTTTTACTGAAAAAAAGGAAGATTGTGAGATAAAATACTATAAACACAGTGTATTGCTATAAACACAGTGTATTAGCAATAGCCATGTTTTACTGAAATCAAGGAGGGTTACGAGATGAAATATTATGAAACACTGACTATTGCTTACAAATCATTTTAATGTTAAAACTAAAGACAATGATGCAAGACAATAAAACATCTAAACAGTTCTGTACAAATATAGGAGTAAGCAAACTTGAGTATTTTGTACAATTATATATATTTATGTACACTTATACATACACTGTATCTGAGTTTAATTAATTTGATATATAAATAACTGAGAGAAATTGATCTATTCCAGGTGTCCACAATCTGAATTTGTTTTACCAAGCAATCCAACATGTTAGTGACCCTTGGGAGAGAAGTCTTTTGAAAACATAGTGAAAACAGCAGAAAATTCTGGTAATTCTGTACTTTCTCACAAACTTTTCTACCCTTCGAAAGACAAATTCCTTCATTTGAGCCAAGATTAAAATGTTGGTAGACATTTTCAATTTGGAAAGCCCTACCATTTTGTCATTGGTTTGAGAGCTAAATAATTTGATACATTGATAACTTTGTGGGAACTTGATCTGTCTGAGGTATCTAATTTTTTATAAATCTTTACCAGCTGACAGAATTTTAAGCTCATCCAAATTAAAGACAATTACAGGCAACACAAAATGTGCCTCAAATGATGAAACTTTTTCTTTAACTCTTATCCTGCTATTTAGGTTAAACGATACTTTCAAACCAGTAGTAAAAACCCCAATAGTGCTATTTTAAGCTTATTTTTTGGAGAAAAAAAAATCGCCTTATCAGACAGTGTAGATCCAAGATCAGACTGCAGTCTGATCTTGATCTACACTGTCCGCTAAAGGTCAGATAGACGCGCTTGGCAGCCTAAGGGTTAAAAGGATAGAACACATGGTAGAAATATGAGAACATGCTGATTACAAGCATTTTCCCCCTCTATGTTTTCAAGTCTTTTTCTCCTGAGGTTCGTTCAAGAATGGGACCGTTTGGTAAAGCTACAGGGTTAACGAATTTGCTACCTCAATAACCTTACAACAACTTGATCTGTTTCTGGTACATACATACCATGTACAAAAGGTACTTATTGCTCATGGTAAGGAGCAGTATGACCAATTTGTATAGTTTTTCTTTTTTTCTTTGAGTTACACAAATACTTGGAGCATTGACGTAATGAAACAGACCTTCTCAATTGAGAAAACAGCCAAAACAATGCATCTCGGCATTTTTCAACCAGAATATAAATATATTACAAAGTAGCAGACAGTGTAAATCTAAATTCAGATTGCAGATCCAAGATCAGACTGACCATTCTGTGCAGTCATTAGATACAGTCCGATCTTGATTTAGAATGTCTGCACAAGCAAGATCAGTTGTCCTTTGGCTTTGAGGGCTCAAAGTTAAATAATTCTGCGACAACAAAAATACAGTTTTTATTACAAAATATTATGGAGTAGCAAAGGTTTAATACAAGTGCAATTTCAGGACTAGTATATATATAATAATGATAACAATAATGTTAACTTAACACATCTACAGCCTACAACTTGCAGAAATATTGTGGTACATGAACATAGAGGAGAGGGCTCAGGATGGTGTCGTTTGAATGTTTTCAAACCGCAATTTTTCTGGACCTCTTTATCTGAGGATAAAATTTGGACTTGTTCACATTACAATAACAAGAATTTTTAACTCGGCAAATAAAAGAGCGGTTAGTAATTTAGAATATCAGTTAATGGAATAATGAAAAAACACTGAAGGAAAGAATAAGAAATTAATTCAGCAAATGGGGAAAAAAAACACGTTAACTCAGCAAATTAAAGAACAAGAAAATAATCCTTTACCGCACAATCCCATATTTTAATGACCCTGAGAAAGAAGGCTTTTGAAAACACTGTGGAAAAAGGAGAAAATGCTAGTGAACCAGCATTTTCTCCTATTCCCACAATGTTTTCTACTCATTCATAGAACTTAAGCTTATTTGTACTAATTTTGAATACATCATCAGCAAATGTTTAGAAGTAGATGAGTCTAAAATTTGGTAAAGAGTTGTTTTGGAAAAATCAGTTGATAGAAAACTGAAAAGCCTATCACAAGACAATGCAAGGCAGGCTCTTCTCAGGTTGTCAAAGCCACCACTATAGTCTTTCAATAGTACGTTTTGAAAGAAATCAATCCCTAAAATACTAAAAGAAGCATTTTAACCTCTATGTACAATGTACATGTATACCGATTATCTTGTACGAAAAAAATTGGATTCTCAAAAAATTTGCATGTAAAAAGCAATTAGGTCCTTTTTCTACAATGCTTTTTATTCAAAAAAAGTACTTTTTTCCTTCAGACACTTTCCTCTATTTGCTAGATTTTTGCTGGCCTGAAATCAGCTGGAGCTTTGCACAACGTAAGTTGTTTTGGTAGACAATGTAGACTGACATCGGACTGCATTCTGTTGGCAGAGTAAATCAAGATCTGACTGCACAGAATATTCTGGCAAAAACACCTTGATTTAGGGAACATTAAAACCCCTTTGTTTCAATCCTTTACAGCTCCATCTTAAAAGATATAAATCCAAGATAACACTGCATATTTTGTGCAGACTGATCTTGATCTACACTGTCTGAAAAAAATACATTGAGTCGGGCTTTACAGGATGAGAGTTTAATAAGAGCAGTTAGATAAAATCACATGGAATAAGGGGTACAATACTGATACCTCAATTCGAGCGCTGCTGATTCTTTTTTCTACAATCCTTTCAAAGTGATAATAACCATTAACTATACAGGCAACAATAGCATCACACGTGGGTATCAATGCCTGGCTTCAGTTGCATTTTCAGAAAAACTCCTAGTCCAGACAGTATTTTCAGGGTTACTTGCCCTTCTGGTACGAGTACCTTTAGGTGGTTCTTTTGAATAGTTAGCAAGCAGCCAGAGTTCAAAGTAAATATCTTCAGACTGATTGACTGTATGGCGTTTAAAGCCATTTTCAACAATATTGCAGTTATATCACAGCAGCCTGGAATTTCTTTTACCAGTACTCCTCACAATATTCTTTCCAAGCCAGTTGCTGCTTTCCAACATACCCATTGCCAAAGTAATGGCCAGTGGTGAGAGAGGAATGAATCCTATCACAGTGACTATGGTCAATCCTCGGAAAGAAATTGGCTGAGCTAGGGATTGAATCAGCAACCCCGTGTTCTCAATTCCTGCACGCTGCTGACTGAGCTATCGAGAAATATCTTCAGAAATGACAAAGATATCAGAAACATTTTGCTTGATAAAAAAGACCTTGACATTTTCTTCAAAAAAAGCCGAGCTCAAACTGAGTAATCCAATGTGATCTATACTTCTAAGGTAAGTTATGACCTTAACTTCGTTACAAAGATGAAGAGCATATAAATACAGAGTCTATAATCATGTGTAATTAAAAAATCTACAAAAAAAAATGCTTATCACCAGGAATTCATAAAACAGGAGGGCGAAAACAGAATAGAGAAGAGTTGGCATTTGGTTTTAGCCCTTAAAGTGCCTCTCACAACTGTAGTTGCCCATGTGGCCAGTGTAAATGAAGATCAGGCTGCACAAAACATGCAGCCTGATCTTTGATCTACACTGTCAGCTTTGTTGAAACACTGTAGACAAGGGCAACTTTGAAATTGTCATTAATTTGGATTTATTTACAGACTGAAAGCGCCTTTCACAACTATAGTTGCCTTTGCAGCCAGTGTAGATCAAGATCAGGCTGCACAAAACGTGTAGCCTGATCTTTGATCTACACTGTCCGCTTATATGAAACACTGTAGACAAGGGCAACCTTGAAATTTTTGGTTATTTTGGATTTATTTACAGATTGAAAGTATATTTGGCACTCTAAGGCTTTACACAAGTCTAAAACTGTTATGTTATTAACTATGACATTTATTTCAATAAATACTAAATCAGTAAGTCGACTTCTTTAAATCTTGAGCAATGCAAGAACCTACTAACCCTTTACCAAACCATTCTGTATTACGACAACCCTGAGGAAGGGCAAGTTTGGAAACGTAAGAAAAGGAGAAAATACTGGTAAGGTTTTCTACCCATCACCAAAATTTCCCATGATTTATTACCTAGGCAAGTGTTGCGTACACAAATTAACATTTGAGCCACTCTGGTAAAACGGGATTTAAAGCATCTTCATGATCCATTATGTCAAGCAAATTATAACATTCTTATAGATCCATAAAATCCATTTTGTCATAACACCAAACAGAATCGTGAGTTAGACTGGTCCTATGCACAAAATTAACCAACGACAAAAAGTTTTGACCCAGGTCAGCCAGTGTAGGCTGATCCGGGTCGGTAACTTTTGCAGATGCATTTAACCCCTTTTTCACAGAGCTTGCTCATTTCTATGTCTCTAGTCCTACTCTACTAGCACACCAATGCATCAGCACTTGTAAAATCTTTCTATTAGCAGAGAAACAAAGCAAAGAAAATGCAATACTCTGTGCGTCTTTCAGAAATTTTACATCTTACAGCAGAACACTTTTGAAAATAATGTAGCAAATGGATAAAATTGCTTGTAACAAGCACTTTCGTCCTTTGCCACAATAGTTTCTCAAACATTCAAATATTAAACCCTCAGTTAAGTTGATCAATCCCACATTAGATGGCATTTTTCTCCTTTCTTACATAGTCTTTTACTATAATTTCATTCCACTAAGATATAAATTTTATACTACAATAAACAGCTTTGAAAACGTTGTGAGAAAAGGAGTGATTGCTTACTTTTTCCAAACATTTCCATGAAAAAGAAATCCATTCTTTTCAATATTTCTCTTCCATGTCGCTTGTCTTGTCTCGTTCTTTACCATTTACAAAATTTCACTCCATCTCATAAGCATGTGCAGACAATATATACATTATGGCTTAATTGATGGAAATTTTCCTTTTCCCATGTTTTTTTTTTTTAAAAGCCTACCACAAAAAGACCATGAAATGCAGGTATTGTTCAGCAAGAGATTGTTATGTTTATGTCTGAAAAGCAGTTGTGTGACACAGGGTTACAATTACAGTAACTTTCTTAGCACTAACAGGCCCACGGTAGCAATCTTAACATCAGTTTTTTGTTACATACAACCATAAAGAAACAGTAAACATGTATAATAACACATTCTAATCAATACAACGTTCATATTTCATTAGCCTATGAAAGATTTTAAATGACCCTATTACTTATTTGAGGCATTTTACACTTTGTTGTGTTTTGAAAAATTACTCTTACAGTGTAGGTCAAGACCAGACTGCACAGACAGTGCAGTTGGATCTTGGATCTGCACTGTCCGATAAAGAGATATTTTTAGAATTACATATTTAGCAGGATAGGGGTTAAAATCAATACTTTACAAATTTCTAGATTTCTTTAACCCTTTCCCACAAGAACAATTTACATCTCTTTCAAATGCAACATCTCCGGGGAACAAAACTGAGACTGGTACAAATAACCCAAAGTTCTCACATAGGATAGAAAACATTGCAAAAAGAGGAGAAATGGCTTGTTACAAGTAATTTCTCATCTTCCCCTAATGTTCTTAAAATCTTTCTTCCTTTGGGTCATTAAAACATGGGATTGCTTGGTAAAGGGTTAATACATATACTTTACAATTTCTTAATTTTCCTCGATAAATATACCTGTTATCCACACTCCTAATTTTTCTCAATAAACACACCTATTATTCTCGCTCTTAATTTTCCTCAGTACATATAACGTAAATGATTGTAATCTACACTCATTTTTTTCTTTAACCCTTTACCACACAATGACGCCTTTTGACGCCCCTAAAAAAGAGGCCTTTTGAAAACATTGTGGGAAAAGGAGAAAATGCTGGTAACCAGCATTTTCTCCTTTTCCCACAAAGTTTTCTACCCTATCAAAGAAAAGTTGCGTCATTTGAGCCACTATGAAATTGTCGTCTACAAATGCTTTCAATTTGGATAGGTCTAAAATTTTGCCGTGTGGTAAAGGGTTAATACATAAATATGAGCCTTGCTCTGTGAAATGGAGGCTTAATACATCTGCAAAAAGTATGGACCCATGTCAGCCTGCTTTCAAGTTGGACAAACCTAAAACTTTGTCATCTGGTAGAGATAACTATTTCTGGAAGGATTTAGTTGATTTTTATTTCATAAGCTGCATTTAACTTGAAATGTCCAAAACAGCTTGTTGTGCTCCTTCTTTACCAAACCACAAGGATATGGTCTCCAACAATATTTAAGTATTTGCAGACAATATATCAAATGTTACCTAACTCTTTACCACTCAATCCCGAGTTTTAACAACCTGAGAAGTAGCCCTTTTGAAAACACTGTGAGAAAATGCTGGTAACCAGCATTTTCTCCTTTTCCCACAGTGTTTTGTAGACTATCTGATTCAAATCTCATCGTATGTGCCGTATAAATATTGTCTGCAAGTGCTGTCAAATTGGACCCTTCTAAAATATTGTTGTTTGGGAAAGAGTTAACTCTTTACCAAACAAAATTTTTAGTCTAGATTGAAAGCATTTGCAGACAACTAAATCAATGTGACTCAAATTTTGAAATTTGTTTTGGGAAGGTTAAAAAATATTGCAGGGAAATGAGAAAATGCTGGTTACCAGCAATTTCTATTTTTCCAACAATGTTTTCGAAAGGTTTTTTTTTTAAGAGTTGTTAAAAATTTGGATTGTGTGGTAAAGGGTTAAATCAAGGTATTTGTCTTCGACAGGATAGAAAACACCGTCCAAAAAAAGAGAAAATGCTGATTACCAGCATTTTCTCCTTTTGCCACAATCTTTTTGAAAAGGGTTCCTCCTCAGGGTTGTGAAAACAAAGGATTGTTTGATACAGAGCTAAACATAAGAGATCATTGTTTTAATATCATCCATGTCCGTGTATTATAGAGTAAATAATAGATACATCATCGATTATTATGTTTTATATCTTGTTTATTTAGAAAGAACTGTTGTTCCCACTGTAGGGATACATCCAGTGCAGCTTTCCCAAGACTTTAAAAGATGGCAGATAACTCTCCGATGGAATAAAGTCCTCTATAGATACTGTTTCTTGAGTAAAAGTACTCTTACTTACTGAACCAGTGTGATGCATCAAGGACCCGCCCCACTGCCCATAATGAAGAAAACAGGTGTACTTTTTAACAAATGACAGAATTTTAGACTTTTTTTTTTTTTTTTTGTTCGTATTGAAAGCGCTTGCAAATGACTAATGTGACTTAAATGATGGCATCTGTCCTTGAAAGGGGAGGGGGAAAAAATGTGAGAAGAGGAGAAAATGCTTGTAATCAGTATTTTCTCCTTATCCCACAATGTTTTCTAATGCCTTTTTCATCAAAGTCTGTAACAACACAAGATAAACAAGATAATTATTGTTTGATACCGGATTAAATCTTTGTTTGGTATAGGGTTAAATCTTTCAGAAAATAAAAATTACAATGATAACAGAGCTACAACAATATTTATCACACAAGTCAATACTAGACATCTGCATTTTGTACCATGCAATGTTATTATCTGTCTTTTCCACACACACAAAAAAAACCTTGCACTTTACATATACTCATTATAACAACAAAAAAAACAGGGGCACTGTATGCAGGTGGCACAGCTAAGCTGCAGTTTCTTTTTTTTTTAAAAGGAAACTTAAAATCCAAAAAAGGGGGCACAACTTTGTCAAAAATATGTTGCGGAATACCCTCCCATCTGTTGAGGGTTCCCCTTTTGATTGTAAACAGCCAATCTTGGGTCCTAATTCAACATCCATTCTTAAGAACATTCTTAGGCTTATTCTCCAAGATTTTCTAAATTTGAAAGCAATACAACTTCAGATTGGCTAAACCATAAATGGTTTAGCCAACCAGAAGCTGTGTTACTTTCTAAACATAGAATAAGACATAATATTCTAAAGAATGGTTGGTGAATACAGGCCCTGGTCTAAAGTACTGTAATTACCTTTAGTAATGAATGGAATATATAAAAATGTCAGGTTTTCTCACAACAATAACAATGCATATGACAACAGGACTTTGCCAATAACTGGACATTTTTCTAAGAAAATAGCCAGACGAAAAAAAAAAATCTTTCTAATTTCAATGAATGAAATGAACACATTAATTGTCTATTAGCCAGCTAGAAGTTTATGCCTTTTTATCCAACAAAAAACACTAACAGTAAAAATTTACAAGTAGTATTAGTAGGCAAGTTTTAGTGAAAAGTTCTCAATCTTTGAATTCTAAAAAAAAAATAAACATAACTAAGCACTTTTATTTCAATCTAAAACATGTATATAACTCTACTTGATGACTAAATTTTGGACTTTTCAAAATTCAAATTACCTATAGACAGTAGACAACAAGTCAGTTGTAGCTCAAATGATGGGATTTCTATTTGAAAGAGTAGAAAACATTGTGGGTAAAGGAGGAAATGCTGGTTACCAGCACTTTCTCCTATTCCCAAGATCTTTTCTACCTGGCCTTCTTCCTTGATGGCACGACACCATAGGACCATAGGGTAAAGCGTTGCATACTTTTTTTCTGACAAGTAAGTATAGGCTCAAACCAAGAAGCAGCAACAACAACAAAAATACTTATTTTTGTGCACATGTACATAATATTCAAGTTCTATGGAAATATTGTGGTAAATAAACATACTATAACTTTGGACTCTCTACATGCTCAGGCTTAAGAAAAGCTAAATTGACCGATCATTTCCCTGAAACAGGATTGCAGCATGCTGCTTTCAATGCTGGTTTTAAAACTTTCTTGTCAAATACTACTAATCAAAGTGAATTAACTCCTTACCACGTTTTGAAAGAGTAAATATTATTGTAGGAAAAGGAGAAAGTGCTGGTAACCAGCATTTTCTCATTTTCTTGAAATGTTTTGAAAACCTTCTTTCTCAGGGTCGTTATACTAGAGGCGCTTGAGCGCCTGTATCGCTCCACAGGCCTGATATTTCTATAATGGCGAAAGGAAGTTTTTAACAATTATCATTCAATCCTGCATTTTAGCTCACTGAAGAAACAATTTGGTAGACAACCACCATAGGAACTTACCTGCAAAACAACAATGAAATCCAATGAATAGTTTTAGAGAAGAAATTTTTCAAAGATTTTACTTTATACCATAAAAGGAAAATGAGTCTCCCATAAAAGCCATGTTTTTTGACAGATCTTTTTTTTTTTAAGGAATTCTGTAAACCTGTATCTAAGGAACATTCCTGCAAAATAATAATGCTATCCAAATAGCGGTTTGGGAGGAGAAGATTTTTAAAGGTTTTTTACTTTGGTTGCCATGGCAACCAGAATTCTTCTTGGAACACAATTATTTGAAGGAATTTGAAAGAGGACCACCAAAGGAACATTCCTGTGAAATTTGGTAAAAATCCAGTCAATAGTTTCTGAGGAGAAGTTTTTTAAAGAAAAAGTTTACGGACGCATGCACGCACGCACGCACGGACGGACGCATGACGGACACAACGCCATGATAATAGCTCGCTGGCCTTTGGCCAGTGGAGCTAAAAATTGGACCATTTGGTAAAGAGTTAACTGTACTGACAAGTGATTCTCTTTCAAAGACATTTGTTCTACAAACAATAAGCCCAATGAGTCATAGCTATTTCTCAAAGAACCCAACAGAGCATGGCCAAGCCATTAAAGGGGTATGGAGTGGTGAACAATTGAAAAATAATGTACTTTCATTGGTTGAAAAAGTATAAAAGAACACTATAAGAAATACATTCTGAACATTTGAAAATTCTGCTCATGAGGTAATGTTTCGATTCATGTCATAGTTTGCCTCAATACACTCGTGCTGTGCAATACGCTATGATAATTGATACTCAAATTTGCCATGATAGACTCAGTAAGTCAAATGTGCTAAGATGAGTTTAACAATTCACTAGATTACGAAAGTTTAGACACATCCATTTTGAAAACACATGGCTCAGGTGATTCTATTTGTCATTAGTATAAAATGTACAAAGGTATAAAATGTTGGTTACAATGTTCTTCTTCTCCCACAATGTATTTAAAACCCTTTTTCCTCTCATAGTTTAAACAAACAATGTCAAATAATTGAATAAAGTATGTTTTACCAGTTTCCAACAAACAAATATGTAACAACTGTGTAAATGAAACAAAGTTCCTAACAGCCCTGAAACTGAATTAACCCTTTGGCTGCTAAGCGTAACTCAATGACCTTTGGCGGACAGTGTAGATCAAGATCAACCTGCACACACCGTGCAGTCTGATCTTGAATCTACACTGTCCAATCAGGAGATATTTTTCTGCAAAAAACAACTTTGACAGAACAACATCAGGGTTTTTACTATCAGTTTGAAAGTTTCATTTCACTTATTTAGCAGAATAATGGTTATGTTGCTTTTGTGGACAGTATTGATCAATATCAGATTGAATATGGCTAACACAGTCTGCTACCAACCAGCATCCCTACCCCCCTCACCATTTTTCTACTCTTTACGTAGACAAGTCCTATTGTTAAAGCCACTTTTAACTTGTCATCTGCAAATACTATCAAAATGGACACGTCTAAAATATTGTCGTCTGGTAAGAGTTAATAAATTACATCTATTTTGTCCTGACCCCATTACAACAGTAATACACTGCTCAAAAAAATTAAAGGATCACATGTCCTCGACTTCGATCGCAAGATAATTTTTTCAGTACAGGACAATGCAAATAATTTTCTGCTCATAAGTTCATTCAGTCTTAGCACTGTAAAATCTCAGAACAGGAAAAACAATTTGGATGGCACAAAAGATGTATGGGTTATTCCTTTCAAAGCCGTTTTTTTGATATGCCACACAGGCTTTTAAGAGAATCAGAGGTGTCATTGTTTCATCTCGTCCTCTTCTTTCATTAGATTTGACAAGAATATGAACAAAAGACTGGAAAAAATATGAGCTGTTTAACAAAAGAACAAGGAAAACAAATTTCTTGATTTCTTTCTTAACATGGCTTATCAGCATTTAAAATGAAACAAACAAGAAAACTATTGAGCCATTTTGTCTAGTAAGAATGTAAGCTGATGGTTTTCAGAGCACAAAGACTGAATGTTTAGCAAAGTGAAAGATTTGAATTTCAGCATTTGTGTGATCCTTCAATTCTTTTGAGCAGTGTGTTATACAGGCATTGAACTCTTACCTACACAACTAAATAGTTGACTGGTCCAAATTGAAGGCACATGTAGAATTAGCTGAGGCTTTAGTAACTGTTACTGTCATTGGGAGGGTAGAACACTTTGAAGTAAAAAGAAAAATTACCAATTGCCAGCATTTTCTCCTTTTCCCATAATGTTTTAGAAAGCCTTCTCCCTAATGGTTGTTTATTCAGATTTTTGTGTGGCAAGAATTGACTCTTAGAGTCCTGTATAAACGACATGGACATTTTCAAAATAGAAGTTAAGATTAAAATAAGTGCACTTTCATCATTGCCTTTGTCCAGAATGTCTCGGCAAAGCCAACAGTGTAGATCTATCAAAGATCAGACTGAACCTTTCATGCAGTCTGATCTTGATGTACACTGGGTGCATTGACAATTCAAGTTGTGAAAGGCACCATAGGGGTTGAAAGTCATTATTTCTGTGCACATGTTTCACTATCAAATCCCCATATCAAACTAACCCTTTGCAGCACAGTCCCATTTTTTAATGACCCTAACAGAGAAGACTATTGAAAACATTGTGGGAACAGAAGAAAATGCTGGGTACCCAGCATTTTCTTCTTTTCCCACAATGTTTTCTACCCTGTAAAATACAGGAATCATCATTTTAGCTAGATTTAATTTGTGATCTTCAAATGCTTTGATTTTGGTCCTGTCCAAATTTTTGTTGTTTGGTAAAGTGTTAATAGGTGAAGGTGACTTTCTTACTATTGCAGCTGGCTGCATTTCAAAACATGGTAAAAGTAGAATTTGCTTTCAAACAAGCAATTCTCCTCTACCTACAATGTCTTCAAATGTATTCGTGTATTAATCCTCAATTAAATTAAATTATCCCTATCTTAAAAAGATATTTTCGAAGTTATTTCTACAAATTTGTAAAGGGAGGAAAAGATCAATTCAAAGTTAACCCTTTACCATACAATCTTGACTTTTAACAACCCTGAAGAAGAAATCTTTTTGAAAACATTGTTGAAAAAGGAGAAAATGCTGGTAACCAGCATTTTCTCCTTTTCCAACCATGTTTGCTATCCTATCAAAGACAATTTTTGTCTTTCGAGCCACCTTTATTCTTCCGTCTGCAAATACTTTCAATTTGGACAAGCCTAGAGTATTGTCGTTTGGTAAAAAGTTAAAATACAGTGAATGTGAATGTGTCAGTTCATTTTAAGTATATGCACTGTTGAATTTTATATCATCCTTTTCATATAAAAATGAAGAACCAGCAATTCTGATTGTCTATTTGAGTTATCAGAGCAGCTGCTGCAATGATTTCAAATAAAACTTCTTTCTGGATTGTCAAATAATTAGTGCCCAAAATAAATACATGTATTAACTCTTTACCACACAGTCCCGACTTTTAATGACCCGAAAGAGAAGGCTTTTGAAAACATTGTGGGAAAAGGAGAAAATGCTGGTAACCAGCATTTTCTCCTTTTCCCACCATGTTTTCTACCCTATCAAAGACATAAATCTTAATTTCAGCTATATCTATTTTGTTGTCTGTAAATGCTTTCAATTTGATCCAGTCAAAAATTTTGTCGTTTGGTAAAGAGTTAAATATACAGTACTTTAAATATATAACCATGTTCCAGTGATTTTTTTTCTTACCCCATGATATATATCATGTATTGTAACCACATACCTTTTACCAAACAATATGTGTTTTAATGATCCTGGGAAGCAGAGCTTATGAAAACGATGTAAGAAAAGGAGAAATTGCTAGAAAACAGCATTTTCTCCTTTTTCCACAATGTTTCCTACTCTTTGAAAGGCAAGTCCCAACAATTAAGCCACATTTAATTTATCCACTGCAAATGCTTTCTAAATGAAGGAGTTGAAGTTTCTGTTCTCTGGTAAAGAGCTAAAGCACTTAGCATAAATTTTGTTACTTTTGTGTACAGTGTAGATAAGGATCAGACTGCAAAAAATGTGCAGTTTGATCTTGCATCTACAGTGTGTAAGATACTTTTTTCTAAAAATAATACTTTTACTTCTTAAAAAATAATCTGGCAAATAAAGCTCCAAAATCGAAATATTTACAATTTATTTCCCCAAATATAAAGTATCCTATTTTATTGAGCACTCTGACACTTGTCCTTAATCCTAAAGCAAAACAATCCCTGGATTTAATGACCCTAAGGATGAAGGCTATTGAAAACATTGAGGGAAAAGGAGGAAATGCTGGTGACCAGCATTTTCTCCTTTTCCCAAAATGCTTTGTAACTTTTCTGATACAAATCCCATCATTTGTGCCACATTTAATTATGTTTCTACTACTGCTTTCAATTTCGACAAGTCTAAAATTTAGTTGTTTGGTAAAGAGTAAACTTTTAAACATCCCACAACTTTAACTTACTATAGCAGCCAGTGTAGATCAATATTCAGACTGCACAAAACATGCAGTCTGATCTTTGATCTAAAGTGTCTGCTTTGCTGAGACATTCTGGACAAGAAATTGCACTTGACCCATGCTCTGGCAAAAGGGGGACTAAATGCACCCCTGTGATGCATTATGCTAAGTGAGTCATCACATAGTCATGGAACCATAAAATCCTCTTAGTCTAACAATCAACTGGATCTGGAGGTAGAATGGTCCTGTGACATGCAGAAAACTTTAAGGTAGCAAAAAGTATCGACCCATGTCAGCCTCCGCAGACTGCGCAGGCTGACATAGGTTGATACTTTTTGCAGATGCATTAAGCCCCATTTTCATAGAGCATGGCTTGCTTATTTGGGTCCTTTATTTTTACACTGATAATGTCCATTAGGTTTATTTGGTGCTCAAACGGTAAATCATTTTTGCACTTCTTGAAATAATTTTTATCAAAATTTTACTATATGTATATTTTTATTTCATATCTATCCTTTTTCTTTTCTTTTTTTCTTCATTCATCTGTGTGGCAAACCTGTCTCTATACAAAATCTCACAACATAAGGCGCTGTTCAAAGGTCCTGGCAGGGACAACAAATCATAACAGTAACTCTAAAACCCATGCTGTGTCATGCCAAAGGTCAAGGTCATCCAGACTTGATATGGTTGTGGTTGGGTACATTGTTACCCACATGATTATTGAGCTCGGGTTCGTCTGTGACAGGCTCCTCCTCGGAACTTCTCAGGTCATCAACCTGTAAGTGGACAAAGAAGTGATGATTGTCCAAGTTTAACTCTTAACCAGATGACAAAATTTTAGATTTATCCATACATCTATGGATCCAAGACATCCATTTTGTCTTTTAACTGACTGAATCGTAATGTAGACTGGTCCTGTGACATGCAGACAATATAATGATAGCAAAAGGTTTTGGCCGAGGTCAGCCTGCGCACTGTGCTGGCTGAACTTGGTCAATACTTTTGGCAGATGCATTGCAGAAGACAAACAAGAGCTTCGCAAAGTGGCGCACATACGCCCGAAGGAGCTTGTCAGTGAAATGGGTTAAAATCTAGAACACATAAAGAGATCAAATTTCGAGAGTCACATACACAACTACACATCATAGAGATTCATTGGGGCAAGTTCGAACTTATTCCAATCGAAACTGTAGGAGGAATTGCGCACACAAGAAATTGCTAACGGACGGACGGACAGAAGGACAACCGGGGCCATAACATAATACGACCCTTCAGGCATATAAAAAGAAGCTGGAACTGTCATAGACCAACAAACACTACCCAATGGTTTACCTTGTCACTGGATCAGGGAAAAACAATCAATAGGCCATATCTCTAAGTAACAGTCAGCAGATAATTTTGAAAATTTCAGTCAAAGAACTTTTTCCATGTTAGAGAGCCTTCATTTAAAACTTTAGCCATACCAGTAGAGAACAGAGACCAAAACCTCAAAACTAGAGTCTTTAGAGAAACAGATGGATAAACAGACAGACCATGTAATTCCAGTAGACCTCTCCTTAACTTTTTTAAAGGGGTTATAATTATAAATGACAAGTCACAGGTTTTCTTTTTCAAAGGGTACAAAAAGCTGTGGGAAAAGGAGAAAATACTGGTTACCAGCATTTTCTACTTTTGCAATGTTTCTGGAAGCCTTTTCCTCAGGCATAATTTAAATGTGGAATTTTTCGATAAAGGGTTAGGGCCTTAAATAATCAAAACAGATTTTCTCAAGTACACATGTCAAAATACTGCAATATCAAGGATGCCATTGCCAGATCAACTGATTAAATAGAATGGCTTTTTAACAGTGCT
The DNA here is from genome assembly GCA_946811185.2 of Hippopus hippopus. NCBI lineage: Eukaryota > Metazoa > Mollusca > Bivalvia > Cardiida > Cardiidae > Hippopus > Hippopus hippopus. Next base: position 31,505,839 of record OX328108.1, on the reverse strand, counting down.
TTCAACATGATTTCTGTCACATCATCCCACCAGCTCACATATTTATTCCTTGGTTTCACTGATATTAAGTTTGGGCTCTGAAGTGTCTTGCCCAAGGACACTTACACAAAAAACCTAATGCTTCCATTAAGGCTTATACCTCCAGGATACAAGTCGTACACTCTACCATAGGGCCATGTAGGACCCCCTTAAAAGGGAAAAAATCATCGTGGGATAAGGAGAAAATGGTGGTAACCAGCATTTTCTCCTTTACCCACAATGTTTTCAATAGTTTTCTTTTCCAGGGTTGGTAAAAACTCAGGTACAGGGTTTCTAGTTTGTCTACATAAGGCAGAAGTAATAAACCCTACAGTTTTCCTCATAATTGAGTAACTGAATATTTTTAATCTCTTTACCAGACAAAAAAATTCTAGACTCATCCACAATGCAAGCATTTGCAGAAGACAAATAAAGAGTAACTAAAATTTTTATCTGTCAATAAAAGGGTAGAAAACATGGTTGAACGGAAGAAAATACTGATTACGAGCATTTGTTATCTTTTCCCATAACATTTTCAAGCACTATTTTCTTGAAGGTCCTTCAAACATAGGATTTTTTTTTTAATTAGGTTCACTCATTAGAGGTAAGACAAAAGTTTACAATCTTCTGTACTGACAGCATTTTGCAGATGACAATTTTAGAATGTCTGAAAATAAATAATTTTTCTTTGAAAGAAAATGGATTGAAAATGTAGTGGGGAAAAAGGAGATGTTGCAGTATACCAGAATTTTTTTTCTTTCATTCGAATGTTTTCGAACTCTTTTCTCTCCAGGTTCCTTGGAACATAAGATTGTATGATAAAGGGTAAACTCTTTACAAGATGACAAAATAGAGACTCGTACTTTCATATTGAAAGCAGTTTGCAGACAACAATATTAGTGTTTCTATGAAAGTATAGAAAACATTGTGGAAAAAGAAAATGCTGGCTAACAGCATTTTCTTCTTTTCCCACAATGTTTTCAAAGGCCTGTTTTCCAAGGTCGTTGAAACAAGGGATGGTTTGGTGCATACAAAAGTAATCTGTCTATGAAAGTACAGAAAATGTGAGAAAAGAAGAAAATACTTGCTACCAGCATTTTCTTCTTTTTCCACAATGTTTTCAAAGGTGTCTTTCTTAAAGTCGTTGAAACATGGGATGATTGGCAAAAAAAAAAGTAATTTGTCTATGAAAGTACAGAAAACCTTGTAGGAAAAGAAGAAAATGCTGGCTACCATGTGGAAGTGTTAGCAAAGGATTAGCACACACTTGTGTAAATCTACCTTAATGTTGTTTACAATCATTTTACAAGAATTCTTTTTCTGGCAGTAATGAATCAAAGAGAAGAATAATGCCATGACAACGGAACAATAAAACCCATAATTATTGCATCACAGTGAGTATATTTGATACCAGGAAAACTTTGTGTATGCCCAAGAAATGAAACTCTAGTACTTTTATACCCTTTGAACTATATATCCTCATCTTAACAAGCACTGAGGACTCAAGATTGTGGAAAAGGGAGAAAATACTGGACATCCACCTTCTACTTTACTCATAATGTTATCTATCTCAAGGACAGATCCTGTTACTTGATTAACCCTTTACCACACAATCCCGACTTTTAATGACCCTGAGAAAGAAGCATTTTGAAAACTGTGGGAAATGGAGAAAATGCTGGTAAACAGCATTTTCTCCTTTTCCCACAATGTTTTCTACCCTTCCTAAAACATATTCCAATTTTTGCTTCACTTTTATTTTGTTGTCTGCAAATGCTTTCAATTTGGACTAGTCTAAAATTGTGTCATTTGGTAAAGAGTTAACATTTTTTCAGTTTTCAATCTGGACAAGTCTAAAATCATGGCGGCTGGTAAAGAGTAACTGACAGAAACTGTAACCACTATACGGGTGAAAAAACCCTGACTTTCCTCAATAGCAAAAGGTTGATGTATTTGAATAGTAAAGAATATAAACAATATTGGGGGTTTTTTTGGTGGTGAAGTCCATATTCAATCCTATTTCAGTTTTATCACTGTGGCCTGTGCAACTATCCATGCTCTCCTGGAATTTTCTTATACCAGTACTTTGCACTTTCCAAACCACTGGCTGCTTTTTAAACACAACCATGCTTGAAACAATGATCAGCACTAAACTAGGAATGAATCCTGTAGCAAGGACTATCATCAATTCTTGGAAAGAAATTGGGCGAGGCGGGGATTCAAACCATAGAGACCCTGGTCTCAAGTCCTGTGTGCTACTGGGACCGGCATATAAACAATACATACCATATGTTTTCCATATGTTTAATTCTTTTATGTGTTAAGTGCTTGTTAATTAAAGGCTGGCTTTGGACCAAGACTAACTGCATAAATTAAGTAATTGCAGCATGACCCTCATACATTGAATATTCATAAGATGTTATCAACTCGGGAATAACAACAAAAGTTATCCAACTGTCAGTCAATCCTGCGCCCCTGAATATAGTATAAGCCTATTCATTCATGTCTTCTATTCTTTCAAAGACAAATCCCATTTTTAGTCACTATTAATTTGTCCTCTGCCTGCAAAGGCTTTGAATTTGGACGAGTCCATAATTTTGTAATAGTTTAATATGGCCTGCAACACACGAAAAGGGGCATTCAGACATTTGCGTTAAGTGTCATCTTTGATCAGCCTGCACAGTCCCCGCAGGCTAATCCAAAACAACACTTTCCCTTTTTATATAATTTTCTCTTTTGCGCAAGTCTACCGTAGCACAAAATCTATTGTAGTCGTAAAGTGCCATCTCGGATTAGCCTGCGCGGACTGCGCAGGCTGATCCGAGACGACACTTTACGCAAATGTCGGAATGCCCCTTTTTGCGTGTTGCAAGCCATACAAGAAAACATTTAAAAACATGTGGCAAAAAGAGAAAGTGACATGAGCAATTTCTGGGGTTTTCTGGCCACACAGTTTGAAAAAGTGGTTTGCAATACTAATGAAGTTGCCTGCATTTGGTAATGTGGTCATAAACTGACAACCATTATAGTGCCACTTCTAACGCATCATGCTTACTCCTCGGCTGTGAATCAAAAGTGTGTTTACCCACGTTTACATTTATCCTAGACAAACTGTAACTTTATCTGTTTGTTTGGTGTTTAACTCCGTTTTCTATGTTTAAGTTAGTATGCAGTGGCCTGTACATCTATCTAGGCTCCTTTTGCCAGTACTTTGCACAATATTCTTCCCAAGCCACTGGCTGCTTTCCCACATAACCATTGTCAAAGCAATGATCAGCAGTGAGAGAGGAAAGAATCCTGTCGCAATAACTATCATAAATCCTTAATAGAAATTGACCTATCTTGGGATTCAAACCTACAAACCCTTGGTTTCACAAGATATAACTTGCTATCCACACACAAAAGGTTTTTACTGTGAAATAATGGGTTACAAATGTATTATTACTTTCTCTAAGTATACACAAGTGTACCTACTCACCTTTTTAGTTTCTGAGGATATTTTCTGGGTAATGAAATATTATTAATTACTTTACAAATTTTGTCTGTGTGTATGTTCAGAATTTTTCATTTTTCAGGTTCTTGGTTGATAAAAAAAAGTCTGTTCAATATTTCAACCTTTACCAAGTAATCTGGAGTTGTAACGCCCTGAGGAAAAAGGTTTTTGAAAACATCTGTTGAAAAATAAGAAATACTTGTAACCAGCATTTTCTCCCATTGTCACAATATTTCCTATCCCATAAAAGACAAATGCCATTATTTGAGCCAAATTTAATTGGTTATCTGCACATCCTTTCAATTTGGACTAGTCTATAATCTTGCCATCTGGTACAGAGTTGAAACACCAATCTGATGACAGCTTAGTACCGTAAATGACATGGTAGTTTTCAACCAAACAGAGACATAGAGGATATTTGTTTTTTTCGGTGAAAGATCGAAATTTATTTCATCGAGTAAACATCAACGGTAATATTTTCACGAGTGGCGCAGCCACAAGTGGAAATATTACCAATGATGTTCACGAGATGAAATAAATTTCGATCTTTCACAGAAAAGAACAAATATTCTATTTATTTCATGCTTCTAACCCTTTTTTCGGGGGACTTACATCAAAATCGAGTACAGTTCTTTCCGGTAATTCCCCGTGGTGTACCCTTTCTGCATAACAACGCATAACAATATTACATCAAGCGCGAGAAATATAAGTTAAATTATGTCACATTTCCATCTGGTTGTGAGGCACGCATATTTTACCTAGGTAACTAGTGCGCGGGAACTACTGTTTTCGCCTTCATTTGAAGAGTTAGAATATGGCTTGCAACACGCAAAAAGGACCATTCGGACATTTGCATAAAGCGCCGTCCTGGATCAGCCTGCGCAGTTCACGCAGGCTAATCTGAGACGACACTTTCTGTTCTTGTGTTACTTTCTGTTTTGCGCAAGTCTACTTTAGGGAAAAATCTAATGTAGTCGTAAAGTGCCGTCTCGGATTAGCCTGCGCGGACTGCGCAGGCTGATCCGAGACGACACTTTACGCAAATGTCAGAATGACCCTTTTCGTGTGCTGCATGCCATATAAAATTGGTATTTTCACTAGTCGTAACCATGAAATATCAAAAAATATTTCACCGATATTTCTCAATAACCTACCGGAAAGCATGAAATAAACCTAACTATTTACCACAGAACAAAATTTGTAACTCTTTCATTTTGGAAGCAATAGTCAACAGCATATTCAGTAAGGCTAAAATGATGACTTTCATTATGAACCGGTACAAAACATTGTGGGCTAAGGAGAAAATGCTGGTTACCAGCATTTCCTCCTTTTCCCACATTGTTTTCAAAAGCCTTTCTAAAGTTTGTTTGTTTGCAAGGTGAAAGACTTAAAAAGTTCCAATTTCGGGGCTGCTTGAGCAAGGAAAATCACAATACAGCAGATGGTGAAGATCTATGCAGTCTGATCCTTATTATCAATGATGACAAAAAGCAGCTGAAGTTGGCCCACCTTTTTTTTTTTTTTTAAATTAACCTTTAGGCTGCTAAGTGTTACTCGATGACCTTTTGCGGACAGTGTAGATCAAGATCAGACTGCACAGAACGTGCAGTCTAATCTTGGATCAACACTGTCCAATAAGGAATTAATATTCTCCAAGAAATAAGTTTGAAACAGTAATGTTTTTACTAACAGCTTGAAATTTTCACGTAACTTATTTAGCAAGATAAGGGATAAATCCTTACTCCTTACTAGATGACAAAATTTTAGACATATCCAAATCAAAAGCATTCAACTGTGGCTCATTTGGTATTTCTCTATTACAGGCGTGTAATTGATGAAATATGACAGGGGCAAACAATGCACTGACAACCACCCCCACACACAAACATCTGTAAATACAGCATTTTGGAGCAGATCCTTCTGGGCTGGGGCAGTTTTGAACTTTGGCTGGAAATCCTCTAAAAGCAAGAAAAATCACAGCCCTGATATTGGTTAACAAAATTTCCTCCTTTTGCATCAGTGTTTTCAAAAGCTTTCTTCCTTTGAGTCATGAAATCAAGGGTTAGGCATTTAGATTTTGATTCAGTCTAATACATATGATAAACTGGAGAACATTGACGCTCCACTCACCTCTGACGATTTGGTAAGGGCTCCATATGCGACACGGACGATCAGTGAAAACCAATAGACGTGGAGAACAAGAAGTAAACACAGCCATCCGTTGAAGAAATACAAGGAAGGAAAGTAGCCAATAATCTCACTGCTTTCATACCATGTGGTATACAATATTCTGAAAAAATATAAAATATGTAAACAAGAGCTTTGCAGAGCTGCGCATATACGCCCAAGGGGGCTTGTCAGTGAATAGCTGCACAAGAAATTGGTTATTTCAGAAATCAAGGGCAGATAACTCTAGAACGCCTGCAGAGATCCAAATGTAAAGAGTAACATGCACAACTACACATCACAGAGATTCATTGTGGCAAGTTTCAAGTTATTCCGATAGAAACAGCAGGAGAGGTTGCGCACACAAGAAATTGCTAATGGACGGATGCACGGACGGACGGACGGATGACCAGGCCACAACATAATACGACCCTTTGGGCGTATAAAAAGCCATGCTCTGAGAGAAGGGGGTGTAATGCCTCTGCAAAAAGTATCGACTCAGGTCTAATTGCACAGTCTGGGCACGCTAACCTGGGTCAAAACTTTTTGCAGTTGGTCAATGTTCTATAAAAGGACTATTCTACCCCATGACTCAGTTGATTGTTTGACGAAATCGATTTTATGGTTCCACAGTCATGTGATGAGGTGCTTTTTATAATGCATAACAGAGATTCATTAAACCCCCTTTTACTAGATCATGGTTCATATAAGAAAAAGAGATGCAGCAAATAGTTTTTTTAACAATTATATTTTCTTACAGTGGTATTTAGTCTAAAAACTTTACCAAACAACATATTTTAGACTTGTCAATATTGCAAATATTTGTAGACAACAAACAAAAGTGACTTAGATAATAGGATTTATCTATAATACGTTAGAAAACATTGTGGGAAAAGGAGAAAATGCTGGTTACCAGCATTTTCCCCTTTTCCTACAATGTTTTCTAAAGGCCTCTTACTAAAGGTTGTTAAAAGTAGGGATTGTTTTGTAAAGAGTTAAGGTATTTTTGAATTGCAGACAAATGATGTAATTTGTCTTTGGAAGGGTAAAAAGCAGTCAGATAAGGAGAAAAGGCTGGTGACCAACATTCTCTCCTTTTTCCCACAATGTTTTCATAAAATTTCTTTCTAAGGATTTTCAAAACTAAGGCTTGTGTGATAAAGGGTTAAAACACAGAGTAATACTTACTTAGCTGGATAACAGATCAACCTAGTTACCAACCAACTAATACCAAATATTGCAAACAATACATCACAGAGTCTGTCCCACTTTAGATATTTTGCTATTTTTGCTCCCTGAAAACAGAAAAGAAATCTAGTAGATCTAAAGTTGGTTGGTTGGTTGGTTGGTTGGTTGGTTGGGTTGGGTTGGGTTGGGTTGGGTTGGGTTGGGTTTTGTTGGATGGATGTATGGCTTGATTGATCCATTGATCTATTTACTGTGTTTGTTGCTGTTTTCCACGTTATTTCAGTTATTTCATGGCGGCCAATGCAATTATTAATGTTTTTCCGGCCTTTCTGTTACCAGTATTTTGCACAATATTCATCCCAAGTCATTGCTTACTTTCCCACATAAGCATTGTCCAGTACTCCTGGCTACCAACTGCACTACAGGGGTTCAATTGAAAAGTAGGTAAAAGCAAGAGCATGGCATGCAACTGCTAATGCTGGATGGTACTTGCTTTTAGAAATATACAGAACATGCTTGATTCTAAACAAAAGAACTATTTCTGCTGTTAAAGGTGTACAGGATTGTCAATGATATTTTTTACTGTTATCTGGTTTCTGTTATTGGTTCCCTTTAAGACAGTAAACATTTAGACCAAGACTGAAGAAAATATCCTAAGTATTAACAGAAATAATAGAAAATTTCAAAATTTCCTCTTGACAATGCATACTACAACAGGGCTATGACAATATCTTGACATATTGTTTGATAACAGTCCATTTTTATTGGTTTTGATGTTTCTAACATTATTTCAGTTGCCATTGCAACCTTCCATACTTTCCTGGAGTTTGTTTTACCAGTATTTTGCACTAAAATGTTTCACAGCAAGTGCTTTCATACACAGACACTGTTGAAGCACTGTTCAGTAAGGACAGAGAAATAAAACCTGTCAAAATGACCATCATCAGTCCTCTGAAAAAATTTGGCTGAGCTGGGAATTTGCCTTGCAACATCTTGGTTTCAAGCCCTGTACATGACTAACTGAGCTTCTCAGCTTGGCTCAAAAACAGCCGAGCTAAAAAAATTTGTAAAACAATGAGTTGACTTTGATACATCTAGGATACTATAAGAAATCACATAACCACTCACCTCAACCCAGATATCAGCACAGTCATGTATGCAGAGGACTAAAGTTCCCACTCGGGTGAAATTAGCGACATATGAAAAACTTAACAAGGAAATAGTAGCGATATGGTGAATGAACATCTCAACAAAATCCTGAAAATAATAAATAACGGAAACGAATTTTAGATAAGGATCCGTACTCACCAACTATTCCTAATTGTTTTCTCAATTTTATTCTAAATTTAGAAAGAAACATACATGTAATTTCTGCTTGGCTGAATCATTTGGTATGACACACTAAATGTGGTTCAAATAATGAGCTTTAAGTCCCAATAAGGCTAGAAATATCTGCACACCAGGGTTTTCTTATCTTCATCTTCACTGTGCTTTAAGGCATAAAAAAAGTTCAAAATCTAAAAAAACTCTTTACGACATGACAAAACTTTACACTTGTCTAAACTGAAATCATTTGCAGACAATTGAACCCTTTACCGCACAATGCCGACTTTTAACGATCCTTGGAAAGAAGCCTTTTGAAAACATTGTGGGAAAAGGAGAAAATGCTGGTAACCAGCATTTTCTCCATTTCCAACAATGTTTTCTACCCTATCAAAGGAAAATTGCACCATTTGAGCTAGATTGAAACTGTCATCTGCAAATGCTTTCAATTTGGACAGGGTTAAAATTTTGTCATCTGGTAAAGGGTTAAATGTCGTTCAAAAGACGAAATTTGTTTTTGATAGGGCAGAAAACATCATAGCAAAAGAAGAAAATGCTGGTTACCAGCATTTTCCCCCTTTCCCACAGAACTTTCAAAACCATTCTTCCTTAGGGATATTATAACTTCAGATTGTGTGGTAACGGGTTGAAAATGGTCTCTGAGTCTTCTAGATGAGCCTACATAAATGAATCAAAGATGATCCATTACCCCATTACAGATAACAATGCTCAAAAAAAGGGGATTTGCCATTAGAATGATAGAAAAGCAGACAATGCTGGTTACCAGCATTTTCTGCTTTTCCAACAATGTTTTTTTTTTCTTTTCTTTTGAGAGTCAAAATTCACATTCTGAGTAACATTTTATTTATCCACTGCAAATGCATTCAAATTAAAAATCTTAAATGTTGTCATCTGGTACAGACTTGAAATAAAATTAACCCAAGATAGAGAGCTAGGAGCATATTCTATAAATGAGCCATGCTCTGTGGAAAGGGGTTTAACTCTTTACCAAACAATCCCTTGTTTTCACGACTCTGGGAAGGAAGACTTTTGAAAACATTGTGGGAAAAGGAGAAAATGCTGGTAACCAGCATTTTCTCCTCTTCCCACAATGTTTTCTACCCTTTCAAAGACAGAAATCATCATTTGAGCTACATTTAAATTGTTGACTTCAAATGCATTCAGTTTGGTCCGGTCCAAACTTTCGTCGTGTGGTAAAGGGTTAAGGCATCTACGAAAGTATCGACCCATGTCAGCCTGCTCAGACTGATAGGGTGAAAACTTTATACTATTTGTAAATTTTCTGCATGTCAAAGGATTATTCTACCTTCAGATCCAGTCCATTGTTAGACAAAATGGATTTTATGGATCTATAGTTATCTGAAGACTTGCCTAGTATAATGCATCATGGAGATGTGTATTAAATCCCCTTTTGCAAGAGAATGGTTCTTTAATAAACAGCATACAAGGAATATCTATGAAGTCTCCTGTTTTTTGACAAGATGTCAGGGAAAAGAAATTGCATGTTCCACTTAGGTGTTAAGTCATAAAACTTTCACAAATGGCAATGTTAGATACATTCCAAAAATAGAGTTTTCTGCCAAAATCTATCTTTACCTAACACTTGAATAGCAAATTGATATTTATGATGTTCATTGAATCCCCACAAAAACCGTTTGTGTCTGTGTGTGTTTGTTTGTATCTAATGCCATTTCCAATATTGTTTTAGTTGTATCTAGGGAGACATTGCACCTATCCATGTTTTTCTAGTTTTTTTTTCACCTGTACTTAGCACAACATTCTTTTCAAGCCAGAAAAATATGAAAATATTCTAGTACCATAGTGATAATAATCATAGAGCAAGAATGCTTGTACACCTTATATGGCTTGCAACATGCGAAAAGGGGCATTCGGACATTTGCGTAAAGTGTCATCTCGGATCAGCATGAGCAGTCCGCTCAGGCTAATCCGAGACCTCACTTTACAACTACATTAGATTTTGTGCTACAGTAGACTTGCGCAAAACAGAAAATTACATAAAAACGGAAAGTGTTGTTTCCGATTAGCATGCACGGAGTGTGCAGGCTGATCCGAGATGACACTTTAGGCAAATGTCTGAATGCCCCTTTTCGCGTGTTGCAGACCATCTGTAAACAAGTCTACCATATGCTGGTGCCAAGTATCGGCTGCATTTGCTTTCAGAAATAGATTGATTTTCAGTGAAAATCTAAGTTGAAAATTTGCATTACTGTGTCAGAACTATTTTAATGGTTACCTGCCCCTGTTGTATAGCTTCCCCTATTTGATAGTTAAATAGTAGTCCAAGTTTGAGGTAAAGATCTTCAGTAATGACAGAGATATTACAAAATGTCAAAGGTTTTGCACCATAGTGACACAATGACAACGACAATAGAGCTATGAAAATACTTAAATGTTTTCACTGAAGACAGCTGGGTTAAAGAGCCGTAAAAGGGAAAGTAGCTCATTAATAGCTAGACTGGCAGAGAGAGAGGAGCTAAAATTTGCAACTATTGTAATCTTACAGCAATAAAACAATGCCCATTTCCCTTCCTATTTGTCACTATGTGATGATAGGATGATAGTTTTGACAACCAGGAAGAGTACTGGTTGACATATACGAGGGCTGTTCGATATGTAATGTGTATTGTACCACAGCGTGATAACGCTTTCAACGATTCCGTGGATGATGATACGCTTGAATAGCTCTATTCAATACCTTTCCAACGGTATAAACACAAGCCTTTAGCTCCACATAGTTTTAAACTTATAGTCATTTCACTGTTGTAAAAATGGTTGGGAAACGGTTTAAGAATATTGAAGAAATTAGAGCTTATATAAAAGTTCGCACAAAACTCGGTCATTCGGTAATGCAGATTTTTACTGAATTGGGGGAAGTTTATGGGTCTGATAAGGTATCTTATGAGACAGTTTGTAGGTGGAGAAAGAAATTTCTGACTGGCACAGAGTCTGTCAAAGATGCAGCAAAATCTGGCCGACCTGTGACTGTAACAGGCAAGGCAAATGTCTCAAAAGTCAGGGAAATAATTGAAAGCGATGACAGATACACGATTCGTGATATTGCCAACGCTGTTGGCATATCGCTATCGCGGGTGCATTTCATTTTGAAGTGTATTTTGAAAGTACGAAAGATTTCTGCCAGATGGATACCGCACATATTGACAGATGACCAAAAACGGGTACGAGTACAAACCGCTAAGCAATTGCTCAAAATGTTTCCCAAATTCAATCGAAGACAATTTGCAAACACTGTTAATGTTGACGAAACATGGGTTCACTATGTTATACTAAAAAAGCTCAAGAAATATTATCTTAAACGACGCCCTGTGTCAGGATTTAGGTATGTTCGTCTACTTCATGATAGTGCTCCATCACATACATATGAGCTTGTGAAGCAATTTTTGAAGTCGGAGAAGGTTACTGTCTTGCCACACCCACCATACTCTCCAGATCTAGCCCCATGCGACTTTTTCCTTTTTCCAAAACTTAAAAAGTTCTTATCTGGTCGTCATTACAAGTCCCGACAAGCCCTTGGCTCAGCCATCAGTCAGTGCCTCAGAGGTCTACCTAAATCAGCGTACCGTGACGAATTTCAGAAATGGATTCAGAGATTGAAATTATGTATTTCAAACCGCGGAGAATATTTTGAAGGGATGTAATGTTCATTTCACTATTTGAGTCGAATGCTTTTGAGATATCGTACAATACACATTACATATCGAACAACCCTCATAAGTGTTCTAAGTAACCAATAACAGAATAGGGAAGAAAATGCACCCATCAATATAAACCCTCATCCCCTCTGCAAGAGCCTTCAGCTTCACCTTCAACAGTTCAACCAAACAGTTCCATCTTTTATAGACCCCTACAGCCAAAGCTTTTGAAAACATTCTGGGAAAAGGAGAAAATGCCAGTAACCAGCATTTTCTCTTTTTCTAACAAACTTTTCTATCCTTTTATTTTCAACCACACAATTACAAGTTTTAACAGCCTTAAGGACAAAAGCTTTTGAAAACATTTTGAGTACAGGAGAATAACTGGTAACCAGCATTTTCTCCTTTTCCTACAATGTTTTGCACCCTTTTGAAGAGGAATCCTGCTATTAGAATCACACAACATTGCTTTCAGTTATGGGATATTGGGTCACAATCAATTAACCCTTTAACCTTTCCCAGGTAAGCCCTGGTTTTTACGGCTTTGAGGTTGAAAACTCATAACAAGCATTTTCTCCATTTTCCACAGTGTTTTCTTCCCTTACAGATAAAAATACCACCTTTTTAGCCACTCTAAATTTGTCGTCTGGAAATTCTTTCAATGTCAGCAGACCAAAATTACCTCATCTGGTAAAGAGTTAATATATGTGCACTCATCTAGAAGACTCAGCAGGAGATCACTTTTAAAATGCCGTTTCAAATTTAGATCATATTCTGACCGCTTTTGAGCATCTTTCACAACTTACACTGTTCTAACAGCACAGAATATGTATTCTATGCAGTCTAATTTATATGTACACTGTCTGCTAGTAGGTGAGATGTTCTACACAAACCAGCTTTGAACTTGCAACACCGAATTAGCTTAACTCTTTGCCAAATGAAAACAAAATTTAGTCTTGTCTAAATCGAAAACATTTGCAAACCACAAATTCAAAGTGGCTCAAACATTGAGAACCATCTTAAAAAATATAGAAAACATTGTAGGATAAGGAGAAAATGCTGGTTAACAGCATTTTTTCAAATTCCTACAATATTTTCAAAAGCTTTATTCCTGAGGGCCCTTTAAACAATTAACTGGGCTAAAAGCTGTGAAGTATCTTGCCAAAGGACACTCCCATGAAAAACACAGTTCTTCCAGTGAGGTCCAGATTACGAGTCCTACATTTAAACACAAGGCCACACACGTTTGTTTGTATCTTTGTTTGTTTGAATTGGAATTTAATGCCATTTTAACACCTTCCATGTGTTTTCTGGCTTTCTCACACCAGTACTGATACAACTTTCTTTCCAAGCCACTGACTACTTTTCTCACATGCACCAGAAGTAAGAGGTAGAAACCACCAGACAGAAAGTTTACCTCAACCGGATATCGAACTCGCAACCACCAGGTCAGAAGTCAGATACACGAACCACTAGGCTACCTGGTCAGGCTGGGCCACACAGGACCCTCAAAATTGCATTCAAAGTCTAATTTGTAATCAAGAGAGTAACAGAATTTCTGATCACCTAACCCATATGGTTAAGCCTATCAGAATGTTGCATTACTTTGAGATTAAGAATTTCTTGGGAGTTAGAATAAGAATGTACGTGGAGTGATCAGAAAGAACGCGGACCACCCGATTATTTCAAAAACTACTTTACTTAAGATAACAAAAATTTGCACAGATGAACATTAATTACCTGGTTACTTACTCAAGCGTTTAAATGACGTCATAGGCAAATAAGAAAAGAGTGACGTCATTTCAATGACATCACATACTGCGTTAGCGGTTCATAATGTCGGATGACGTTTTATTTGAGCAGAGAGTAATTATAAAGTTTTACGTTAAACTCGGAAAGTCTTCATCGGAAATTAAGGCCGATTTAGATAAAGTTTATGGGGACTCAGCACTTAAGAAAACCAGTATTTGTAAATGGATTGGACGATTTAGAGAAGGACGCGAAACCGTTGAAAATGACCCTAAATCTGGCCGTCCATCAACATCAGTAACGGACAAAACTATCGCGGATGTGCAGCAGCATGTAAAGCAAGATCGTCGAGTTACTGTCAGGGAAATAGCTGACACATTTAGCATTTCCTATGGAAGTGCACAGGAGATTTTAACTGACAAACTTGGAATGTCGCGTGTTTGTGCAAGGTGGGTGCCTCGGCTACTGACGCCCAAGCAAATGGGGGTTAGGGTCGAAATTTGTTCTGAAATTTTAGAACGCATTAGGAAAGAAGGATCAAACTTTACTGATCGTATTGTGACATGCGATGAAACATGGGTACACTTTTACGAGCCCGAATCTAAACAACAAAGCAGTGTATGGAAACATCCAACATCGCCGTCCCCTGTTAAAGCCAAACTTTCTAAGTCTGTTGGTAAAGTTATGTGCATCATGTTTTTCTCTTCTCAACGTTTTCTTCTAAATCATGTTGTACCTATACATACTACAGTCAATGCCGAGTATTATGCCAGCATTATTCGAATGAATTTAATACAGGCCATCCGAAAAAAACAGCCGGAACTTCTATGGAGAGGCGTCATTTTACATCAAGATAATGCTCCCGCTCACAAAGCCAAACTTGTACAGGAAGTTTTGAAAAAACTAAACATAGAAACATTAGACCATCCTGCCTATAGTCCAGACCTGGCCCCATGTGACTTTTGGCTATTTCCTGTTTTGAAAGATTCTCTACGTGGCACACGCTACGAGAGCAGAGAGGAGCTAACCCATGCCATGACCGGGTCGTTGAGAGTGATGTCACGTGACGGGCTCGCGCACGTGTTTCGCGCATGGGAATCAAGAATGAATAAGTGCATAGAACACAAAGGAGGTTACTTTGAAAAACAGTAAACATTCCAAGTTGATTTTTATAACAATATTCCAATAAAGGCACTGGTCCGCGTTCTTTCTGATCACCCCTCGTAATGGCTATTGAATACCGCCCATAAAAGCAAAAATTCAACATTTTTTCCACAACAATCACACTGAAGATGACAGGGCTATGACAATACCTCAATCTTTTCTTCAAAAACAGCCCAGCTAAACATGTAAATTTTAATTAACCTTTTACCCCAGTTTTAATGACCCTGAAGAAGGGTTTTGAAAACACTGAGGGAAAAGGAGAAAATGCTGGTAACCAGTATTTTCTCATTTTTCCACCACTTCTTCCACCCTTAGAAGAGCACATTTCAATTCATTGATCACATCTATTTTGTCGTCTGCAAATGCTTTCAATTTTGACATGTCTAAAATTTTGCCGTTTGGTAAAGGATTAACTTTATACAAAACAACGCAATTTTAGACTTGTCCCAATTGTTAGCATCTGCAGATGACATAAATAATTGTGACTGCAGAATTGAAACTCCTTTTAGGAAATGTTAGAAAACATTGTTGGAAAAGGCTTTTTCTTCGAGGTCATTAAAACTCGGGACTGTGTCCTAAAGAGTTATAGGCTTACCTTTCTTTTCACATCTAAGAACTGGGAAAACATTAAGGATAGATAAAAGCCTAGCTCAATCATGTAATACCAATACATTGTATCTTCTAAATGCTGAAAGATAAAAAGAAAAAAAAAATCGTAGTTTAAAAAAAGCTAGGGGAAAAAAATCATAATTTAACTCTTAAAGCGCGTTTCTTGACTAAAGTTGCCTCTGCAGCCAATGTAGATCAAGATCAGACTGTACAAAATGTGCAGTCTGATCTTTGATCTACACTGTCTGCTTTGCTGAGACAGTATAGACAAAAGCAACCATAAAATTGCAATTTTCTGTCTCTTATTCTAGTATGAAAATATATGCTGTGTTTCTTTGGCGCTTCTGGGGTTAAACATCACTAAACATCATTAAACATAACTGATAATCATACCTGAAAAAAACTAGAGCTGTCACTGAATGTGAATTAATACCCCCGCCAGCGCTTTGACAGAAACAGGCAATTTAACAAAAAATTTTCTAAGTTCAAGGGGAGATTACCCTGGAATCATAGGGAGTAGATGATTGAAAACTGCGTCTTGCACAACTTCAGTATACGATCAATGTATCAACAAACTTTCAATACAATAGCAGCAAAACTGTAGGAGGAGTTCGCGACACAAAATTACTAGTATTTTGTACACAGACGGACACACGGACACACAGACGGACGGACAGGCTGATTCCAGTATACCCCCGAAAACATTCGTTTTGCGGGGGTATAAAAAATCACAGAAACATAGATTCCTCTTTTTAATTTTTTCTAATAATAGGATATGACATTGAAAAGCGTAGATAGCACTGTGGAAAATTGGAGATTTCAAATGTTGGGTACTACAATATTCTCATTTTCCCACACTATTTACAAAAGCCCTTTCTGTCATGGTTGTTAAATGATAGGATTTGTAATTGACAGGATAGAAAACATTGTATGAAATTTAAATTGCTGGTTACAACCATTTGCTCAGTGCTCACAATAAATTTTTTGTGAGAGGTCTCTTCCTAATGCTCATTAAAACACAGGATTGTTTTTTTACAAAGATAACCGTTTACCAGACAACAAAATTTTAGCCTTTCCCGGGGCAATTTTTCTTTGATGGGGTAGAAAACACTGTGGGAAAAGGAGAAAATGCTGGTTACCAGCATTTTCTCCTTTTCCCACAATATTTTCAAAAGGCTTCTCCCTCGGGGTCGTTAAAAGTCATGAATGTGTGGTAAAGGGTTAAACATTCCTCGAACAATCACTTGTTTTTGCAAATATTCCAGTAAATGGCAATAGCTAATCACCTGCATTTTTTTTTTCCAGTGTTTTTTACCCTTCTGAAGACAAATCTTACTGACTGAACTGAATTTACTGCCTTTATCTGCACATGCCATAAACATGAGCTGATCTAAAATTTTTGTCCTCCGGTGAAGAGTAAAAAGAAAATATGTGCAGAAAAACCTAAGGTACAACCATATCACATTCCTGCATACCACCAATGTGCAAATTAGCAAGATCCTTATATACATTGTATTTAAAATGTTCATTTTAACATTTTAAGTACTCAATTAATGACATGCACCTAGGAATGTTCCTGCCAAATTTTGGGCCAAATGTGGCCCCCCAAAATCTCAAAAGCCATTTTACTTTCACAGTTTTACCTCTTATAGTTTTCAAAATATTAAATCTGTCCCGAGTTATTTTGGCTAATCTTAGGTTGACTTACAATTTCAAATTTTGTTTCACATTAATTTTGACGTCAGCAAATCCTTTCAATTTAGACAAGTCTACAATTTCATCCTTTGGTAAACAGTTAATTAGGGACTTTATTTTATATTATTTGGAAATGAAAATAGCTGAAATATTGCAATTTCAAGTTGACTTGGCCAGAATATGTTACAAAGTAGCCAGAGTGTACATCAAAATATTAGACTGCATGTTCTGTAAGGCAGCTTATTAGTGACTAGTGCTCTAAGCATTCACATGGCAGAAATTAACTCTTAACCATAAAATCCCCTTTTTTAATTGGATGATATGGGTGATACACCCACAAAAATAACCAATAACAGCCCTCATAACAATTCACCGTTCAAATGTTGGCCGCACTTAATTTTTCAATAGCGTGAATTGGAGAATGAATTCTACATATCAATTTAACACCTTACAAAAAACATGCGCTAGTTCGGCCCCGAAGTTAGATTTCTAGTGTGCCAAAAATGAAAAATATGCAGAAATGAACCAAGAGCCTTTTGAAAGTATTGTGGGAAAAGGAGTAAATGCTGGTAACCAGCATTTTCTCCTTTTCTGACAATATTTTCTACCCTTCCCAAAACAAATTTCAATTTTTCTGTTACTTTTTTTTTGTAGTTTGCAAATGCTTTCAATTTGGATAAGTCTTAATTTTCGTTATTTAGAGCACCGAATAAACCTTACAGATAAATTCACTCTGGATCTAAGTAACTTTTTACCAAATGACAAAATAAATGTGACTCAAAAATTGAAATTTGGTTTAGGAAGGGAAGACATTGTGGGAAAAGGAGAAAATGCTAGTTACCAGCATTTTCTCCTTTTCCTACAATGTTTTTAAAAGCTGTCTTTCTCAGGGTCATTAAAAGTCGGGATTGTGTGGTAAAGAGTTAAAAAGTTGTACTTGTCTAGAATGTCTCACAAAAGTGGAAAAGTGGACAGTGTAGATCAAAGATCAGACTGTAACTTTAAGTGCAGTCTGTTCTTGATCTGCACTGGCTGCAAAGGCAACTACAGTTGTGAAAGGCACTTTAACCCTTTACCACATAATTCCGAGTTTAGACAACCCTGAGAAAGAAACCTTTTGAAAACAAAGCGGGAAAAGGAGAAAATGTTGGTAACCAGCATTTTCCACAATGTTTTTCCCCCTTCCAAAACAGATTTTGATTTTTGTATCATGTTTGTTTTGTTGTCTGCGAATGCTTTCATTTTGGACAGGTCTAAAATTTAGTCATTTGGCAACGAGTTAAGGGTTAAAAAAAAATCTGTACTTACATGACGAGGAAAATTTGTCCAACAATATCTGGAGTTCCACAACCATGGTTTCTAAAAAAATTAAATGATATAATTTAATTAATCATTGATGTTTGTTTGAATGGTGTTTTACAACACTTTCAACAATATTTAGTATAACACAGCAACAGTTAACTTATTCATGTGCTTCTTGAATTGCACCTGTATTAGGCTGGGGCTCTGCACTATCTTGCACAAGGAAACTCCCATATGTAGCTGGAATCAACCTCAGCACCCATGACCATACAAGTAACACAAGATGACAGCTGAAAAACATCAGAAGCAGCAATTGCCACTTATTAGCAACTGGTTCTTTTCCAACAATGTTTTCTATTCTACTCAAAGACAACACATTTCCTTCAATGTTCTGTCACTAGCGCCTATTGGTGGGCTGCATAAAAGATGTGTCCCGTAACTTATCTTCTCCCCTCCTCATGAATTGTTCCAGAAAACATCCTCCAATACCATTTAAGGGCCTTTTGCAACTAGATCAAGATCAGACTGCACAAGACTTTGTTGTTTGTATTAGAGTTCAACGCCCTTTTAACCGTTAAGGTTATATCACAGCAGTCAGTGCACCTACATGACTGTGTTTCCTGGCTTTCTCACACCAATACTGACACAACTTTCTTTCCAGGACACTTACTACTTTCTCACATGCATCAGAGGCCTGAGAGGAAAATTGACGGAAAGAAAGTTTTGCCACAACCGTGTATCAAACCTGCAACCACCAAGTGACGAGTCAGACATGCCAACCACTGAGCTACCCAGCCGGCAACATGACAAGAGCAAACTAATTTCATTTAGTTTATCTAGCACCTTGTGGTTTACAATAAGGGCTGTCAAGTACTTTAGCATACTTTAAAATATGGTAGCAAAAGCAAACTCTGAAAATATGAGCAATTTCTTCTTTTCCTTCATTGTTTTCAAAATCGATCCATTTCAAGAAAGAAAAAATGTAAGTGGTATATGTTTGTCTAAAAACAACCTGAATAGTGTGTGATTACATGACATGGTATTGTTCGAAACAAAACACATCTCAAACTTCAAGAGTATCCTCAACCCTGTACCAAACAATCCATTGCTTACAATACCCTTAACTATTTACAAAAAGACAGAATTGTAGACTGGTCCAAACTGAAACATTTGCAGATGACATAGTAAATGGGACTTAAAAATTGAAATTTGTTTTTTTGAAAGGAAGAAAACTGTGTGGGAAAATGAGGAAATGCTGGATTACCCTCCTTCTCCCACAAAGTTTTCGAAAATCATGTTCTTTAGGGTCGTTAAAGCTTGAGATTGTGTGGTAAAGGTTAAGGAGGAGGCTTATGAAACCTTGTAGGAAAAGGAGAAATGGCTTGTTACTAGCTCTATCTCATTTTCCATAATTTTTTCTGCCCTTTCACAGATAGTTCCCACTATCTGAGCCACATTTAACTAGTCTTGTTGTCAGCCTATTCTTTCAAAATGGTCAAGTCTAACATTTTGTTTTCTAATACAGCGTTAACTCTTTACCAAACCACAAAATTTTAGACTTGTCCAACTTGAAAGCATTTGCAGATGACAAATTAAATGCCACTGCAATGATTGAGTTTGCTGTTGAAAATGGAGAAAACATTATGGGGAAAGAAGAAAATGCTGGTTACCAGCATTTTCTCCTTTTCCCACAATGTTTTCAAAAGGTCTCTCTGTCCGGGTTGTTAAAACTGAATTTTTTGAAATAGGACTAAAGTCTACATAATCAGTGTGCCAACTTAAGGTTAGCTCAACAGGATTAATAGCTACTTATACAGTCAACAAAACCAAAAACATTTTTCCAGCAATGTATGCATTTCCATGTACCATATTTCTCCTATTAAAAGCTCCCAGGAGCTATGCAAAACATAGATAGGGAGCCTTTATTTCGTACCCAATTTGCAAAGCAGAAAGTCTGTCCAATTTTGTATTTCTTTGTGTTTTAGCGATTGTTAAGAGGAAATATTAATTAAATTAGAGGAAATATTCATCAATTCTTCAAATATTGAAATATTGTCATTTTAATCAATTAATGTACATTAGGTTATCATGATTTAAGGGTTTCTCGGGGGGGAAGAGGAGGAGGAGCTACTATTAGGGATGGCGCTTTTATTAGGAGAAATATGGTATGTGCTGGCGATGTGCTATCTGCTACTCATTGTGAAACAGAAAGAAAATCGGCAAAAAGAGCAATTTCTCTTTTTGTAACATCAAGGCCCAGAAGCTGAGTTTGTGGCATTAACCCTCAACTACACAATATCAGATTTTTACAACTCTGAGGTAGCAGCCTTTTTGAAAGAAAATGGGATGAACTGGACATTCAAACCAGCAAGGAAGACTGCTTTAAACCCCATTTGATTCACTATACAGACAAGCCTTAGCAAGCATGGTAAGAATGGTAGGTTTTTCCTTTTTCCTTTTTCAGGGTGTCATAAAATTAATGTGAATAATTAAATTGGACATTATGTTTATCCTATTTCTGTGTTTGCTTTTTATCCAATTTCTTTACATACAAGACAAGAGGATCCAAAATTAGACTGCACAGTTTGTGAGATGTGATCTGTCTTTGCTGTCTAGAAAAAAAACCTAAAGATACCCAAAGTAGTTCATGGGTTGAAACAAAGTTGTAATTCTGAATACATTGACACAATATAACATTACATTGGTAACTTGATACAAAGAACAATAAATTTGCAAAAATATATTATCTCTAAAAAAAAAACAGCTACATCAAACCACTTCCTGTCCCTGTACATTTTAAACCTCAACACCCTAAGCCCAGCTTCAAATGTTTCTGCATACAATGTCGATCAAGATCAGACTGCACAGAATATGCCATCTGATCTTGGATCTACACTGTTTTTCAACCTTGTTAAATCATATTCTAGCCAAAACCTTCATACAGTATTATTTTGGCTGTTTTTCTATATCTGGACATGTCCATTTCATCAATTCATTGCTCTATGAGTTAACCCTCAGAGAGCCTTTCACGACTATAGTTGCCTTTGCGGCCAGTCCAGATCAAGATCAGGCTGCACAATATGTGCAGCCTGATCTTTAATCTACACTGTCCGCTTTGCTTAAACACGGAAGACCTAAGAAACCATGGAATCCCAATTATTTGGGTCATATTTCTAGGATGAAAATGTCTGATAGGTTTTTTCAGCACTCTAAGGGTTAAGTTTTGTCTCATATATTACAACCTGAAACCTTTGTACTTTACTTCAAGATGATTTGTCCCCTAATATATTACTGACTTTTTAGTACAAGCCAGGCCTGAATCATCACAGGCTATTGAAACTGAAGCCAAATGTAACTTGAGCAGAAAACAGTGACCCAACAAGGACTCAAACCCTAGATCCCATCTTGAAAGTGCCAGAGCTAAACTAACACAGCTGTACTAGCATTCCCAATTTATAAATTATTATTGTTACCTGTATTTGCTCCTTTCCCCCAATGATATCAAAAGACTTCTTCCTCTGTCTTTAAAGTTAAGAGGATTGTTTGATACAAGGTTAAAAAAGAATACCTAGAGTTAAACAGACTATAATACTATTTATGGAAGAGACAACTCAACTTTACTATTTGCCATACCGAGACATTTCGGCTGATTTGTTTGTTTCTACAGTATTTAATGCCATTTTCAATGTTACTTCAGTTATACTGCAAAAGCATGTACAAGTAGAAACAAGACAAATTTATGATGCATGGCATCATAAAAGCCACAATCTTTTGTAGGACAATTTCAGAAATATTGATTTTCTAGAAAAAATGTGATGACATTTTTGTATCTGTCCCCCCCCCCCCCCCCCACAAAATGACAAATGATACTAAAATGCAGGAAAAAAAGGCAGGAGTTAAGAGAGGAATCTTAAATTATCTTGTACCATTATTATCATCATAATCATTATTATCATTTAGGGTGATAATGCCTATGTGAGAAAACATGTAAAAGCATGGGAATTTTCAAATTTCTGCTCAAAGTCTGAAAGTGGAAAAATTGCACATTCAAGTACAGCATTTTTCATTATTAAATGATTTTAAAAATCAAACTTCTGTGGGAGCATCAAAGGCGATACTGCGGAATTATGTAAGTTAGTAATTATTCAAAGTGATATTTAGATCGTTATTCACGTATATCTACACGTATTTACATTTTTTTGGTGATATTTTCTTTGTGTTTCTTTTTTTTTTACAGAAAGAAAACAAAATATTCAACAACTTTCTTCTAAAACATTTTCTTTTTGCTTGTTAAAAGTATCTTAGCCTGCTTGTAACAAAGTGAAATTTTACATTTATACTCCAGAATTAGAGACTTTTGCATAATATCTCCAAAATTCTTCTGATCATAGCCTTCATATTTGGCGCGAACCACTAAAAAAAAATATTTGTTTTAAGTCTTTAAGGATCTGAATCTATTCAACAACAACATAGTAACTATTACCATATATACTCGTATATCGTTTAATAAAAATTAGTTTGAACCATTTTCTGCATAAGCCTTGTAACGTTACAAACCTATAAATCTTCTAATGTAAACTTCAAGTGCCATTCAAACCCTTGACCAGCAGCGACGTAAAAAGTTGTATATGTACAGTAATAGGCATTTCGGCAATAACTTTATCCTTTCAGCTACACCAAATGAAATTTATATACTGAGTAAGGAAAAAGAAACAAGACATTTTTACGTTTACAATAAAAAATATTGAAAAATATTACACAGGCTATGTACTGTCTGATCTTGATCTATTTCTGTCATTTTCGAACACTTTCAACCCTGAGCACTATGCACAACTTTGGTAATTTTTGTGTACAACTTACATTATGATCCATATATTTTTCACGGGTATAGTAGATCAGGACCATACTCTACAGAACTTACAGTCTGATCATAACAGCTTCGACACACAATACATTAAATGCTAAATTTTACAGGGCTCATAAGGTAGATCATCCATGTAACAAAATTCCATTCGGCTAAAGTGTCGACGAAGGGAAGAAAAAAGGGTTATCTTTCACAAGCTTTCTATAAATAGCTGATGTAGACTGCTCTTTGTAATATGATTAAACTGTGTAGGGAGGTAACCAGTCTATAATTTGATCAAAGGTTAACCGCCCTATTATCTTTACAGATTAAAACTGGACGAAACACTTGTACATAAAACTGCTTCTGATTATCATATTCTAAGATGCTCTCCATCTCATAATTATCATTACTTTATCTTTTAAAAAAGTAGACAAATGCGAAAACCGTTCAGAGGTGGGAAAGCCTGTGATAGACGGAAAGCATTACAATTTCGTTTGGGAACTAGGAAGGAATCCTTTAAGTTGGAAAAGTTTGGGCGACTAGCCAATAAAAGGAAGTTTATTTTTCTGTATTTTCGTTATTTGGGAATGAACTTATATTGCAAGAAAACCAGACTTGATGTTCATGTAGGTCTGATTGAATATTTAAGAAAAAGCCATGTATAGTAATTTTGTAACACTAACACGATATTATCAGAAAATTTCCAAAAATAGTAACCAATCGAATAATTACTGATCATCTACATGGTACATAGTTCAGGTACATTCTTACTGGAAGCCGCTATCTAGCGGCTTCCAATTACAGTGAAGACAACAATCTGTTATTGTGCAGTCTGTCAAAGTATTAGTTGCTGGCAGAATAATGAACTTTTAAACCCGGTAAAAAAGCGAACACAGAAAAGAGCCACCTGGTAACTTTTGAACTTCTTTAGAAATAAAATTTTCTGCCAGCAACTAACACTTGGTTCAATGGATCCACCATACAATAACAGATTGTCATCTTCAAAATAATTTCCATGCTTTTAAACAGTATGATTTAAATTTAAATGCATTTTAACACCTGGATTGTATACAATTGGTCACTATTGGGGCTTTAAATAAAGGCTATTATACTTACATTCCAAAGTATAGTAAGGCCATATATGAATATCCCAAGGTAATAGGTGAACCTCCATCTGAAGATAGAAGAAATAGTACATGTACAGAGATTATCATTAACTCTTTACCAAACGACAAAAGTTTAGACTGGTGCAAACTGAAAGCATATGCAGATGACAAAATGAAAGGTGGCCCAAATGATGAAACTTGTCCTTGATAAGGTAGAAAACACTTTGGGAAAGGGAGAAGATGCTGGTTACCAGCATTCTCTTCTTTTCCCCCAATGTTTTCTAAAGGTGCTTTCCTCAGGGTCGTTAAAAGTCGGGATTGTGTGGTAACAATCACTCTTTAACCCTATACCACACAATACAGAGTTTCAAACACCCTGTTGGAGAAAGCTTTTGAAAACATTGTGGAAAAAGGAGGAAATGCTGGCAAACATTCGCTCAAACAGGACTATAATCCTTGACTCTCGCAAACTGTTCCAGTGCTCTACCAATTGAGCAATCAGATCATGTTTAGCAGCCCTGCAGTGAATTTAACCCTTTACCACAAAATTCCAAGCTTTTACAACCCTAAAAAAGAAGGCTTTTAAAAACAATGTGGAAAAAGAAGAAAATGCTGGTAACCAGCATTTTCTCCTTTTCCCACATTGTTTTCCATCCCCTGAAAGCTAAATATTTTCTGAGCCACAATGAATTTGTTGTCTTTAAATTCTTTCAAAATGAACCAGTGCAAATTTTTGATAAAGAGTTTACACTGTTTGAGGAATACATAAAGCTCACAATATTTTTGCAATAATCTACCAGTGTTTTGGTACAAATACAACATTTCAAAAACCAGCAGGTGATAAATCAGGAAAAGTAGAAGATTGCCGAGGGGCAACATGTCAAGCCCCCTCCCCCTCCTCCCCGGGGGGATTTTAAATGGTGAATCTACTCATGACAGAACATAACTGTACCAAACTACATTGAAATATCCAAAATGAAGAATTTATGGCTCATACATGCTCTACTGATTTTATCAAATTTACAACAATTTTACAATTTTATCAAATGGCACTTCTACTGGTATGGTTTAGGAGAACACTTGTGTAAAATCTTTTTTAAATCCAATGATAAATGTAGAAGCTGTAGCTCAGACAAGCAGTATTTAAGACGGCATTATCATCTGACCTGTTAGTGAGACCTTGACCTACTTGACCATTGATAAATATAGAAGTTGTAGCTGGGACAACCTCCATTTATGACAATTTTATCATTTGACCTTCAAGTGTGACCTTGACCTTGGACCTAACTGAACAAATGTTTCAAATGGCACTTATACTCATAAAGGAGAACAACTGCCAAAATATTTTGAAATCCATTCATAAATGTAGAAGTTCTAGTCCGAACAAATTCAGATGGATACACATACACCAAAGCGTCATTGTGACAATTATGTCTTGCTCACCGCAAGCTGGCTCGAAAAACAATGTAGAAATTGTAACAAGCAACTGCTCCTTTTCACCCAACGTTTTCCATACTGTTACAAAACATTATTTTTATTTAGTGCAAATATTTGTCTCATGTAAAATTAGAACATCTTGAGAGTTTTTTAATTACTTCAAATATAGTCTGTAAACTAATGGTCTACCTCATTAGCACAAAAATACCAGATTTTTAAACCCCTCCTGTGTCTCCATTTTGTTCAAATATCTTCCCAAAACAACCCTTTTCTTCTATGCTGGTTACCAGCATTTTCTCTTTTCAAAAGCCTTCTTCCTCAGGGTTATTAAACCTTTTTACCTAATGACAAAGTTTTGGACTGGACCAAATTGAAGACATCCGAAGACAAAAAATCAAATGTTGCTAAACTGATGATGTCTGTCTTTGATAGCATCAGGGCAGAAAACATGGGGGGGGGGGAAGGAGAAAATGCTGCTTACCAGCACTTTCCGGTTTTCCCACAATATTTTCACAACCCTTCTCATTGAGGGTTGTTTGGATTGTGTGCTAAAGGGTAAAAAGAGGCCTTTTGATAATATGGTGTGAAAGGAGAAAATGCTACATGTAGAAACCAACACTTTCTTCCTTTCCAACAACGTTTTCTACCCTATCACATATAAATCCCATAATTTAAGCTCCATTCAAATTGTGGTCTGCAAATTCTTTTTAATTTCAACAAGTTGACAATTTTCTTTTGTGCGGTAAAGATTTTATGTATAAAAAACATGGTGGAGCCACGGGAAAATGCTAGTTACAAGCATTTTCTCCTTTTCCCACAATGTTTTCAAAAGCTTCCTCCATCAGGGTTGTTAAAACTGCATAGTTTGGTAAAGGCCTATTTTTTTCTAAAATTTTGTCATCCTGTAAAGAGTTTAGTAAGGGAAGTCCTAATTTGACAGGAGGTGACAGACTTAAAATGTATTTTTCATTAGTTTGCACTGAAGATCTTGTGAAACGGGAGGATTTAGTTTGTCTTTCCCAGAGATGAGGTTAATATATGCAAATCCTTTCATTTGGGAAAAAAAATCAAAACCTATACTTTAATCCTTTACTAAGCGATGTTTCCATGGCCCTGGCAAAGTGGGCTTTTTGAAACCAACGTGAGATATCTATAGAGGAAATGCTTGAATCCAGTATTTTCTGCTGTCTGCACTTAACCAGCACTTTCTGCTTTTTGCAGTAAGTTTCTTAGCAATCCAAAGACAACTTCTGTAATAAGGTTTTTGTCCCCAAATACTTTCAGAATGGACTGCTGAAAAGTATTTCATCTGAAAGAGGGTTGGCCATTTAACCCTTTACCACACAATCCCGACTTTTAACGACCCTGAAAAACAAGCCTTTCTGGTAACCAGCATTTTCTTCTTTTCACACAAGGTTTTCTACCCTTTCATAAACAAATTTAATTTTTTTAGTCAGATTTATTTTATCACCTGCAAATGTTTTCAATTTGGACGTGTCTAAAATTTTGTTGTTTGGTAAAGAGTTAATCTTTTCTCGAATAACAAATTTTAGACACTTTCAAACTGACAGCATCTACAGATGACAAATTCAAAAGTGGTACAATGAAATTGAAGTTCTTTGAAGGGGTAGAAAACAATGACATAAAGGAAGAAAATGCTGATTACCTGTATTTTCTCCTTTTTCCACAATGTTTTCAAAAGTTCTCTTCCCAAGGGTCATTAAAACATGGCGTTGTTTGGTATAGGGTTAAAAAACAATATAGGGTTTTAACGACCCTGAGGCCGATGACTTGAAACTATAGTGAGAAAACTATAGTGAGAAAAGAAGGAAATGCTGTTCACCAGCATTTTCTCCTTTTCCAACAATATTTTCTTACCTGATTAAAAAAGAAGGACAATCATTTGAACCAAAATTGATTTGTCATCTGCATGTGCTTTTAATTTAGACAAGTCTACTACGAAATATCATGTTGTATAGAGTAAACTCTTCATGAGATGACAAAATTTTAGACTTGTCCAAACTGCAAGCATTTGTAGACAACAAATCAACTTAGACTAAAAAATTGAAATTAGTGTTTGGATTGGTAGAAAACATAGTGGGAAAAGGAGAAAATGCTGGTTACCAGCATTTTCTCCTTTTCCCACCATGTTTTCAAAAATCCTCCTCTTCTAAAAGTGTCAAGAAAACTAGAGATTTTCTGGTAAAGAATAGAGTAGCCTGTAACATTATAATGGCCTTTCAAATCCTTTCAAGGAAAAACAAAATCTGACATCTAAATATAGTAACATAATCTTACTTAGGAAAAAAAATATTGAAGTATCCTTAAAACACGATACCAACTGCATACATATTTTTTTCCTCTAACAGATCACTTTGAAATATAGTAGCTAACAGAAAAATTTGTCTTAACTCTTTACCAAACAACAAAATTTAAGACTGGTCCGAATTGAAAGCATTTGCAAACGACAATTTGGATGTGAACCAAATAAAGGAACTTGTCTTATACTGGGTAGAAAACATTGTGGGAAAAGGAGAAAATGCTGGTAACCAGCATTTTTTCCTTTTCCAACTATGTTTTCAAAGGCTTCTTCCTCAGGGTCATTAAAACTCGGGATTGTGTGGTAAAGGGTTAAAAAGAGCAACAAGCACTTTTTTGCCAACAGCTAAGATCAAGATCAAACCACAGAAAATGTGCAGTGCAATCTTGTATCCACACCAGCAGCTACATGATGCTGAGCTATGATTAAAATCAAGTACAGCTGAAAGCTTTGAATCTGCTTTAACTCTTTATCACACAGTTCCGAGTTTTACCAACCTTGGGGAAGACAGCCTTCGAAAATATAACAAAAATGGAGGAAATGCTTGTAACTTGCACTTTCATCTTTTCCAATATTGTTTTCTAACTGTTCAAAAATAATTTCTACCATATGAGCCATATTTAACTTGTCTGCAAAGCTTGCACTTTAGAAAAGTAAAACAAATTTTGTTGTTTGGAAAATAAAAACAAGATCACTGTATACTAATTTCAATCCTTGGCTGCAGTTGCTTTTAGAAATAGATTGGTTTTCAGTGAAAAATCGAAGGTGAAAAAAGGGGCATAACTGTGTCAAAGGTTACCTGCCCGTCTGTATGGATTCCGCTTTTGTTAGTTAACAACTAGTCAAACTTTTAGCAAGATGACAACTGTTACAGGGCTACGACAGTAACTCAATGTTTTCTTGGAAAACAGGAGAGAATATAATTATTTGGTTGGCAAGTTAACTTTCCTGAGTTTACCAGTAAGTTTACACAGCTAAGTATAGACACTTTGGTCCACTATTACTGTCACAGGCAAAGTACTTTAGACATACCCTGTTTCTGTGAATTTTTTCATAAGTGTTGCTCTGTCCTGATTTCTACGTAATCTGAACCATCGCTCTATCTGTCGCACTTCCATGTCTGTCTGTTTAGCCATGATCTGAAACAAAATTGAAATTGTATTTGTTTTTAAATCCTTAGAGCACCTTTTACAACTAAGCTTGGCTTTTTTGAGCAGTGTAGATCAAGATCTCACTGCACAAAAACTGTGCCATATGATCTACAGTCCGCATTGTCAAAACCCTTAACAACGATAAAACTGCCATTATTTCTAGACTGAAAACGTCTTTTGAATTATTTGGTTACGGTAATTCTTTCAGCACCAAATACCGGTATACAAACAAGAACTTTTTCCATGGCTGCAATACAATCCACTCAGAAAAATTTCAACCTTATAATTATTAAATCTTTACCTAACAACAAAATTTTAAACAAGTCCAAATTGAAAGCATTTGCAGACAACAAACAGATTGCAGGTAAAATGACTGGACTTGTTGTTGATAGGATAGAAAACATTGTGGGGAAAAAAGAGAAAATGCTGGTTGTCAGCATTTTCTCTTTTTCCCACAATGTTTTCAGAAGGCTGTTTTCCCCCGGGTTGTTAAAACCTGTGATTGTTTGGTAAAGAGTTAACACAGCATCCTCCTATTTAGTCAGCAAAACCGACACTACACGGGCTTAACCGATTCGTACCAGTGGTTGTTAGATCTGTTGGGTTGAAATTAACTTTACTAAATGACATAATTTTAGACTTGTCAAAATTGAAAGAACTGACAGCAATTCAAATGTGGCTCAAACGATGGAATTTGTCTTTGATAGTTTAGAAAACATTGTGGGAAAAGGAGAAAATGCTGGTTACCAGCATTTTCTCCTTTTCCCACAATGTTTTCAAAAGACATCTTTATCTGGGTCGTTAAAACTTCGGATTGTGTGGTAAAGGTTTAAGCAGTACGAGCACAACATGCCATGCGAATCCTGGGCTGCAGTTGCTTTCTCAGTGAATATTTTCAGTCAAAAGGAGGATAACTGTGAAATATTTCAGGGTTATCTGCCCTTCTTGTATGGGTTTCCCTTTTGATATTTGACGACTTGCTAAGTTTTACCTTTTACAACACAATCCTGACTCCAGACTATAACGACACTGAGGAACAAGCTTTTAAAAACATTGTGGTAACCTGCATTTTCTTCTTTTCCAACAATGCTTTCAGCAGACATAGTTATTAAAGACAAATTTCATGCCTAAAATAACATCTTATTTGTAGTCTGAAATTATGCTTTCAATTTGCACAAGTCTAAAATTTCGGCGTTGGTTAACACTTTACCAAATGACAAAATTTTAGCCTGGTCCAAATTGAAAGCATTTGCAGAGAACATATTAAATGTTACTCAAAACATAAAATTTCTCTTTCAAAGGGTAGAAAACATTGTGGGAAAAGAAAAAAATGCTGGTTACCAGCATTTTCTTCTTTTCCCAAAATGTTTTTAAAAGGCCCCTTTTTCAGGGTCGTTATAACTCTGGATTGTGTGGTAAAGAGTTAAAGAGTCAAAAAGGAGCTTCCTTTGGTAATAACCAAGAAATGGAAAAATGTAAATGTTTTTGCTCTACAATAGCAACAACACAGACACTGATGACAACCAAGGATATGACAATACTTTTGGTTTTCTTCGAAAAGAGCCAAGCTAAAAATAACTAAATCAATGGAAAGAGGATTCCTTTTGGATTACATCAGGTATTAACATTGCAGAGATATATATCTATTCCAAGGGCATCCGATTTTTTATTATAATACTTTTCATCCCATTTCATCCTATCAACCCTTACACAAAAAGTCCCATTTTTCTACAGCCCTGAAAAAGAAGGCTTTTGAAAAAATTGTTTGTTACAACTTTTTCGGGGATTTGTATAGTAAATCCGCTTACTGCTATCCAACTGGCCGGACCAAATACATCAAGTGTAACGACACATGAGCACTCACTTTCAGTTCCGAAAAACTGGTCTGTACTTTGTTTTCGGTTTGACCTAAACCCAGTAATGTCATACAGGATTGCTCTCTACTCATTCTACTTTCAGTTTTAGCTAGTATACCCTGACCTCATTTTTGTCACTACTGTAAATCATAACAGTCCTACTTGTGTATATACAGTCCTAAATCTTATACCAGCAGATAACCATGTCAGATTGCTACTCCTTAATAAGTAACAAAATAAACAGTCCTACTTGTGTATATACAGTCCTAAATCTTATGCCAGGAGATAACCATGTCAGATTGCTACTCCTTAACAAGTAACAAAATAACAGTTACTGCATGTCCTGCTTGGCAGAACAACTGCAACTTTCCTTGTCCTTGCTAACTCCACTGAACTGTTGACCAAACGACAAAATATTAGACTGGTCCAAATTGAAAGCACTTGCAGACGACAAAATAACCGTAACTCAAAAATGGAAAATTGTTTCCATGGAGCAGGGTAGAAAACATTGTGGGAAAAGGAGAAAATGCTGGTAACCAGCATTTTGCTCCTTTTCCCACAATGTTTTCAAAAGGCTTCTATCTCAGGGTTGTAAAAGCCAGGGATTGTTTGGTAAAGGGATAATAATTACATAATTATGCTAATGTACATGCATTATTAATCCTTATTCTGCTGAATAAAAGAAATGAAACTTTCAAGACGATAGTAAAAATCCTAATATTGCAGTTTAACTCTTTACAACACAATCCCAAGTTTTAACGACCCTGAAGAAGAAGGCTTTCGAAAACATTGTGGAAAAAGAAGAAAATGCTGGTAACCAGCATTTTCTTCTTTTCCAGCAATGTTTTCAACAATCTCAAAGACAGATATTGTTGTTTCACTCTATTTTATTTGTTGTCTGCAAATGCTTTAAATTTGGACAGTGGTTTAAGATTTTGTTATGTGGTAAAGAGTTAAAAGGTATCTTGCAGGAAATATATCTCCTTATCGGTCAGTGTAGATCCAAGATCAGACTGCACATTCTGTGCAGTCTGATCTTGATCTACGCTGTCCGCTAAAGGTCAGTGAGTCACGTTTAGCAGCCTGAGGGTTAAATGTAATTGAAGTTTTATTTATTGGATTTGTGGAACAGTATTAAGCCATGCAATAAGTCTACTTTCAAATAATGGGGGGACCATTTATGGTATGACTGAAAATAGGTAACACAATTAACAGACAATTATTACTGGTGCATCTTTCACCAGTACTTTGCATAAAATATAATGGCTGCTTTCCTACATAACTTTAGTCAAAACAATGATCAGCAGTGAGAGAGGAATGAACACTGTCCCAATGACCATCATCTAGCTTGACAAAAAAACGACCAAGCTGGAGATTTGAAACCAGCAATCCTCTGGTTGCAAGCAATACATACATTAACAACTGAGCGACGCCACTCACCATCACATAAATCAAACCTATACCAAACATCAATGTTTGAAAGAAGCTCAGATGAAAACATTGTGTGAAGAGGAGAAAATGCTAGAAAACAACATTTTCTCCTGTCCCACAGTACATTGTACTTTCAACCCTTTCCAACTGGACCAAGACCAATAATGTAAGACCACATTTTATAATCATTTGCAAATGCGTTCAGTCTGGCTAAAGTCTGTCCTCTTGTAAAGGATAGTAACTCTGTACCAAACCATACAATTTTGGACTGGACCAAATTGAAAGCATCTTCTGAGGATAAATTAAATATAGCTTAAGGATTACAACCCCTAACTCGGTAAATATCGTGCAAAATCTACGTTTTCGTAAAGGCCATTTGGCCAATCTCTGCAGCTTCCATCTTTTAATATGAGAGTTAGGGGCTGTAGACTAACTCATCGGTAAATATCGTGTAACATCGACGTTTTCGTAAAGGCTGTTCGGCCAATCACGACAGCTTCCGTCTTTTCATATGGGAGTTAGGGGCCCTAGACCTTAAAATAATACTGGTGATTTTTGTATTAGATAGGGAAGAAAACATTGCATGAAAAGGAGAGAATGCAGCGTTTTCTCCTTTTCCCAAAATGTTTTCAAAAGCCTTTCTCCTTGTGATAGTTACAAATCAGGACTGTGTGCTAAAGGGATACAGAAAATCAAGAGCAGAAATTGAATCTGTGGAACTTCAAAAGAATACATTGAAGCTCTATTGATCTTTGGTGGTCAAAAAAACTCCACAAAACATGTAAAATACATTAGAGCCCTGTCCTGGGGGGATGAAAATTTGCTTTAAGCTTTTAAGAGAAAAGTGTTAATGTTTCCTAAATGTTTCCTAAAAGGATATTCACCTATCAAAATTCATCTCAAGGTTGGAGATAGTCCTATTTGTGGACAGTAACAGATTTGTGGACAGTAACAGATGGGCCATGATTGTGGACAATACTGCACAATACTGGACAAAATTAAATACAACAATAAAAATAATCCATTTTCATGCATCTGCAAAAAGTATCACCCGAGTCCATTGCAGTAAGGCTGACCTGGGTCAAAATTTATTGCTATTGGTCAATTTTCTGCATGTCAAGGACCAGTCTACCCTACAATTCAGTCGGTTGTTCGACAAAATGGATTTTATGGATCCATAATCAAAAGATGCATGGCTTGGTATTAATAATAAGATATGTATTAGTCCCCCTTTTTTCCAGAGCAGTGCTCATTTGTTTATATGATGTTAACACCACTTAACACATCTGTTATACCATGACAGCAAGTTTATGTATCTATGCTTTCCTGACTTGATTAAATGAATGGTGTTTTATGCCCCTTTCAACATTATTTCAGTCATATTTCGGCACCAACTCACAAATTTGTGTGTTTCCTGGGTTTCATCAATACTAGGTTAGGGCTCTGAAGTGTCTTGTCGAATGTACACCAATGAAAAACCCAATGGATTCCATGAGGCACTGGAGTTCCATTTACCAATACTTTGCAGTTTGCACATCATTCTTTCCAAGGCACTGGCTGTATTATGATATGAACATTATCATACAAATATTTAGCAGTGACACACCAATGAATCCTGTCATAATGATTATCATCAATCCTCAGAAAAATATGGATGAGCTGGGAATCCAACCAGACATCCATAGGTTTCAAGCCCTGTGCACTACCATTTGAGCTACCAAGCACTGCAACATCATTCTAACTCTGAATTCATGACCAGTTATTTGATTTGCAGAGTCATTTTACCCCAGTCCAGCAGATGACAGATCTTAACCTAGAATTACAACACTTTGAATGATTGGTAAATATGGAACCTGATTTAACATTACCAGGACTGTAAGATAGGCTGCTTTCCCACAAAAACAGTCTCAAAATATTGAGTGGTGAGAGAGGAATCCTGTCACAATATCTTCCACCCATCCTTAACTCCTTTCCCACCATAGACAACACATGAAGCTTTTGTGGTAAGTGTAGATCAAGATCAGTCTAAATAGCACATAAAGTCTGATCTCTGATCTACACTGTCCACTTCTTCTGTTTTCTGGATTGGGACCAAACTGTCTCTTCATCTTGCAGCAGAAATGTATTCATAGCCACTGAAAAAGTAAAATTTATTTATTTGGTAATGAAAGAGTTAATAGTTATTTCATCCAAGCCAGCATTCAACCTCCAGTACCACAGACCACAAGCCCCGCCACCTCCTGACTAAGCTTACAAAGACATCCATATTTTCACTGTCAACCAAGGACTATTTTATCAGGGGCATTATGGCTGGTTTATTTGGTTTTTGATTAGTAATAAAACACATATTATCCAATGTGACACAATAGTAAACCAGAAAATTGCCAATAGCTCAGATTGTCATAATGGTATTAGATCTAATTTGTTTCTGTAATTTCAGTGATTCTGAAAACAGGACAAATGACTTGTAGCTACAGCTCATTTCATTTGCTGAATAGCAACAGGACGAAAAAAAAAACCATTTCATATTGATTTCACCCTATACAACGTAAGACTTACACCACCTCTATGATAAACAGATTTTGATATCATTAGTCCAAAAAAAGGACCCCTTTCATCACAGGACTCAGACTCGGAACCTGTGATGTGAGAGGCAAAGGCTCTATGGCATCCACATCACTGTCCCCTGCATAAATCAAGTGCCTTATTTTCTCTATTCAAAGCCCCCGGTGATGTTACATTTACCAAAATAAGTGTACAGAAGAGGGGTAAAACAACACAGAATTGTTCAAGGACAACCATAATCATCCTCGGAACCCTGGTTTGAAGCATTACGTTACTCTCCATGCATCACCCCTGGGAAAATTGACTAGCAAATCGTCGTTTCTTATGAATATTCATATGGTCGGGAAGTACCCTAATAGCCAATCGAAAGATTGATAACATAATGATACTCTCTTGTAGAGAGGATAATCATTTCCTTATTTATTAAAGATAACCCTGGAAAAAAACCCAAGGTTGTCAACAAATACGGCAGCTGTCAGCGTGCTTGTCTCCTGTGAGATATATGCCATTCTGCAATACAGGGACGACACTATCGATCTTTGTGTACGATTAAAACTGACAATCTTTCGGTGTTACGCCGAAAATCTCTTTTAAATGCTTCTGGATTGTGGTGTTGATGGGCACTGCCATATTTAAAGTATCGCTAAGCTTGATTTGCAACGAATGATGTGATTAGATATTGACAAGTAAAAAATAGAAATGACAGCGTATAAAAATAGTTTAAATTTTCTCAAAGAAAAACTGAGATCACCAATCAAAATGCTTCATGAATAATTCATGAGAATGAGGAAACGCCAGCGAAATAACCCAGGGTCGATTACAGAATGAATCAAAACTGGGTCACCGAGGATGAACCATACCATAACTGTTGAAATTTTGGTAAATGCCAACAGCAAACTCACTTGATCACCAAGTGAGAAACCGACTCTACATACAGCAATTTTATTGATTTAACCCGTGATCACCATTGTTTTGGACATTAAATGGTATTTGTGATAAGTCCGAGACACTTTTCCAAAACTTTCTTTTTCTTGAAGTTCTTGTTAACTAGTCGATGAGTTTTATGCTGTGTAAAGTGAAAGCACTTTCAGAAAGTAAAGCGTTAAAAATATCAACTTGTGAAGTAAATTGGGCTATGTCAGTATTGTTTCTCTACTCAGGCTCATTTATTTTAACCTGAAGACCGAGTAAGTCCATTTTCAGTATGAAAAAAAATCAAAGTGCTGTCAGCACTGTAATCGGTCGACACTGAATAACTACAGTGGTTTGAAATCACAAATCAAATGGCAATTGTTTGAACTATGTATGGGATAGACATTTTATGACTGAGTCACGTAGGAACTCTCCGTCCCTTACAAGTTAGTAGTTTAACGGAATGCTAAAGATATATGTCTGCCAATCGACAGCAATAAAACGTAGAATGTAAGTGACTATTCTGACCAGTAATACCGATTTTCAAGCTTTAGATATCACTCATCATGAACAATACCTACCAACCATTTATAAAAGATTAAGAAAATATAAATACATGTATTCTTTTCTGTAACTTTTGCAACTTTTGAAACTATACTGTAACATATTGTCAGATATTATCAATAATATCCATATTGAATGATGGATATGATGAATAAGTCGTATAGAACGTGCCTGTATTATGACTATCAAAGTGATTACTTTTGGCTGCTCGCGTTTATCTTGACAAATTGTCCTACCGTATGTTTTTCGGCTGGCTAAATTGTTCTTGGCAAGATTGTTCTGTCCAAAACATCGGCTGGCCAATTTCTCCCACATTACTTTCAAAGCATGTAGCATCTACCAAACCCTCAACCCTTTACCAAATGATGTAATTTTAGACTTGTCCAAAACGAAAGCATTTGCACATGACGAATGAAATGTAGACCAAATTAATAATGATTTGAATCGCTGAAATGGTAAACAAGAGGGCCAAGATGGCCCTGGAACGCTTACCTGAATTTTTAAGAGGATAATAACCAACTTTTTTTAAAGTATTGAAATTTTGGAAACAAAATCAGTATTTTGCCAAGCAATTATAAAAAGGTCACCTGTAAAAATCATTTCAAAATCTGTCACCACCCCTACAATCATCACCACAGCCATGTTTTTGACGAATCAGAATTCTGCAAATAAATTTTAGGATAGGTCACCCAAAGACCTTATCTTGAACAAGAGCACATGCCCGATAGCGGCTAAAAATATTAAGTTGAACATGAGCACCTCATGAGAGTGCCAATGATTGGCTGTTGGAACCTTGCTGGATAGTAAAATAAAATTCCAAATCGCAAAAGGGGCATAATTTGGACAAAACAATTTTGGAGTTAACTACCCTCGTTGTATGGGTTGCTTTTTACTAGTGAACAATTATTCCGAGTTTTAAGTACATGTGTTGAGTGGAAGCAGAGATATAACAAAATGTGAAAGTTTTTGCACAACAACAAAAACGCAGATGACGCCAACAGGGCTATGTCAATACCTCAATGTTTTCTTTGAAAACAGCTAAGCTAAACAAGAGCGGCAAATTGTCGCAAGATACGCCCGTCCCACCGCAAGTTGTCAAGGGGGTATAATAATCGTAAAGGGCAGGTAATGCAACAAACATGTTTACCAAGTCTCAAGTCAATTTGACTTGAGGTGACAAAGTTCCATTCCAGACAAGCAAGAAATACTGTATAAATGAAGATCAAAGTGGAATTACTCGAAATCCGCACTAGGTAGAGTTATGGTTCTTTTGCACTGCACTCCGTATTATTGCAACAAACACACATGTCAAGTTTCAAGTCAATAAGACTGGAGATTACAAAGTTATGCTCCGGACAAGCAGAAAATGCTGTAAAAAATGACAATCAAAGGGAAATAACTCAGACAGCATGAGATAGAGTTATGGTTCTTTTGCACTGCACTCCATATTATTGCAACAAACACACATGTCAAGTTTCAAGTCAATCGGACTGGAGATGACAAAGTTATGCTCCGGACAAGCAGAAAATGCTGTAAAAAATGACTATCAAAGGGAAATTACTCAAGACAGCACAAGATAGAGTTATGGTTCTTTTGCACTGCACTCCATATTATTGCAACAAACACAAATACCAAGTTTCAAGTCAATTGGACTGGAGATGACAGTTATATTCCAGACAAGCAGAAAATGCTGAAAAAATGACGATCAAAGGGAAATAACTCAAAGACAGCACGAGGTAGAGTTATGTTTCTTTCGCAATGCACTCCGTATTATTGCAACAAACACACATGCCAAGTTTCAAGTCGATCAGACTGGAGATGACAAAGTTATGCTCCGGACAAGCAGAAAATGCTGTAAAAATGACAAAGGGAAATACCTCAAAGACAGCACGAGGTAGAGTTATGGTTCTTTCGCACTGCACTCTGTATTATTGCAACAAACACATATACCAAGTTTCAAGTCAATCGGACTGGAGATGACAAAGTTATATTCCGGACAAGCAGCAAATGCTGTAAAGATGATGATCAAAGGGAAATAACTCAATGACAGCACGAGGTAGAGTTATGGTTCTTTCGCACTGCACTCCGCATTATTCCAACAAACACACATGCCAAGTTTCAAGTGAATTGGACTGGAGATGACAAAGTTATGCTCCGGACAAGCAGAAAATGCTGTAAAAAATGACTATCAAAGGGAAATAAGTCAAAGACAGCATGAGGTAGAGTTATGATTCTTTCGCACTGCACTCCATATTATTGCAACAAACACACATGCCAAGTTTCAAGTCAATCGGACTGGAGATGACAAAGTTATGCTCCGGACAAGCAGAAAATGCTGTAAAAAAATGACTATCAAAGGGAAATAAGTCAAAGACAGCATGAGGTAGAGTTATGATTCTTTTGCACTGCACTCCATATTATTGCAACTAACACACATGCCAAGTTTCAAGTCAATCGGACAGGAGATGACAAAATTATGCTCCGGACAAGCAGAAAATGCTGTAAAAATGACGATCAAAGGGAAATAACTCAAAGACAGCACGAAGTAGAGTTATGGTTCTTTTGCTGCACTCCCCCTTAATGAGATCTATCCACCCATGAAGTTTCATAACCGTAGCTAGCATAGTTTTGGAGATATGCTTTGGACAAAATTCAAGTATGAATATAAACAAAGGGAAATAACTGAAAAATTAAGTAAGCAAGAGTTATGATTCCTGTGCACTGCACTCCCCCTTGATAAGATCTATCCACCCATGATGTTTCATAACCTTAGCTAGTATAGTCTTGGAGATATGCTCCAGACAAAATTCAAGTATGAAAAACAACAAAGGACAATAACTCAAAAATTAAGGAAGCAAGAGTTATGATTCCTGTGCACTGCCCTCCCCCTTGATGAGATCTATCCACCCATGAAGTTTCATAACCGTAGCTAGTATAGTTTTGGAGATATGCTCCAGGCAAAATTCAAGTATGAAAAACAACAAAGGGCAATAACTCAAAAATTAAGCTAGCGAGAGTTATGATTCCTGTGCACTGCACTCCGCCTTGATGAGATCTATCCACCCATGAAATTTCATAACCGTAGCTAGCATAGCTTTGGAGATATGCTCCGGACAAAGAATGGGGACGCCGCCCGCCCGTCCGCCCTCCCGCCACGGGTGAGCCCATAATACGTCCCGTCTTCGACGGGCGTATAATAAGGGGTATAATATAAGGATCATTTCTGTGAAAAAACTTCAAAATCTGAATAGTGGTTTCAGAGAAGACAAAATTTTTAAGAATTTCTTCATGTCCTCAAAGAGCAAATAGCTTCCACCCACCACAGCCATGTTTCTTGACAGATCAAAATTTCGCGAATAAATTTTCAAAAGGGGCACCTAAGGAACATTTCTGTGAAATTATTTCAAAATCTGACAAGTGGTTTAGGAGAAGAAGAATTTCAAAGAATTTCTTTAAGTCCATACAGTGCAAAGATGCCCATCCCCACCCAGGCCATGTTTTTCGACGGATCAAAATTACACAAACAAACTTTAAAAAGGGTTACCAAAGGAACATATCCGTGAAATTATTTCAAAATCTGACCAGTGGTTTCAGAGGAGAAGATTATAAAAGAATTTCTTGGAAAATTCCATTTGGTTGCCATGGCAACCAGAGTTTTTGATGAATCAAATTCTGTGAACAATTTTCAAAGGGGACGTCCCAAGGAACATTTCAGCCAAGTTTGTCCAAATCGGCCAAGCGATTTAGGAGGAGAAGATGTTTAAAGAATTGTTGACACCGCTTGACGCCAAGAGCCACCCCCCTCCACAACGGCCATGTTTTTTAACGGATCAAAATTTCGCGAACAATTTTTAAAAAGGGTCACCTGTAAAAATCATTTCAAAATCTGTCACCACCCCCTACAATCATCACCACAGCCATGTTTTTGACGAATCAGAATTCTGCAAATAAATTTTAGGATAGGCCAAGAGCCCCCCCCCCCCCCACCACGGCTATGTTTTTCGACGGATCAAAATTTCGCGAACAAGTTTTGAAAAGGGTCACCCAAGGAACATTTCTGTGAAATTATTTCAAAATCTGACCACCAGTTTCAGAGGAGAAGATTTGTATAGAATTGTTGACACCGCTGGACGCTAAGAGCCCCCCCCTTCTACCACGGCCATGTTTTTCGACGAATAAAAATTTTGTGAACAGTTTTTGAAAAGAGTCACCCAAGGAACATATCTGTAAAATTATTTCAAAATCTGACCAGCGGTTTCAGACAAGAAGATCTTTAAAGAATTTCTTGGAAAATTCCATTTGGTTGCCATGGTAACCAGAGTTTTTGATGAAATCAAATTCTGTGAATTTTTTTTAAAGAGGACCTCCCAAGGAACATTCCAGCCAAGTTTGGTCCGAATTGGCCAAGCGGTGTAGGAGGAGAAGATGTTTAAAGAATTGTTGACACCGCTGGACGCCAAGAGCCCCCCCCCCTCCTCCACCATGGCCATGTTTTTCGATGGATCAAAATTTCGCAAACAGTTTTTGAAAAGGGTCACCCAAGGAACATATCTGTGAAATTATTTCAAAATCTGACCACCAGTTTCAGAGGAGAAGATTTTTATAGAATTGTTGGCACCGATGGACGCCAAGAGCCCCCCCCTCCCTTCCACCACTGCCATGTTTTTCGACGGATCAAAATTTCGCAAACACCTTTTGAAAAGGGTCAACCAAGGAACATATCTGTGAAATTATTTCAAAATTTGACCAGCGGTTTCAGAGGAGAAGATTTTTAAAGAATTTCTTGAAAAATTCCATTTGGTTGCCATGGCAACCACAGTTTTTGATAAAATCAAATTCTGTGAACAATTTTTAAAGAGGACCTCCCAAGGAACATTCCAGCCAAGTTTGGTCCAAATCGGCCAAGCGGTTTAGGAGGAGAAGATGTTTAAAGAATTGTTGACGCCGCACGACAGACAACGGACGACGCATGACAGACACAGCGTGCCCCTAAAAGCTCCCCTTGAGCACGTTTTGCTCAGGTGAGCTAAAAAGTATTTGAATCAAGCCAAATAATTACATGCGAGGCAAGAATACGAAATTACGCTTTCAAAAGATTGGAATGAAAGTCGAAGAGAGTCACCTAACTACGTCACCTAACAACGGAAATATGGACACAGATGCTACTACTAGCGCTCTATCTGGCAGACGTATCGTCGAGCTAAAACATCTTTTCAGATGCAGATGCTGTCAGTTTGGTCTAGTCCAAAATTATGTCACTTGGTAAAGACTTGCAGAAAACGAGGAGCTGTACATAACTCTTTCTCCTTTACCAGGTTATCCCTTACCTTGATGAGTCTGCAGAAGACAACATTAGAAAAGATTGATGTCAAAAGGACAAATTGCTGCCATGATTGATTTCTCCTTTTCGCGCAATGATTTCTGACCCATCAAAGAACTGTGATACATAAATACCAGGTTTTGGTTTAGCGTCTGCAAACGTGTCAAATTAAGAAGAGTCCAAAATTAGTCATTTGGTAATGGGTTAAATGGTAACATCAGGATTACATTTATATGCTATGGATTGGTTTATTATGAGCAGCAAACTTGATTCTTATAAGCATTGTTGTATTGTTGAAAAATTGAGATAATTTACTTCATATAATGTCTATGTCTTTGACAAACCCTACATTTACTCATTAGTTTGTGCTCCACCCACAAACTTAAAATGTATTTTCTTAAAAAATAAGGCTGTTGACCTATTTGTTTAAAGCCTGATTTTTTTAGTTTAGTACCTGAATATTATTCATAGAAAAAATAAGAAAAATCTGAATATTAGAACATTAAAAAAAATTACTGTAAAAGATACTTTTTGTATTTTTTGGTTTTTTATCCAAAATAAAGGTGTTTCAGCCATAATTTAAGGGGTTTTTTTTAAGATTGAAACTCAGTATACTCTAAATTATTTTTTTCATTAAATTTGATGTTTCACCAATACAATGACATAAAATTTGGTTATAATTGTTGTCATTTAAAAAAATATACATCGACTTAGTTTTCATAGGTGAAATTTCATCCTGAACAGCCGCAATGCAGGGTGTACTAAAAGAAATATTCATAGAATTTCCCCAAAGCTGGTGACCCCCTTTTTTTATCTCCTATTTTTGTAGATCTGATAATAAACTATCACCAAACAAAGTTTCATGAAATTCTGAATGTTTTCATAAAATGGTGAAACTGTAGCGATCATCTTTAAACACAATTACAAATCGCATGCCTAACTTTAAAAAAGAAAAATGTGTACAACGGAGGTAGTCTCCCTTGTAAGTGGGTACCAGGCCATGTTCTCAAGTTTAAAGCCGGTTACTACATATTTTCACTGTATATATTTTGCAAGTCCCTTGCCTGTTTGAAATATTTCGCTACAATCTTTCTTAAGGATTAGGTGCCAAAATCTGCCAAGTGTACAGGAAATTTAGTTATTAATTTCTTTTGAAAATTATGATGCGCAGTAATTGGTAAAAACACTTTTTTTGACATATAAAAGCTGAAAAATCAAGTCACAAATTGAACATGTAATTTTAGTTTTGCGTACATATGTATGACATCTACCGCAGAAAAATGTCATCACAACAAAAGCTGTAAAAATGTTTTACAGCATCAAGATGTGAGATACCGGTAGGTAGGTTGACTTAAGTGATTCATTCATTTCATATTTTGTTCTATTTTCCTCTAACATGGCATGGCTTTTATCTGACAGAGTTTAAGCTTACAATGAGCCGATCAACCTGCCCTCCTGTGAAATTGAAATAGCTAAATCTATGTGCATCGTCTTCGACAATGAGTTTCAATCTGTCTATGCTTCC
Organism: Hippopus hippopus; assembly: GCA_946811185.2. Classification (NCBI taxonomy): domain Eukaryota; kingdom Metazoa; phylum Mollusca; class Bivalvia; order Cardiida; family Cardiidae; genus Hippopus; species Hippopus hippopus. The sequence goes on along the minus strand of OX328108.1, from coordinate 31,462,410 downwards.
TTTCTAAAGCAGCACTAATGTACTTCAGACTTTGAGAAAGGAAAGCCAAAAATCCTTTAGCAAAGGCCATCAACTATCAAAAAACGTGGCCCTGTTCTGTTTTTTAATCTTGACTGACACTGCCATTATGCCTAAGTCTGACCATGCCCCGGAGACATGATACATCCATATAATATTCCAAGCTATAGTAATATTATTTTTAATGATTCAACAATAAAATATCCATGACTTTGTGACACAAAAAAGCCTTTAACTCTTTAACAAACAACAATATTTTGTATTTGTCCAAATTTAGAGCTATTTGCAGACGACAAACTACAGGTCACTCAAATTACAAGCGTTGTCTGTAATAGGGTAGAAAACATTGTGGGAAAAGGAGAAAATCAGCATTTTCTACTTTTCCAACAACGTTTTCAAAAGGCTGTTTATTCAGGGTCATGAAAACACAGGATTGTGTGATACAGGGTTAATATGGCGGTTCAAATCGCCTGCAACCTACAGTCCAACATTACATTTAGCACCTAATTTTTCTTTGTACCCCCAATTCAAAACCTAGGGGGTACACTGTACCCCTAAATATTTCTTAACACCCAATTCAAAACCTAGGGACTACACTGTACCCCCAAATTTTTAGCTCACCTGAGCACGAAGTGCTCATGGGGAGCTATTGTGATCGTCCTGTGTCCGGCGTCCATCGTCCGTCGTCCGTCATCAACTTTTCACCTTTTGTACGCTCTAGAGGCCACATTTTCAGTCCGATACTCATGAAACTTGGTCAGAATGTTTGTCTCAATAAAATCTCGGACGAGTTTGAAAATGGGTCATGTCGGGTCAAAAACTAGGTCACTAGGTCAAATCTTAGAAAAATCTTGTGTACGCTCTAGAAGCCACATTTTCTGTCCAATACTCCTGAAAATTGCTCAGAATGTTTGCCTTGATGATATCTCAGATGAGTTCGAAAATGGGTCATGTCGGGTCAAAAACTAGGTCAGTAGGTCAAATCTTAGAAAAACCTTGTGTACGCTCTAGAGGCCACATTTTCTGTCCAACACTCCTGAAAGTTGGTCAGAATGTTTGTCTTGATGATATCTTGGATGAGTTCGAAAATGGGTCATGTTGGGTCAAAAACTAGGTCACTAGGTCAAATCTCAGAAAAACCTTGTGTACGCTCTAGAGGCCACATTTTCAGTCCAACACTCTTGGAAGTTGGTCAGAATGTTTGTCTTGATGATATCTCGGATGAGTTCTAAAATGGGTCATGTCGGGTCAAAAACTAGGTCAGTAGGTCAAATCTTAGGAAAACCTTGTGTACGCTCTGGAGGCCACATTTTCAGTCTAAAAATCTTGAAAGTTGGTCAGAATGTTTGTCTGGATGATATCTCGGATGAGTTCAAAAATAGGTTATGTGGGGTCAAAAACTAGGTCATTAGGGTCAAATCTTAGAAAAACCTTGTGTACGCTTTGGAGGCCACATTTACAATCCAAAACTCCTGAAAGTTGGTCAGAATGTTTGTCTTGATGATATCTCAGACGAGTTTGAAAATGGGTCATGTCGGGTCAAAAACTAGGTTACTAGGTCAAATCTTAGAAAAACCTTGTGTACGCTCTAGGAACCACATTTTCTGTCAAGAACTCTTGAAACTTGGTCAGAATGTTTGTCTTGATAATAGCTCTGGTGAGTTTGATAATGGGTCATGTGGGGTCAAAAACTAGGTCACTAGGTCAAATCTTAGAAAAACCTTGTGTACGCTCTGGAGGACACATTTTCAGTCTGATACTCCTGAAACTTGGTCAGAATGTTTGTCTTGATGAGACCTTGAATGAGTTTAAATTTGGGTCATGTGGGGTCAAAAACTAGGTCACTGGGTCAAAAATTGGAAAAACCTTGTGTACACTCTAGAGGCCACATTTTCAGTCTGATACTCTTTAAACTTGGTCAGAATGTTTGTTTTGGTGATATCTCAAAAGAGTTCGATAATGGGTAATGTCGCATCAAAAACTAGGTCATTTGGTCAAATCTTAGAAAAACCTTTTGTATGCTCTAGAGGCCACATTTTCAGTCCAATACTCATGAAACTTGGTCAGAGTGTTTGTCTAAAGCCTGTCTCACACAGAACACACGGCTTATACGGTTGGCCACCCGTGTAAACCGTACATACAACCGAACCAACCGTGGCCTTATCCGAGTTACACTCGGGCCATTCGAGTGTATCCGTGAAAGCCGTGTATGATTTTTAAAACTTTTAAAAAACTGGCACGGGTGCCATGTCCGTGTATGATCGTATTAGCAATCGTACAAGACCATGAGAGACCGTGTGAGACCGTACGAGACCGTATATACAACCGCACATGAAGTCCACTCCACGAGTGAGCTCAACCGTGTCAATATCGTATATAAATCGTATGGAATCGTGTGAAACCGTTCCCAAGTCCTACATCCAACACCCGGATTAACACTCGAATGTCACACGATCACCGTACGATTCACACGAGTGTACACACGGTTTTATACGATCGCCATACGACCAATACGGTTTCATATAATCGCCATACGACCAATACGGTTCAAGTACGAATTATACATGGTCAAGTACGACCAGACACGGTCTCTACGTCTGTACAAAGCTCGTGTATGATCATACAGCACTCGAACACAACAGAAAACACAACTACCTGCTGCCACCTTGAAACAACAGAGTACTTGCTACATAATGCCTCCAAAGAAGAAGAAGGTCCCCAAAAGAATCCCCACCATGGAAGATTCTCACAAACTCCTGAAACAAGTCAGCATCAACACGGAGGAAGTTCTTGTAACACCTGGGGTCCTCTCTGTTTAGTTCAGGTAACAGAGTATCATATTGACCAAACATGACCCTTCTGTTGAGCCATTCTCTTGTCCAAACTTGCCTCAGTCTTCTTCTCCTTCTGTTGGCTTGTTCTTGTCTCCCCTCACGCCTTCTGGCCAAAATAATCTCAATGTCTATCAGTCTTATCATGATTTCTAATTCCCTTATTCTGTCATCTGCCATTTTTATAACTTCTCTGTTGAAAGTTCGAAAATTTATGAAGCCAAGCCATCAAAACGAGTCAATTTATATCAAAACATACACGAATGTGTGATAATTCGAGCATAACTCGAACAAAAGTCGGTGGGACCGTATGTAAACCCTGTAAATGTCCAGTTAATCAAGTAAAAGTCGTGTTTAATCGTACTAGGCCGTAACAGACCGTACTAGACCGTACTTGGAACCGTACAACAATCGTATGAAAATCGTTTGCAAATCGTGTTCAAACCGTGACAAACCTTGCTTGACCGAGTATATCCGTGCTTTGTTCGTACATACTCGTGCTACATTCGAGTCTAAATCGTACCAACTCATCCCCAGGCACGGTTGGAGCTCAATACTCGTACCAGTCAACCCGTGTATAACCGAGTATACCGTATTGGAACCGTGTGCCCAACCGTGTTCTGTGTGAGACAGGCTTTAGTGATATCTAAAAAGTGTTTGATAATGGGTAATGTCTGATCAAAAACTAGGTCACTAGGCCAAATCTTAGAAAAACCTTGTGTATGCTGTAAGGGCCACATTTTTTCTCCGAAACTCTTAAAAGTTGGTCAGAATGTTTGTCTTGATAATATCTTGAAAGAGTTCGAAAATGGGTGATGTTGGATCAAAAACTAGGTCACTAGGTCAAATCTTAGAAAACCTTGTTTACTTTCTAGAGGCCTCATTTTTAATGCAATACTCATGAAACTTGGTCAGAATGTTGGTCTTGCACCAGTTTGCAAGTGGGTCATTTCGGGTCAAGAACTCATGAAAATCTTGGTAGAATGTTTGTCATAATATCTCAAAAGAGATTGAAAATGGGTCATGTTTGGTCAAATGACTCAGGTGAGCGATTTCAGGGCCATTATGGCCGTCTTGTTCTTTGTAACTCCAATTCAAAACCAAGGGGGTACACTGTACCCCCAAATTTTTCTTTGTACCTCCAATTCAAAACCTGGTGGGTGCGCACATGTACCCCCAAATAAAACACCCAGTGGGAATGCTGTTCTATTCAATAATATTCAACTCTTTACCACACCACAGAAATGTGAAATTGTCCTAATTGAAAGTATTTGCAGACCACTAAAATGAGGCTTAAATAGTGGAATTTCTTTTGGAAATGGATAGAAAACATTGTGAGAAAAGCATAAAATACTGGTTACCAGCATTTTCTCCTTTTCCCACAACATTTTTAAAAGCTTTGTTTCTATGGGTCGTTAAACCTCGGCATTGTCTGCTAAAGGGTCAAAATTGCTAAAATTATGATTTTTGTCTTCAAAAAGGTAGAACATGTGAGAAAAGGAAAAATTGCTGCTTACCAGCATTTTCACATTTTTTCACAAAGTTTTCCAGGTTCCCAAGTTTTAACAGTTTATTTGAACCTTGAGAAGATTCCTTTAAAATCATTGTTGATAAATGCTAGTAACCAGCAATTTGTCCTGTTCCCATATGTTTCCTACCCAAAAATGAGTTTCAATTTTTTATTTACATTTACTGTATTGTCTGCAAACACAATTCAATTTGGAAAGATCTAAAATTTCGTTACGTGGTAAAGAGATAAAAAATTGAACAAAACAGAAGTTGTTTAGCTGTCCTTCTATTCAATAGTGTTTAACTCTTTACCGAACGATCCTGACTTTTTACAACCCTGAGAAAAAAAGCCTTTGAAAACATTGCAGGAAAAGGAGAAAATGCTGGTAACCAGCATTTTCTCCTTTTTCCACAATGTTTTCTACCTTTCTAGAAAAAAAAAAATTAATTTTCGAGTCACTTTTATTTTGTCGTCTACAAATGCTTTCAATTTGGACATGTCTAAATTTTGTCGTTTGGTAAAGAGTTAACTGTTTACCACTCCACACAAATGTAGAATCTCCAAACTGGTAGTATTTGCAGACGACAAACCAAATAGTTGTCAGTTGTCAAGGAGGTATAATAATCACAAAGGCCAGGTAGTGCAACAAACATGTTTACCAAGTTCAAGTCAATTTGACTTGAGACTTCAAAGTTCCGTTCGGGACAAGCAAGAAATACTGTAAAAATGAAGATCAAAGTGAAATTACTCAAAATCTGCGCTAGGCAGAGTTATTGTTCTTGCGCACTGTACTCGGTAATATTGCAACAAACATGCATACCAAGTTTGAAGTCGTTCTGACTTGAGATGACAAAGTTATATTCCGGACAAGCACTAAATGCTGTAAAAATGACGATCAAAGGGAAATAACTCAAAGACAGCACAAGGGCGAGTTACAATTCTTGTGCACTGCACTTCCACATATTGCAACAAATAAGCATACCATATTTCATGTCATTCCAACTTTAGATGACAAAGTTTTGCTCCAGACAAGCAAGAAATGCTATAAAAATGAAGGTCAAAGGGGAATAACTCAAACTTCGTGCTAGGAAGAGTTGTGGTTCTTGTGCACTGCACTCCGTAATTTTTCAACAATCATGCATACCAAATTTGAAGATGTTCAGGCTTGAGATGACAAAGTTATATTCCGGACAAGCAGAAAATGCCGTAGGAATGACAATCGAAGGGAAATAACTCATAGACAGTATGAGGCAGAGTTATGGTTCTTTCACACTGCACTCCGTATTATTGCAACAACTACAAATGCCAAGTTTCAAGTCAATCGGACTGGAGATGACAAAGTTATGCTCAGGACAAAGAACTATTCTACAGAACTTTCTAATTCAAGGGCAAATAACTCCAGTTGTTCTGGTCCGATTAGATCCATAATTGAACTAATCCGAGATCTTATGGTCACAAGTATTTTGACAAAGTTTGATGCTGATTGGTTAAAAATTGTAGATGCTAGAGTGTAAACAAAGTCAAATATAGCAATTTTTCTAATGCAAGGGCAAGTAACTCCAGTTGTTCTGGTCCGATTACACCCATCATCAAACTCATCCGAGATCTTATGGTCATATATATTTTGACCAAGTTTGGTGCTGATTGGTTGATATTTGTAGATGCTAGAGTGTAAACAGAGTCAAATATAGCAATTTTTCTAATTCAAGGGCATATAACTCCAATTGTTCTGGTCTGATTACACCCATAATCGAACTCATCCAAGATCTTATGGTCATATATACTTTGACCAAATTTCGTGCTGATTGGTTAATAATTGTAGATGCTAGAGTGTAAACATAAGTCAAATATAGCAATTTTTCTAATTCAAGGGCAAATAACCCCAGTTGTTCTGGTCCGATTACACCCATAATCGAACTCATCCGAGATCTTATGGTCATATATATTTTGACCAAGTTTGGTGCTGATTGGTTAATATTTGTAGATGCTAGAGTGTAAACTAGAGCTGTAACGATACACTCGAGTATTCGGTGCACCGAATATTTTTTTCCCCGCGAATACGTATCGTATTCGTCTGTCCGAGAACTGAATATTGGCGAATACAAAAAAAAATCCAGAATGCTTACTTACTCAGTCAAGTTCAACAAAGTTTTGCCCGAAGAAGAAACCTCGTGAATTTTATCTAGATGTAAACAATGATTGAAAGGGAAGCAACTTCGAGAGGTTTGTATGACGCTTTATGGCATATGGCGTGAACTACTCGAAAAGGAATTAAAACAATTGAAAATCGATTTTTGTTCTAAATTTCAATTATAAGAAGTAAGAAATATAAGTTTTTATTATTTATCGTCATTGTGTACAGGTTTACCATTAATATAGCGACATGCTGTAAAGGAGTCTCTCGTATTTCCCGCAAAATGTCAGACGAGATAGTTAGTCCACCGACAAAATTTAAGTCCCCCGTGTGGAAATATTTCGGGTTTCCACGAGTAAAGGAGGGGGACAAGGTCATAACGAAGGAAACCTCGACAGTATGCAGACTATGCAGTCATGAAATGAAGTATATCAAGATTAATATCAATTTTAACAGGTCAAACTGACCAAATATTAAGTCGGCCCCTAGTCAAAACGGCCTCGGTCTGCCAAACATGCGTGACAATAAGTCAAACCGGCACCATCCTTCAATGAAAAATACAACCGGCCAAGCCCAGAAATGGGCAATTTGGCCCTGTTATAGTATAATTTTTCAAATATATGTATTTATAAAGATATTTCTTTGATATTTATATTATTTTTTTTTCTGATACTAATTAGGAGGCTAGTTTGTATGAAGATAACAATTTGACAAATGATTGGTGTATCAATGTTGAGTGTACAGATTTAAATGATTAAGAGTGTGCATAAAGTATGTGTGAGATGTCTCCTACAAATTTAAAAAAAAAATTTATAGTATTCAGCAGTAGAGTTGATTAACCCATTACCAAATGATAAAATTTTAGACTTTTTCAAATTGAAAGCATTTGCAGAAGACAAAATGAATGTTGCTAAATTGATGATTCATGGCTTTGATAGAGCAGAAAATATTGTGGGTAAAGAAGGAAATCCTGGTTACCTGCATTTTCTCCTTTTCCCACCATGTTTTCAAAAGGCCTTGGCCTCAGGGTCGTTGTAAGTCGGGATTGTGTGGTTAAGAGTTAATCATTGATTATTTTTAAATGATAATAGCATGTAGATAAATACATAAATGAATAATTTAAAAAATAAAATGTAAATTATGTAATATTGAAAAATCATTAAATTAAAATCAGAAGTTCTATGCATCTTTTCTTTTTATTGATTAATAATTTAAAAATGAGGAAAGAATAATGATATAATTAGTCAATTACATGGATTAGAATAAAAAGTTAATATGCTTCTTTTAATTATATCTACAGGTACACTTGTAAGAACACATCTAACATGGCCATCCATCTTCGTCGGAAACATGGGATTGAAGTTTCTGGAGCTAGTCCGAAATCAGCACAAACAAGTACTTCTAATCCACCTGTGTGCTCTCCCCAGCCATCTACAAGTGGTCTACAGATGGTAGCTAAGCCAGAGCAGCCCAGTTTAAAGCAAATGTTTCAAGCCAAATTAGGTCAAGACAGCAAAAGGGCAAAAGAAATCACTAAAAAAATCACTGTACTTCTCGCAACAGACATGAGGCCTTTCACATTGGTAGACAACAAAGCATTTAAAGACCTTTTAGAATGCCTAGAGCCTAGATATCATGTTCCATCAAGGGTCACTTTCAGTCAGAAGCATATTCCTGCCCTTTATCATGAGACATGTGATCAACTCAAACAGAAGTTAAAGCATGCCGACACACTTGCGATCACAACAGACGGATGGACATCTAGAGCTACACAGAGTTATATTACAATTACTGTACATTACATAGATGATGAATGGAATCTCCAAAGTACTGTCCTCCAAACCCTTCCGATGTTTGAATCCCACACTGGCAATAACATTGCCGAAGTACTTAGGTGTGCTGTTGATGAATGGCAATTAAAAAGATTTCATGGTATCCAACCAGTTACTTCAGATGGAGCTGCTAATATGGGAGTTGCATGTAGAGAAGGGAATTTCAAGCCACATATAAAGTGCTTTGCACACAAAATTAATCTAGCTGCACAGCAAGCCTTGAAGATTCCTGAAGTTCAGCATCTCATTGGCAGAATAAAAAGGATTGTCAACTTTTTCCATAAGAGCACAACAGCTGCCCATCTACTTACTCTGAAGCAGGAGCTACTGCAGCTTCCAAAACACAAACTTCTCACTGTGGTTAAAACCCGATGGAACAGTGCCTATGACATGATGCAGCGCTACCTTGAACAACAGGCTGCAGTCATGGCAGTTCTTGTCTCACAGGAGGTGCGTAAAGACCCAGACCTTGACACTCTCTCTCCAGGAGATATAACATCAGCAGAGCAGCTTGTTTTGATTATGGAGCCCCTCAAAACCATCACAACAATCCTCTGTGAGGAGCATCAGCCAACGATATCCATGGTTATGCCACTCTTGAACAATTTGATGAGTAGTCTTTCGCTTAGTGATGGTGACCCAAAGACCATTAAATCTGTTAAACAGGCCTTGCTCAATGATTAGAAAAAAAGGTACCAGGAACCTGAAATAAGGGACATACTGTTGCAAGCTACCATACTCGATCCAAGATTCAAAACTTTGCCCTTTCTCCAGATCGATGAACGCCTGCATGCTAAAGTGGTACATTTGACTAATTCCATAAATAAACCCCGAATAAAAGTGGAGAAAGAGGAAAACACCCAACCCAGAAAATCTCAAGCAGAGGCTACAGAACCAGCACTACCAGCTCTGGAAATTGCTGAGCCTGTGGTTGTTTCTGATTCTGAGGATGTTGGCCCACCTGCACTCTTCTGGGGGATGTTTATGTTTTAAAAGAGGAGCCAGCAACCAAGTCACAGCAACAGTTGATTGAACAAGAATTAGACAAATATAAACAATTGGACCCGTTAAACTTAAGCCATTCTCCTTTAGATTGGTGGAGGGAGAACCAGTACAATTTTCCTCATCTTAGTCGAGCTGCAAGACACTTGTTATGCATACCCACCACCAGTGTCCCAAGTGAAAGGGTGTTTAGCACTGCAGGAGATGTTGTATCTGCTCAGAGGGCAGCACTGAGCCCTGAGCATGTGGATATGCTGGTGTTCTTGAAGAAAAATATTAAGTTGTGTTAAAACTTTGACAGTGATGCAGTGCCACCAGTGTTATTTGACAAATAAGTTGAAATTACCAGAAAACACTTTTTTTATATGATAATGAAAGCAATTGAAAACACCACGAAAAACAAACAGAATTTCTGACCAATTACAAAAGACAAACATTGTGGGAAAAAGACAAAATGGTAACTAACAAGCATTTTGTATTTTTCCCACAAAATTTTCAAGCAAAATCTCCTGGGGTCATGAAACTTTTGATTGTGTTTAAATTTCAATATTACCATTTGTCCTTTCCTTTTAAAATCAATATTTAAAGCCAGGTAGGCTTTTTTCATTACTTTATCAATATTGATATGACTTTTTTTAATCCAAAGCGTTGAAAAAATAATTCATTTTGTGCCTGGAAAAAAAACTTATATTCATGAATAAATATTCATATTCGTGCCCTTGTATCGTGATGTGTATTCGTATTCGTGACCTACTGTATCGTTACAGCCCTAGTGTAAACAAAGTCAAATATAGCAATTTTTCTAATTCAAGGGCAAATAACTCCAGTTGTTCTAGTCCGATTAGACCCATAATCGAACTCATACAAGATCTTATGGTCATATATATTTTGACCAAGTTTGGTGCTGATTGGTTGATATTTGTAGATGTTAGAGTGTAAACAAAGTCAAATATAGCAATTTTTCAAATTCAAGGGCAAATAACTCCAGTTGTTCTGGTCCGATTACACCCATAATCGAACTCATACGAGATCTTATGGTCATATATATTTTGACCAAGTTTGGTGCTGATTGGTTAATATTTGTAGATGCTAGAGTGTAAACAAAGAAATGTGAACGGACGGACGGACGGACGACGGACGCCAACAGACGGTGAGTGATCACAGTAGCTCATCCTGAGCACTTCGTGCTCAGATGAGCTAAAAAAAACATTGTGAGAAAAGGAGAAAACGACGGTTATTTGCATTTTTCCACAATGTTTTTAACAGCCTTCTTCCTCGGGGTCATCAGAAACGGGAAAGTTTGGTTAAAACACTCAGTTATGGCCTTTTATAGTCAGAAAAACAATATCCAAACATTACAATTTCAGTGTCGAGTTTTTTTTTTCATATGAATTATACATAAACAGACAATTAAGATATTCAATATGTATGTCTGTGATACTGATCTGCATTGCATTCAAAGGACAGTCTGATCTTGATCTTTTATTGTTTTCAAAAGCAACTATACATGTCACTGGAGAACATGGGCCATTGTATTGAATCATTGTAATGAACAAGAGCATTATTATAGTAAACCTTGTGCTTTTAATCTGGAATATGGAGAGGATGAGAGTCAACCAATATGCTGATGAGACAAACATGTTACTGAGAGTTTTACACTAACGCGCTCAATTAATGAAATAGATCTGATAAACGTGGAAAAGCAGCCTAATTATTGCAGGGTCATTGCTGTCTTGACTACGATATCTCAAGAAATAGGAATAGCAGATCCAAAATTTGAGTGACTGCATGTTCTGTGCAGTCTGGTCTGAATCTGGTCTGAATCTGCGCTCTCCGAAGAGCTTTTTCCCTGGTCAGTTGATTCAGACATGGAGAATTTGACTTTAAGTGAGTTTTTTGTGTTGCAGCTTCAGGGTTTTTCCCCTCTATGAAAATGCTCTGTTTAACTCTACCAAATGACAAAATGTTGAAAATCTTTCAAATGATGAAAAAACGCTGTGAGGAAAAAGAGAACATGCTTAATACATGTATGCTGTTTTTCCCACTACATTTTTAAAGCCCATCAAGATTGTGTGGCCAACAGTTAATAGACTGATTCCAGTCTTTAGAATGTCATCAAAAAGAAACATGTTAGTGAGCGTGTAAAATGGTAGAGCCGTAGCTTTAGGGAGAGGAAGAGGGGCTATGAAAACAATTTAACCCTTAACATGCTAAATAAGTGAAATGAAACTTTCTAGCTGACAGTAAAAGCCCAGTTCTTTACTATTTCAAAGGTTTTTTTTGGGGGGGGGGGGGGGGGAAATATCTTCTTGTCGGACATTAACGATACAAAATCAGACAGCATGTAGTATACAGTCTGATCTTGATCTACAATGTCCGGAAAAGGTCGTAAATTCGCGCTTAGTAGCCCAAGGTTTAATACATCCTAAGCTGAAAGATGCATAATCAAATCTATGCTGATCAGTATTGTGAATGGACAGTCTGGTTTCTAAGGTTGCAAGCGTAGGATAACCAGACCATTCTGAAAATGTATACGTAATGGCTTCTCCACTAGGGTCATAACCCTTAAACAACTCTACATGCTTTGTCCCACACTGCTTCACACGCTTCACCTCGCTAACATTAAACTACCAAAGGCAGATTACTTTTTAAATGGCTGTTACCAGTAGCATGTAGATCAGTTTGCTCTAAGGCAAAACAATCTAAATTTTCAAATTCTTTTAAAGCAATGTTTCCTTACAAATTCCGTTTCACTGCAAGTTTATCCTTGCTCGAGGCCAAATGACCTATCATCTTTTCAACACAAGGTGTGCTTACATAGTCCGATACTCCTGGATTGGCTCTTGTTTCATTCATAAGTGTTGCTTTATCACTGACACCATTCCTTGTCGCTTATCAGGGTTAAAAGTTCAACGTAATAAGGTCACAACAGCTAGTATTAGTGTTATTAGACTGTAGGTAAAAGCTGTCACGAGTTGCAGTTAGATCAGTTTGCCCTCAGCAGACGGATTTCCGAAATTTGTGGTCTCTCTAATCGTCCGGCTCACGCCGACCGATTAAAAACTGATTGAGCATGGTTAAATGAGAAGGGGGAGGTGGTTATAGGAAAATTTTGATAAATCAAATAATCAATATATTGGGTACAGCTGCTCAGTGCATTCAACAGCTTCACGGGTTGCTGGCTGACCTAAGAGAGACACAAATCCAAAAATAGATTTTTTTCTGTATAACAATCTTTGTATTGACTCAGCTTATATAACAAAACAGGAAACACTCGATCTTTTGCGTCACAGGAAAGGGTATTCCCTGATCCTTTGTTTCTCTGAGTTTGGACCCCCAAATATCAAAATGCTTACCTTCACTTATTCATTTAAGGGCAGGCAAGGAGGTTATCGTCTGCAAATGCTGTCAAATTGGACACACTTAAAATTTTTTCATCTGGTAAAGTGTTCTTGCTTCAGCCAGAGTGCTTTCTTTTGATCCTCTACCAATACTTAGTACTTCCAAGCCACTGGCTACTTTCCTTCATAAACATCAGCAGTGAGCAAGAAATGAATCCTTCTACAATGACTTTATTGATTGACTGAATGATGTTTAAGGCTGCTTTTAACATTATTTCAGTCATATCATAGCAACATCTCACATTCATGTTTATCCAGGGTTTCACCGGAACATGTCCTAGGCTGAAGCTCTGAGTTGTCTTGTCCAAAAACATCCATACACAATAATCCAGTGCTTCCAGTTGCTCTCAAACCCCAGGCATCCAGGTTACAAGTCCTACACTTAGCCATGTGGGCCCGCAACAGTAACTATACTCAAGTACTAAAAATCACAGGACTATCCAGTAAAGGGTTTCTCTCTACCAGATGACAAAACTTTAGGCCTTTCTGTATTGAAAACAATCTGCAGACAACTAATTCAATGTGACTCAAATAATGATATTAAGCTGTTCAGCCTTTACCAAACAATCACAACTTTTAATGACCTTGAAGAAAAAGCCTTTTAAAAACATTGTGGGAAAAGGAGAAAATGCAGGTAACCAGCATTTTCTCCTTTTCCCACAATGTTTTCTACCCTTCCGAAAACAGCTGTAAATTTTTTAGCCATATTTATTTTGCTGTCTGCAAATGCATTAAATTTAGAATATTATAAAGTTGTGTTGTTTGGTAAAGAGTTAAAGAACAGAACACAATGTCATTTTCTCTATTTCCCACATTTTCTCTATTTCCTACAATGATATAAAAAGTCTTCAACTTCAGGCTCGCAAGGTTTGTTGTTGGCAGTCTACCTGGTCCAGCCACAGCTGAATCACTTTTTCAACCAAATACGGTATTGGCAGTACCACATTTTTTGTTACTCCTTCCCTGCTTCTTAACAAGCAAAGATGGCCTTAAAGTGCATTAGAATCGCTTTTACAGACATCTTGAATTGTATAATTTCCTCTGGGGAGTCCAAACCCACCTCAAGACTGGGGAGATCCCCCCCCCTTCCCTACACATCCTGTCGGCTCTCTGGAAACACCAAAGCATACCACATTCCAAAAGCCAGAGACAGCCCTGGGTTGTTGTTAAACCCTTGAATTGTCTCGTAAAAGGGTAAATTATTTTTCCCACGATTATTGTGACATTTTCAAAGTTCAGTACAAAATAATCAAACTGCACCTTGTAAAACAATCACTACCACCATCTTTCTAACTGTCAGATTGCAGGCAAACCTTTCATCTTGAAGCAAACTTATTGCAAAAATAAGCATTGCGGGAAAAATTGCTTCAAACAACAACTTTATGCCTTTTCATGTATCAAACAATAAGTCCTGTTGATCATCCATATTTTACAAGCATTTTTTTCAGGTACCTGCTAGAAACTTTGATACAGAAATTAAGAGTTAAAATAAATTATGTACATATACATGTAGTAGCACTTTACTCAGTTTTCAGCTTTTATATTTTTCTGTTATGTGAAACAAGACATAACAAAATGTAGTGAAAACTTGCTGTGTTCTGCACATCTTTAAACCTTTACCAAACAATCCTGAGTTTGAACAACATCCAGAAAATAGGCTTTTTAAAAACACTGTAGGAAAAGGAGAAAGTGCTGGTTTACTGCAATTTCTCCTTTCCCTTTATGTTTTTTCCTTTTTCAAGACAAATCCCACCATATGAGCCTCATTAACCTTTATCCTGCCGTTTGAGACCATGGATGACTTTTGCCAATGCTCTCAATCTGGACAAAGTCTAAATTATTGTTGTCTGATATAGAATTAGTGTGTTTCTTTCTGTGAACCGATACAAAATAAAAGCTAGGAAGAACTTGCTCTGTATTCTTTACATTGCATAATATGATAGGTAATGCTCCAAAGTAATGTCTGCCTTCAATCTTAACCTACTTCATTGAACTTCTTTTTCTTCTCAATCACTCACTCCTCCGAACTTCCAATCAAGACTGCTATCACAAAATAAGAATGACAAGTGTCTTTTACATTGACAAAGGCTTCTATCACCTGTTCAGAACTATAATTTTTACATAACACAAGGGTTTTTGTCTGTAATTTACTTTTACAGGTCCAGGGACTCACCTGTAATGATTTTGGGGTCTCGCCTGCAATCACAGAGTCCTGTGTGGAAAAAGTTCTTAAAAGACAGGAATGTTGGGAACAAAGTTAATTTACAAGACAAGCACATTTGTTCCAGAAGCATTTTTTGTGACACATTCTTGTAAAAACATTTATATTGAAGGCTAATGCTAATCTCATAGCATTAAATTTTGTAACAACATTTCGCCAATGGGCTTTCAGAAATTCCATCCATTTAGCCATGAAAAAAAGCCAACTTGATCATCATCAATTAATAATTGCACTCATTATTTAAAATTGTTTTTTGATTGGTCGAAATCGGGTCATGTGACGAAAAACCGTCATACCATTTTTCGATGAATGCAATGGTACTACTTTTGGTTTTTCCAAGTTGTTGTGTATTATCTAATTTTAGATTTCATGCAAGCTCTTGTGTGCTATTTTTAGAGTTCCATCGCTGAATCAGTTAAATGCAGAAAGATTGATTTCTTTTGCTTAAAAAAACTTGAAAAAAGAAAACTCCCGAACAAACCTGGACAAATTGATGAATATTAATCTTTATTTGCACCCTAAACATAAAAAATACATCATGCCAAAAGTGAGTCAAGTATTTGAATGGTCGATGTCATCAGTTACATCATTCAATATGTCAGCGGTCGATTTCTATGAAGCCAAGGTCACCGAGTTAAATTTACTGCACTGTGTAAACAGAAAATTTACTCTTGCATGAATGAAGTTGATTTCTTGATTCATGACGGAGTTGTTCCGAGTTTGTTTAATGCGAGGATTAAGTAAAAAACAAGAGGGCCATGATGGCCCTGTATCGCTCCACTGGCTATTAAGTAAAAACACTACAAGCCAAACATTACAATATTCAGCAAATTGATTTCAAACACGAGGACATGCAAACATTTTTCTATCTAATCCTACGAGAAAGTTGTGATCCATGGGCAAAGCCAATTTTGATCGCAAAGCTATAATTATTTGAATCCTGGTGGAGGTCCACAATATAAAGCTCCATACCAAATAATTCAGTTCTTGAATGTTATAAACAAGATTTTCAAATTTTTCTCAATGAAAAGCCCTGTAAAACATTCACCAGAGCCACATTTTTTGACGGATCAAAATTTTACGAACAATTTTTGAAAAAGGTCACCCAAGCAACAATCCTGTGAAATTATTTCAAAATCTGACCTGTTGTTTCAGAGGAGAAGATTTTTAAAGAATTCCTTCATTTCTGTATAGTGCAAGAAACCCCATTCACCAGAGCCACATTTTTTGACGGATCAAAATTTTACAACAGTTTTTGAAAAGGGTCACCCAAGGAACAATCCTGTGAAATTATTTCGAAATCTGACCAGCGGTTTCAGAGAAGAAGAATTTTGAAGAATTCCTTCATTTCTATATGGTGCAAGAAGCCCCCATTCACCAGAGCCACATTTTTTGACGGATCAAAATTTTACGAACAATTTTTAAAAAGGGTCACCCAAGGAGCATATCTGTGAAATTATTTCAAAATCTGACCCGTGGTTTCAGAGGAGAAGATTTTTAAAGAATTCCCTAAAAAATTCCATTTGGTTGCAATGGCAACCAGAGTTTTTGATGGAATCAAATTCTGTGAACAGTTTTTAAAGAGGACCTTCCAAGGAACATTCCAGCCAAGTTTGGTCCAAATCCGCCCAGTGGTTTAGGAGGAGTTGATGTTTAAAGAATTGTTGACGACACACGACGCACGACGGACACCAGGTGATCCTAAAAGCTCCCCTTGAGCACGTTGTGCTCAAGTGAGCTAAAAAGTTAACATACGGATGGACGCACAACAGACAACGGGCCATAACATAAGCCTGCTGGCCTTCGGCCAGTGGAGCTAAAAAACTTGTCTAGCACCAATCATGTATCACTGCAGCTTGATAATCAAGGGAGGTAAATAGTAACGAACTTTATCTTTCATAAAAAGAGTTATTTCCCTTGATTAATGTTTAAATTGAAGTGACAATATTTTGAAGCCCATGTTAAACTTGCGATCCCTGGAATGAAGGCAATTTTGACCCCAGACCTACAATATGAAACTAGAATGTGTGGTTATAAACAAAAAGATTTTTTAATCTTGCCCAACAAAAAGTCATGTAAAACAAGTTTGCTGAATAAAAGGCCCTGTAAAATATGTGATCCATGACACAGGTTTATCAAGTTTTCACTATAAAAGCCAATGTAAAACTTGTGACCCCTGGTGTGGAGTCAAACTTGACCCCCAAAGTTAAAATTTGGGCCCTCTTGGTAGAGGCCCATTATATAAAGTTACATGCAAAATTTGGTAGCCCTAGGCCTAAATATGGCTATGTACAAGTAGATTATTAAAGTTTCCTTATATAAGACCATGTAGAACTTGTGACCCCCTGGGGTGGGGCTACATTTGACCCCCTGGGCTATAATTTGGGCACCCTTGATAGAGACCCCCTAGATAAAGCTAAATGCAAAATTTGATAGCCCTAGCCCTTATAGCTAGATGCGAAAGATTTTCCTATATAAGCCCGCCCATGTAAAACATGTTACCCCCCGGGGCGAAGTCAAATTTGACCCTCGGCTATAATTTGGACACCCTTGGTACAGGTCCACTAGATAAAGCTACATGCCAAATTTGGTCGCCCTAGGCCCCATGGCTAGGTCAAAGAAGAATTTTAAAGTTCTCCCTATATAAGCCCATGTAAAACTTGTTATATAAGCCCATGTAAAACTTGTTACCCCCGGGCAGGGCCTAATTTGACCCCAGGGCTATAATTTGAACAATCTTGGCAGAGGTCCACTAGATAAAGCTACATGCCAAATTTGGTAGCTCTAGGCCCTATGGCTAGGTAGAAGAGGAATTTTAAAGTTCTCCCTAAATAAGCCCATGTAAAACTTGTGACCCCCGGGGCGGGGCCAATTTTGACCCCAGGGCTATAAATTGAAGAAACTTGGTAGAGGTCCACTAGATAAAGCTACATGCCAAATTTGGTAGCCCTTGGCCTTACGGTTTCAGACAAGAAGATTTTCAAAGATTTTCAAAATTTTTCAGTTTTGTTGCCATGGCAACCAGAGTTTTTGAAGGAATTAAATTCTTTCAACAAATTCTGAAGAGGACCATGGCAGGATCATTTCTGTGAAGTTTCATCAAAATTGGATGGGTAGTTTCAGAGAAGAAGACGTTTTAAAAAAAAGTTAACGCACGGACGGACGGACGCACGGACGGACGGACGCACGACGGACAACAGGCCATGACATAAGCCAGCTGGCCTTCGGCCAGTGGAGCTAAAAAGGCATGGTTAACAGATGACTATTGATCAGAAAAAAGTCATCGCGAATTTGATAGAAAGTGTAGTGAAAGCTAGGAGTGTTGGAGAAAAGATCGAAAGAAGTGAATGCACTGTGTCAAGAATTTTAAAATGTTGGTGTGATAGGGATGATTCTGACACAAGTCTTGAACTGAGGTAGCAAAAAAATTTGAGGAATTAACAGCCGTCACACCATTTTTTACATTCTAATAAGTGGTTAACAAAATGTTGGTGTCATTCGATTCATAGCTTGCAAGAAAACTAAGTCTTATATCGACTACAGGTAGGTACCCATCGAGAACAGATCTGGCGACGGTATGTAGACCTATTCTTTACAAAATATCTATAAAAAGGTCACTAGAATGAACATATCGTCCACTCAGCCTCAAGTTAGGACAGTGGATTAGTTCATAGACAATCAGAAATTTCTATTTTGTTTGATAAATCATTGAAAGTATTGATTTTGAAGTCAGCAAAATGGCCGTCTTCAACTGAAAAATATGTTGCAAGGCTAAAAATAGATTGTGTATTCATGCCTGTGCCACCAAGTATCTGCCATGGAAATAAACTCGTGTTTTCTGTCGTATTTGTCCGTGGTTTTTTTTTCTATCATTTTTGAAAATTGATTCAAGTGAACAGCGAGTGCAATTATAAGGGTTGAGTGCATATTTTTGTGTTGCCATTGAGAAATAAAATGAAATTGTCTTACAATATGGCTTAACATAACACCCTTCGGGCATTATTTGCCATGTAATAAGGCAATTGCATTTTACAGGGTGACCCCAAAAAAATGCCACCCATGAAATCGTTAATAAAATTCACAATCCTTTCTGCAGTCCAATCATATTTGGTACAAAATGAACTTCAGTCTATGCCTGACTTGTCCACCAAGTTTCAGTCATGAATGTCCAACCGTCTTTGTCTCCATTCCACAATATGCTCAAAATCTGCACATCTGCGATGCAAGCACACCTGGAACCGACATGCGAAATTGTCAATAACTCTGACACACACTCCTCCCTCAATATTGCCCTGATTTTGACGGTGATGGCCCTCTTCAGTTCAGGAATAGTCTAGGGGTTGTTCTGATAGCCATTATTTTTGAGACAACCCCACAGAAATAAATCTGGGGGGTTAAGGTCTGGTGAGTGTGAAGCCCATTCAGGATCACACCTCCTACCGATGAGATGATCACCAAAGTGTCCCAGCAGCCATTCCAACAACTCATTTGAAGTCAGGGAGTTGCTCCCTCCTGTTAAAACCACTGTTCATCCCTAACAACACCTCTTTGTCTGCCCAAAACTTCTTAACAACCACTAGGTAGCGCTCAGTATTGATCGTGATTGACTGTTCATTCTGGTCTTCAAACCAGTAGGGACCAATGATCCCATGGTTTGATATTGTAACCCATGCAGTGTACCTGATGGAGGGCACCCAGGCCTCTGCAGACAATCTTCTGGTGGGGTTGTCCCCCAGAAGATGTTATTCTTTGAGTTCACTCTTAGTAATCAATACTGAGGGATGAGTGTGTCAGAGCTATTGTCAATTTTGCATGTTGCTTGCAATGCAAAGGTGCAAATTTGGAGCATATCATGAAATGGTGATGAAACAAAGACTGTGGACATTCATGGCTGAAACTTGGTGGACACGTCAGGCATAGACTGAAATTCATTTGTACCAAATATGGTTGGATTGCAGAAAGGATTGTGAATTTTATTAACGATTTCATGGGTGGCATTTTTTTGGGGTCACCCTGTATTTCTCGATGGCAACACAAAAATATGCATTCGACTCTTAATTGTTGATTTTTTTAAACTTTTAGGCATATTGGTAAAATCAGGCTCTTTTTTGTAATGTTCTATTACATGCATTATTATCTTTCTGCATCCAGCTAAAATCATTGTTTAAATTAGATGAAACCAGACTTTCTAACACTGTGCTTTTCATACGGTAAGAACAGGTGAGTGCAAATCAAATGCCAGAGAAAGCAATAATAAACGACTGAACCTTTCATAACTCACTCTTGTGTCCAAAAACCTGCATTAGCCATGATCTTTTGATAGACTAGATTAATCAATTTCGGGTCATATTTTTTTACTTCATGAATTCCAAATGAAAGCTACATCCTATTGGACGCAAACAAGAAATTTTAGGGGGTCCTGCTTTCCTATTCCTGCATATGAGACATATGCAACATGTGTCATTTAACTCTTTACCGAACAACAAAATTTTTGACTGGACCAAATTGAAAGCATTTGCAGATGACAAATGGTAATAAATTAGTGATTTCTATTTTTGATAGGGTAGAAAACATTGTGGGAAAAGGAGAAAATGCTGGTTACCAGCATTTTCTCCTTTTCCCTCAATGTTTTCGAAAGGCTTTTCTTTCAGGGTCGTTAAAAGTCGGGATTGTGTGGTTACGGGTTAAAAACCCTGTTACACACCAGCATATTGCGCATTACTGAGCCAGTATTGATATTCACCAACCACTCTTAACTCTTTACCACACAATGACGACTTTTAACACCCCTGATAGAGAAGGCTTTTGAAAACATTGTGGGAAAAGGAGAAAATGCTGGTTACCAGCATTTTCTCCTTTTCCCACAATGTTTTCTACCCTATCAAAGAAAAATCATTTCATATGAGTCACATTGAAACTGTCATCTGCAAATGCTTTCAATTCAGACAGGTCTAAAATTTGTCGTGTGGTAAAGGGTTAACTCTTTACCACACAAGAAAATTTCAGACCGATCCAAATTGAAAGCATTTGCAGACAACAATAAATGTGACTGAAAAATTGAAATTTGGTTTGGGAAGGGTAGAAAACATTGTGGGAAAAGGAGAAAATGCTGGTTACCAGCATTTTCTCCTTTTCCCACAATGTTTCCAAAAGGCTTCTTTCTCAGGATCGTTAAAAGTCGGGATTATGTGGTAAAGAGTTTAGGAAACTCTTACCCTTATCCTGTGTACGAGACATATACAACACTGTGTTCATTAAAAGCCTGTCATACATCTGCAAACTGCGCATTAATGTGCCAGTGTTCGTATTCACCAACCATTTTTAAGAACATTTCTACCCTATTCTCAAGAATTTTCTACATTCGAAAGTAACACAACTTATGATTGGCTAAAACAAATAAATAAGTCAATCAAAAGTTGTGTTGCTTTCTAAATCTAGAATTAGACTTGGAATGAAATTAAGAATAGTTGGTAAAAACAGACCCTGATGCCCTTGACAGTCATCAGCTCAGTTGTTTGCTTGCTTGCTCACCCATAAACATACATGCGACTGCATACAGGTGATTACTTCAACATGTTCTGTACATACCTTAATCGTATCAGGAAGTAAATGCATCACTACATGGGAAAGCAGTTCATACATAATTATATCCATATTGAGATAAGAAGGGAGGAGAAATAAAGCAACGTGCAAGTCAGGGCTAAAGAGAGCAACACATGCAGGTGCCACTCACCCTCAGTTATGGCTGCTTTTTTACTGAAAACCTTCAGTTTAAAGATATAACTATGTAAAAACTATACCTGTGATTAATATCTGCCCTTGTTGATTGGGTTCCCTTGTTGATAGTTAAAAACCAGCCCATGAATTTGAAATAAATATATTCAGTATAACAGAGACATGAGAAATTGTTTCAGTTTTTGTATGACCACAAAGACATAGGCAACGGCAAGGCTATGACAATAACTTAGGTCTTCTTTCAAAACAGCAAAACCGAGATGGACTTGTTTCTTGCGTGCATTCACTTAACAAGTTGTCCAGAAGAAGCAGCAAGTCTTAGTTCAAACTGACTAGTGACCAGTGAAGTGATTTGTATGATGCCCATGTTTCTTTGAATTTGGACCCCTCACTTTTATTACTGTCCCCTAAACTTTAAATGTTTGCCTTCCATCATTCATTTGAAGGGAAGAGGGGTCAAGTGATCCCTGAAAGTCTGGGGAGATACAAAGTGTAAATTCTTTTAGCAAAAATATTTAAGATCTTGTATACCAGGTAATACCTCATGTTCTAATGTGAGACACTGTTCCGTATCTGGAGTCCATTGTTAAGCAAAAACTCACATCATTTCTCTTTCCACTTTTTTTTTCAATTAACAATGTTGGCTGCAAGACAAAAAAAGGTTGTCTGCATGTGAAAACCCATAACACACTTTACACAATTTAAGTTGCCTCTGTGGCCAGTGTAAATCAAGATAAGACTGTATAAAAATGTGCATTCTCATCTTTGACTTACACTGTCCACTTTGCTATGACATCTCTGAACAAGAGCTGCCATTTAGATTTTATTTCAAGACTGAAAATGTCTCTTAAATACAAGGTTCATAACAGTCCGATGTACGACCTGGTTCAAAGCTGATGAAGGTGTAAATTTTAAAACTAGGACTGAGAACGCCCTCATTCCATTGTCACTTGAGGCAGGTTAAGTTATTTCTTTACGAAAGCCTCCTTAAGTGAGGCACTTTAGAGCCCTAGCCTAGAACTGTGAATAACAGGGCTGCCACCATATGCTTGACCAAGTCATTTACCACACAATCCCTAGTTTTAATGCCCCAAGGGACAAAGCTTTAGAAAATACTGTGGGAAAAGGAGAAAAAATGCTGGTAACCAGCATTTCCTCCTTTTCCAACCATGTTTTTTATCCCTTCAGAGACAAATACCATCATTTTAGCCACATTTAATCCACAAGTGTGCAAGTGCTTGGAATTCCTCTGTCTGAAATTTTGTTGCTCGGTAAAGGGTTGTGAAGAAGGGAGCGTAAATCACCATTCACTCAGCGACTCAAAAATTCTGCCCTCAAAGGGTTAGAAAACAGCCAAAGCTATCAAAGTGCATTATGAACAAAAAAACAAAATGCAAAGTACGAATACGTAAGGTCAGAAAACTAGGACAGAAACTTGACGTTATTGTAAATGCAGACGGTACATTTGGTGATATATCTTTCCCTTCATTAATTTCTTTACCAAACAATCCAAATGTTTAACAGCCCTGAAGAAGAAAGCTTTTGAAAACTGGAAATCAACATTTTCTCCTATTCCCAATATGTTTTCTATCATTTCAAAGCCAAATTTCATCATATGAGCCACATTTAATTTGCTAATGTTAGTACCTTTCACACAAATCTGAAATCTTAAGTCGACTGGTAAATGTGGTTCTCTAATTATAAACACCTAATTACTCTCTTTATCTATTTGACCTTTTTTCATTGCCTTTTATCACATAACCTCCCTTGTTTTCAGTGTAATATATAGGGTTCGAATTTCGTTTTTTTATCCACTGGCAAATTTTAGCAAGTGGCTTTTTTTTTTCACTCGCAAAATTAAAATTGGACTCGCATTTTTTTAAATTTTTTTTTGAAGTCCAGCATGCACACCAATGGTAAAGAACAAACGGCCAGTACAAACTGTTCGATTTTGTTCTATTACGTAACCCATCGACTAGAGAACAACCAAACAAAAAAAAAGGGCGTTAACTGATATTAATACCATCATTTAACTATCAATTCAATTCCAGTTAACTATTTGTATAAAATTTACAATGGTGGACGATTTTGTACAGGAATTACGGACGTATCACATCCGAATATCTGCGTGTCCGATAACTGGTTTTGCGAGTCCACCACGTCCGACTTGTTTCTAGTTGTTATTTGTGCATGACAATTAACTTTTCATGAAAGACTGACAAATATTTCTGTTTCATAATCAGAGATTGAATTCGCCTACCTTTTCTTTTTCTTTCCGATAAAAAAGGCCAAATCGTATTATTGGCCGTGAGTGCAGACGAACGCACTTTGCTCACGAAACTCTGAAAACGAACGACAACTCAGAGGCTTCAATGTCGACATGTAAAATTATTAACAGCCGTCAAAGAGTATTCTCAGTGAGACATTACCGATGTTTATCCAGAACGAAAAGAATTACCTTATTTGTATCCACATATAAAATTTTGTACATTTTTTGTAATTGACCTTTAATAATTTGCACTCGCAAATTTTTTCAAGTGCTTGAAATTTCAACTCGCATTTTCCAATTGTGACTCGCATTTTGCGAGTAGATAGATGGGAATTTCGA
The DNA here is from genome assembly GCA_946811185.2 of Hippopus hippopus. Classification (NCBI taxonomy): domain Eukaryota; kingdom Metazoa; phylum Mollusca; class Bivalvia; order Cardiida; family Cardiidae; genus Hippopus; species Hippopus hippopus. The sequence continues at coordinate 31,438,118 of OX328108.1, read as the reverse complement.
ACCCTGAATATAGCTATTTAGAAATTCTGGAGACGGCCATGGCAGGAAAATTTCTGCAAAGATGCATGAAAATTTGATAAGTTGTTTCAGAGTAAAAAAATTCACATAGAAGTAATGGCTCACACAGGGACGCATTGTTGGAAGCACGACTGACACTTGGCCATGACATGATCTTGCTGGCCCTCAGTCATTTGAGCTAAAAAAGATCTCCAAAAGGCATTACCTGGTCATTTTAACTGTGGAATTGATCACTTCGAAAATCATTTTCAGATCTAGAATCAATTAATTATTTGTCACCTTCTTTGGAACTATCTAATTCTTATTCCAAACTTTAAAATTAAATGTCAAAGCAGCATCTTTGTCTCATTTATGAAAATGTTAGTTTTTAATAGAGATCTAATGATTTTCCAAGTAATCCTTGAGATACAGCTGTGATAAAGGAATCTTACATTCACGGTCATTTGAGATAGAATTTAACTAACTTATGAAAAAATAAGTTATTAAACTTGCCAAAGGCTGTGGTAGTAGCATTTTTTCCTAAATTGTTCAATCCTTAACCAGACAACAAAATTTTAGCCTAGTTCAAATTCAAAGCATTTGCAGACAATAAAGTAAGTATTATATAAAGCATGAAATTTGTCATTCAAAGGAAGAAAACATTTTGGGGAAAGGAGAAAATGCTGGTCATCAGCATTTTCTCCTTTTCCCACAATGTTTTCGAAAGCCAGGACTGCGTGGTAAAAGGTTAATAAACTTTTATCACAAACGCCAACTCATATCAGATCCTATAATATCTGCAGCCTTGCCTATATTATGACTGTGTTTGTTTTCTGATTACATGTATCTCTTTACAAGAATGCAAAATTCAAGACTTTTCCAAATTGAAAGCATCTGCAGAATACAAATAAGTTTTGGCCAAAATGAAGGAGATTGTCTTTCAAAGATGAGAAAACATTGTGTCAAAAAGAGAACATGCTGACTCTCAGTGTTTCCTCTTTTTTCCCCCCAGTTTCTTTCAGAAGCCTTTTTCTTCAGGTTGGTGAAAACATGAGATTGTTTGGTACAAGGTTATTAATAATAAATTATATTTTCCTCATTAAAAATAAGTACATGTAAAACAGTCCCCTTTACATGTATCTGTTAGACCTGGGTAATGTATTCACCAACCATTCCTAAGAACATTCCTAGTCTTATTCTCCAGATTTTTCAAAATTTGAAAGTAAAAGAACTTCTGATTGGCTAAACCATTTGGTTTGGCTAAACCATTTGGTTTAGCCAATCAGAAGTTGTGAAACTTTCAAATTCAGAAAATCTTGCAGCATTAGACTATAATGTTCTTAAGAATGGTTGCTGAATACGGACCCAGGGCCTATATTCACCAATCATTCTACATAACAATATTAGGGTCTAATTCTAAAGAATTTTCTTGATTTGAAAAAAACTCAATTTCTGATTGGTTAAACTACCCAAATGGATTAGCCTATCAGAAAATTGTATCAATTTCAAAATCTATAATTAGAACTTGGAAGAGAACTGTTGGTGAATACAGGCTCCTATTGTTACATTGCTTTACCTGCAGGGCTGGTTAATCAATCATGTGTTAGTTAGGCCCTTGCATCATTGAGTCAACCCTTTCCCAAATCATCCAGGGTTTTAACGATCCTGGTGAACAAGTCTTTTGAAAACATTATTGAAATAGAAGGAAATGCTGGTAACTAGCATTTCTTCTTTTTCCTACAATATTTTCTGCCTTTTGAAAGCCAAATTTCATGTTGTAAGTAATATTTAATTTGTTGGCTGCAAATGCTCTCCCTTTGGATGAGTCTTAAATTTTGTTGTTTGGTAAAGGATTAACACAAATTTAAGTTTTTGATTCTTGACCAGCATCATAGATATGATGTTGTTACATTAGAGTATAGGATGTTTTAACCCCTTACTAGACAATCCCTATGTTCAAATGACCCTGAAGAAAAAATAATTTTGAAAAAAAGTGTGGGAAAAGCCGAAACATATTGTTACAAGCTGAAAGGATGTAAAGTGCATTGCATTATATTAACCCTTAAAGCACTTGACCCCGTTTAAAATGCTTTAGCTGACAGTGACAAGATCAAACTACAGAGAAAATGCAATCTGATCTTAACCTACACTATCTGCTATCTTGTTACCTATTCTGGGGAAAACAACCTTGTAGATCTTAATGACACTGTCCATTACTTTGTTACATACACATACCAAAACAACCCTGAAATAGCAATATTTCAACTGTTTTTCTTAATTGAAAAGGGCCATGGTAATATTTCAGCGCTTTAAGGATGGATGCATCATTGCAAAGGATTAGGTTATGAGCAGAAGAAATATAACAAGGAATCTTGTTTTTGATTGTTACCGTATAGGCCTGCCACTGAAAAGATACAGATATAATAGTCATGATAGGTCACTTATTCTCTCAGTACATGTATTCTCGCCAAAATCAGTATTTTTTCCCCCATAAAAAACATTTGGGCCCATATTAAGATTTTACCAACCATTCTACATTGCATTTTTGGTCTAATTCTACATTCATAATGTAACACACTCTCTGATTGGCTAAACCAAAAAAGGTTCAGTCATTCAAAATGGTTTAGCTAATCAGAGATTGTGTTATTTTGAAACATAGAGTATTTTTGAGAATGAGAATAAAAAAGCCCTGATACCATCATGGAGTTTTCCTAAACTTTCTCACTACTTGGATCCTTTGAATCCATTCATAATGAATAAAATGAGTCAAACATTTAAATTTTTGGAACATTTAGAAAATTTGTTGGACCAAAGCCTAAGACACAGCGGGTGAGGTAAAACCCTGATTATCTTAATAATTCATTTGAATAAAATGGACTGATTCTTTTTCTGTGCCATTAATTTAGAAATAAGTTTTAAAAAAAAGTTTCATTAATGTATACATTTCCTGTTGAAACCCGTTGATAATTATTACATCGGGCTTACAAGATGATGTTTCATCTTTGAAAGGATTATCAGTGTTTTCTCTTTTCCCACAATGTTTTTACAAGTGTTTTCCCTAGGTATGGTTAAAAATATGGATTGTTTAGTAATTTGTTTAGTACCACCAAATACAAGTTGTCATCATAATTTGAAATAAAATCACCAGACTTGGAAGTTGACACAATTTTGAACATTAGAATATGAAATAACATTTTTCGTAACCAAAACCAATGTTGTGGGTACTTCTTACAAGTATCTCCTTCAAAATGGGTTTTCCCTGACCCCATTCCTTAATGAATCTGTACCCCTGAATTTTTTCAATGTTGCACCAAAATCTTAAAGCTTGCCTTCTTTCCTTTACATCAAGAGGAACCTACAAAGTTAATATCATTACCCCATATAACAAAGTCCATAGAAAACCTTGTTAAAAACATTTTGTAGGTATTCATTAGAACTGTCTAAATGAAAATTCAGATGAGTATCCACAACAGAAGTTTTAGCAAAGAACAAAGTTGATGACCTTATAATGCACTCAAATACTTGCTTTACCTATACCTCTACATGCAAAAAGATTTTCGAACTAGATAATTTATACATGTAGGACAAGGAAACTTTAAAAACAATAAAAATGCAGTTTTTGAAAGTTTTTTAAAAGATTGGAGATAAAAACACTGAAGATTAAGTACATTCAGCTCTAACAATGTCACACAACCCTTTAAAGAGCTCCACATAAGAACGTGTGATGGTATTCTAAATCCATTCTTTCTCTTCCAAACCCTATGTTGTGGGTACTCATCAGAATCATCTCATTGAGACAATTCTAATGAGCACCCATAACATGGGGTTTAGCGGAGAATAATTAATATTTTCAATTTTGAAACCAAAAGCACTCCCTCTATCTGGAAGTCTGCCTTAACCTAGCAATGTTCAACAATCTAATGTTCACATAACCTCCACAGAGAAGGCTTTGGAAAAAGTTGTCGGTAAGGGAGAAAATGGGGATGATAAAAAACACTCTTCATGGATGTAACAAATCAAGAAGCACAAAAGAGATGAAGTTCAAGCATCAATCTTTGCAAATTTATACCTATTGCTTTACCAACCAAACCCAAGTACAGTAGTAATGAACCTGTGGTAGCTGGCTTTAAACTCTTTACATTGGTAATGTTCAATGTTGCAATGTTCTGTCCCTAAAAAATATCTTTTCCCCCAAAATTTCTTGAAGCAGGCCCAGAGAATTCTAAGAAATCCAGAGACACAATCCAGACTTTTAAAGACCCTGAGAAAGAAGCTTATAGAAAACATTGTGGGAAAAGGAGAAAATGCTGGTAACCAGCTTTTTCTCCTTTTCCCACACCTTACAAAGTCAGAAATCATCATATTAACAAGATTGAATTTGTTGTCTGCAGATACTTTGAATTTGGTCCAGTCCAAAAATTTGTTGTTTGGTAAAGAGTTAACTCTTTACCACACGATTTTAACTCTTTACCACACGATAAAAGTTTAGACTTGTCCAAACTGAAAGCATTTGCAGATGACAATTTAAATGTCATTTAAATGATAAAATTTGTCTTTGATGGGGTAGAAAACATTGTGGGAATAGGAGAAAATGCTGGTTACCAGCATTTTCTCCTTTTCCCACAATGTTTTCAAAAGGCTTTTCCTACAGGGTCCTTAAAACTTGTGATTGTGTGGTAAAGAGTTAAGGTCTATGGCCCCTAACTCATTGGTAATTATAGACGTTTTCATAAAGGCTTTTCGGCCAATCTCGACAGCTTCTGTCTTCTAATATGAGAGTTAGGGCCCGTAGACCTTAAAAACATTGTGGGTAAGGAGGAAATGCTGCTAAACAGCATAACAGCATTTTCTCCTTACCCACAATGTTTTCCATCCTATGATAGACAGATTTCATATTTTGAGTTACACTTAATTTGTCAACTGCCAGTGCTTTAGATTTGCTCAAGTGTAAAATTTTGTTATGTGGTGAAGCTTTAAAACTAATCACAAGACAATAAAATTGAAAACTATTATATTTCAGTCATATCATGGCCGCTGGTACAACTATCCATACTTTCAAGGAGATTCCTTTACCAGGGCTATTCCTTCCAAGCCATTGGCAGCTTTCCAGCAAAAGCAGAGTGGTGAGAGAGGAATAAATCCTCTGATGACCCAACTTTCACTTTGATAAATATGGACATTTTTCCATTGTGTCATTCTGAACTTTTGACCCATATTATTGACCAATCAAATGTTTCAAAAGATGTGTTAACTCTTTACCACACCACATAAATGTAGACTTTTCCAATTTGGAAGCATTTGCAGATGAAAATTTAAATGTGGTTCAAAACATAATTTGCCTTTGATAGGGTAAAAAACAATTTGTGGGAGGAGGAGAAAATGTTGGTTACCAGCATTTTCTCTTTTACCCACAATACTTTTATAAAGTTTCTTCCTCAGGGTTTACGTTTTAACCCTTTGCCAGATGACAAAATTTCAAACATGTACATATTGAAAACGTTGAATTTTGCAGCCAACAAATAAAATGTAGCTCAAAATGATGGCAGTTGGCTTAAAAAGGGAAGAAAATGTGAAAAAAGGAGGAAATGCTTGTTACTGAGATTGTCCCCTTATCCCACAATGTTTTCATTCTCAAGGCCATAAGAACTTGGGATTGTATGGCAAAGAGTAAAAATCCTTAAACAAAAGACTTACTTAAAAACTGCACGGGAGGGGATAAAGAAAATGCTGGTTATCATCAGAGCAAAATTGAATAATATTGTTGGTGAAAACTCAAATGCTTTCACAAATGTTCCTACTGGTTAACACCTTGGCTGCTTAGCACAACTTTGTGGGCTTTTACAGACAGTGTAGATCAAAACCATGACTGCACAAAACATGCAGTCTGATCTTGGATCTACACCATCTGTTATGGTAAAATTTCTCAGAGGAACAAAATTATCAAATCGCTAACTATGGGATTTCACTACTGGCTTGAAATCTTTAGTTTAACTCTTTACCAAACGACAAAATTATAGACTTGTCCAAATTGAAAGCATTTGCAGACGACAAAATAAACGTGACTCAAAAATTGAAACTTGACTTTAGAAGAACAGAAAACATTGTGGGAAAAGGAGAAAATGCTGGTAACCAGCATTTTCTCCTTTTCCCACAATGTTTTCAGATAGCTTCTTCCTCTGGGTCGTAAAAACCAGGGATTGTTTGGTAAAGAGTTAATTTAGCAGCTTAGGGGTTCAGAGTTCACATCAGGCTGCATAAGAAGGAATGATCTACTGATCAACTGAACAACTGGGGCTCCGCGTTAAATATTACACAATCAACCGTGAAAAACATGTGTAGGCTCGAGCATTAGCGAAACCATATAAATTATAAATTTTGTTTTGGCCTTTTCTACAGAAGGGGTCCTGTGTGGCTCAGAAGTAAAGTGAAGGACCAGTGTTCAAGCCTCACTGGAAGCATTAGGTTTTCCATGTAAGTGTCCCTCAGCAAGACACTTGGGCAAAACCCCAGCCTAGTGCTGGTGAAACCCATGACCCACCTTTATATGCGAGTTATCGCCGTGATATGGCTAAAACAATGTTGAAAGCTGCATAAAACACCATTCAATCAATCTATCAACCTCCTGTAACAGATTTCCAGCAAAAGATTTTGAAAACAACAGCTCCTTGCAAAGTGTGGATAAGCAACACAAAGGTTTTATCCTTTACCACTACATAGTCCTGTGCTCTTACAATACCTTGGCTATGTCAGTAATGTACAGGGCTTATAATGCTGGGACCATTGATTGGATTCCCAACTTTGCTATACATGTATCTTTTCCAAGGATTGATGATAGCAATAAGGACAGGATTCATTCCTCCCACACCCTTGTATACAGTTTTGACAATCTTTAACTCTTTACCACACGAGCAAAATATAGACTTGTCCAAACTCAAAGCATTTGCAGACAATTTAAATGTAACACAAAAGATGAAATTTGTCTATGATAGGATAGAAAACATTGTGGGAAAAGGAGAAAATGCTGGTTGCTGGTTACCAGCATTTTCTCCTTTTCCCATCATGTTTTCAAAAGACTTCTTTATCAGGGTCGTTAAAAGTCGGGATTGTGTGGTAAAGGGTTAAGCAGAAAAGCGGCTAGTCACTTTGAAAAATGTTATGCAAAGTATCAGTAAGAGAAGCACCAAGAAACCATGAATAGGGCATTATCTTCCGCTAGATAGCATTCTACAAATACACATCTATCTAATATGGGCATTCTGGGAAAAGAAGCAGGCTAATTTTTCAAAATGACAACCGTTACTTTGAATTTCAAAGTAAAATAAACGTTTACTCAATAAAACGCTACCTGGTGCGATTCATTCAGTTATGATCAGCTAGCAGGTAACCTATGCACCGGCCATTTATTAAAACAGCCCCTACATGCTTGGGTAATAGGCTAATAGCTTCGCTGTAAGCCCTTTTTTTCCCGAAAATTCAGGGGATGGGTGATGCATCATAGCAGACAGGTCGAATCTTCGAAGGATATGACATGCGCAGATAACGATGAATAGGGTGGTTAAAATTTAGGATTGTTTGGAAAAAGGTTAATACAGGTTGCTTGTTTAGCCCTTTGCCACACAATTACAAGTTTTAACGACCCTGAAGAAGAAAGCTTTTCATAACACTGTGGGAAAAGGAGAAAATGCTGGTAACCAGCATTTTTTTCCTTTTCCCGCAATGTTTTCTTTGCTCTCAAAGACATATCCCATCATTTGAACCACATTTAATTTGTCATCTGCAAATGCTTTCAATATGAACTAGACTAAAATTTTGTTGTTTGGTATAGAGTTAATAAAGATGGCCACCAGGACAGTTTTTACTATTCATTTCCTTTCAATTTGGATCAGATTGAAGTTTGTCCTCTAGTAAAGCTTTAAAATATTTATTTCTTTTTTTCAATACATATTTTTCAAATATCCTCTTCTGCAATTTTTTTCTGATTTCCTTTCCTGCAAATTTCTTTCAGAAGATAATAAGAGATTATACATTCACTTACAAATAATAAAAAATGCTGTAAATCTCACACAGTATTACAGAAGTAGACTGTTGTCAAAAATAATGACAAAAGAAGAAAACAAAATTATAGTTGTGTTGACATCAACCCCACCTCTTGGTTTTATATGACAGATTATTCATCATTATAAGGTGTTTTCATTGAGTATAGCCCTTAACAGCACAAATTTAATAACCTTGGGAAGACAGGCTTTTGAAAATATTATGAGAAAAGGAGAAAATGATGGTTATACCAGCATTTTCTCCTTTCCCACAGTAACCTTTAATACCCTTTTGAAGAAAAAATGCATTTTTTGTGCTACACCTAATTTGCCGTCTGCCCACTCTTTCAAATTGCAACTTTACTGTTTCGTAACGAGTTAACCCTTTACCACAATCCCGAGTTTTAACGACCCTGAGAAAGAAGCCTTTTGAAAACATTTTGGGAAAAGGAGAAAATGCTGGTAACCAGCATTTTCTCCTTTTCCCACAATGTTTTCCACTCTAACAAAGCCAAACCACATCATTTCAGTGCCATTTAAATTGTCGTCTGTCAACACTTTCAATTCGGAGAAGTCGACATTTTTGAGTGTGGTAAAGAGTTAACCTATTAATGATCCTGTTGCTATATATCCCTGGAAAAAATGGACTTTTGTTAACATTGTGGAAAAAGGAGTTATGCTTGTAAACTAGTTACCAGCATTTTCTCATTTTCTCACAATGCTTTCTATTCGTCAAACCTAAATCTCATCATCTGAGCGATTATCCAAGTTGTCATGTGTGAAAGCTTTGAGCTTTGGACAAATCTAAAATTTGGCTGTACCGTACAGAGTTCAACATTTTTATTTCTCACACTTTTTATGTCAGTACACAAGGCAAGAGATCCACTTTAACCTTTTACCAAACAACAAAAACTTTGCTCTCAACCAAATTGAAAGCATTTGCAGACGACAAAATAAAAGTAGCTCAAATGATAATTTGTAGTCTTTGATTGGGTAGAAAACATTGTGGGAAAAGGAGAAAATGCTTGTTACCAGCATTTTCTCCTTTTCCCACAATTTTTTCAAAAGGCTTTTTTCCCAAGGTTGTTATAAGTCGACATTGTGCTATAAAGGGTTCATGACATACTCATCTAAAGAGTATTCAATCTCTTAAACCTTGAGGGACCAACAAACCAAACATAATAGAAGACCAAGATGATTGCAAACTCATGGCTCCTTTTTGTCCTAAGTGTTTCAGCAAAGCGGACAATGTGGCTCAAAGATCTAACTGCACATTTTGCAACTATAGTTGTTAAAGGTGTTTTAAAGATTAGACCTTAGTTAACCCTGTACCACACAGTCCCGATTTTTATTGGCCCTGAAAGAGAAGGCTTTTTAATGCATTGTGGGACAAAGGAGAAAATGCTGGTAACCCGGTTTTCTAACCTATCAAGGACAAACTTTGTCCTTAGAACCATCTTTGATTTGTTGTCTGCAAACGCTTACAATCTGGACAATATTAGTCTTACTTTCTTCACATGGTAATGAGTTAATACCTAGAATCTGGTTTATTGTGAGTTTCAATGAGTTTCGATGAAACATTCCAAAGAAAAAACTACCCCACCCACAAGATTTTGTTAACCCTATAAAGCTAAATAAAATTCAACTAGAGGCGCTTGAGCGCCTGTATCGCTCCACAGGCCTGATATTTCTATAATGGCGAAAGGAAGTTTTTAACAATTATCATTCAATCCTGCATTTTAGCTCACTGAAGAAACAATTTGGTAGACAACCACCATAGGAACTTACCTGCAAAACAACAATGAAATCCAATGAATAGTTTTAGAGAAGAAATTTTTCAAAGATTTTACTTTATACCATAAAAGGAAAATGAGTCTCCCATAAAAGCCATGTTTTTTGACAGATCTTTTTTTTTTTAAGGAATTCTGTAAACCTGTATCTAAGGAACATTCCTGCAATATAATGCTATCCAAATAGCGGTTTGGGAGGAGAAGATTTTTAAAGGTTTTTTACTTTGGTTGCCATGGCAACCAGAATTCTTCATGGAACACAATTATTTGAAGGAATTTGAAAGAGGACCACCAAAGGAACATTCCTGTGAAATTTGGTAAAAATCCAGTCAATAGTTTCTGAGGAGAAGTTTTTTAAAGAAAAAGTTTACGGACGCACGCACGGACGAACGGACGAACGGACGGACGGACACAACGCCATGACAATAGCTCGCTGGCCTTCGGCCAGTGGAGCTAATAAACCATTCCACTCAGTACTTAACTCATTACCAAACGACAAAATTTTGAACTGAAAGCATTTTCGGATGATACATTGTTTGTAGCTCCAATGATGATTTCTGACTTCTGACAGGGTTGAAAACATTGTAGGAAATGGAGAAAATGGTGGTTACCAGCATAATATTCTCACAGTGTTTTCCATGGTCTCTTCTCTAAGAGTCCTTAACACTTGGGATTGTGTAGTATAAAGTTAAGATGCAAACAAAGGAGGGCTGATTTAAAACCTAGTGTCAAAATAACAACATGCCAGTTTGGCCTGCCATGAAAAATGTGCACCGGAACAGCCATACTGTACTGTAACTGTCCACCGAAACACCTGCTCCACGTAGTAAAATTGGTTGATTCAGGGACCCTAACTCCGTAATCTCTCTACAGTACTTTTTGTACAAGGTTGGTGTGTCTGGTCTTTATCCATGTGTATGCTAGAAAAATAGTTTTCCTTTCTTATATTAGGAATACGAGATCAAAACATCACCAAACAGATACCGGCAGCTATTTTGAATCTGTGGTTAACATGTTACCAGACGTAAATTGATGAGACAATAATAATTCCGCCTAATAACAATCTTATCACTTTAAACATAACAATGACAAACTTCCACATCAAACAAATTTAATAATGTTAGCCAAACACTTTCAATTATGATTGCTTCACTTTTGCAGAACAGAAGAGAACAGACCGTGCCAAGCAACTTGTGTTTCGACAGATCAGAGACCTATCTCATGCAATGTCTGAAGTGGATTAGCACTCTCATTTGTGTGTGTTTATCAATCAATGAAATAATAAAATAAGCGATAATTTCATATTGATAATTCTTTAGTCTGGATTGGCCTGCAGGTACAGGCTAGCCATGCCAGTGTTTCGGTGATCGTTCTCCTTGTGAATCAATGATCAATGTATATTAACAAGATAACTCTTCTGAATAATGAATAATACTTTGATAAAGCGTGTTTTCTGTAAAAAAAAAAAACAAAAGAAGAAAATTCTGCATACTTAGATCAGTTCTCTAAGCCCATTAATAAAAATAGGGGCATTTCAGTGTTTCGGTGGGATTTCGGTGATTCGTCGGACCGATCAACTGGGTCTCATTTAATTTGAAGTTTGCAAATGCTTCAAATTAGGACAAGTCTGAAATCATTGCCTGGTTAACAATTACCACTATGTTCATATTCTTAAGAATGAAAGAAAAGGTAAGTATTTGACAGTTGGGGAAAAACTGTGATGGATGAACACAATATTCATAATAATCCATTTCTCTTTTTTCCAACTCTTTATCACTGCTTCATGAACCTGAAAATGTATCTTTCTAGTAACTTACATAATGACAAGATTTTTTTTAATGCATTTCCAGCCAACAGCATTGTTACTTGGAATTTCTCCTTTCCCCACAATCCCACAATAGATTTATTTGAAAACATAATCTACTGCAGTACTGCAAGACAAAACAAAAACATCTATAATGGCTGCCTCTACAATGTGTAACCAAATCCTGGATGCACAGACAGATACAAAGATGGAAAGACAGTCAACCTAAGGGCTACATGCACCTCTCAATCTCTTTAACCCTTTACCGTACAAGCACAAGTTTAACCCTTCACCAAACAACAAATTGCAGACGACAAAATAAAAGTGGCTGAAAAATTGACAGTTGTTTTGGGAAGGGTAGAAAACATTGTCGGAAAAGGAGAAAATGCTGGTTACCAGCATTTTCTCCTTTTCCCACAATGTTTTCAAAAGGCTTCTTTCTAAGGGCCCCTAAACATCGGGATTGTGTGGTAAAGGGTTAAACAACCCTAAGAAAGGAGCCTTATTGAAAACATTGAGGGAAAACAAAAATCCAATGATTCGAGTTCCATTTAATTTCTCCTCTGCAAATGCCTTCAATTTTGACCAATCTAAACTAGAGCTGTCACTGAATGTGACTTAATACCCCCGCCAGCGCTTTGATTTTGTACACAGACGGACACACGGACGGACACATGGACAGACAGGCTGATTCCAGTATATCCCCGAAATCATTCGTTTTGCGGGGGTATAAATATTATTGTGTGGCAAAGAGTTAAAACATGGGATTGATTGGTAATGGATTTAGCAGAGCTCCAGATAAGGGGGAGTGATGGTTTTCTAAATACATTATTTCTCATTGAAAACCAATGTTGTGGTTACTCATTAGAATCGTCGCGATGAGACAATTCTAATGAGTACCAACAAGATAGGGTTTAGTGGAGAATAATTAATGTTTTCAAGTTTGAAATCAAAATCACTCCCTCTGTCTGGAGCTGTGATTTAGAGTTACAAACAACTGGCCACTTCAGCAAAACTGTAACTCTACTACACTAACATTTGCTGCTGGTCTCAAGTCAGTGTGTGCGATCACGTATAAATGTACGTGATTCACGTATAAAATAGAAAAATCACGTACAGTTTTTCTCTGCTATACGTACAAGAACGTACAAAAATTTTCGCCCTAAAAACAATGAAATTCATAGAACTTTGTACTTTCGGGGATAATCTGCAGCGAAATGTTTACAGTCACTCACTCTAGCACTCATCACAACTCGGCCGATTCCGTACCTACAGGCTCCCATCACCCGAGGTATGCCGAATCTCACTCAAGCTTAGAGTTTTCCCGATTTTTAAATATAGATGCTAAACCGGAACGTTCTAAGGTTATCGTATGATTTGTTTGTGCCCAAAAGGTTGCGGCTGTGTTTTGATCGGTTTGCCGACTAACATCTTTGTCACTAGGATTGTAAAATAAAATAAAGCATTAACAAGGTTGTTTGTTTTAGCGGACGAATATTGGCTGCAATTTGATTATTTGCTAGCGAAAGATGGCTCAGTTTAAATTGTCTTTGTTCTTTTCAATAACAAATGAATGAGCTGCCGGTTGGCAACTATCTTCCGAAGTTGACAACAGTGCGAGTTTTGACGCTGGGAAATTTGAAATGACATGTCTTTGACGCTGAAAAGTATTTGCCTAATTGTCAATCTGACGCATGAAGTTATGGTCTAGAGCTTCATATGACCTAGCTTTTATGCATCTGGCAGAAATATGGGCTAAACACGATCAGTATAAAATGCAAAGGACACATGCATGATCATGAAGCTGGCGAGTCATTTATGACAACGTAATAAAGGTGTTAATCCTCTTATCTAGTGTAAAGTGACAGATTTTAAAGTTACCTGCTATTCAAAATGACAAAAAATGATGTCAAATCATGTGGTAATACTTCTCCAAAAAATTAATTGACACAAAAATAGATCGCCAAAAAAAATGTGAAAACCCATGACACTACAATGATCAGCGTTGCATCGTCCGATCAGAGGGACTTCAAACTATCTTCTCATCTTTAATAATGAATTTAAACAGTGAATTTACATAAATCTCTGAATAAAACAATAAGTGGTAGCTAAAATTCTGTTCACGAGTGAAAAAATTGTTGCTTTCGGAAATGAAAATATAGATGGGGGGGGGGTCGTCCTGCAAATGCTTGAAATATGTCCGACTTTTTTTTTTAAACTGGTTTTGAAATTAAAATTAAAGGACTAAAATAAATGATATTAAATAAAGCAAAAAATCTAAATGGTATTGTATTTCATTGATTTTCTATGTACAAAACACAACATCCTTATAAACTTAATATCATGTAGGCAAATTGTCACAGTATTTAAAGCAAAAAGGCATGCTCAGTTAAATGGAGACACCGATTGTACAACCGATAACTAGTTGGTGTGCTCTTCGGATTACAAAGCGATAATCGTTTGTGATTTTAACCTGATTGCCCAACACTACCAATTTGATAGATTTTGTACAGGAATTGGACCAGTTCCATGGTATTTCACTTACCTACTTGTTTTAGCAAACATTAGAATTGATTTTGCCAAAAATGTTTGCACAGTTTGAGGAAAGGTTCCTAAAGTGTTTGAAGAGCTTATAACTGTGAACATGTAGATCTATCTATAAAATCTTGTTGCACATATTGCATGAAAACAATTTATCTTTTAGTAGGCTGCCATTAAAACTTGATATTTAAATAAAATTATGTAGTTTAGATCTGAACCCCCATCCTTGTTTGTGTACCCCCAACTCCAGTTACCAAAGGGTACAAAAACCTCAAGCTAGAAAAAGCACAGCACACTCTGCTCAAGTGCTACTGATCAATTTGTTACTCACTAATCTTCTCATTCAGTCATTGATTCTAAGATAAACAATGTTCATTTTATTTGTTTTTCGTTCCTTTACAAATAGATTCCTATATTAATCTCTTTCTTAGGTTGTTTAACCCTTTTTAACGCAATCACATTCTTTAACAACCCCTAGGAAAAAGGGTGTTTAAAAACAACATAGAAATAGGAGAAAATACAGACAACCAGCACTTTTTCTATTTTACACAATGTTTTCTTTACTTTTAAAGACAAACCTATCACTGAAACTACATTCAATTTGTCCCCTGCAAATGCTTTACATTTTGACAAGCCTAAAACTTTGTTGTCTGGAATGAATTCAATTTGGTATCACAGGACAAAGTTCGGACTTCTTAAGACTAAAAAATCCATGTATGGAAAAAAAAATGAAATTCGTAAACATGAATTCAAGTTCCCTTAAATGGTAAATAACATTGTGGAAAGAGGAGAAAATATATTTTCTCCTTTTACTACATTGTTTTAAAAAGCCTTCTTCCGCAGAGTAATAAACTATTTACCACACAACAAACTTGTAGACTTGTCAAAATTCAAAGCCATTGTAGACGACAAATTTAAGGTGGCTCAAATAATGGCACTTGCCTTTGATTGAGTAGAAAACATTGTGGGAAAAGGAGAAAATGCTGGTTACCAGCATTTTCTCCTTTTCCCATGATGATTTCAAAAGCTTTCCTTCTGAGGGTTGTTACAACTCTGGACTGTATGGGAAACGGTTAAAACACAGGATTAAATAGAGAAGTGTTAATAAGAAGAATGTATTTAGATAAACCAATCAAAGTTCAAGGGTTTAACAATTGCAAGCAAGCCAATGACAGCTCAGTAAATAGCTTTATATGCTGTGCAGAAAGGGTAAAAAAAATCTTATCCTGAGAAAAGGATCTATAACCCTGGTAATCAGCATTTTCTCCTTTACCCACAATGCTTTCTACAATTTTAAGGACAGAAATCATCTGATGAGCTACACCGACTTTATCAACTGTAAATGTGCCCAATTTGGACAAGTCTAGAATGTTGTTGTTTGGTAAAGAGTTAATGATTGAAGTCAAGAGGTTGTTGACTTCACACTAAGATCTTTCAGGTTCAAACAATCAAGGTTCAGTGGCAAAAAAACTTGGTCAGTACCTGACTCTGACCTAAATATAACCATTTAACCCTTTACATAACAATCCGAGGTTAACCCTTTACCACACAATGACGACTTTTGATGCCCATGAAAGAGAAGGCTTTTGAAAACATTGTGGGAAAAGGAGAAAATGCTGGTAACCTGCATTTTCTCCTTTTCCCACAATGTTTTCTATCCTATCAAAGAAAAATCATTTCATATGAGCCACGTTCAAACTGTCATCTACAAATGCTTTCAATTTGGACAGGTCTAAAATTTTGTCGATTGGTAAGGGTTAAACAATTCTGAGGTAGAGGGGTTTTGAAAGCATTGCAGGAAACTGATAGAGAGACTGAGTAGTGTTTTACGCTGTTTCCAACACTTTTTTAGTCATATCATGGTGATAGCTCAGATATTCAAGTATGTCTTTGGCTAGGACTTTGAAGTGTCTTGCCTATGGAAATCTTACAGAAACCCAGTACTTCTTGAAAGACTTCAGCCTGGGGCTTCCAGGTCCCAAGTTCTACACATTAGCACAGAGTAACATAGGATCCTGCATAGTGGGAAAAGAAGAAAATGCTGGTTATCAACATTGTCTGTGTAAATGTCAACTTTCTGCATGTTATCAGCAAAGTAATACAGTGAGATGTATATCAAACATCTACTGCCTTGTCTAAAGTGAAAGCATTTCAGACAGCAAATCAATGGTTTTTTTAAAACATTAAAAAAATCTACTTCAAAGGGTAGTAAACACTATGGAAAAAGGAAACAAGAGCATGGCATGTGTGTGCTAAGGCTTGGCTGCAGTTGCTTGATTTTCAGTGAAAATACCAAGTCGAAAAAAGGCCATGACTGCATCAAGAGTACTTTGTCTTTGAAGGGGTGAAAAAACATTGCTGGTGACCAGTATTTTCTCTTTCTCCCACAATGCTTTCAAAAGCTTTTTCTAATAGGGTTGTTTAAATATGGGATAGTTTAGTAAAGAGTTAAGGATAAACAGTGTACATCAAGGTCAGACCTTGCAGAAAAATGTGCAATGTCCTTGAGCATTATTTGAAGAGCTAAAATAGATTTTTTTGAAACTCACAGCCAAAGTATGAGTTAACTCTTTACCAAATGACATAATTTTAGACTAGTCCAAATTGGGAGCATTTGCAGATGACAAAATTAATGTGACTCAAAAATTTAAAATTGTTTTGGGAAGGGTAGAAAACATTGTGGAAAAAGGAGAAAATGCTCGTTACCAGCATTTTCTCCTTTTCCCACAATGTTTTCAAAAGGCTTCTTTCTCAAGGTCGTTAAAACACTGGATTGTTTGGTAAAGGGTTAAAACCTCTGAATGGGTTACCACAACACAGTCAGGGAGACAGTAGTGCAAGGCAGGCCCATAGGAAGCAAACTGTGATTTTGGGAAGCACATGTCTTGAATAAAGTATGGTGTATGATCATAATGTGTATTTGATGTATCATTATAATATTGAGATGTTTTTTATGGTATCCTGGTAGTAACAGTCTAATTCTTATTTAGGTAGATATACAAGTAAAACTTATTAACCCATAAAGTGATGGAACTGATTTAAGTTGTTTTTCCGGATAGTGTAGATCAAGATCAGACTGCATAGAAAGTACAGTCTGATCTTGGATCTATACCGTCCGCTACTTTGTTACATATTCTGGCCATAACAACAGTGAAACCGGTATTTCGGATGTTTTTCATAATTGAAACTGTCCATTATATTAATTCAGCATTTTAAGTGTTAAATAAAGGTCTTACTTTTCTAGTCAAGTAAGACCTAGATCTAGAGCTGAAGATTTTTTTGGGGGTGGGGTAGGGGGAGCATAAGGTGTGTGTTCCTACGGGCCTGCATAGGAGACGCTGTGTTCCAGTCTCATGTTGAGCAGGCTCTGACACCTTCAGAACGACCCACAACAAGGCTAAAATACTGGTTGGCTTTCAAGCAAGCAATCACCGAAAGTGACTAACCTTTTACCAAACAATTCAATGTTTTAACAACTTTAGGTGGAAAAAACTTGAAAATATCATGGAGAATGGAGAAAAGGAGAAAGCAGAAAATGCTGCTATCCAGACTTTTCTCCCTTTTCTATGATGTTTTCTTCTCTTTCCATCATTGCTGTTACATAATGTTGTTTCAGAGGGTTCTCAAGACTAAAATTTTGATGTATGGTAAAGGGTTTTACTCTTTATCAAACATCAAATTTTGGACTCACTCCTCCAAATTAAAATAATCCACATGTGCTAAAATTCTCTAATAGGGTAGAAAGCATTGTGGAAAAAGGAGAAATTGCTTGTTAAAAGCAATTTCTCCTTTTCTCACAATGTTTTCAAAAGTTTTCTTCACCAAGCTCTTTAAAACATGTGATTGTTTGGTAAAGGGTTAAAAAAAGCTGTAAAACTTATTTCACAATCATTGTAAAATAAACCAAGAGCACCTACAGTTATGGGTGTCTCTAAGTGTTCTACAGACTGTTGGACATAGTCTCACCAAATAGGAAAAGTGTCTCATCATTATGCACCAATGTGGGACTTTGTGCCTTTTAGGATCAATTTGAGAATAAGTTTTGGGTGCAAAGTTTCCAATTAAACCCTATACCAAACAATTCCATTTCTTAACGATATGGACTAAAGAGGCTTTTGAAAACATTGTGGGCAAAGAGGAAAAAGCTGGGGTAACCATTATTTCTCCCTTTTCCACAATGTTTTCGATCCTGTCTGATCCAAATCCCATCATCTGTGTCACAGTTAATGTCTGTCATCTGCAAATGCTTTCAATTTGGACCAATCTCAAATTCCGTCATTTGTTTAACCCTTTGTGGAACAACCACATGTTTCCATGACCCCAAAAGAAAGAGGCTTTTGAAAACAGTGCAGGAAAAGATGACAATCCTGGTGACCAGAATTTTCTCCTTTTCTAGCAGTGCTTTCTGTCTCCTTTAATCAAATCCCATTATTTGTGCTACCTTTAATATGTCGTCTGCATATGCTTTCAATTTTTACCAACATCCAAAGAGTCTAGAATTTTCGTCATTTGATAAAGAGTTAATCTTTTTACTAAACGACAAAATTTTGGAATCAACCAAATATAAAACATTTGCAGATGATAAAGTAACTATAGTTCAAAAGATGATTTCTGTCCTGGATAGAGCAGAAAACATTGTGGTAAATGGAGAAAATGCTGGTTACCAGCATTTTCTCCTTTTCCCACAATGTTTTCAGAAGCCTTCTTTTCATTAGGTCCTCTCTGATTAATCACTGGCATAATACTGCTCCCTACGACTCTACAATTACACAAGAAGACTGTCTTACCTGTATTGTTTTGTCACTCGGGTTCTTATGCTTCTTATATTCTCTCTCAAGGAATTCATTGTGAGGTGCTCTCCTTGGTCGATCTTCCTTAAGTCCACAAAATATACCAAAAGGTGCCACGACAAACCTGCAAAGCAAATTATTTCAAAAACTGACATTTCGCAATTAAAAGCAACAAATAAGACGGCCCTCCATTGCCACAGATTGTACTAATATACTGTAGGAGAAAATGTCTGATAAAAGTTAACTGAAAACATTGTTGGAAAAGGAGGAAATGCTGGTAACCAGCATTTTTTCCTTTTCCCTCAATATTTTCCACCCTATCAAGGACTACTTTTGTCATTTCAGCCACTTTTATGTCGTCTGCAAACGCTTTCTATTTTGACATGACCAAAATTTTGTCTTTTAGTAAAGAGTTAACTAAACACTCTACCATACAATCCCATGCTTAAAGGCCATGAGGAAAAAGGCTAAACCAGAAAGAAGCATTTTTTGCATTACCCACAATATTTTCTTCTCTCTCACAGACAAATCCCTCTGTTTTAGACATGTTTGACCTTTAACCACACAACAAAAATTGACACACTTAAGCCTTCCATTCTAAAAGCATTTAGAAACACAAAACTGTATGCGACTTAAAGGATGTGATTTTTATTGAAACAGCTTAAAACCATTTTCAGAAAATGAAAAAAATGTAAGTTACCAACATTTTCTCCATATCCTACAATGTTTTCAAAAGTCTTTCTTCCATAGAGTTGTTAAAACTCGGGGTTGTGAGGTAACATGTTAAATCATCTAAATATTAATTCTACTGTCTGACAGAAAGTTAATTTTTCACTTCAACAGTATATAAATTTGAGGACCACAACATCAATTTTTTCTCCTGTTTGAAAAAAAAATTTAATGTCAGCTGCATATCATTTCCAACGGATACCCTAAAAATACTGATTAACCCTTAAACCAGGGTTTTCCCTCAGTTTTAAAATTTGGGGGTCATTGTGACCCCTTGCCACTTTAGTTCAGGGTCATTTCTTTAACTTAGGGGTCAAAATAAATAGGTCTCTTCGTCGTCAAGCACGGATAACAATACATTTCACCTTTAAACTCCCAAGAAAGTAAAGTCTGTGCGTCATTTCTGACGGAAACATTCTCATCTGAATCGCTGCTTGATGTGGCTTAATCGGCAGCTGTAGGAAGCAGATGATAAAAAAGAATGCTACAGTTTACTTCGTCGTTACATTATTTTCCGCAAACAGAACAGACTGGTAATGTGTACTTTTATCTACCGGAAATCACGTGAAATAAGCCATAAAATACAGAGAACCCAACCAAGACTGACTGGGCACGTATTTACAACACATGTCAAATCACTTTACGGCAATAATGTGTAAACCAGTCTTGTTCTATAAATAAATTATCGGAAAACCACTTTCATCTTAAATAAACCCTGTAGTTAAAAAAGAATGGTGTTCGTCTGCTAATGAAGCAAGAACAGGCTTGGATTTATGACGATTTATTCAATTTCCAAGATTTTTTAGATTTAGGAAAGTTGCGTCACTGATGACGCACTGTTATTTATTTTGGGGGTCATTTGAATTTAAACCGCGTCAATGACACAGGATTTGTGCATCATAGAAAACCCTGCCTAAACATATAATCCCTACTTTTAATGACCCCGAAAAAGAAAGCTTTTGTGAAAACACTGTCGAGAAAAGGAGAAAATGCTGGGAACCAGCATTTTCTCATTTTCCCCCACAATGTTTTCTGCCCTTTCCAAAACAAATTTGAATTTTTGAGTCAGGTTTATTTTGTCTTCTGCAAATGCTTTGAATTTGGACTAGTCTAAAATTTTGTTGTTTTGTGAAGAGTTAACCCTTTACCAAACAATCCCTGGTTTTTACGACCCTGAGATAGAAGCCTTTTGAAAACACTGCGGGAAAAGGAGAAAATGCTGGTAACCAGCATTTTCTCCTTTTCCCACAATGTTTTTTACCCTCCTGGAAACAATTTTCAATTTTTGAGTTACGTTTACATTTTCGTCTGCAAGTGCTTTCAATTTGGACCAGTCTAAAATTTTGGCGTTTGGTAAAGAGTTAACCAATATAAGCGGAATAATTTTTCCCAAGGATACGCTCAAAGTACCGGTACTGATTTACTCTTTGCCAAGCAACACATTCTTGGCCCTGTAGATAGTTTATTTGTTTGAATGGTGTTTAATGCTGTTTTCAACATATCACAATTAATATCATGGCCAACAATGCACCTATCCATGCTTTTCTGGAGTTTCGTTTACTGGTACTTAGCACAATATTCTTTCCAAGCCAGTGACTGCTTTCCCACATGACCATTATCAGAAAAAATGATCAGCAGAGACAGATAAATGAATCCTGTCACAATGACTATCACCAGGGTTTCTGCCAGCTTCAAATTTTTGAGGGTCATTTGTGACCCCTATTCCTAATTTTTGGGGATCATACAAAAAACTTAAGGGTCGCTTTTTTAAATGCCTTTTTAAAGCTACTTAAATTCACATTTTTGGAGCTTTTCCTGTGACTCTGTCGACTCAGAACCGGAACTTAGTCTGACAAGACCCAGATATTTGTTGCATTTGTTGATTTTTCTTTTTTCACGTTTTCGAGGTGTTTACTCGTGGAAGGGACAGCAAAATAGTCTGCAAGTCCCTCTGTTTTTCTTTTTTGGTTAATCTGCTATTCTGTTTCGGAAAGCGTCTAGAATACACAGACCGTACACGTTTAAAGTGCAGCAACAAACTGACCTTTCTATAGTTATTCTGTACCTAGAAATTTATTACTAAACAGGGCTTCAAATGTGTGACTGTGTCAGAAAGAAGACAGGTGGTAGCAATTCGTGTTCTTTAATCCTTTTTTGTGCAGTATAGGCAGATATTTATTGGTAATTATTAATAAAATCAGTTTCAGACACCATATCATAAACTCTCAATATAAATAATCATGGTGTATGAAATCTTCTCTCTCTGCATACGAACCTTATTTTGCCCCTAAGTATTTCGGCTCAATGTCATGGTGTGCATTATAACCTATTGTTTTGATTGAACTGGTATTTTTTTGGTTGCGTCAGAAAAGACGCATACAACAAATTTTCTAGTGCGTCAGCAAAGGAATAATTGAGTCAAAAAGGCAAGAAACGCGCTCTGGGTGAAACACTATATCATCTATCCTCAGAAATTGACTAAGCCGCAGATCTCATATTCAAAATAGAAAGCACCTGCAGACGAACAGTAGTTCAATGAACCAACATCCTTCGACAGGTTAGAAACCATTGTTGGAAAGGAGAAAATGCTAGTAAGTGGCATTTTTTTCATTTTCCCACAATGTTTTCAAGAGCAGTCCTCTTCAGGCTTGTTAAACTTCGGGATCTTGTGTTAAAGGGTTAAATATGCTGCATTTTTTTGTTTGAGGTAATCATAGCGTGTGTGTCAAATCTTTAAAAGATGACAAAGTTTAAGAGACTTGTCCATGCAAATATGGATTGCACAAAGTGTTTCTCAAATGATTGGGTTTATCTGTTCCATCTCAGTCATTTTGTAGCATCCAGTGCCTCTATCCATGCTTCCCAGTAATTTCTTTCATCAAAGGCTGCTCATTTTAAAATTCCAAGACAATGTCTGCTTTACAACATAAATAGGTGTCAACTAATTTACTATCAAAGAAAGCGGTCATACTAAAATACGCCCTACAGGAAAATTCGCCCTACGACGCCCTACGTTAAATTTATCGCCCTACGTGTATACGGACTGTGTTGGATGGAATTAATTATTTAGACCTTTTAAAATATACTTTATCTAACATAACGTCAAATATCATGACTTTATTTTGTATAATTTTGGAGATATTTGATCGATAGTTTTCATACTGACGATCGGTGACAGGTGCTCTACACGCCCTACCACTTCAACGCTCGTCCTACTTGTTTTCGGGTGATATTTTCACCAATAAATTATATCCGTAGTTAGAATAATGTTTTTTTTTGCTGAATTTTACTTGTTTGTTGTTCATTTCTAGGTTTTATTGATGTTTCAGACGAAAACGTCCACACGTGTGAGATTCGAAGGGAGATAATTTGATAAACACAATTACCTAAAGATAGAGTTATCTTTCATAGATCGATACGATTCCTTGCTCTTAGTTTGCAAACTATTGAGGAAAAGAGCTGTTGAAAAATAAAAACTAACAGATTTAACCAATGGGGAGTGTATGAAATTTGTCATATTTTTGTATCCCTTTACTTGTCTTTGAATTTAAGTTGTATCATGTTTTATTACATATAAATAAAACGTTCTGTCTCTAGATAACATATTTAATGCATTTACAATGACAATTACTGCAGTAAAGCTTTCTTAGAAAAGAATTCATGTATTTAGAAAGATCATCAAATGAAACAGAATCATCAATAATTGTGATCATACATGCTATAATGATAATGATTAAAATATTAAAATAAAATTTAAAAAAAAAAAATGGTGGAATCAGAGAAGAACCTTCAACCGCGTCCCCAACGACGAACCTGTAAATAATAATGTAAGAACTCAAACATAAAAAAGTCCGGATGAATAATATCATGCAAGGATAATATTTCGGCCAGTTCCAAAGCACTGATTGGTAATCAACCCTCTTCCAGACGACAAAATTTTAGACTGGTCAAAATTTAACGCATTTGCAGACGATAAATTAAAGAACGCCTAAACAGCAAAATTTGGCCTTGATCAGATAGAAAATATGTTTTGAAAACAATGCACTGAACAGCTTACTTCCTCAGTGAAATTGGGATCGTCAAGTAAAGTGTTAAAGAAACCAACATCCTAGTAGTAGAATAATAATCCTGTGCCTAGCTGCAGAAAGTCAATCGCATTACTGCAGAAACTCCAAAGAATATAAAAATGTCCGCATATACATAAACTTATAGGCGGCAAAAAACCGTCTTTAGGTCAATATCTTTAATCCGCGTTTTATTCGTATCCATTTCGTCTGCACATGCTTGGATTTCGGACAACGTTTTTTTTTTTTTTTCAGAGCTTCAAAAAAATTTAAGACTTTCAATGCC
Source organism: Hippopus hippopus (assembly GCA_946811185.2). Lineage (NCBI taxonomy): Eukaryota > Metazoa > Mollusca > Bivalvia > Cardiida > Cardiidae > Hippopus > Hippopus hippopus. Next base: position 31,414,084 of record OX328108.1, on the reverse strand, counting down.
TTCATTTAGCGGACGTAAACGTAAAATACATTATGAAAACTTCTGAAACTGTTCCACAAAATGACAAAACGCAGGTTTTTTTCCTCATTCAAAATTTTACTTTTTTCAAATTCAAATTACTCGTCACAGCAAAACACGAAAACCCATGACAAAACAGGTGCCAAATTTACATCATCTGCTCAAAGACCCTTCAAACTGTCTTTTTTTTTTCCTAGATAATGATTAAAATTAGCTTATTTGCATACACACTCAATAATTCATGATACTGGAGCTGAAATTTTAATCTAATTACGACGGAAAGGGAATTATTTCTACATTAGATGGGGGGGAGGTTCGGCGTAAGATTTCTGAAACAATTGCAAATGACATTCATACAAACATCTAGGACAAAAGAAAAAAAAATTGAAGCTATTCACTATAAACCCGTAAAGTGCCTGTCACAACTTCAGTTGCTTCTGCAGCCACTGTAAATCAGACTGCGCGAAAATGTGTAGTCTGATCTTTGAAATCTCTACTTTGCCCACTTTACCGAGACATTCTAGACAATACTGACCTTGAAATCGCATTTATTTAAGTCTCCTTTCTAGATTTAGAATACTTGATGGGTTTATTTTGCAATTTTAAGATTAAAATTTTGCTATAGCACAAATCTTCCTGCTTTGAAGTTTTTTGTGCTTGCGCACAGAATAACTCCTCCGGTTTCCGTATAGTCCAGCATATGAATTTCTATGGACATGCGCTAACTTTTCTGCTGTGGAGTTTTTGCGCTGATGCACTCCTCGTCATTATTGTCATATTAAGTCTTTTGTAGACCTCTAAGTTTCAGCATTTTTTTTTGGGGGGGGGGGTCACTGAGTAACATTGCTGCCTTACACAAAAACTTCATTTTGGGATATGGAATTACGGGTTATGAGTTTTGTCTTTGGTACGGTAGAAAATATTCGCGGCGAGAAAAGCAGTATCTGCAAGTTACCAGCATTTTCTACCCTTAAGGTTTCTCAAACGTTTTATCTCGGGGCCATCAAAAGTTGGGAGTTTGTGGTATAGAGGAAGGGTATATGTTTCTTTTCCGAGAGTGTTTGTGCTGTATGACATGCCTCTGTGTGACAAGTTTGTAGGCAAACTAAAAGAAGGAAAAAATCTTAAAAGTTAGACAAACGAAAGATTAATATGATTTAAGAAAAATGATTTAGATAATAAAAATAAGGAAAAAATAAGTAGATCTATAAAAGAAAATGAAAGAATAAGGGAAAAAATACAGTTGGGATATAGATCTGTCCATTTGATTTTCATATTGGCCACTATCTGATGAAACTCAAAGAGTGGTCGAAATAGAAGGGTTATCTTCTCTTTTTTTGTCTGCCTATCTGTAGAAAAAGAAGAAAATGCTGGTTCTACCTTTCCAACAATGTTTTCTACAGCCTTCTCAAGGCTGTCATGACTAGGGATCGTATCTATGAAAGATAACTCTATCTTTAGGTAATTGTGTTTATCAAATTATCTCCTTTCGAATCTCACGCGTGTGGACGTTTTCGTCTGAAACATCAATAAAACCTAGAAATGAACAACAAACAAGTAAGATTAAGTAAAAATAAACATTATTCTATGTATAGAAATAGTTTATTGGTGAAAAGATCACCCGAAAACAAGTAGGGCGAGCGTTGAAGTGGTAAGGCGTGTAGAGTACCTGTCACCGATCGTCAGTATGAAAACTATTGATCAAATATCTCCAAAATTACACAAAATAAAGTCATGATATTTGACGTTATGTTAGATAAAGTATATTTTAAAAGGTATAAGTAATTAATTCTATCCGACACGGTCCATATACCCGTAGGGCGATAAATCTAACGTAGGGCGTCGTAGGGCGAATTTTCCTGTAGGGGGTATTTTAGTATGACCCCAAAGAAAGTACTTCTGTAAAAATTATGGTTACTTCTTTCAATGCCAAATATATAAATTTGCGCTCTTTTGCAGGTAACCAGCTTCTCCTTTTTCAACAATGTTTTGTACCATATCAGTGACCTCATTTAAACTAATTTAAGTTTTGTCATCTACAGCAGCTTTCATATTGGGATAGTCTACTGTAGTTTTTTTCCTTTGGGGAAAGGGTTATGGAGTATATGAAAACATGAAAAAGTATTATGGCAAGCCGAGGAAGTGCATGGTATGACATAAGCGTTTTCTCCCTTTACCATTCTATTTTAAAAAAATCATCTGCAGCAAGCAAAATATGTCCCAATGTTAACTGCAGAACTAATGAGTAAGATAATCCGGATAACGGGTACCATGAAATAATTAAATGCCACGATTTCTCATTTCCGTCTCCCTTAAATGCTCGCAAAAGCCTCCTTCTTCCGACAGCAGGACAGCTGAGTACTATATTATGCTATCTGTAATAGAAGAGTTTAACAATTGACGCGGAACAAAGGTTAGTGGGTATGGTCTGACAAAATAAAAACGCGTGATTCATAATGACCTACTTTTCGTATAGCTTTCTGATGCAGTACAAAACTCCAGCCACGAGAATTGACACTAAAAGGTCGTTTAACTGTGGAAAGTAAGTTCCGGATCCCGGTTTATTCGCCAAGTCACTCCATGTAACATTTTCTGGTAGCCAAAACCATTCATTCCAAAACAGTGAGCGAGACCGCTCCCACACTTCCATTTTGATGAGACTGACGCTAGGTTCGAAGTTGAAATGCTGGTTCCCAATGCCGGCATAAAATTACCCTTGAGCAAGAAATCAGCAGTCATTAGACTGACAACAGCCGAGTATGCCGATTACTCTTTAACTTCCTTTTCCGTTTAGTTGCAGGTAATAATGGCAATGGTCTGAGTAACCATAAGAAAAAATCCGCGAACAGCGGGCTTTATCAGCTTATTCCATTTGATCGAATCCATCCATTCATTGAATCTTATCCAAACTTCATAGCTGTAATCATTTCTTGCTTAACCAACGTGCTTCAGGGAGATTTTCAAGTACTTCCCCCCTTGTTTTGATACGAACTGAAAGTTATCTTTTTTCCTGTGAGATTTTAAAGGGATTCTCATTTTCAGCATGCAAATATTCAAGCTTTCTTTAACCCACAAAAAAAACAAAATACATTTTCAGCCTAGAATAAGACCAAACAGTTGCAATTTTGTGGTTGCTTTCCGACCCCTCATTCGAGGACTAGCTCCGATGTTATTTTTGTGATTGTTTCTCCGCTAGCCCCCGCAGCAGCCACTCTTATGACCCATCTAGAGTGAGAAATTAAAATACCAGCATCGTTTCAAATGGCCGTATGCGTCGATCTTTTCTTTGTCAGTGAACAATAAGGTCCTGAATCAATAGACTAATGATTAATCTTTACAAAAACACTGAAATAGTTAAAAAAAGAGTGTTACCTCCTAGTAATTCCACTATTTCGGAATGTAAATATCCATTGACCTACTTCCCAGGAAGTCAAAACTAGGCTTGACATTTACTGCGCATGTTTCGGAAGTCACTTTGGTACAGTAAAGTTCTTTTATTTCACAATTTATCGGTTTCTGTGTTATCAGCTTGGGCATTGAAAGGAAAACTAAATGTACTGATGTATTTCATTTACGAGGAGTCGTATTTATCACTTAAATTGCCAATCGCACCATGTCATTGTTTCGAATCAAATTGACCACGCATGGGCAGTTAACTGAATTTATAATGAGTGTTTGTTTACAAATTAGCCAGATGTGTTTATGTCAAATAAATGGTAAATTACAAAAGGATCAATGAAAACCTTGCACTAAACTTGGTGTCAACTTAAAGTTAAATCATTTATCTATAGATTCATGTCCATTTTCATAGCTGACAAGCAGATTAAAGACACATTAAGCCGACTGAAAAATGACCTGTAAGTTTTTGAGATTTCCAGATGGTATTAAAGAAGGGCTGATGTGAAGGGGTGCGGAGACCCAATCACAAAAATAACATCGAAGCAACCCTTCAGACTGAAGGTAAGGGACCCCCTGAATTTTGAAATATCTTAAAAAATCGTCTATCAATTTTTATGAAACTTTTCAAGGTCTTTTAAAATGACCTTACCAACTCTCATAGTGAAAATTTGATTTTTTTTTTTTCAGCAAGAAAGAACATGTTGCCTATTCCAGTAGTGTTAAATTTTTGCTCTGTTGCTTAACATTCTCCGACGGTTTCGCACAGTTACCAGAACTGCGAACATAACTGGACAAGTCCATGACTTCAGTACCTCAATTCAGTTAAATATGAGGCCCTGATATTGTTTTTTGTACAAACAATATAGTTCTATACTTTACCTTAATTATCGCTCTCGTCACTTTCATTCAAACTTTGAAGTCTAAAATGATTTGTCCAATGTTTTCATATATGGTGTCTGTTATCCAATATTTGATTAAATTTTATTTTCGGCATGGCTTCAAAGTTTTTATACCAGTTCTGTTGAGATGTGTTCCAAACCACTTGACACTTAAAGGTCTTTCATGGTTTGTTTTGAATTGTTTTTCATTATGATTTTTCAGTTTGCCTAAAATTAGATCAACTGTAATACAGTCACACCTACAACAATTCTTTTAAGCTTGTTTATGGAACTAATCCACTTCATACAATGCACTCTTCTTCGTTTTATTGTTGTATGCTATACCACATGATGTGAGCCAGAGTTTGATTGGGTTTCGGGGAAATAAAAATCTATGGTTGGGTTTGGAAAAGAAAACAAAGTGTAGACAAGTGTGTGCAAGTCTCAAATACTGAATCATTGAAATAAAACCCAAATAAAAAACGAGATCAGGGCCTCAAAAGTTGAAGTTCATACTATTCAAACAGTAGATGACCATAGCTACTGTACTTGCATGAGAATTGTTTTCATTAACAGGTAAACCCTTTACTCAGAAAAGCCTTCAACCCTCCCACCGTTTTTAAGCTGTTTTGTTCATACTTTTTAACATTATGCTGAATGCAAAAAAGTCAAACTAAGTTATAAAAAATTCTGAAAATTTCACCCAGAGTTGGTAAAGGTAATATTATTAAGTATGCAAATTTTCAGTACAATAACTAAAGCATTTTTTAAGATATTTCAAAATCCAGGGGGTCCCTAGGAACCTCAAACAACCTACACAACAGCCAAATACTGCACATGGGGAAAGTATTGGACTAGGATCCAAGCTTGTAAATGCCCCAGAATGGGGACATTTTCTTCACATTGACTGAGAGAATAGCGGTCGCCATTTTGGGGGAAGTCAACAACGTCTGAAAGATGGGTTAGCCTAAAATACTCAGAGCTTCAGATAAGAGGGAGTGATGGTATTCTAAATCCATTATTTCTCTTCCAAACCTATGTTTTTGGGTACTCATTAGAATCATCTCTGAGAGACGATTCTAAAGGGTACCCATAACATAGGGTTTAGTTGAGAATAATTAATATTTTCAATTTTGAAATCAAAATCACTCCTTCTATCAGGAGCTCTGATACTTTTGGAAATTTTGGACAAAATGGACACAAGGGACAAAATAAAAATTGTCATGGTCTGAAATTGACAGTTGTGAAAATTTTTTTGATGCTGTTTTAGCCCTACTGTCTGAAAGACATTGGTATTCACACAATGTACGGAAACGGAACAAAACAGCGTTGGACGAAGTACATAGTGTAAAATTTGCATAAGTCAAAAAAGAAAAGTTATCGATTGGTTGCCATTTGGTATGTCACAATGTCATAATGTTCTCTGCAAATGGTTCCAATTCCGACAAGTTCAGTTGTTTGTCATCTGGTGAAGAGTTATAGTGCGAGAAAGAGATGGGCATCAAGGATGCTAAATGGGTTTACGTATGGGAAAATATTGTGTCTAGGTGAGACCTCCTCTGCGGCCAGCATAGGTCTAATATCAAGCTGCACAGAATGTGCAGCCTGATCTTTTTTCTACACTGTACACTTTGCTGAGATATTGTGTACAAACGCCACCTTGAAATCATCTGATGGCACAAATTTTTGGGGTCATGCCTCTAGACTGAAAACTTATGTTGGACTTATTTGGAGATCTATGGGTGGACTCTTTACCAAACGACAACATATTGGACATTCCAAATTGAAAGCAATTGCAGATGACAAATGTGGCCCAAATGCTGATTCTTTCCTTTAAAAGGGCAGAAAATATTGTGGGAAAAGGAGAAAATGCTGGTTACCAGCATTTTCTTCTTTTTCCACCATGTTTTCTAAATTTTTCTTTCTCAGGGTTTTTTAAAGTCGGGACTGTGGGAAAGGGTTAATTAACTGTTTCTACTTTTGCAGCCATGGGCAAGTTTTTGAAGCCTGGGAAGGTTGTGCTGGTTCTTGGGGGCAGATTTGCTGGTCGTAAAGCAGTTATAGTCAAGGTAACAAGAAGAACTCTTTTATCAAAATATTTTTCATTTGCACAAAATTTGGCTCCGTAGATACATTTGTTTTGGCCGAGCCTGGTTGCTCATTGGGCAAAAAGTGTCCCTCAGTGGTAATGTGTAGGTTGCAGCTCAATGGGGTCCAGTATTCCTAAGTGGTAGAGTGTAGGACTTGTAAAGTCGTAGGGAAAAGGATTTACCAGCATTTTCTCCTTTTCCCACATTATTTCCAGACGCGTGCTTCCATAAGGTCGTAAAAAACACAAGATTTTGTTAAAGTGTTGACCCTTTACCACACAATCCCCAGTTTTAAAATCCTTGTAAGGTGGCCTTTTGAAACCATTGTGGGAAAAGGAGAAAATGCTGGTAACCAGCATGTTCTTCTTTTCCCTCGATGTTTTCTTTGTTTTCAAAAGCAAATTAAATCATTGAAGTGGCATTTAATTTGCTGTCTGCAAATGCTTACAACTTGGACAAGTCTGAAATTTTGTCGTTTGGTTAATAGTTAGATAATTAGTCGATTCTTGTGTTGCTAAGTGGTTAAGCCAATAAGGTGTTGAATTATAAATTGAAAGGTCTTTGGTTAGATTCTCAACAGAGGTAATGTGTTTTCGTGAGTGTGTCTACTGGCAGGACACTTCAGAGCCCTAGCCAAGTACTTCTTAACCCTTTACCACGTAATGACGACTTTTAATGACCCCGAGGAAGAAGCCATTTGAAAACATTGTGGGAAAAGGAGAAAATGCTGTTTATGTTTATCAGCATTTTCTCCTTTTCCCTTAAAGTTTTCTACCCAATCAAAGAAAATTGAGTCATTTGCGCCACTATGAAATTGCAAATGCTTTCAATTTGGATAGGTCTAAAATTTTGCCATGTGGGAAAGGGTTAAACCAAGGATGAGTCAAGTAAAATTGATAGCTCTATGATGCAAAATGGTAACAGATTAGAGCCTACTCTTTGCTGTTTTAGCCCAGCTAATTTCATAGAAAACATGTAGATGTTGTCTTAGCCTTTTTGTCTATGTCATTGTGCCAAAATGTTGATATTTTCTCACACATACTGAAATGAAGAAATTTACTCCAAACCTTGCCCCCCCTTGTGAACTCACAAAAGGAAAACACATACCAGAAGGGTGGGTAACATGGTTTTTTAGCTTGACTGTTTTCAAAGAAAGCGACGAGTTACTGTCATAGCCCTGGTGTCTGCATTGTCATCTGGGAAAACTTTTACATTTCCAAGAACTGTGAAATTTTGTAAAATCTCTGTTGTACACTGAAGATATTTACTTCAAACTTGGGTAAGTTGTTTACTATCAAAAGGGAAACCATAGAACAAAGGCAGGTAACCATCAAAGTATTTTTGACAAGTTATGCCATTTTATCAACTTGGAATTTTCACTGTAAAACAAGCTACTGCAGTCGAGCGTTTGCATTCACATGCAGTGCTCTTGTTCAGCTAAGCTTTTATTACTGAAAAAGCAATTGGGGTTGAACATTATCACCAGTATGTGGTGCTCTTTTTTCAGAGCTCCAGACAGAAGGAGTGATTTTGATTTCAAAATTGAAAATATTATTTATTCTCCACTAAACCATATGTTGTGGGTACTCATTAGAATCATCTCATCGAGATGATTCTAATGAGTACCCACAACATAGGGTTTTGAAAAGAAATAAAGAATTAAGAATACCATCACTCCATCTTAGTGGAGCTCTGCCTTTGTGATTCCAGAATTATGATGATGGCACTTCTGAGAAACCATTTGGTCATGCACTAGTAGCTGGTATTGACCGTTACCCAAGACGGGTCATCAGAAAAATGGGCAAGAAAAAGATCAAAGACAGATCAAAGATAAAACCTTTTGTAAGAGTGTACAACTTTAACCATTTGATGCCAACAAGGTATGGTTTTAAATGCCAATCGCAAATATAGATGCTTTACCAGCCTGTAGATGATGATCAGAATGCACAGAATGCTGTCTTATCTGAACACTATACACGTCAGAATATTAATTAAATGAGCTGGCTCTGTGAAAATGAGGCTTAATGCATTTGCGTAAAGTATTGACCCAGGTCAGCCTGCGCACTCCTGAAAGGCTGACCTGGGCCAAAACTGTTTGCTTTTGGTCAATTTTCTGCATGTCCAAGGACTAGTGTACCTCATGATTCTGTCTGTTGTTGGACAAAATGCATTTTATGGATCCATGATCATGTGATGACTTACTTGGTATCATGCATCACAGAGATGCATTAAGCTCTCCTTTGCCATGCATGGCTCAATCATTTTCTGTCCTTGAAATGATAGAAAATGTGTTGGGAAAAGGACAAAATACTGGTTACAGTCATTTTTTCCTCTCCCCACAGTGCTTCCAAAAGACTCATCCAGGGTTGTTTAAAGCATAAAATTGTACTGTAAAAGGTAAAACCTTCACCATGGAATAATTTGTAAAATTTTTTGTCATGAAACTTTGTGTTTATTTTTGTACTGTACAAAAAGAAAAAAGAGAGATAGAGGATACTAGTATTTATTTTTTACGGTGAAAGATCGAAATTTATTTCATCGAGTGAACATCATCAGTAATATTTTCACTCGTGTTGGCATGAAAATATTATTGATGATGTTCACTCGATGAAATAAATTTCGATCTTTCACCCAAAAAAAAAAACAAATATTCTATTTATTTCATGCTTTCAACCTTTTTTTTTTGGGGGGGGGGGGGGAACTTACATCATAATTCAGTACAGTTCTTTCCGGTTATTCGCCGTAGCATATCCCCTCCGCCTAGCAACGCATTACGATATTACGTCAAGCACAAGAAATGTAGGGTAAATTACGGCATATTTCCATCTGGTTGAGAGGCACGCACATTTTACCTAGGTAACTAGTGCGCGGGAACAACTGTTTCCGCCTTCAGTTGAAGAGTTGGAGTATAAAGATCGGTATTTTTCACTGGTCGTAACCATATATTGAAAAATATTTCACCGTTATTTCTCGATAACCTAGCGGAAAACATGAAATAAGATGAGATATTTGTATTGGTTATTTCTTACTATTAATGTATTTTGACCACTAAATCTGAGTGTGATAGTAATGTCACTTGTTGGTAGAGACTAGAGACCATGTACACAGTGTAGGAAATAGGCATGAATTCCAGTTAGCCATTAATATATTACTAATTTAGGCTTGTCATCTAGAACATGCAGGGGTTTATTTAGTTTTCTAGCTCTGCAAAATTCTTTCTGATGATTGTAACTTGTGTCTGGATTCAGTCCTTTCTCATGACTGAACATTGTTGTCAGGGTTCCCGCTGGGCTTCGCATTTGGCGCCATTTGCAATAAATTTTTAAATGTGGCGCAAGAAAACGTCGATTGGCGCCGTTAGTTTTCATATCGGGGTGCTGTATATTTTGATACTGGTCCCATTTACTGCAATGCATGGAAGCATGAATGCCAATCCATCGATTTAAAATAAATAAATCAGCTGGGATAATCAACGGCATCGATGTAATCCAAATTACTTCAGAAGTAGATGTCATTTACACCCGACTATCCAAATATACATACACTTCCGATAACATTACGAACAGTCGGCTAGACACAATTTGGCAGTTCACTCAGGAAAACTTTAAGAAAGTGAAAGCATCGAAGACCAGTGACCAGTATAAACTGTGAATATTACTACCTGTCTAAATGAATCATGATCGGAGTTGAGATCGATAAATTTCGTTTAAATACAGCGGGTTTCCAAAATGGCAACCTTATCGCAGTCAGCTCTGACTAAAACCCGGACGGTAACGTTTTCGGAATAGTCTGTGTCGTTTTTCCTCCATTAATCGCCCACCTTTCGGAAAATTTGTTTGGTTTTTAGCTCCACTGGCCGAAGGCCAGCGGGCTTATGTCATGGCCTGTTGTCCGTCGTGCGTCCGTCTGTGCGTCCGTCCGTGCGTTAACTTTTTTTTAAAATGTCTTCTTCTCTGAAACTACCCATCCAATTTTGATGAAACTTCACAGAAATGATCCTGCCATGGTCCTCTTCAGAATTTCTTGAAAGAATTTAATTCCTTCAAAAACTCTGGTTGCCATGGCAACAAAACTGAAAAATTTTGAAAATCTTTGAAAATCTTCTTGTCTGAAACCGTAAGGCCAAGGGCTACCAAATTTGGCATGTAGCTTTATCTAGTGGACCTCTACCAAGTTTCTTCAATTTATAGCCCTGGGGTCAAAATTGGCCCCGCCCCGGGGGTTACAAGTTATACATGGGCTTATTTAGGGAGAACTTTAAAATTCCTCTTCTACCTAGCCATAGGGCCTAGAGCTACCAAATTTGGCATGTAGCTTTATCTAGTGGACCTCTGCCAAGATTGTTCAAATTATAGCCCTGGGGTCAAATTAGGCCCTGCCCGGGGGTAACAAGTTTTACATGGGCTTATATTACAAGTTTTACATGGGCTTATATAGGGAGAACTTTAAAATTCTTCTTTGACCTAGCCATGGGGCCTAGGGTGACCAAATTTGGCATGTAGCTTTATCTAGTGGACCTGTACCAAGGGTGTCCAAATTATAGCCGAGGGTCAAATTTGACTTCGCTCCGGGGGGTAACATGTTTTACATGGGCGGGCTTATATAGGAAAATCTTTCGCATCTAGCTATAAGGGCTAGGGCTATCAAATTTTGCATTTAGCTTTATCTAAGGGGTCTCTATCAAGGGTGCCCAAATTATAGCCCAGGGGGTCAAATGTAGCCCCACCCCAGGGGGTCACAAGTTCTACATGGTCTTATATAAGGAAACTTTAATAATCTACTTGTACATAGCCATATTTAGGCCTAGGGCTACCAAATTTTGCATGTAACTTTATATAATGGGCCTCTACCAAGAGGGCCCAAATTTTAACTTTGGGGGTCAAGTTTGACTCCACACCAGGGGTCACAAGTTTTACATTGGCTTTTATAGTGAAAACTTGATAAACCTGTGTCATGGATCACATATTTTACAGGGCCTTTTATTCAGCAAACTTGTTTTACATGACTTTTTATTGGGCAAGATTAGAAAATCTTTTTGTTTATAACAACACATTCTAGTTTCATATTGTAGGTCTGGGGTCAAAATTGCCTTCATTCCAGGGATCGCAAGTTTAACATGGGCTTCAAAATATTGTCACTTAAATTTAAACATTAATCAAGGGAAATAACTCTTTATGAAAGATAAAGTTCGTTACTATTTACCTCCCTTGATTATCAAGCTGCAGTGATACATGATTGGTGCTAGACAAGTTTTTTAGCTCCACTGGCCGAAGGCCAGCAGGCTTATGTTATGGCCCGTTGTCCGTTGTGCATCCATCCGTATGTTAACTTTTTAGCTCGTTTGAGCACAACGTGCTCAAGGGGAGCTTTTAGCATTTGTTTCAACTCAATAAAAGAATTTTCAATCATACACCAAAACAAAAAATTATCCTCCACATATCTGACTGTGTTTACAAACTATGAAGTGTTCATATTAATACACCATGTCTACTGTTTGATGATGACTAGCTTAGAAAAAGTATTAATAAAATAAGTTTGAAAAAAAATCTTAGTGATTTATTATGACAATTGTTAGCACACATGTAACTCATTACCAAACGATAATATTTTAGGCTTGTCTAAATCGAAAGCACTTGCAGACGACAAAATAAAAGTGATTGAAAATTTGAAATTTGTTTTGTGAACAGTAGAAAACATTGTAAGAAAAGGAGAAAATGCTTTTCTAAAGCCTTCTTTCTCAGGGTCATCAAAAGTAGGGATTGTCTGGTAATAGGTTAAAAAGATATATTTCAAACTGAGATTGATGTATATACTTGTTTTTTACTGGCACTGAAGGTCCATCCGTCCATCTGTCCGTGCATGCATTAACTTTTATTTCAAACATCTCTGAAACTACTTATCCAATTTTGATGAAACTTCAAAGAAATGATCCTGCCATGGTCTTCTTCAGAATCCCATGACAGAATTTTATTCCTTCAAAAACTCTGGTTGCCATGGCAACAAAACTGAAAAATATAGAAAATTTTCAAAAATCTTCTTCTCTGAAACTGTAAGGCCTAGGGCTACCAAATTTGGCATGTAGCTGTATCTAGTGGGCCTCTACCAAGTTCCTTCAAATAATAGCCATGGGGTCTACCAAATTTTGCATGTAGCTTTATCTAGTGGGCCTCTACAAGGAGGGCTCAAATTATAGTCCTTGACCCAAGTTTGTCCCCACACCACGGAACACAAGGTCACCAGTTTTACATGGGCTTTTGTAATGAAAACTATCTTAAGTCATCATGTTACTAACCATTATAAAGACTAAGGCTATTAGATTTAGCCCTGTCTCATGGGTTTCATGTTTTACAGGGCTTTTCATTGAGAAAAATTTGAAAATCTTCTTGTTTATAACATTCAAGAACTGAATTATTTGGTATGGAGCTTTATATTGTGGACCTCCACCAGGATTCAAATAATTATAGCTTTGCGATCAAAATTGGCTTTGCCCATGGATCACAACTTTCTCGTAGGATTAGATAGAAAAATGTTTGCATGTCCTCGTGTTTGAAATCAATTTGCTGAATATTGTAATGTTTGGCTTGTAGTGTTTTTACTTAATAGCCAGTGGAGCGATACAGGGCCATCATGGCCCTCTTGTTAATATTTTAACTTCCGTGTGTTTCAAATTGTAAATAGTCCCCTCTTTAAGATAGTGTTACAGATGAAGAAACTGTTCTAAAGGAGTAGTTTCTACTTTTGTAACAATGTTTTCACATACTGACTTTCTTGTTGTTTGGTTGGTACCACAAAACTTCTATTTGTTTCCAAAAGGTCTTTTTATAGAACTTTGTTTAAAAAGGAGAAATTGCTATCAATGACCTTTTTCTTACATTTGTCCCAAAGGTTTTACAGACACTGATGATAGATCTACTAAAACTTATTAAATGTTAATTTTTCGTTGTAAACAAAAATTATTATCAAATTATTTTCATGCAATAAACAAAGATATGAGATATTTAATCTGATAAAAACAAATGTTTATTTCATTGCTCTTGACACAACCACAAGATGATAATATATTGACCAATTTTTTATTATGCCGGACCCCCTGTTCTTTCATTTTAAAATTGGCACCAACTGGCTCCAATCATTTCAATCTGGCGCAAACTTTTCTCATTTGGCGAAAGTGATGGCGCAAGGAAAAATGTAGCCAGAGGGAACCCTGGTTGTGGTAATGTTAATGTTGGATATCAGGTAGTGGCTTGGAAAGAATGTTTTGCAAAGTACATATAATGGTAAAAGATACCCAAGGAAAATGTGGATAGGTCCACAGGCCACTGAAATGTAATTACATCAATTTTTATAAACACCACTAAGTCTTTACCCATTGACAAAATTTTAGACTTGTTCAAATGGCAGGCAAGAAATTAAATGAGGCTATAATGAGCATTTTTTTTTTTAAGTGATAGAAAACATAGTGGGAAAAGGAGAATATGCTGGTAACCCGCTGGTTTCATAAGTCTTCTCCATCAGGGTTGTTAAAACTCAGGATTGTGTAGTAATGGCCTAAGTTTATTTGTAGACTTGCCTACATTGAGAGCATTTGAATAGATCAACGTGTGGCTAAAATAATAGGATTCCTGCTTTGAATTATGGAAAACATTGTGAGAGTAGGAGAAAATTCATGTAATGGTTACCAGCATTACCTTCTTTTCCCACAAGTGTTTCCAGAAGCCTTTTTCCACAGTGTCATACAAAACATAGGATTGTTTGGGAAATAGTCAATATTACAAAGTAATTTGTTAGAAATCAAATAGGAAATACATGTATGCCATTTCAGATATTCAGTTGATGTCAACTTGGACAAAGGTGCAGTCAACAAGGAAGTTTTCAAAGATCCATCAAAGAAAAGAAAGGCGAAAAGAGAAGTAAAAGCCAAATTTGAGGAAAGGTAGGCCATAGGAAACTGTAGTCTGATTCTTTACCGAATGGCAAAATTGTGGACTTGTCTGTATTGAAAACATTGCGAAGTCTTCTAAGGGTCATCAATGCACTTGGAGTTTTTGGAATAGGGTAAATCTCACTTGAGGGTATAGTGTTTAACTGTTTACCAAACAACGAAATTTTGGACTTGTCCAAAATCAAAGCATTTGCAGACAACTAAACAAATGTAATTCAAAAATTGAAATTTGTTTTGGAAAGTGTAGAAAACTTTGTGGGAAAAGGAGAAAATGCTGGTTACCAGCATTTTCTCCTTCTCCCACAAAGTTTCCAAAAGCTTTGTTTTTCATGGTCGTTAAAAATCAGGGTTGTGTGGTAAATGGTTAACCGTCTGGTGAAACATTCTGAGATGTGACCACCCTGATGAAGGAGGCTTTTGAAAACATTGTGGGAAAAGGAGATAATGATGGTAACCCTTTTCTGCCCCTTCAATGACAAATCCTATGGATGGGTCTAAAATTCCATAGCCTGTTAAAGGGTCTTAAATTTGATGATAGGATGATGCAGTTTCTTTAAACCATTTATCTGCTCATTGATGAGTTAAAAGAATTCACCTAAACTGCTAGGTCATTTATTGCATTCTGGAAGAATAACATAAGTGTAGAACCAAGTTTTTGGCCATCAGTGCTGAAAACTGAAAAATGTTGAAGATCTTGCCCAGAACCACAAGTCAGATGGAATAGAAATAGGAACAGGACATTGATATTGGAGTATTAATTCTTAAGCTGCTAAGTGCAACTCACTGACCTTTTGCAGACAGTGTAGAGCAAGATCAGACTGCACAGAACATGCAGTCTGATCTTGGATCTTCTCTGTCCGATACGGAAATATCTATGTCTCCCCCCCATCAGGGTCGGGAGACATATTGTTTTTCCCCGTGCGTCCGTCTGTCTGTCTGTCCGTCACAAATCGTGTCCGCCCTATAACTCGAAAACCTTTTAAGATATTTTGATAAAACTTCACACATTTGTAAAGCACCATGAGACGAAGTGTCATGCACAAGAACCGTAACTCTGGCTTGTATATTTTTCGAGTCGTTTCCCTTTATTTTCCTTCACAAATCATGTCCACTCTATAACTCGAAAACCATTCAAGATATTTTGATAAAACTTCACACATTTGTAAAGCACCATGAGACAAAGCATCATACTCAAGAACCATAACTCTGGCTTGTATATTTTCGAGTTATTTCCCTTTGATTATTTTCCTTCACGAATCATGTCCACTCTATAACTCGAAAACCTTGTAAGATATTTTGATAAAACTTCACACATTTGTAAAGCACCATGAGACAAAGTGTCATGCTCAAGAACCATAACTCTGGCTTGTATATTTTCGAGTTATTTCCCTTTGATTATTTGCCTTCACAAATCATGTCCACTCTATAACTCGAAAACCTTTTAAGATATTTTGATAAAACTTCACACATTTGTGAAGTGTCATGCTCAAGAACCATAACTCTGGCTTGTATATTTTTCGAGTTATTTCCCTTTGATTATTTTCCTTACTCAATTTACGTACAATTCGTGTCCACTCTATAACTCGAAAACCGTTAGAGAAAAATGACCATTATTTCAGTTAGAAATTGCCTTGGTGACATATCAATCCTTCTGACACCAAAAAGGGGGGAGACATCTGTGTTTTTTTTTTTTTTTTTTTCTGTAGAAAAACAAGTTCTCGTTTTTGTTTGAAACAGAATTATTCAGATTTTTCTATCGGCTTGAAAGACGAAAAAGGATTTTTTTTGGTCGACCTATGACCTATTATTGCATAGGGAATATTTAAGAATCTCTTTGGCTTGAACCACAGGGCCTAGAGCTCAGACCAGTTTTGAAAACAGTGTGGAAAATAAAGGGGGTACTTATTTTTATGAGGAATTTCTCCCTCTTAGCTCATATTCTCACCCAAGTTCAAGACAGTTGCAGACGAGAAATTAGATGTTGCTCAAATAACCAGTTGTCGCAGAAAAGGGGAAAAAAAACATTCTGGGAAAGGGAGAATAATATAATTAGCATTTTCTATTTTTCCCGCAATGTTTTCAATGGCTTCCTTGTTCAGGGTTGATGTAACTCGCAATTGTTTTGTAAAGAGTCTACAAGGTTTTAGCATGTATAGAACAATCTTGTTAACCCCTAGGCTGCTAAGCGCAACTCACTGACCTTTTGCGGACACTGTAGATCAAGATCAGACTGCACAGAACGTGCAGTCTGATCTTAGATCTACGCTATCCGAAAAAGAGATATTATCCAAAAAATGAATATGAAATATTGTTAGTCAAGTTTTTACTATCGGCTTGAAAGTTTCATTTAATTCATTTAACGGGATAATGGTTTATTATTGCTTTCTTACAACTTTTAAAGTCGTATGCACATTTGTTTCAGAAGCTGATATGTTTTTGTTATTTCTACTTTCAGATACAAGACAGGCAAAAACAAATGGTTTTTCCAGAAGTTGCGTTTTTAAAATGTACATTAAACAGAAAAAAAAAAATGCCCCTAAACTTGCACGTTTCTTGTTCTTGTATTTAAATCCTTTACAACCTACAGGCAACTTATTTGCCAGTCTCCATATATCAAAACATGCAGATGTACATTGGGTACTTCCTTATTTGGCTCAGTATATATTTATTCCTTATAGTAAAATACATACAGGTGTATCTTTTTGCATGTAAATACAAAATTTGCACATAATACACAAAGTAATGCACATGACGCACAATGAATAAACGTGTGATGTTTAAGAAATGTGTTGAGATCCTGGACATAGTTTCACACACACACAAAAACCCTTTAATTATACTGCAAAGAAAATTGGATAATATGCTCCGAACAGGGGTCTGGAAATCTTAGAAATTTCTGTTTGTCCACGGACATGTAAATTCAAAATGTCCACTTGTCCGCCAGTGCGGCTTACTCGTCCATAACAAAAACAGTTTTAAATTGCATAAAATGTGCCTTTCCAGGCAGCTATAAGCATGTATTAACGGGTAAAAACCGGGCGTAAACGGGAGAAAACGTGTATTCTAACACATGAATTCGGCTCTAATAAGACAGTGCAACGAAAGCGTGGTAAAATCTACGTTATTTTATGTAGAGTGACGTCATTCTATATAGAGTGACGCCATTCTGTATAAAGTAAGTAAGTTAATCAATGGAATATAATCTGCATCTGCTTTTTTACTCTAAGTATGAACTTGTTTTCCTTTAATTAAGAGTGGGTCATGTTAGAATCGAAATAATCTTCTTTCTATCGTGGTTTATCGTTTAATAAACCACGTTGTGAGTTATGAGGCGCAATGAATAAACCACTCGGGCTATCGCCGTCTTGGATTATTTATTGTGCCTCATAACTCACAACTGGTTTATTGAACGATAAAACACGATAGAAAGAAGATTATTACTTAATTCTAACATGACACGTGAATTTGGCTCTATAAACACAGTGCAACGAAAGCGTGGTAAAATCTACGTTATTCTATGTAGAGTGACGTCATTCTGTATAAAGTAAGTAAGTTATTCAATGGAATATAATCTGCATCCGCGTTTTTGCTCTTAGTATGAACTTGTTTTCCTTTCAGTTAAGAGTTGGTCATGTTAGAATCGAAATAATCTTATTTCTATCGTGGTTTATCGTTCAATAAACCACGTTGTGAGTTATGAGGCGCAATGAATAAACCACTCGGGCTGTCGCCCTAGTGGATTATTTATTGTGCCTCATAACTCACAACTGTGGTTTATTGAACAATAAACCACGATAGAAAAAAGATTATTTCTTAATTAGTAAATTCACGCGCCGTCAACGCCAGGCTTTGTACTATCAATATCCTCGATCCGGGCCTACCTTGTAAACAACGTTTGTCCTTGTCAGAACTTCCCTAGACTCCGACCAACAAATTGTAGGAACTTGTACCATATTAGATCCTCTTTATGGCTCGTCTTTGATGATATTAGTACACTACAAACAAAATTTTGCACATAATCTCAGTCGAATCGAGATCTGAACAAAAAATCACTCGTGAAATGCACTCTACACCAGCTACATCCCACCCACTTTCTAGCGTGATTGGCAATTCTTTCGCTTGATATAGATCTATCCCTTGGACGTCTTTCGGTTACAGAAATTCATATCCACTCATTTACCTTCATTAAAATCGATCCAGACCTGTACAAGTTTATCCCAGAAAAGTCCACTTTGTTTTAAAAATCATTCGAAGTGAATTTACACCGAGAGAATCAAAACTGACATGTAGGACTAACGGCTCTTCACTGTTCTTAACAAAAACTTTTTCGCCGACTTCCGGTTTTTACCCATTTATGTCCAGTACATTTGAAGTTCGCTTATTTGCATTTCTATGGAAATATTTTTGCTATTGTTGCAAATTATTGCTAAAAGACTTTTCCTTTGTGCAATAATAGCATTAATTCACGTTTTTTTTTCGGTCGTTAACATTCGCAGAGGCTCTCAAAATACTTTAACACCCTCGTGATTCGCACTCGGGCGTTAAACCATTTTTCAGGCCTCTGCGAATGTTAACGACCTCAAAAGCGTGAATTAACCCTATATTCAACGACGCCTCGTTAAAAAGACGCTGTCTTGTTTGTCATATTCCTTGTAACGATACTTTTTATATTTACGATTGGAGCCGCCGGAAGCTTCCGATGTCTCGGGCTTCTCACATTCCATTTGCTTCTAAAAGTTACTTTAAAAGTTGATCCATTTTCTCCAATTGTACGCATCAAATAATCGCGGATTGTTTTGGTTTGAGATGGTTTCCGGCAGAGGGGATAATGCCAGAACCACTGAAGCCGTACCATCAGATTAAAGGCTAAAATATTCACATGTGCGACATTATCGTAAAAGATCTTTGATTCGATGATAAAAGTAAAAATATTTTCATCCACAATGGTGGATTCAGATATTTTCCAAAGCAAAATAGTCGGCGTGCAAAAACAGCCGCGTATTATACCGACTCTGTCGTATGCGGTGAATGCGGAGGTACACCAAATGTGTAATTTGGGTTTCCAGAATTCAGGGATCATCTCAAGCCGCTGTTTACCATTCAAAATGTCATTTTGTTCCAGTGGTGAAAATTTGTATTTTACTGCGTAATATTAACAACAGATATTTATTTAAAAAATTCCGCCTATTTTTTACTTGTCCGCGGACAACTAGATTGAAAAAAGTCACTTGTCCGACGCCAAATTTTCCCGAGTCGGACGTAGGATTTCCGCACCCCTGCCGAATATATATTGGTGTTCACTGGCAAGCTCCAGGGAACATGACAGTTTCCCAGTGTGGAGCCCCGTAGACTTATGCACTTCAATGCGAAATCCAAGGTGGTGGCGTCGAATAGCAGTGAGTTGGCCACAAGACAAGTACATATTATGGATTATTTCTTTATGGTTGCCATTAAAACGGAAAGAATGGATTACTTTTTTAAAGTATATAAAAATGGTTAAATGTATGTTTATTCAAGTGTCAAATGTCATATTGTAATTTTAAAAAAAGATAAACTAACGGGTGTTTGAAGCAACTCGTGGTCGTTTAATTTTGCCGACAAACCATAGAATGAATACATGTAACTTACCTTGAAGTTGTTTAATTCCATATGCTAAAGTGAAAGTGAATCGCAGTGGCATCATTTCTTAGTGACATCAGTTTTCAGTGTGTTGGGGCACTCAGAAGGGAAATAAGATTTTTGTACTCGATGCGCGAGACCATAAAACATGGAAATTTCACTTGAAACCACGTTGGAAAAGTAAAGCTTTGTAGTACAATACATTCGTTGTCCGATCAGGTGGCAGGTCACTTAGAACTCGTTCGGCCCGGCGACACGACCCCCACCCCCCCCCCCCCACCCCTATAGCCGTGAACAAGTTTCCAAGTGCCCCGCCACCTGACCGGACAGCTTATAAAGTCTCATTTTGCCCTAATCTGCTGAAGCATTCATTTTCCGACCTAAGATGAGTTTTTTATTAGCTCCACTGGCCGAAGGCCAGAGAGCTATAGTCATGGCGTTGTGTCCGTCCGTTCGTCCGTGCGTGCGTCCGTAAACTTTTTCTTTAAAAAACTTCTCAGAAACTATTGACTGAATTTTTACCAAATTTCACAGGAATGTTCCTTTGGTGGTCCTCTTTCAAATTCCTTCAAATAATTGTGTTCCATGAAGAATTCTGGTTGCCATGGCAACCAAAGTAAAAAACCTTTAAAAATCTTCTCCTCCCAAACCGCTATTTGGATAGCATTATTATTTTGCAGGAATGTTCCTTAGATACAGGTTTACAGAATTCCTTAAAAAAAAAAAAAAAAAGATCTGTCAAAAAACATGGCTTTTATGGGAGACTCATTTTCCTTTTATGGTATATAGTAAAATCTGAGAAAAATTTCTTCTCTAAAACTATTCATTGGATTTCATTGTTGTTTTGCAGGTAAGTTCCTATGGTGGTTGTCTACTAAATTGTTTCTTCAGTGAGCTAAAATGCAGGATTGAATGATAATTGTTAAAAACTTCCTTTCGCCATTATAGAAATATCAGGCCTGTGGAGCGATACAGGCGCTCAAGCGCCTCTAGTTTGAGAGAAATTTTGCTGACGGACGAAAACAAACTTGAGTAACGTTCTCAAATCCTGAGCTTACACATTTCATACTCGACCTAGCAGAATAAAGGATTTAGCAGAGTTCACAGACTGAAGTCCATCATTTCGCCGAGTTGAGAATCCGGATTTGAGATTACCAAAGTCAAATGTCAGTGAAATGCATCTCAAATAACGAACATAACTCTGGCTGGGTAGCTCAGTTGTTAGCGTATCCGAATCGTGACTTGATGGTTGCGGGTTCTATGCATGTTTGATGCAAAATTTCTTTCTGCCGATCTTTTGCCTCTTACCTCTGATGCATGTTAGAAAAGCAGTCAGTGACTTGGAAAGAAAGTTTTGTCAGTACTGGTATGAGAAAATCATTAACGCGTGCGAAGGTGCACTGACCGCCGTTATATGACCTAAGCTGTAAAAACGGCGTTAAACTTCAGTGCAAATAAATCTGAAAACGAGGTTGTTGGCGGATTTGAGCAAAATAAAGTAATTATAAAAATGTGTGAAACTGGACCCAGGATGCCTTTTGTCTGTATAGAGAAGAGAATTATTCATCATGAACTCTTAGAACTCGAAGTACAACCTCATTTTAGGCATTTAAACTGCACGTTACATGCAGCCCGATCTTGGATCAGCACAGCCCGCCATTATGTAAAATAATCTGGCAAAAACGATCCTGGAATTGGTAAATTTCAGATTTTTTTCCCTTTCAAAGTTTCCCCCCCCCCCCCCCCATTTATTCAAGGCTAAAACCCTTTATCAAACAGTCCTTCATTTCAACGACCCAGAGACACAGTGCTTTTGAAACCATCGTTGGAAAAGGAGAAAATGCTGGAAACCAGCATTTTCTCCATTTTCCACAATGTTTTCTACCCTGTCAGAGACAAATCTTATCATTTGAGCTACTTTTGAATTGTCGTCTGCTCATGCTTTTTGGTAAATAGTTGGTTTCTTTGTATGGTGCTTTAGTCCAATTTCAATATTATTTCAGTTATACCACGGCGTCCAGAGCACGTATCCGTGCCTTCCTGGAATTTGTTTGACCAGTACTTCGCGTGTTTTTCTTCTCCAGCCCGTGGCAGGTTTGCCACATAATCGCTGTCGAAACAATAATCAAAAGTGAGAAAGTAACGATAACGTTAGCTGGCTGTCGCCAATCCTTGGAAAGAAATTTGCCGAGCTGGGGATGCAAACCATGGTTTCAAGTCTTGTTCGAGCTTGGCTAAAGAGTCAAATAGGGTGAAAAATTAGCCCAGCCCCCCCCCCCCACCCCGTGGGGTGCGCAATGATTCTTAAACCCAGGTTATGCCCTTGTATAATAAAGAATGAGCCATGCTCTGGCAAAAGGGGGCTTAATGCATCTCCTTGCCCCATAGTACCAAGCAAGCCGTCAATTACTTATGGATCCATAATAGCCACTTCTCTTAACAACCGACTTAATCATGACGTAGACTGGCCCTTGTACATACAGAACATTGACCAATAACGAAAAGTTTCGGCCCAGGTCAGCTTGCTAAGGCTGACCTGGGTCGATACTTTTCGCAGATGCATTAAGCATGGCTCGTATATAAAACGTCGATATTCTTACAGCTATTCGAACCACATCATATTGCTACAAACCCTGCTTTCATCGAAGTTTTTCTTGAGTTTGACGGATTCCCATGTCTGGACTTTTTTTTTTAAATCCGTTATATCATTCATTTTAAGTGTTCCTTTTATGCAATGGATTGATATGCTGTACATATATGATATCTGTAAGTGAAGCTAGTAGATAAAAAGTGAGAGAGCTGGGACAGTACCCGGAAGTAAATTAAAATCGTCTCTTCATCGTCCCGAGCCAAGCATAAAACTCTCACCGTGCATTAAGGTCAAAGAGTGCATTAAGGTCATCAGAGGGTAAAGGTAAAATGGGGGTAAAGGTCAAAAGTGCATTAAGGTAATCAGAGGGTAAAGGTAAAACGGGGATTAAGGTCAAAGAGTGCATTAAGGTCATCAGGGGGTAAAGGTAAAATGGGGTTAAGGTAATCAGAGGGTAAAGGTAAAATGGGGGTTAAGGTAAAAGAGTGCATTAAGGTCAAGGAGAGCATTAAGGTCATCAGGGGGTAAAGGTAAAATGGGGGTTAAGATCAAACGAGTGCCTGAAGATAATCTGAGTGCCTGAAGATAATCTGAGGGGGTTAAGATCAAACGAGTGTCTGAAGATAATCTGAGGGGGTTAAGATCAAACAGTGCATTAAGATCAAACGAGTGCCTGAAGATAATCTGAGTGCCTGAAGATAATCAGAGGAGGTTAAGATCAAACAGTGCATTAAGATCAAACGAGTGCCTGAAGATAATCAGAGGGGGTTAAGATCAAACAGTGCATTAAGATAAACAGTGCATTAAGATCAAACGAGTGCCAGAAGATGCTTCCCTGCGGTCAGCAGGGTAATCTGAGTGCACCCTGCCGACCGCAGGGAGGTATCAAACGAGTGGGGCCGATCCTCGAACAGCCAGCATTTTTGAAAAAATAAATCTAAGTAAACGTAAAAACGTATGGAACCGCTAAAAGAGTTTCTAAAAGAATTAAACTTAGACAAAGACGTGGGTTTAATGGATGCTATATATAACATGAAAGAGAATTTGCTAAATATAGATATAGCTAAAGATAAATTTAAAAAGTTAATTTACTCTACACCGGATGAGCAACGAAGACACCTGGAGTCGAGCCTCCAGGCGAGACAGGCTTCCGCAAGATTCGCAACGCTTCTAGTTGCGTATACGAACTTTATTTTAGATTCTATCAATCCGGAAATTAGACGAGATTTTGGCTTAAAGGCGACATTTTGGAGACACATTTACGCGAGTGGAAACCTCTCAAAGAGAGATTTAATATTTAAGATTAAGAATACTCTAGGGCAAAAAGTAGAGAAAGGGCTAACGAGAAACGAAATAGTGTATGAAACGATAGTAAATTTTTTATACGTGGTTGTGGGTGGTCGTTCAAATTATATAAAGAGTAAAAGAAAAGTGCGAGGAGGACAAGCTTTAAAAATTTTAAATATGACGAACAGAATAGCTAAAAAGGTTGGGTGCTAAAATATTGATATTAAATTAATAATAAAGAAATTTTATAAATGTCTGACTTTCGTGTATCCACTCACACTTTCACAGCATACACAAACTTAAACGACCTTGATTTGGGTGTAATCTTTGATGAAGTTGACATAAATTCTTCTCTCATCCATATGCTATATAAAGAGAGAGAAAAAGGTTTTAAGAAAAGAAAGGAAAATAAAACGAAATATTTATTAAACTGTATATCATTTACTTTTTCCAAAAAAGTTAACCTTAAACTTTTTAGAAACGGGGTAATTCAAGTTACGGGTTGTAAAAACTTTGATGATTGTAAATCGGGTTTACTTTTATTTTGGGGTCTTAAATGTTGTTCTAAGTTCGATCATTTAGAAGCTCATATAGTTTCGATAATGAGAAACGTTATTTTTAACTTAGGATTCTCAGTTGATAGAGAAAAGTTATTTTGCGTGATTAAAAATTCGAACGGGGTATCTCACATTAATGAAAAGCAGTATCGCGTAACTATAGACTCGATAGATGATATGCCAGTTTATAAAATTAGAATAGAAGACGAGAGATTAATAGAAGAACCAAATATAACTTATAGCGAGTTTGGAATTAATAAAGCTGAGAAATATATTAGTATAGTTATATTTACAAGGGGAAAAGTCCTGTTTTCGGGTGTTCATGAAAAGTATCAAACTCCGGTTGTAGAATGGTTCTTAGATTTAGTAAAACGTGAGGATATAAAAGCGAAAGAAGCTAGTAATTTTTCGCTAAAAAAATATATACTTCCGAGTTATTTTAAAGAGATCCATGCTGATCCTCGGAGTCCCTCGGACGACGACCCCCGAGCCACCCCCTGTCTCGCCTGGAGGCTCGACTCCAGGTCGGGTGATGAAGCATACGATAGCATAAAAAAATTAAATTTAAGTAAAGAAATCCTATATAAAAAAATGTGGGAGGATATGAATTGTATCAAAAGTGGAAAACTTTGTATAGAAAATCTTTCTATAGATTACGCGAATAAATATAAAAGCAAGGAGTATGATTTTGTTAAGATTCCAGTAAAGTACAGATACCCTAATAATAAAAATGGTCCGTTGCTTATACGTACCCCCGTTTTGTTTTCAAACGGTGTTAATTCGTTTGATGATAAAGCGGAAGATCTAAAAGATTTCTCGTTATCTTTACTATGTTATAACGGTGGAAGACCTACGAAAAAGGAAAGAGAATTTAAAGAAGCTCTGGAAAAACTAACGGGTTTCTTCCGAGAGCGTGGAAAGGACAAAGAAATAAAAGACGAAAAGATTAAAACTTTAGGCACAATTAGTATTTTAAGATATACTGATGATGGATCAGCTAAGATATACGCAAAACTTTACGAAAACAAAGAATCTAAGACCCTCTTTTACGATGAAGACGACAAAGAGGTAAACCCTCGTTCATATAAGAAAATTGCTTGTAAGTTGTTTTGTATTTTAAAAGTAGAAGGAATACTTAAAAATAAAAGCGTTGAAACGATCCAGATTAAAGTTATGTCGGTAAAAATAGTAGAAAAGAATGTAGAAATACCGAATAAGAAGGAAAAGGCAATTATACCTAATATTTTAGATGAATGTCTATGTCCGAGTGAAGACGAGGAAGAGGGTGATGAATAAAGTACCTCGCGTCGACCTGGAGTCGACCTCGGACCCTCGGACCCCACGTCGACCTCGCGTGACGAAGCACCAAGCGTAAAAATATAACTTTTATAAACAAGAAGTTATATTTTTTTATAACTCTAATTCTATCAAGATAGATATATAAGAGTGAGATATATTACGACTGTCTGTCCTCGAGATAAAGTTTATGATGTCACATTCATTTACCTCTAACGCTCTCGGGAAAACGGTACAGCTACAATCTTCGTTTACTTTTTTTATAATAGAGTAAACAAGCTGCTCTGTACCGTTTACCGTTATATTAATTTTAATCTCTTCTTCTGGTGCATTACGATCGTTCTTTACGACCGCTAAACTCCCCCTTATGATTCTTCCCTTTGCACTCATACAATAACCACCCAAACCATGCTTTCTACCAGAATTACCATTACCGAAGGAAAATTCGAAATTACCGTTTCCGATCGGTCCGTTTTCTTCACCCCATACGGTTATAATAGATCGCTTTGAATTGATTTGCTTATATAGGTCTTCAATTACTTCATCCATAACTAATTTGCCTAATTTAGTCATACTGTCAACATATTTTTTATTCGCAGCGGCATCGTCGGATGGGGGGTCGGGTAACCCGGTAATAAAGTTATTATTCATATTGATATAGGCTTTAGCGGTAAAAGTTCCATTAGGGTTTATAGTGAAAGCTTTTCCACCTGTGATAGCCTTATCAACAGCAGTATCTACGTAAAACTTACTAGCAGCCTTATCGTGTCTCGTAGGGGTTCCGAGATTGTTAATTACTTGCCCTGCCATAGAGATTGCATCAACTGCCTGATACCACCTTCCATCTCTAAGTTCGAAGGCTCGATTGTATATGTCAACATACTTTTTAGTAGCAGCTTCATTAGGTTCTTTAGGTTCCTTAACATTCCGTATCTCGTTGAAACCCATATTTATAAATCCGAGTGCCTGATACCCCCCGTTTTCTTTTATCCACCCCCCACTTGAAGTTCCATCCACGTAATCCTTAGTCGCCACGTCGTGCGAATTTACCGGGTTACTAACCCTCGTTAATGTATTACCATTCATGTCTATAGAACCAGTAACAACGGTCGTTCCATCCACGCGTAAAAAGTTATTGTTCACGTAAGCGAGTGACACACCATCACCGATTGTGCCGCTATCATCTTTCATTCTTCCGAATTTGTCAACGGGCATTTTAATACTAAAAAAGTTTATTTAAAACGTTTTGGAACTCGCGGTCCCCGCCGACCGGCAGGGAGGTGCCCCGGGATAACTCTTTTAGAATGTATAAACATAAATGACCGCAAAATACTTGTCCCGCTCCTTGAAATTGATCAGTATTGTACTGTATCGGGCTTTTTAAATACTCTCGAATTTCAATGGGAGGTTGTACACCGTAACTGTCAAAATAAATTTTAGTTTTACCGTTTTTATACCAAGCGACCCAATGTGTACCAGGTCCACCGCTTTTATCGAAGTTTACTATACCGCATTCTTTTTTACTAGGTTTTTTCGGTAATGTATCTAGTAAAAAAAACTCCTCTAAAATAAGGGATCTTTAATCTTTTCGCCGCATCTTCCAATTCGAAATTTCTCAACGGTTTATTCGGTAAAATTACGTTTTCGATCGAAATATTTGCCATTTTTAGAATTGTTCGATATTTTTATTATCGATCCAAGAATTAAATTCGTTGGAATAGCCTTTCCACTTTACGAGAGATTTATCTTTTTGTTTTTTAATAACCTTTTCTATCCTAAACGTCTCTTGGGTAGTTTTCTGAAGTTCGGGTTCATAAAATGCGCCTTCTATTTCTTCTCCGTTAAGATCCTTAATACTATACGTTATAAGCGATGTAGGTTTTACTTCGGAAACTATAAAAACCTCTTCCGTCCATCTCGTCGTATAACCTTTCTCGAAAGTCTTTTTCTTTTTAGATATTCTCACTTTATCACCCACGGAAAACTTAGGTGCTTTTACTTCATCCTGATGAGGGTAAAGGTTTCTCCAAACCATAGTTTCATTCTCTTTCTAACTAGCCTCTACCGGCGTCATTTTAATAGAGGAATGGATAGTATTATTATACTCCTTAACGAGATCTTGCAAGACATAGATGTAAACGTTCGTAGAGTTAGCGGAGAAATACTTCCACATCTTCTCCTTCATCGTTCTAATCCATCGTTCAACGACGCTAGATTTCTCTTCGTTCTGTGTGGAATACAATTGAACCAACGCTTTTACGTCTTTGTTGTAAAACTCCCTACCTTCATCAACCCACAATTTCTTCGGCTTTCTTTCCTTAAAAATAGCTTCAAACGCTTCAGCCGTCACCTTGCCTGTCTTGTTTTTCAATGGGACCAGCCACCCATACTTCGAAAAGATGTCGATCACAGCGAGAAGATAATTATTGCCTCGATTAAACTTAGAAAAAGCGCGCATGTCGACTAAATCCGCGGCCCATATACTATCGATACCGTTCACTATAACTCTCCTCTTTTTAAACCTTCGTCTTACGGGTTTGTGCAATTCCTCCGCCAGAGTCAGCATTTTCGGGGTTTTTTTACCACCCCCATTCCGAACCGCATCTTCGTACCTATGAGTCTACTTACCAAACCCCATTCCATCTTTTCTCTAATAGAAGGGTTGTAAATACCTTCCAATTCCGCCAACATATTCTTGTCACACACCGCGTTTCTCGTGGCTGTGTCATTGTGCTTAAGATAACAAACATCGTGGTTGTAAGCGGCCTTATTGACGCGGTTGATCGGTTTGCTCCACTTCTTCGGCGTTAAATCCGGATTTAACCTTTTATTTAATTTAGTGCCTGGTCCTGCAAAGTTGTGTCCGGGTAGATGCATTTCAACGGGTAAATTATTTATAAATTTGTTTAAGATGCTACTCCCGGTGGTTTTTTTTATAAACTGAGTTTTAGTTATTCCACAAACCACGCATTTTCCCTGCATCATATTTCTTCCGTTTTTAGAAACGGAATATTTTATATTATTCGTATCCATACGTTTTTTACATTTAACGCAATACATCTTTTTATATAAAATAAAAAAAGTTAAATAGAAAATGGATATTATAAACTTGTCATGGAATGATGTAGTATCAAAGAGATTTAATCACCCCCTTTTACCGAAAAGTATCAGAGGTTTAATTATAGGCAAATCGGGATGCGGTAAAACTACTTTATTGTTAAACCTTTTACTCAGACCGGGTTGGCTTGATTACAACGATTTGAGCGTTTTCGGAAAAAGCCTTTTTCAACCGGAATACCGAATATTAAAAAAGGCTTTTGAAGAAAAACTACCGAAAGAATGTATCTTTAGGTTGTTTGACATGCGTGATGAGATACAAGAACTAAACATTGTACCGACGGCAGTAGTCGAAGAATGGATTAAAACGATTAAAAATAAATCGGATATAGATTGCAACTTCTTCAAGAACGCGAGCGATGTGCCCGATCCGAGAGAGTTAAACTTGGAAAATAAAAACCTGATCATCTTCGACGACCTGCTTTTAGAGAGGCAGAATAAATGCGAGTGTTATTACGTTCGAGGAAGGCATAGTAACGTCGACTGTTTTTACCTCTCACAAAATTACTTTAGGCTACCGAGGCAAACCATCAGAGAGAACGCCAATTTTATCTGTCTCTTTTCGCAAGACCTAAAAAACGTTAATCATATTTATAACGATCATGTGGGTGATGATATGCCTAAGGACGAGTTCAGAAAATTCTGTCAAAAGGCGTGGGAAAAACCACACGGCTTTGCTATCATTGACTTAACGAGTAAAAAGCATGAAGGGAAGTATAGAAACGGTTTTGATAATTTTTATATACCGAGATCGGTTTAAAAAATATTTTCGTTTTTTAAAAGATGGACATAGATCTTTTAAAAAAGATTGTAAAAAATACGGAACACAAAACATCGCTTCAAATCATTGTAAGCGATAACAAAACGCGTTTTAGAACGAGGTTTAATCCTCCGATTCAGCTTGAAAAGGATAAAGTATACGAAATAGCTTTAGTAAACCTCGAAACTTACTACTCTTTTCCAAACATTGATGAAACGAACAACACATTAGTTTATTCTCCGGACAATGGCGCCTCATGGATTAAAATAAAAATACCTGAAGGAAGTTA